>BSDF01000006.1:43808506-44421422 GCA_027925045.1 Hypotaenidia okinawae | reverse complement strand
CAACTCCATTGTTTAGAAAGATGTACTTGCCTCCAACAGAAGGAAGCAGCCTGCTGCAGGCATTCACGGCCTACCTACATGGTAATGTTACAGGCAGGTGATGGTTATTCCTACACCTGGCTAGCCAACCTTCCAAGCACCGCTCCCTCTTATGATCTATGCCAAGGTCTCTTCAGCTTTCCAGGAAATTTAGCTAGGGGCTCAACAAATTCTCATGGGGCACTATAATAGCTATCTGCTTTCTTCAAGGGCTACTTGATTAGCTAGGAGATCTCCAAAGAACTTTTCACACGTCTGTTAATTTTCTCCTATGCTTCAGACAGGCATTCAGGCATTCAGACCCAAACTAAAACCCAAGGTTCAGTGCTCCCCTGGAATGACTTTCCAGCACACTCCCTGTAGTTTCAGTGCCAGGTTGCTATAACTATGAAAAAAAAAACCCAGGAAACAGAAACAAAACTCACAGCACTACACCAGTCTTTCCAATGACGCCATCAGCACTCATTTCATGCTTACACCTGGAGACTGAAGATGAGGAGCAAAGGCATGTGGACAATCTTTCATCTCAGACCAGCCTGCCTGCTGTTAACTGCCTTGAATACAATGGCTGAGCCACTGCCTACTTTGTCTCTGTGTTGCCAATGTAAAAGCCAAAGGCTTAGGTTTATTTCTGACTTAAGCCACCTTGAGACCTTCCATAAAAACTCTGCCTAACTGGCATCATTCACATACCCGATTTTTGTCTCAATTATCACCTCTCTCCTTTCTTAAAGGAAATTCTTCTCCTCAGTCATATCTCAGTGATGAGCTCTGATTACCTCTTACCACTTCAGGAGGCCCTTGTCGTGTTTGGGACACTGGAGCAGAAAGATTTTCTGCTACACTTCTGTCCCAGTCCTTCCTGCATTTGCTCTTCTGCTGTCTTCAACCTCACAACTCTACCCTGTGACCCCCAAACCTACAGATGGTTAGAAACAGTACCTGTTGACTCAGGTCAGTGATGTAATCTCTTTGTTGATCTGAGCCTGCTGCTCAGCAATCCCTGCCCATCTGACTCGTTACTTATGGTCCACTCTTCCTTTTGACTCATTAGATTTTTGGATACAGCCCTTTGTGCTGTTCAGCTGGCTGAGTAAGGCGGTTTGCTTTGCCAGCTCACGGGAATAGTATCCTTGAGACCTAAAGGGTAACACAGAACTGGAATTTGCTGTTCTGAGTTTATTTAGCTCCTCTGTTTTGCAATGGTGTAGCCAGCTGCATACACTGGTGTCTTGCCCGGCACACGGAGCCATGTCAGAGCTGTCTGCAGATGTGACTTCAGCAGCTCTGTGGGATGTGCTTGGGCTGCCTGTGGCAGCAGCAGCTGAGCCCTGGGATGGCACCCCGTTCCGGGACTTTTCTCGTGGATACCCTGAACTCTTGTGTCATGACAGCCCCAGGGTGAGCATGGCCTCCACTGCACTGTGCCGCAAGGGGCCAGGCACCATTCCAACACCAGGCTGTGTTCACCCCCACTAAGGGCAGGGTGGGTCCTGGCCATGTAGTGTGGTCCTGTGTGCAGAGGAGCTGTTGTGTGATACTAACGGGTCCTGCACAGGTTCATCGTGGGTCCCTTGACATTTTTTCTTCATGTGTGTCCTAAACCAAAACTGAAACCATCGCATTGTACGGGTTTCTGATAGTTGGCTTTAAGGACAGATGAAGTGACCAGAATGCAGGTACCTACATGTAGAAGGGGTTTGGGCTCCTAATTGAACAGGTAACAGTGAGAGCCAGTGCCTGGCAGGTGAAGCGGCCTATCCTCTAGAGAAAGGCATTCGCAGACAAATCTCTGTACACACGGGGACAGGCAGGGGAGGGTGCTACCCCACAGCACAAACTGGTCAGCACACTTCCATCTGTTCTTCTCAGAGGGAGAGGAGACGGGAGGAAAATGCCAACAGCCACCTATGCAACAGGAGAAAAAAGCCTCCAAAAAATGTTCTGTGGTATGTGACCCCCTAGCACAGTTCTGTCTCACTTGTTCATTTTCTTTTTTCATTATGGTATCTCTTCATCTCCTCACAGATTACTGCAACTCTGCAAAAGCCCTTCCCTCCTTATCCAGAAAAACGTCCACAGCAAGAGTGGTGCCCATGCCTCTTCTCCACCAGCACTCCTAACTACACCCACACTGGCGCAAGTATACTTGCACAAGCACCCAAAGGCTGAACAGGGGTGTTTGCTGCTTCAGTAGGTCCTCCCCAGCAACACCAGTCTCCCCCATGCTCCCATCCTACATGAGAGAGGGGACACAGCCCAGCCCATCTGAGCTGACAGCTCTGTCTCACTGCATACCGAAACCAGGTGAAGAAAGAATGCTTCTTGGGCAAGCCCGTACCTGCTTTAATGGCAGTCCAGATATAGGAGTGGCCACAGACAGCAAGGAACAGGGCCCCACGCCCAGCTCATGCTCGTTACCCCTGAGCCTGTACCCCTCATTATAAAAAGCCTTCATGTCCAGAGGTGACCCAGAGATATGAAGTGTACTGCTGCCTACAAATGGCTGACACCAGGCTTTGAAGCTCTCACAAGTCTTCTTGAGGGAAGAAAAATTACTTTCAGAGGAGCTAACTCAGTTTTGTTAGGAACTCCATGTTCATATTTAATTTGCAATGAGATCTATGACAGAGGCTCCAAAATGTGACTATAATGCAGAAAAATAACCATTGATAGCAACAAATCAGAAAGAGAGGGATGAGACAATTTTTCTCAAGTTCATCTGCTTAAGCCAGTTAACTTTCCATTGTGCTGAGATTTGTTCTGATTGCTTAGAGTTATATTCTCAGAAACAGCACAGCCCTTCCCTCTAAATTACACTGGAGAAATCAAAGGTCACACTCTTCCATCTCTTCAGTGTGATCAAACACGTCAGGTTGTTCACTTTCTACCAAATGACACTCCTGCAACTCAGGAACCTCTGGATGCCTTCCCGGTTCCACTCCCTCACCAACGTGTGTGCAAGCTATTTAACAGATTTAACAATATGCAAACACAGATGCTTTGTGGTTTGCAGAGCACCTTTCCTCAGGTGTTTTCCATGTGATGTTTGGTAACCCATATTTTACAAAGGTTGGTAATGCAGATCTCCGAACTGAACACAGCATTCAGGCTGCCTGGTCTCTGAATGAAGTATTTATTTGCAAACTTTGTCAGAAAACACCCAAATTCACAGCCAAACACTCGATGATTTGTAAACGCAGCCGCAGGCAGCTAACAGACTGGCAACTACAGCTGCTGGGGATACTCACCCTGCAGGGCAGCCAAGCATACGCCTATTTTTAAGCCCAAATTTAAATCCTATTGACTTAAGCTCTTGCCTGGAGCTCGTCTGCAGAGTTGCTGTCAGGTCCTTCATCACCCCGGCGGCCTCGAGCCAAAACGGCCTCTCAGTCCCACGTCGATGCCAGGCAGGGAAGGGCACTACAGCGATTAAGCCTGACCTCTTAAAGGGCCGTTCGAGAGCTTCGCCCAGAGGCTCCCCTTCACCCAGCCCATCCCGACGCAGCCCGCGGCTTGCGTGTCCTGGAGCAACCCCCGGGTCTCGGAAGGAGGGGGTTCACTTCGCTCATCGGCTCCCTCGACTCGGAGCGGCGAGGGTAGGCGAAGCGCTGCCCGGCCGCCCGATCCCGCCCCGGCGGCTGGTGTGCCCCGCGGGAAGGGCCGCCACCGCGAGCGGCGCCGCGCCGTCCCCTTCGCTTCAGGGAAAGCGCTTACGGACGTGCCGCGCCGCTCCCGGAGGGGGCGCAGCCTCACACGGCCAGCAGCTCCGGCCCCATCCTGCCCGGCGTCACCCCGGCGGCCGCAGAGTAACGACGGGACGGGGATCGGGACGGGGATCGGGACGGGGATCGGGACGGGGATCGGGACGGGGATCGGGACGGGCTCGCTCACACCCTGCCCCGCGATCCCGCCTCGGCCGCCACCCTACCCGTCCCCGCTGCCATTAGACGGAATCCGCAGTTGGCTCGTGGCCCTCCCTCACGCTGCAATTGGCTAGCTCATCTCCTGCTCCTGGTTCCCGGTTCCATAACTGCCAAGCCACTGGACAACTTTCACCCTCTGGTTCCACCTCTCTCCACGCTTTCTACTTTCCGATTGGGCAATCCGTCCCCTTCATGTCGCTCTCTTCCTCTCTGATTGGAATGCGGCGCTCCCATTGGATCTCGTTTCCTGTGCTCCGCCCCCTCTCCCTGGCCCCTGCCGCCGGCCTCGCACGCGCGCTGATGCGTCGTTCCGGAGCCCGTCCTCGAGCGTGACGTCTCCGCCGGCGATTGGAGGAAGCGGCGGGCCGCGCTTCCGGTGCGGAGCGGCCGGGCGGGGGCGGTGGAGCGGGCGCGGCGGAGCCGAACAGGCGGGATGGAGCGGCCCGGGAGGGCTGCGGCGGCGTTGGGCGCCCAGCCCCGCGCTAACGGCTGCGCCAGCACAGCCCACGGCGCGCTCCGCAACGGCTACGTGCGCGGCCTGCCCTCGCCCGACACCCAGGTGCGCGCGGCGGGTACCCTCCGCTGCCCGGGCGGGGCCGGCTCCGGGCTGGGTGGTGGTCGCCAGTCTCGGGGGAGCGGTGGCGGGCAGGGCTCGTGAGGCCGCCCGCGGCGCCGTCGGGGGTTGCGCTCGATGCGCTTTTCCGGGCGAGCGTCGCCTCGGGGTTTCGGGGCGCTGCCGTGTCCCTCTGTGGGAGCCGCCAGGCCTCCCCGGGTGGGCTGGGGAGCCGGGGCAATCTGTGCCCCCCGCCTCGCCGTGCGCCGCTGTGGCGGCGGGCGGGCTCCGAGAAGCCGCCGAGGTGTGGCCGTGGGGGAGTTGGGCAAAACTTCGCCGGCCGGCGGGGGGCCGGGTGTGTGCCCCCCGGCCCTCGCCTGGGGAGGGGCGCAGCGCCTCTGTCCCGGGCCTGCCGGGATGGCTGCGCATGGCAGGCGTTTGTCGCCGGTACGGGACAACTTCATATGGAGTGGCCGGCCCTCGGATCAGTGCTATATCGTTACCGCACAGCTTCTGTTAGCAGCGGAGCTTTAAACTCGCACCTTACCATAACGTTGTAGGGCTCTGCTCTAGAAGAAAAGGTGTTTGCAGCCCTTCACCACTGCTTTATTGCTACAGGTTGATGCACGGGGCCACAGGTACAGAGTAGCCGGGAGTAGGGCCTTCCCTCTACAGAAGAGTTAAAGGTGGATGCAGTGCTTCCCATCTCGCTGTATTATCACCCTGTGATGCGAGTGTATATTTGAGCTTTCGGACTTCCAGTTGCTTCTCTGCAAAACACCAAACTTTTGTGTTATTGTGTGAGGTGCTTAATGGTACCTCTCATGAAGGCAGTCCCAGCAGGTTGTGTTTTCTTGGACACCTATAGCTGCTTGAGAAAGGCCTTCCTGCATTGCCATCCTCTCTGTTACTCCTTGCTTTTACTCCTGTATTGCCCCATCTGCCTTTCCAGTGTAGGCTTGTGCATTCACTGTGTGAACCAGATTGAGAATTGATGCAGGATAAAATTAAAATATCTTTTTTCCTGAGCGAATGCAAGATGCTAACTGTATTTCACTGCATGAGTGCTCAGTACTGCCTTGGCACTTGGGAGGGAATAGCCCAGTATTGGGAGTCAACCAAATGGAGGGGGAGGGTACAATACCTTCATTTGGTAATAGTGTTAGCTTGTACTGGTCCGGGGACCTGTGGCTCTGGCAGTCTTGCCTTGCAAAGCACTGCTGACTATAAAACTGTAGATATAAATCTTTGCACTAAGACCAAGCATGGTGATGGTGAGTGGTGCTCTTTGAGTGGCTTTTCTTCACTCCCCTGTGTGCTTTGTAAAGAAGGTCTGAATACAGTTATGTTCTGCTTCAGAGGAACAGAAAAATGGGGTAAGGGAGCTTTTCCTCAAGGATTTTGTTAGCTGGATATCTGGAAAACGGGAGATGCAGCATGTGAATGGAAAACCATCACTGTCAAACTGAGGAAGCTTAAAAACCTTGCTGGATTATGAGACATTCTGTTCAGTTCATAGTTTGCGTGAGATACTACGCTCAACTATGTTGTGGATGCCTGAGGCATCTGAGGTAACTGTTTCTGAAGGGGGTGGGAAGGCTTGCTGCAGAAGCGATTGTGAGAAATCTTTGCAATAAGCTGGAGTGCCACAGCTTTAGTGGAGGATGTAGGAAATGTATACAAAAGTTTTTATATCTTTCTGGCAGCTGCTTGCTGGTCAAGGAGAGATTTGTAATTAGGAGTCTTGCATTCATTTCTCAGTTTTATGTGGGCCAGATTGTTAACTTTCACAATGAAAGTCTAAATGTTAGAACCTAACTGGAAGAAGTGACTCTGTAGGGGTGCTGGGCATGTACAGCTTTCTCACATAGCATCGGTGATGGGAGCTTAGAGCTGCCAAAGATACAGTCACTGATGTATCACAGATCTGGCTATTTAAGTGGCCTTTTGGGTTTCAAATTTTGGTTGTTGGGCCTTTACACAGAAGAAGGGAAACATATTAATGCTTATATGTGTTAAATATTTTTGTACATGTATACATCTCTGAACTGTGTACATACCCCATACAGCACTTGAGAACCTGCAAAAGTAATCAAGTACCAGAAAGGTACTTTCCACATGAGTGGAATTCCTACCTGGCAGAAAAGAACAAAAAAGTGAGAATGATTGAAGGAGAAAAAAAAGTTGCTTTTATAAGAAAGCCTGTGATGAAGTCATTGAGAGAAGTCAGAGGCAAGAAGAGATCTTGATAAAATGAGTATATTGATGGGAAGAGGAGGGGGAGGGAAAGCCATTGGTATAAAGAAATGTGGACACTGGTGATTTTTCTGGAAAAGCCTGGAGCTTGCAAGAGGAGAGTTTAGAGACAGAGTAGTACATCACTGCACCCTCCTGTAGGGCTTGAGAGTGCTGGGACGCGTTACCCACATGTAGTGATACGAAAAAAGGAGCCTGCCCCTAGGTATGACATCTTTGCTGTGGTTACCTGAGTAAGTTACCCTTATGACAGTTTTCTTACAACTCCCTCTACAGAGAGAGAGACTGGTGTTTCACATAGTGTGGGCTCTTCCTGTTATTCTGACACGAGCAGAAGAGTGAAATTGTTCACCTTAATTTTTAAATAGGTTGTATTATTTGGTCTCCTGCTGGGATCTGGACTGCTAATTCTTCCCCTTGGTAAGAAGAGAGGGGAACTTGCTGCCTCCTAAGACTGCAGTTACTGACTTTGGCTACCTGGGAGATCAGTGAAATACTGTCAGTGGCTCGGAAGGTAATCATTTGACATAAGGGTTTTAGCACTTTAAAAAAACCCCCACATTCTGTGAAATACTAAGTAACAGCTCTTTCTTTTGTTTTCCTGGGAAAGCAAATTCTGCCAACAGTTAATCTGTTTAGACATTCAAATTCAATGAATGCGCAATAATCTTGCTATAAGCACTTTCATTAAAGAGGCTGAAGAACAGTCTAGCAGTTAAAAATTGTGGGATATTGATGAAAAGTAACCGACTTATTTCTGACCATGTGCGGTTTGGGGAGTGCATGGTTAGGGAGAACAATAATCTATGGATGGATTCAGAACTGATTTAATGCTTCAGTGTAATACTGCACTACATAACATGGGTGTCTGATGTCTCAGAAGTTATTGTCATGGCATGAGGAAATGAGCACAGCCAGGAGAAAGGCAGCAAATCGAAATAAAAGAACAGTGAAGTTACCCCCTCAAGTTGTGCATGATTCTGGTTTTTTATGCCCTTCTGGTCTGGTGGAGTGAGTGTTAAGTGAGTTTGGTAGAAAAATGGTGTTTAGGATCTATCAAGACACTTGTGGGAATAATAAAGAGTGCAGGGAAAATTGCTTTTCCTTTCTGCAATGCAACTTTAAACTGGAATGTATTTCCTCCATTGGAGTGTTTTGCTCTGAAGCAAACAGCTAATGGTTTTCTAATACTGCACCTGAAAAAAAAAGTTCTTGCTTAAAATAGAGAGAATGGGACAAGGTGCCCTTATTTTCTGTTGTAACTTACTAGAATCTACCTGTTACTGTGAACAGATTTTTAGTAATGGGGGGGTTGACTTCTTAATTGAGCTTCTCACTTTAGAGTGGTTCTGTTGTGCTTCTAGAAGTTGAAGAAGAAATAATCTCAAACTTAAATAAGTATGAATATAGGGTTTAGATGTAGGGTTCTTAATTTCTGTTGTACATGGTATCTCCAAATGAGATAGGAGCTGGAACTATGTAAACACATTTTAATTTCCCTGATGTTTCTAGAAGGTCTCCTATAGTGATCTCCAGATAAGTTTCTGAATACCTGCTTTTGTAAACAAGGTCTCATACTGCTTCCTCAGGAAGACAGGGAATAGTTTGGTTGAACAGGGAGGACTGTGGGATTTGCATTCCTTTGAAACTATCACAAGACTTGAATTCTTACAGCTATTAAAATGGATAGTGTAATTTTTTTTTTTTTTTCCCCTGAAAGCTTTGGTGTGTACGTGCTAAAAACAGCTTGTGTGATTTGGTGAGGTGTGTTTGTTTTTTTAGAGAGAGCAGCCATACTGCTTGTAGGTTTGTCATGTAAGCTTCAGGATGGAGGGGAATGATGGGCCTCATCTTGATTTTGTAGATGCTTTTGCTGGAATTCAAGTTAATGTAACTTCTTTGGGAGAGCACGCTTAGGAAGATGAGTGCAACAAATACTGGAAGTTTTTCTTATTACAGTGAGTTAGCAGTAGCATCCATGTGAATGAACCCTTGTTTCAGATGAAGGTTAAGATAAGGTAAAAATGTTAAGTAACTTCCCCATCCACTGGTATAAAAAGGAATTTGAGTACAGAATTGTCAGCTTTTTTCACATCTTCATGCACATTTAAAATGCAAATATTTCTGATACTTGGTCGTAGAGAACTAAATCTCATGAATTTATCCCTCTTACTCGGTAATTGTGAGACTGCATCTTCAGTAGTGTGTCCAGGTTTGAGCTCACCAGAAAGATGCTGACATAGCCACGTGAATCTGTGAGTCCAGTGGAGGGCCCCCAAGAAGCAGAAGAGTTTGGAGCACGTGAGATACCAGAAGAGGCTGAGAGCTGGGTTTGCGCAATCTTAGGAGAAGTAGGCTCGACTTGCTGGCTGGAGGATATAGAGAAGATGGAGCCAGACGCTTGGAAGTGTGTGGCAATAAGATGAGAGGCCACAGATATAATTTGGAAGAATAGAAAATTTGATTACACATAAGGAAAATAATATTCTCCTGCAGGTGCTAGAATACTGGCTACAAGTTGCCCAGGGAGGTTATGGAATATCTGTCCTTGGAGGTGCTAAAGACTAGATTGGACACGACGACCATTGGAGGTCCCTTCCAACCTTGGTTATTCCATGGTTACAGAGATAAACTCATGGCTTGCAGAAGAGTTTGCCCAGGTGTAGACATCAGCATTTAATCCTTGAACCCCTGTAAAAATGCGTGCCTCGGGGCTTGTAGCATGTACTCTGAGGCTTGCATCAGACCTGAGAAAATAAGTTATTGCTTCCTGCCTCTTGCTTGGCTTTTTGATTGACTGCATTTATTGTGTCAGTAACACTAAACTGAAGTGAGTAGAAAATTGGCTGACCTAGAAAAGACGGCGAACTCCTTCAGATGTTTTAATTGACAAAACTTTCTGATGTGCATGAGGATACTTTTCTAATATCAAATTTAATTTAAAAGACTGTAAGCCTTTGTGAAAGGAATAGCTACATAGCATTTTGTCTGGCTATATGAATATTTGAGGCCATCATATTAAATGAGTGGATGTAGTGCCAGTGTTGTACCTATGGAGAACTGGCGTATCTGTGCTGGTGTGAAAACAAATACCCTTGGTAGCAGTTGATGTGGTTGGCTTCTCTTAGATTTGAGTATGTGTTGCTGAGAAGTCAGATTGGATAAATTTTTAATGTCTTTTAATTGTGTTAGGTCTGCCAATTCAAATTTAGCAGGCGATAAGCCTTAAATGCTGCAATAAATTGTTACAAATGTATGCAGATTCATTTTTTTTGTTATGGTAACTTGATTCATTTGAGTGATAAGTCATGTTGCATTTTCCTGTCTTAATGGTACAGTAGAAACATTTTCCTAAATGTCATGCTTTCAGTGTGTTGGGAAAAAAGCTTTCTTAATTATCTTCTGACTTCAGTTTCTCTGCGAGGAACATAAAACATTGACTCAGCTTCAAGGAGGTTTTTAGTGGGGTTTTTTGCCTTCATTAAGAAATCACTACTAGAAAAAAAAAGCACCACTTTTAATTGTTAAGTACAGTCCTGAAGAATGTTTATGGTTGAGAAAGCAGGAGCTGAAAAGTTTAGGAAGAAATGGGGTTTAATGTCTGTAAAAATAAGCAAGAACAAAATCTAAAGTGCATTAGGAAGGCTTTCAGAGGTATTTGAGAGCCTAGAGATCGACTTGGTAGTGAACCACTACAGACTTGTGCTGTCTTTGGAAATTGTCCTAAAACAAACGTAGTAATTAAGCATGCTGTTAAAGAATTCGCTGTTGAAGTGCTCTACATTTAAAATCTACTGAACACTAGATAAAGTAACAGACTAGGTCTAAGGTAATTTAAGACAATTTTAATCCTGCTGAGAATATACCTTTTTGTCAGCTAAATTTGTAGCAGGCTAAAACCCCAAAACTTAATTGCA
Source organism: Hypotaenidia okinawae (assembly GCA_027925045.1). Classification (NCBI taxonomy): domain Eukaryota; kingdom Metazoa; phylum Chordata; class Aves; order Gruiformes; family Rallidae; genus Hypotaenidia; species Hypotaenidia okinawae. The sequence goes on along the minus strand of BSDF01000006.1, from coordinate 44,410,731 downwards.
TCATTCATTGGATAAAAGGAAAAAAAAACCCCAAACACTTAAGCAATATGGAGATTTATACTGTTTGTCTAGATGTGGCAAGTGCATCTTGACAAAGGAATGCTAAATTTATTGGGATTAAGTTATTGCAAATCAAAATATATGGTGATACGTACCAACAAGAACAAACGTTTATTTAGGGGTAATGCACTAAAGTGTTAAAGTCTGGTTTATAAAACAAGTTAGTTTCCCTTCTGTGACTTTTTGGTTTTTTGGTAGGCTTAAAATGTGATTCAAATTAGTTCGTTCTAATTTTGGTAGTAAGTGCTTTGTCTTTTTTGACAAAGTCAAAATCCACGTTATGTTTCTAAACATAATAAAAAAGAAAAATCTCCAAAGCTGCAAGTAAAATTCCTGCAGTACATGTCAATGAGAAGCAACTGAATTTTGGTAACAAGTGAAGTTGTGTTCCAGCATGACTATTCCTTTTAAGGCCTTTACATAAGAAGCATCTTTAACACAGAGTGCTAGGGTCTTCCTGGGGCAGGAGCATAACCCATTACTGTGTACTTCACTCTTACTGTGGCCTGAACTTGCATTTATCTCCCTGAAGTATAAGCCTGCCATGTGAGGTATGTACCCAGGTTCTTGTGATAAATCCTGTATGGTGTCTACAGGAGTGTTTGCAAATGTCCCAGCATTGAAGCATGGCTTTTGTCTTCTCACAGAACTTCTCTGTGGAATGTGTTTGAAAGTTAAGCGTAGGTAGATAACCTTCAGTCTGAGGGCGTTTGGCTTCTTGTGCGTTCCTTTGCATCTACCACTTTTACTATGATGACTTTGTTGAGCTCTTACCCAAGTTGTCTGCTGACATGGGTATAGCAAATACAGTAAAAAGCCCTTTTCCTACTGGTTTTGAGAAATAATTCTTGGGTGAAAAAAAAGTCAGGTTCATAGTAGTAAAACAATCTTGTGTGTCAACTGTGCTGGGTGCTGGCAGTGATACCATAATTAACACTAAAATTTATATCTGTTTGATGGTTTCATTTTACCTGCTTTGTAAATTCATGATAGAGTGAGGTATGGTTGTCCTTCTCTGAGGATGCTACTGTCCAAATTTAGAAAAGGGAAAATGATGAAGGATGGTAGGAAAAGCAAGTTTTCTGCTAACTGCTGTTTATGAACTGCAGGGTTTTTTAATGCTTTGATATAGGAGTTATCTTTGCATGCTCCGTGGGTGGCTTAAATGAGAACCTGGTTTTGTCTAGGTTACAGTATTCTGCCCCTAGTGCCAGACAGCCCGTGATGATCTGAAGGTAACTGCCAAAGGGGTATTATGTGATATGTTTTCCATATATGTCATTAAATAATTTGAATAATTTGGGATAGGCTCTTCTGTCTGTGAAGCTGGAGTCTCATTCTTATGGTACCTAACCTTAAGGCACGACAAGATCTGATGCTGTCTGGAGGCTAACATGGTCTTTAAAGCATAACTTTGAGCAGTAGTTGGGTAAGAACATCAGGCTGGGTGTGCTCGTGCTGCATGTGTGTACATCCACAATCCCTTTCTCTGCCTGTACTGGACATGCTGTCATGCTACTTTGAATGATCCTAATTTGCAGGATGAACTAAATCTGAAGTCTATTTTGCAATGTAACTTCTTGTGAACTCGAAGTTTTAGTTACCAGGCTGGGGAGATGGATTATAGTAGGACTCCCTGCTGTGTCCTGCTAAGACCATTGCAATCCTTTCTACCTGTAGCTGTGTGAGGCCGCTGCTCAGTAACTTACAGTACAGTTTTGTGATTTGTTTCCCCAGGAGGTTCATCCAACCCAGGTGTTACGTGGCTGATTCAGGATGCCATCTCTTTGCTGCTCTCCGTAACCTTCTGGGTGGTGTGCTGATTTATTTTTTTTTATATATTTTTTTTCTTCTGCAGTTGGGTTTCTTAATATGATGGTGCTCTTAGGTGTACATGCAAACTGGGCAGTACAGGAATCATAGAATCATAGAATCGTAGGGGTTGGAAGGGACCTCGAGAGATCATCGGGTCCAACCCCCTGCCAGAGCAGCTCCCTAGGACATTTCACTCAGGGAAGCATCCAGACGGGTCTGGAATATCTCCAGTGAGGGAGACTCCACCACCTCCCTGGGCAGCCTGTGCCAGGGCTCTGTCACCCTCACTGTGTAAAAGTTCTTCCACATGTTGGTGCGGAACTTCCTGTGCTCCAACTTGCAGCCATTGCCCCTTGTCCTGTCTCCACAGACCACTGAAAAGGGGCTGGCTGATTCCCCCTGCATCCCCTGCTTAAGATAATTATAGACTTTAATTAGGTCCCCCCTTAATCTTCTCAAGGCTGAACAGTCCCAACTTACTCAGCCTCTCCTCATAGGGGAGATGCTCCAGGCTCTTAATCATCTTCGTAGCCCTTCTCTGGACTCTCTCCAGGAGATCCCTGTCCTTTTTATCCCAGGGAGCCCAGAACTGGACACAATACTCCAGGTGGGGCCTGACCAGGGCAGAGTAGAGGGGGAGGATCACCTCCTTTGACCTGCTGGCCACACTCCTCCTGGTGCACCCCAGGATCCCATTGGCTCTCTTAGCCACCAGGGCACACTGCTGGCTCATGGCCAACCTGTCACCAACCAGGACCCCCAGGTCCTTCTCCACTGAGCTCTTCTCCAGCAGGTCATCCCCCAGCCTGTACTGAAACGAATGGTTGTTCCTTCCCAGGTGCAAGACTCTACACTTGCTTTTGTTGAACTTCATCTGGTTTCTAACTGCCCAGCAAGATATGTAGGTGAGCATACACCTGCTTTTTTTGAACTGCATGCTTAGGGTGAACCCTGACTTTTCTTTGTGGCCTCCATTTAGATACACATAATATTCTTGTTCAAAGGTCGTGACTCACTTTGTTATCGTAAGACTTTTAGAAGCCATAAAAGCCTTAATCTTGCATGCTTTTTTTATCCCCCTGGAAAAGGAAATGAAACACTGAGTTGTACCCACATTCTGTTTTGTCCTGGAACTGAACTTGCTGCTCTTTGGCAGCAGGCTTGGAGCTCCCAGCTTTCATTTGAAGGCCAGAGTCCAGATTCGTAATGCATTCTTGGAAGAATGAGTAGGCTTGTATCTGAAATTTGGCTAGGAATGTTTCTTCTGTGTGTATAGGCATAGTATGCTTCATGAAGAGTCCATGGAATTGCATTCAGAGTATTTCTTCAATGTTTTATTTGAGATTGGATAAGATGGGAGTTTCTCGGCGTATGTGGTAGCTGTTGTGAGAGTATAAGGATGTATAAGCACTTTGGTAGATTACTGGGAGGTGAAATTGATTGGAGTGTGTGTTGAATCAATTCAGGTATTCCCAAAAAAGGTTGGTTTTGAGCATGTGGAGTAAATTGTTTAGTTACAGCATTTGTCAAAAGCAGAAGCACTTCTAAAGACCTTGTTTTACTTTTATTCTGATTAAAATTATGTGTAGGTCTGTGTTTGTGTCTGGGAAGGGGTTTTTTTCTGAGTAGCTATTTTTTGCTGTTAGTTAACCTCAGGCTCATACCTTTGGGATGGAGCCTTTTGTCTATTCCAGATGAACTTCCTGTTACCTGGGGAGGACATTAAAAGCTTTGGTGTGATCTCTATTAGATTCCAGGTAATTTGTGAAGTCATTGCTACCAGTTTTGTGTTTGCTCATCCAGAAATTAGCTACTAGTAGATGGCCATAGGTAATAGGTATGTCACATGCCTGCTTCTGGATAGCTGCTATCAACAGCCTGGTTGGTCACCGTGAGGACACAAAATTCAACTATTATTAATCAGACTGTGAAATTGCAGTAATTTGAGCTTTGGTGCATGATCTTTCTCAGATCTGGATCCAATTGTAGCCACAGTGATACAGTTAAGCCAAGAAAAAGTTTTCATGTTTTTCTTTCTGCAGCATTGGCTCACCAAAGATGTTGATTGTTGCCATGCTTCTGCTCCTCTCAGCTGCTGGTTCCTGTTTGCTGTGTTGTATCAGATGAGTATGTGGACTGATGCTGTAAAGACTATTAGGGTCTAATAAATAACCTGCAAACCATCATACTTCCAACCTGGATAAGTTCAGTGTTGGAGGGATGCTGTACTGCACATCAGATTACCCTTAGCTGCACAAGCCAGAGCGCAATGCAGCTGGCTTAAAGTGGAAATGAGTGGGGCAGGGGCAGTTCCTCTGGTTGGCACCATTCCTGAAGAAAATGGTGTATGAACCTGTGGCCTTTCCAAAAAGCTTTAAGTTGCTGCCATCTGAACTGCAACATGGTGAACAAGTGTTCCTACACCTTTTCCAAAGCGTGATGTTCTCTATGGTTAGCCACTGCTGGATGCAGTGTGTCTTTAAATGAAGCCTGGTCTCAGAGCACTGCAGATTAGTTACTTGCGTCTTGGGTAAGTGCTGCAGCTAAAGGAGAAGTTCCTTACTGTGTTTTTGCTGGTTTGTTTCCACACTTGGACCAGTTCTAAAGCCCCTGCAACTAAGGTGACCATCTTGCAGAATTGTTCTGCTTGGAACTGTTCAGCTCTGGATGCCTGTGTTGAGAAAAGGTAGAAATGAGTATCAGGAGGAAGCTGGTGGTGCAGTTCAATGCTCTGCCTGTATAGCTGTAGCATAACTGCATCTGAAGAGCAGACCCTTGTTTCTGAAAAATTATTCTCAAGATTTACATGCCATGCTTGAAATACAGACTTGCTCCAGTGTCTGAGATGAGCAGGTGTCACTTTCCAAATAATACAGTGTCTGGTGAGGCCAGCAAGTCTGTGTGCTTTTATTGATTCAGCAGCTGTTACAGAGGTTAGCACAGCTCTGGCTTCCTTTCCTGTAGAATAGTATGAGTGACATAGGTGAATAACCAGGCTTATCATGTCTGATGGCCCCCACCCCTAATTAATTATTTGCTGATGGTTTTGGTGTTTTTTTAATGTGTTCAGGATTAACTTCTTTCCTAGGTATTGATATGTCTTTCATTAGAATATTTAAAAAACAAATTTCTTATTATATCTGGCTATAAACTGTAACTTGAATACATTCCAGAGAAATTTGAGCAACATCCTAGATAAATCCTTAGCCTAGCCCTCTTTTAATTATGGTGGTGTTATTAATATAGGCATTTCTTGAAATTTCTTGTCTTGGTTCCCTTCCTTCTTGTCTTCTAGCTGTTTGCGTACATATCTGGCAACATACTTCATAATATATTTGGATGATGGAGTGTTACAGAATTGTATGACAATCTGTTTAGATTACTCCTAGGTTTAGGAAAATTACAAAGTATTAGGTACTGGCAAAAATACATCTGTTCTGCAAGGAGTAAGACTTGTAACCTTTGATGCTACAGATGCAGCATTTATGTTGGAGAGTGCTCTTTCACTATTCGATTACATAGCAGCTATTCCAAAACTTCTAGGAATACAGATAGCAATTTGCATGTAATGTCTGTGTTTCTGTGTTTTGATGCATTGACTTTTGAGATCTGCTCTTTAACTTAATTCTTTGAACAAGTAGTCTTGTTAAAAACTGTGGTGTTTTCCCCACCAGTGTTGTATGTATTGTACAATTGGGCTCTTCAGGAGATTGCATGTAAGTAGCAAGAAGACTTGGTGCGGATTTTATACAGAAAGCCTTGCTTTGTTCTGTGTGCTGACATATATGCAATGTTGAGACTGTGTACACAATAACCTTTTTGTCTGTGGTGTCATGTTCGCCTCATGGATGAGTACAGTGTTTACATCAGCATCTTTAGACTAACAGTTATGGAAACACACAGATTATGCGTGCTTTGCCACATTAGTACAGGCTTCCAGAGTTGAATCTGTTTTCATATTTTCCAGTTATTTTTCTTAGTTTTCATAATCCTAAGGCTACATTTTTAGGTTAATAAAACTATTAATTTCTATTTTATTTTTTTCTGATGTTGAGCAAGCTAAAGGACCTCAATGAGATGTTAATTCAGCTGTACTAAATTGGTAACTTTGGTTAAATCATCAATCTAGCAACCTTTTATATGGCTATTTGTCAGTAATGGCTGAACCTAGTTGGAAATACTTTGAGCTGGGGCGGGTGATGCAGAGCTTATCACTGATGGGAGGGACAGGGACAGCTCTGAAATGCCTCTCATTTCTTGAACGAATGTCTCTCAACTGTGTCTCTCTAAACTTTTACTACAGATAAATCGTGTTGTGCACAATGGAGGATTATACAAAAGGCCTTTCAATGAAGCTTTTGAAGAAACACCAATGCTGGTTGCTGTGCTGACCTATGTAGGCTACGGTGTTCTCACTCTCTTTGGATATCTGCGAGATTTCATGCGGCAGTGGAAGATTGAGAAGTGTCAAAATGCCACAGAGAGAGAAGAACAGAAGGTAACCACTGGGAAATAATGGTCAGTGGGAAATGATGTGTCTCAGGCTAAAGCTTGAGTGTTTCTGTGGGGAGCAATGGTGTTCAAAGCTTTGTGTTTTCCTTATGTTCTGAATGCTGTGTTGTTAAATAATGTTCCTTTTAGTTGGGTTGGTTTTTGGCAGAACAGTTCTCTTGTGTGGTTAAGTGCAAAGCTGCATCAACGCTTCTATCAACATGCTGAGAGAATCTCCAGCTGCAAAACAAGGGGGTGGGGGGAGAGACTGCATATACCAGCATCAGCAGCTGAAGAAATGTCTATCAAAGGATCTGGTTTGCATTTGAAAGCAGTGGGATGCTTTCTGATGCTGCTCTGGTGGCAGTATTTGGATTTGAAAGTACGCTGCTAATTCTCTTTAGCCTAGACAGTTGCAAAGAAAAGCTTGTGGATGAAAACCAGAGCACAAGCTGGATAATTTTAAATTCATCCAGAGTCCAGAACACAAGCAGGTTAGCTGATGAGTAATCTGATGTACTGACTCCTGGCTCTCTGATTGTAGTTAAAAAGAATTAATTAATAATAAAACATAGTCAAAAAAGCATCTGCTGCTGGATGGAAGAGTCTTGCCAGCTTCAACAGTTAGTCTGGAATATATAATCCTAATTTGGAATAGTTGTTAAATATTTTGAGGCCTTTATTCCCCACTGGGGTTAGTTACTGTTAAGGCAGCTACTGTTTCAACTTGTGGTTCACAAGCTGTTTTCTGCTAACTCTTCATGTGAGACTTCTTAGCAACAGTACCGGTGAGCTTTGCTCCAAAGGTGGAGTGAATTGGCTTAATCTCGTTGGTTGAGGATCTGTTTTTCTCAGTGGTTTTGGGGAGGCCTATCTGACTTAAAAAAAAAAAACATTTAGGAAGTTTGCTTTCCAGTTGTTTTCTGTTTCCCTGTGCAGCCACACAGGCAGTTGGCTAGCAGAAAATGAGGGTGCAGGCAGGAAGGACAGCTTGCTAATGCAAATAAACAAGGAGGGGGGAGTGGGGAAAAAAAATAGGGAAGTTTCTTTGGGGGGTGGGGAGCACTGGAGTAAAGTGCATGTCATCTTATGGTACATTAGCCAAGATGCAAAAAACTAATCAATGCCTGAAATAACTTCCCAGTAGTTTCTTTGTGTGAGCACTGTGAGGTAGAATTAAGTTGACAGCAAGGCACTGAATTCCAAAATAGAAATGTTCTCATAGGAGTTTAATGAGGAGTAGATATTTCATATTGGTTAGCAGTACAGGAGTTTATACTATTTCAAAAACTGACTGGAAACAAAAATCTTGGATCCTTTGTAACAGTTACAATATCTAAAGGATTGCTGGTTGAATCCCAACTTGAAATTTGATGCATTTGTTTGTCACTTGACCTGCTCTGGTTTATGTCACCTGGGAATGTGACACCTTTGTATTTTTCTGTGTAGAAACTAGAGGCTCTTATGGAAGAGAGCAGTCAAACAGTTGCAGAAATCAACCAAGACATTAGAATAAAAGTTTAAATATTCGCCTATATACAAGGTACTTCAGGATTATTAAGGGGTAACTGAAGTGTTGGTGTGATTGGTGTGTACGGTAATTATTTTATTGCACCGGTTTTGTGAAATACTTGTTCTGTTAGCTGTACGTAAGGTGCAGGATGGCTTACAAATAGTCCTTTTCTGTGGGAGCAGGCATGACTCTTGCATGAGAGTGTACAAAGGAAGACTTGGGGCAGTAGGTTTAATATAGGAATACATTATTGGAATTAATCTCTCAGTGATGATTGTCACAGGGGATGTTGAAACACTGGGTTTGTTAGTGACTGATTAACCTAGGTCTAAAAGAAATTTAGCCTTGAGATTTTTTAAAAGTAAATTAATAGCATTGCATCTTAGCCTGAAAGGCATTTGTTTAACAAGGACATCTCCCAGACAGATGACTTGAAACCCTTTGATTTTGTGTGCTGGTCATAGCTCGCAGGAAAGAGGTGTGTGTACTCTGGCTGCTTTCCGCATGGGATGTCTGTGGACAGAGCTAGTGAGAAGTGCCAGTGGGTATTGCGTAAGAATGCAAAATAGGAAATCCTGTTTAAAAAAGTTTTGCTGTTGAAGAAATTGCAGCCACTTGTACTTCCCCCAATCACATTTCTAGTGTTCAGGGTGGAATAGCTGTTCCCAATACTGAGCAAATAGAAAAGCAGTCACGTGAGGTCTAGAACATACAGTACTTACCCTCACGCTTTGCTGCTTTAAGCCTTGCTTCCCTGCAAGTGAACTGGTGAGAATTCATTACTATTACTTTTTTTTTTCTTTTTTAATACATGCAAATCACAGGAGCCCTGGAGTAGCCTCTGGCAGATTTGTGACCTTGGTGGGCAAAGTAACATGTTTGTTATTTAAATTCTAAAGAGACAGCTAGATGATGATGGGTTTTTCTAAGTATCAATGAGAAGAGTTAGCTTTAGCTTTTTGAAATAGTTCAAAATTGTTTAGGTGAAAAGCTTAAAGCAAAGGCAGTGGGAGTAGCTGTGTAGCTGAACAGTTTGAGATGGTCTGCTTTGGCACCAAACCAAAATTATATAGTGTGAGGAAGTATTTCATAAAGGGCTGAATGAACTTGTCCTGAATGTCATGGAATTAAAGTGATGTGTTTCTGAAGGTGGTCACAGTGAAAAGCATAAGGTAAACTCAGCCCAAAATATAGTATTAAAAATAAACACAAAAAAGCCACCTTCAATTTTTGTGTGGGCAGTTTATTTCAGTAGAGCAATTCTTCCCTTAAATTGTCACTTACATTGTAGTGTTAGTCTGTGCATCCGAACAAGAAACCAAAGGTGACCAAACTAATTTGAAGAGCAGGTTTTTCAAGAGGTCTGTCTATATTGGGACTGTCTCAGATGGTGGGTAAATTCCTTGGCATTTATTAGAGCCTTTCATTGAAATGAGTGATTCCAGGAAAACCTAATGTTCAGTCACTGTTGGAAACACAAATGGGTGATAAGGGACAGGCTTTGCTAGTACTGATTTTCAGGAAATAGCCTGATGAGTTTTGGCTTTGTTTAAAATGCATTCATATGGGCTTTTCCTGGAAACCAGGGTTGTGTAGCACATCCTCTCTGATGCATTATCAGTCTGTTTTAGGCATGGGTAAGTGGCAAGATTAATAATTTCTCAATTACCCCTGAATCAATTTATGCAAACCCAATTTAATGTAATGTCTGGTCATACAGTGTATTTAAGTGTGCAAAATACTTGTGGAATTTTAGAGCCAGGATGAAAACCATTTTTACTTTTATTCTGATCTGATGTACCTGTTCGTTGTCTTCTGTGTTTTGTATATGGGAGCAACTGTGCAAATGGGGGCAGTATCTCTCTGATATACCTCTTTGTAGTCAGTACCGTGCCCAGTTAGAACATGTTTCTAGCATCTAGGGTTTTCAAACATTTGTGCAGAGGGATCCAGCTCTAGGAGTATCTCAGGACAGTAAACTGGAGTCATTTGCTCAGTGTTGTCTTAGCATCTGTATAGCTCATCAGAGGCCTCCTGATGCTGTGTATTAAGGCTACCCACAGTTATTGCTCCACTCTTTCTTGACTCATGTAGCAGTGAGATGGAACTAGTCTTTCTGCTTCCTTTTAGAAGCATGAAATTTGTTTCAACTGTCTCCTTGACTTCCATTCAGAGTCAGTTTTGTATGACCTGGGAATGCATTCTGTGGATTGCAGATAAGTGTGGCTGCTGCTCATGGCACTATTTGTTAGCGTAGGTGCAATGCTGTGAAAACTTGGCTCTAAAAGCAGTGTCATTGCTGCATTTGCATGTCACAGTGCCCCAAGCTAATGGTTACAAACCTCTCATTATGACCTTTGCTTTGTTGTAGTATTAATTTATGGTATGAGGAAATCTTCCATTCCCAAATCACCAATGGTAAGGTGCTGCACCCCAAGGGAGAATTTTCTTCTTCCCTTGTTTCACTCTTTCTTGAAATTGCTACACTTAGGCTTCTGGGAGAGCACTAGTTACTTAAGTTTCTTCATCATGCATCACCTTACTAATAGGGGATGTGTTCTAGGCTTTAATTGACAGGAACAAAGCTGTTCAGGATTTCTTAGCTCTGTGTTTAGGATTTTTTTAGCTCTGTCTTCATATGAATTAAAACAAAAGAACACGGTGCTTTTGTTCCCTCCTTTGGAAACAGCATAAACTTTGCAGTCGTTTGACAATGCTTATTCTGAAGACTGCTCAAAGAATCAAGTCGCTCCTAGAGTATTTTTCCTCCAAGTGAACCTGTTGCATCTTGGGCTGATAGTCGTAGGGTCTGTAATAGCTAAAAAGACTGTTGGATCTGAAACAGGATAAGAACTTGATGGAAAAATAGCAACAAGCTCTGAAGGTCGTTCAAAGGTGACAGTAATTGCTTCCAGGACAGCACTGTAGCACAACACTGTAACTCCAAGTGCCAAAAATTTGAAATAGCATGAATTGATAGATTTCATCCTCCCTCCCCAAATGTTTCTTAGTTCAAAGATCGAAAACATTTAATTTTCATGAGTACTTCAGATGCACTGTCCTCTCTACTCTCCATCTGAAATGTCACACTGTAGAATGACGGAGAGGGAAGGGGGAGTGATTAGATAAATGAAAAACCAAGCCCCAAACCAACCAGGCAAACCATCTGGTCCCCCATGCCATCTCCAAAAGAGGGCTCTCAACTCCAGAAGTCAGAACCAGTTAATAAAGGCATTGTGTCCCTACCATTTCACATTTTTATGTACTCAGATGCATGGGGCATGCAAAACTCTTGGTGGAGTTAGGATTACCAGGGAAGTAGACAATCCAGTTTTGATTTATGCCAAAACACACTTCCTGCATGCCCTATTTCAAGGAACTTGCACATAAGAGGCGAGCAGAGGGTGGTTTACTGGGGAGGACAGAGTGTGGCACACACAGGGTTGACAGCAAAAGGGCTGGCATTAAGCTGATGCCTCACTTAGAGCCCTTTGCTATAATTCTACAGTTTAGCACCCCCAAAAACTAAGGCTAGTGTCCCATATTAGACCTTTAATTCCCTAACCCATAATTTGTTCCTTCATTTCTTGTTGATTTTTCAGGCACCTTTTTTTACTTGTCAGAATCCAGTAGGCTCAGAGAACTCTACATCACAGTTAGATCACTTTAGACTTAGTGATTGTGTTGGCTTGTAAGATCATACTTCGTTTTATCTCTTAGTGGTGTCACCCTGTTGTGGGTGATTGTCTTTATCTCACCAGTTGAGCTTGTTACTCTTCCTGCGTTGTCAGCTTGGGTTTCAAAATAAAACATGCTCTATCTGATCAGTAATCTGAGGTGAAATTGGACTGCAGCAGCCCAGGCATACCTGAGTTGGTATGATGACTCATTTCCAGCCTCCACTCCTAGCCTTGGCTAAAGTCTCAGTTGTTTCCTGGGTTGCATAGTGTGCTTGAATTAACTACTGCAAAGTTGAATTCTCATGCAGAGATGGTTAAGAGGAGTTGAAAATGCTTAAAAGAATCTCAGGAGATTCTAATTAGACATAACAAGTCACTCAAGTATTGATCTTCTAGTGTGCCAGAGTTTCTTTTTGAGCTTCTCACTTCTCCCACTCCTCTGCAAATGATGTAGCAGAGAGTTTCAGACACTTGTAGGTAATTATTTCGATTTTGCCTTGAATCAGGATCTTCAGTATATTGCTAAAAGTGCTCTCATGCACATCGCCACTTTGTACTAGAGCACAGTAGCTATGTAACTTTTCATGTATCAAGGAGGTACTCAAATGCATTTGGCAATACCAAAACATTTTTCTACATTATAAAAGTGGCTGATTTGTTAGTGATTCAGCCTCAAAACCAAGTTTCTGTCAGAAACAGTGTGAGACACTGACAACAAGGAAGGATAGAGCTCTGTAACTACTTCAGAAAACTAATGATTTTCTAGAGGATTCCAGCTTTGTTTTAGCTGACCTACTACCCCTGTTACCCTCTCTTGACAAAGGGGCTTCAGATAAGACCTGGCACATGTGAAACAATGCAAAAACAATACTCAAGTAGAGGAACATGGAAGAAATAACTGCCCTTCTGTGCATGTTGTCTTGTAGAAAGTTTGTTCCTGATGTCTGTCATTGAGGAAAGAAGTACTTGGGATTCTCTGGAGGAGTGATTACTGGCTAAATTCTGTTTTCTACAGTTGAAGTGATGAAAGTTAGTATCATGTACCTTTTTGGCATGTCATCCTGCACAGGCAAATCAGAAGGGGTCTTAGGTGCAACTGTAACCGCTTAGAAGCCCGCACTTTTGGCCTCTTTCCTGTGCAGTTTCTGTAGGAGGATCAAAAAGGGACAGACCTAGATGGTTCCTTTTCTCTAAACCAAAATTACAAAGTTGTTATATCATTAAAGTAGGAAGGGAAAGAAAAAAAAAGTACTCTTCCTGCAGATGAACATTGTAAGTAAAAGCTTTTAAGTGCCTATTTGCTTGAGCTGCTATTAAAAAGCTGCAATAAATGCTCCCAGTTTTGCTTCAGTGGTAAAGATATCAAGGAGATATTATGTCTTGCTTATCCTGTCACCAAAAATAAAATACCACACACAATGTTTGCATTTCTCTTGTGCAAAACAGGAAGAAATGCTATGCTGACTCCTACCCCTATGATAAATTCTACATTTTCCTTTTGTAGATTGTTAAAAGGATTCTATTTCTTCTTCCTTCTTTTTTCCCCCAACAGTAGCAAATGAATTATGCATTCTTATCACTACCAAATGTCAAACTCCCTTTTAATTGAATAGTAATGAGATCTCAAGGCTTTGGAGCATTTTAAGCAGGCCAGAAAAAAAATGTTCCTGAGTGCTCAGATATCACAGTAAATTTGACATTCCTGTGTGTTATCCATTCAAGACAGTCACTTACTTTTCCTGAAAAATGTTGGAAGGGAAGCTAGAATTCAGGAAATGCTCATGCAAAGAAATTCTGTTGGATGTAAGTGTTGATAAGCTGTAGAGAAGAGAGATGCCATAATGCAGCTTACTAGCTTGGTTGGCCACAAACAACTGTGGGAAGTCCTAACAGTAGCCTCTCTTATAGTGCTAGTGCTGCCTGCACTGATATGCATATTAAATGTGTATTAAATGCATTTCTTATGTACAGAATAAAATACAGTAGACTACCTCAGTTATCAAATTCTTTGTGTATCCAGTAGAGCAGTGCAAACTGGTACCAAAAAGCAACGCCACGTTCCCTTGCTCTGCTTAACTCTGAAGACTGAGTAGAAATCTCTTGCAGAGTTTATATGCCCATACGTTTCAGGAAGGGGTTATTGTATGTTTTGAGACAGATGCTCACTTCTGCTACCCAGCAAGAGCTGGAAAGAGAGCCAAGGTATTTCACATACTGTTGGAGCTGAGCGAACAAGAGCTCATTGTGTCATTAGGAGCTCCCAATTCAGTTTCTGTGTTGCTTTCAGTACTCCCTCTCTTATATGGTGGAATTCTTTGAGGCTTTCTAATTTGAAGCATGACCTAATGCCACAATTGTTTTTCCTAATTGTGGTTGATGGCTTTTAGATTATATAAGCTACTTAAGTTATATACAAAAAAGCACTCAGTGTTGAGGAAATCTTGGGAGCATGGTAGATTTGCAGGTTGAAAAAGTCTGGAAATTGCATCTAGCAGATGGATTTTATGCTAGCAGATTAATCTCTTCAGTTTTGCTGCTCTCTTACCTTCAGATCATTTTGCACTGATATGAATTTACAGGGTTAAAACCACTTTACATTGGAATTCCACTTAGCTGGAATTGATTTCAGGGCTTGTGAGGAAGAACTCTTAACCCTTTTTTTCTTGAATTTTCTTGCTTTTTTTTTTCTCTTTTGTTTATGAATTGTACCCAAAGGACAGAAACAACTTATTCCACATTTACTGTAGTATATATTTTCCCTTTAGTTTGACTGCTTTTGATGTGTTTCAGGACTTTGTCCCATTGTACCAGGACTTTGAAAATTTCTACAACAGAAACCTTTACATGCGCATTCGGGACAGCTGGAACCGCCCGATCTGCAGCGTGCCAGGGGCCAAAGTGGACATGATGGAGAGAGTTTCCCATGACTATAACTGGACCTTCACGTGAGTCAAAATGAAGAAAAAGGCTTCCAACAACTATCTTTAAGTAAAGGGTCTAATAGAGCAAGTTGCAGGCTGTGAGGTCAAAGGAGCAGTGAATTGTGTGTGTTTTGAGTTTTCCAGTGGCTTGAATTGATTAATTTTGATCTTTTGAAACACACCTGGCCATCAATCATAGAATCATAGAATGTGCTAGGTTGGAAGGGACTTTTAAAGGTCATTTAGTCCAACCCCTCTGTGCTAAGCTGGGACATCTTTACTACTAGATAAGGTTGCTTAGAGCCCCATTAAGCCTGAATCAAGGTGTTATTTGTGTATAATCTTTTGGCTACTTACTAAGGCTACTTTCTTAGACTGTGTTACAGTTTCATGGACACGTGCCTATACTTCTGTGTGTGGTGACCAGAACATGGAGTGGACACTTTGGATTGCACTGCTGCTTGTGACTTTGCCTTGATTTAGAATCATTCCTGGTACTTGACGTAAACCTTGCTGCCTGGAACGGAATTTAACGTGATAGTTTTGAGTCAGAACTGAAGTAGTCTGTAGAAACTAAATCAGAAATGCAAGAACAAGGATTTTTACACATTGGAAACAACCTATCAAAAGTTAATCTGAAGAGATTTGCAACACAGTACTTGTTGAAACTAGTCATGTCTCTCCTTGGCTTTCAAGGGCAAAATAATTACAACTTTTTTTTTCTGCTGAACTTCTTCCTTAATCTCCCTGTCACGTATTGTTAGCACAGCAGTGCCAGATGGGTTTCCTTTTGGTGGTTAGAGGATATCCTGCTTAAGGGGCTGCCAAGTTAATTGATCTAGAGATCTTATTTTGTAATTGAGAAGTCAGTTGTATGTTACTTGGATGAAGGGGGGACATGCCAGAAAAAGAAACAAAACCAGCTTGAGAAGCCTCAAGCAATGTTAGATATGATGGCAAATGTACCTTTTAATGTAAAGTCCTGTGGGAACTAGCTTGAGACAATAAGATAGGGAAAGCGTCTTTTTCACTGATGGTTCCAGGTTTATGATGAGAGACAGTACTGAAATAATTCAGTGCTTCATTCTGTTGATTCTCTTTTTTTCACATTTCAGTGTATATTCCAGGAAACTGAAATAATCTTCTAGTCTAGTTAATTTCTTCAATTGTGGGTGTTCTAACGTGTGGTGTTTTTAATACACAGGTATACGGGGAGAGTGATAAAGGACATTATTAATATGGGTTCCTACAACTACCTTGGATTTGCACAGAAGGCTGGGGCTTGCCAAGAAGCAGCAGCTAAAGTTCTGTCCCAGTATGGAGCTGGGGTGTGCAGCACTAGGCAGGAGATGGGTAAGTTGGAATAAGTTCCCTTAACGTATGTTTCAAAGTCTGTTGTCTAATCACAGGTCTTTTAAATATTTTTATTTGTAGCTTTGAACTCTAGAGTAATCAATAAAGAAGCTTTTACTTTAATGAAGACAAATTACTTTCTGAGTTTAGTTTACATGGCATAGTCATTGACTCACTTGTGTTTTCACGTATATTTTTGTTTGGTGTTCCCTTAGGGGCCTTTAAATAAAGAGCTGCCTGGTTGGTGAAAATTCTTCTCTTAGATCATAGCAATAGTGAAAGCTTCTTGCTCTGAATTTCCTATTTGCTTTATGTGCAGGAAACTTGGACAAACATGAGGAGCTGGAAAAGCTTGTTGCCAGATTCCTAGGTGTGGAATCTGCAATGGCATACGGAATGGGATTTGCAACCAACTCTATGAACATTCCTGCTTTAGTTGGCAAGGTATGGCTTAAGTCACTGGCAGAAGCTCATCTAACAAAGACTCTTGTGGTTGGGTTTTCTAAAAGCTACTTTCTTGGTTTTGTTTTCCTTCAGTGGCAGATATTCTCTATGGAAACTGTAGGTCACAGTATGCGTCTCTAACATTTGCAAAAATCTTTTCAGGAAATAGCATCCATGGGACCAGTAACAGTCCAAATCTTGCCCTCTTTCTGGGAGAGAGCCTAGCATGTTCAGGTTTACTTCACAGGCTACTCATTAGTCTATGAAATGATGTCTGATTAGCCAGCTGATTGGCTAAAGGTATTTTGATGCTCTTTAGACACTAAGAAATGACTATCAGTGAGACATACAGATAAGCCTAATTGCATATTGGTGCATACGGAATTTATTATCGTTGAGTGACGTCTGAAAAATATTTCTTTCAAGGAACAAAATCCTTGTAGAAAAACTATTTGAGAGAAACCAGGTCAAATGTAAAGACTGATGATGTCTCTTGCCCCATAAAACAATACACAATGCAGCACGTGTGTCCCACATCTCAAACTATGGGGTTTTTTTAGTTATTGAAAAATTAAATGGAAGAGAGCTCTTTGTTTACATCTTCTGGTGGAAAAATATGTTCTCTTAGCTCCTACTTAGAGAAAATGGTGCATGGAACTGTTTCCTTTTTTGAAAATGATTAGGTTAGCCGAAGATCGCTAGCCTATTGGAATTCTTTGTCCTTGTGTAATGAATTATTTTTCCTTTATTCCATTTACTTATTTTTTCACTTTCTGTAAATTCTTCCACTTGTGATATCTACAGATTATAAAATTGGTGTCTTGTTCCAACTGTCATCTTCCCAGCAAGTTTTCCTCCTGCTGAATTAATTCTTGACTGGCTGTAGTGTCTTCCTGCATGCTCTTTGATTTGTAACAATGAAGCAGCATTATCTACATAATGCTGCTTTTCTTTTGGTCTGTTAAGTTTTAAATATCAGATGTGTTCCATAATCAAAGGCATTTTTGAGTCCAATGCTAGAGAGAAATTCAGTGCTTCAGATGTAGCCTTTCTGGAGTCAAATACTTCTTCAATACTATGATCTTGAACACCACGTTACTCCTGACATACCTTACTTGCCTTTTTCTTCTCTTTGTCTTCCTACATCTCCTTGATTTTTTTTTTTTCTTTTCAAAAGAAAAATGTTTGGTGGTTTCTGTGAGACCTCTTGAACTCAGAACACACACAGTCAGATACATTTAAGTAGAGTTCTGTTTGTTGTAAGTCAGTACATAATTGTTCATTACTGCAGTTACTCCATGTTTGGGATATTTTTCTGTGTATGTGGATTCCACTGTATATCTTTAATAGTTTATGAGAATACACTTGAGACACCTTACTTAGCCCCTTAGTTTTCACAATTGAACTTTACAGTCATTGAGATAATCTGAACAGTAGATTCCAAGGCACGTAACATACCTGTTTTCATGGACATAACTTGCACGTTTACTAAGCCAACTGTTTTCATAAATGGACAGAGCAGTCTGTACAGTGTTAGTAATGAGACTACTTAGGTTTTGTGTGCTTTAAATAAATTAATAAGAACCTTCTGCTTCCTAGCACTTAGAAATGCCCTTATACTCAGGTGAATACTCCAAACAGTAAATGCTGTCTTCTGAAGAAAAGAGTTCTTGTCAGGTGAACCATTCCACAGTTCAGGATGTTCACTGAATGCTTTTTTGGCTGCCTGAAGTTGCTTCTCACTGCACTTTTGATTTCTTCATTGTCTGCAAATAGGGACTCGCATAAATCCTGAATTCTGGCACCACCCAGTACACAATTGGCTGTGTGTGCACAGCCCTTTTGGCAATGCTTTGATAGAGTCCACAGTAAAGCCCAAAGATTCCCATGCTTGATTAAACTCTTGAGCTTTTTTTTTTTCCTATTTTTTATGTCTCTCTAAATGCGAGTTTCAAGCAGTTTTGCACCTGAAAATTTATGGAGGACAGTAGTGGCATCTGCATTTGGTCAGAAGAAATTCTTAGAGACAGTCACTAACGTGATTTGAAGCTAATAATTTTTTATATCGTATCTGGGCACTTACATTGCAACTTAACTAGCTTAGAACACAAACCACCGCAATCAACTTACATATATGTCATCCTGGACCAATTCTGGTTTTGCTCTGTGGGATCCTTAAGCACTTGGTTTATGTTGCTACTGAATCCTCTTTTAATAGCAATAAACAAACTTGACTGTCCTGGGATCCCACTGTAACCTGGTCAGCAAAAGGAATTCAAAAGCTTAATCAGCACTACCTACTTGACTTTTATTCACTATGTCTTGTTAATAGCAGCTCCTACTAAGCAGAAAACATATAGTTGGTGCACACTGGAAGTTGTATTTCAGCGCTGTTAAAGTATTACTAAAACCAGGTCTTTCTGCACCTGGCAGTTTTCAGTAGGAGGGACCTGCTGTTGACAGCCAAGTTCTTGGCTGCCCGGTACAGTCACTGACAAGTATGCTGAGTCTGGACCACAGATAACATGAGATTTGAGAATCACAGAGTCAGAAGTTACATCATTTGAGGCTAAGCTGGACTCTGAAATTTGCCTGTTTTAGAGTAAGTGCCATTAAAGTAGTTAGTCTAACTAGCTAGTAACAGCAGTCTGTACTGCCTCAGAGTTAAAGCAGTGGTGCTTGAAGAACCTTTTTTGGGGTTGTAAGAAAACAAATTAACCTCCATGTATAGTTAGCTTGTGAAATTAAGTGCTCAGGACTGAGTTACACCATTCATGTGTGCAGCGCTTTGTGGTACAATGTGGCATTCTCTTCGGTTTCCATGTCCACCTTGTATGAAGCATTGATAAGTTTGATCTTCACTGGCATGTGTTTTTCATGGTACCAGTAGCGTGATCTCCAATTAGTGTTAGTCTTCTCCTGGATACTCTCAAATGTAGATTTGCTGACAAATGCAGCTGAAGTCTTATTGCTGTAGTAGCGGCTCTGTGTTTTACATCAGATCATCAGTGATTCTCTATCAACCGCTCATACTTGTTTTATGGAGAAACTCCTAAACTATTAATCTTTTCTTCCTCTTTTTCTAATATGTTGATCTTTCCACTCCTGCCATTTAAGGAAGATACTAGTACTCTATTATTTTATTAAGCTATTGGTACAGTAGTGTTTAACAGCAATGCCCTCTGACATAGTATATGTACTTCTTCAGTATAGTAGTTTCAAAGAGCACACGCTGCTTATGTCAAAGTTTCTGAAATAGGCAGTGTGAGTCCTTGTAACAGCAGCTTGAACACTTGAGATTTAGTGCAGTTTCTAAGGAAAATCAGTCTCAAGCTTTCCCAGGATGTAGAATATTTCTAGGTACACTGCATCCTAGTGCACGATTTCCTTTAGTGTGGAGAAAATACACCTGTTGCCTGTGACACCTCATTGTGTAACTGTAGACCATGCATTTCACAGTCCCTTCTAGTAACTCTTACTGCAGAGATGAAATATCCCTGACTCTTCCCTCCACCAGCTGTTAATAAACAGAATGAGCATGTGTGTAGCATCAGATCTTCAGCTTCTTGATATGCTTTCTGTATTTTTAACTTAAAGTCAATGCTAGAATCGCAGCAGATTTGCATAGTAAAGTGGGCCAAGGTTATTTATGAATAATATTGCTCTCTTACAAACTGATCACTCAATATGTGTTTCTGTAGTCCACAGCAATAATACTGTGACTGAGCACTCACCATAGCAGCTGTTGATCTGAAATCATTTGTGCTCTCAACACGTCCTGTTTGATATTTGTCAAAGGATATATCTTCCCTGTTTTGAAAAAGTAAAAAAAAAATTAAATGTTATGCTTAATGGCTTCAGAAAAGTTCTTCATTTCATTGTGCAGTTTTATTTTCCACTTCCCGTGTCTCATGTTCCTTCCATCAAAAAATAGTTAATAGTTCTGGTCATTTAAAGAAAACTCGTCCCTTTGGTACCACTGGGCACACAGTGTGCATGGGTTTAGTCAGTCATTACCTCCTAATGTAAGAAATATTGTAATTTTGGCAACTTCTTTAATCCAGGACTTTGGTGGCCTGTTTCCTACCACTGCTGTAGACTTGCTGAGTGAAATGTGGCAAGGTGCTCTGCTCTGTTTTACCTGGCTGCATTGGAGGATGAGTGTCGTGGTTTCACCCCGGCTGTGGGCCGAGATCCACGCAGCTGCCTGCTCCTTAAAGTAAAAGAGCAGGGGAAGAGGGAAAAAGGGGGAAACAAGGGAAGGGAAAAGGAAGGGGCAAATAACTCCAAAACCAAGGAACTAAGAGGCCCGTGGGTTGGGATAAGAATAGTTTACTAAGAGAACAGAAAGATAAAATATAACAATGCTAACAGGACTGTAGAGCAAAAGAATATGGAACTATTGATCCCCAATGCAGTTTCTCCCCGAACCACACAACTCAGGCCGTACCACCCAGAGCTGTCCCGGAACCGACCGTCCCCCCAAGAAGCACGCGTCCCGCCACCGCCCCTCTTCTTCCTCCCCTCAGCCCCCCGTTATCCTGGGCAGGACGTAATTGGCATGGAATACTCTCTTTGGCCCATCTGGGTCACCTGTCCTGGCTTCGCCCCTCCTTTCTCATGAATAGAGAAATACGAAGAAGCTGAGAAAGTCCTTGACTGTCTGACTGCAACTAAGAACATCAGGGTGTTCTCAGCACTGCTTTCATTTTAACTGCCAAACACAGCATTCCATCAGCTGCTACAAATGAAGTTAACTCTATCCTGACTGAAACCAGGACAATGAGTAATCATCAACATGAGATATTCAGGCAGATTCAGCTGCAGGACTTCAGGAAACTTAAGTGGTTCTTAAAATACACAGCCAATGTTAGCTTTATTTGCTGTACTAAGGCTCAAATTGTTACTTAGCAAGTCTCGTCTGGATTAGTTGCATTTGTTGGAAATACTTTTTTTTTTTTTCCTTAAATGACCTCTAAGCACCTCAGAGCTGAAAGGTGTTACATGCTTGGCTGTGAAGCATAACTGGTTCAATGTCTTTCTCTTTCTCCTTCTAATTCAGGGCTGTCTGATTTTGAGTGATGAACTGAATCACGCATCACTAGTGCTTGGAGCAAGACTGTCAGGAGCAACTATTCGAATCTTTAAGCACAACAGTAAGTATCAGATGGTAGATTCTGCGTTTCTGCAGATGCAATAGATCAGATACAATCTCTTCTATCTTTTTGTAGTTGGAAATCCAATTTCATGCAAGGAAATCAATTGCTGGTTACCTGAAAGGTCAGAAGACTGCTGCTACTGAGAATGTAACCATCCTGAATTGGCTATTTTTTTATATGTTCAGTCTCAACATTTTTTATCCTGAAGCTGTTCTGGCTTTCATCCTCTGCACATGGAGAGGAACATGCTGCTTTTTGGCAAGTGTGCAGGGGCACTAGTGTTTTGAGAGGACTTCTCGTTACTCTGCTCAGCATGGTTGGTCTATTTGAACAGTCTGTGTCTCAGAGTAATGCAATCTTCTTGTGGCCTAGGTTACAATTTGGGGCATAAGAAAGCTTAACTTGAGGATTGGATGCCTACATGATGTCTAACAAAAGGTTTTGAATGCAGATGTCGTAGCTAATCCAGACAGCTATGGATTGGTACAATGTAGTATAAAAGGAATTTTGGGGATGTGAAGCATAGATTAATTTCACTGAGTTACTTGCTTTAAGTATTTCTTTCCAAAATACATAGAATTTTCACTTTGCTAGCTTCAGCTTCCTCCAAATGAGGTATTTAGAATCACTTTCAGATTAAAAATACTTAGAGATTCTTTCTCTCATTCTCAGTGAATAAGGTATCTGGTTGTCCTTGGTTAGTAAAGCAAATACCTTCATTCTTCCATCTCTCCTGATACTCTTCATGTTATCAGTCTCTGAGGTTATGACAACTCTTGCACTCTGAAGTGTGTGGTGGTTACAGCAAAGCTTGGGCAGCTGCAGTTACTTTTCCTTTGTCCTACTTGGTAGTGGATCCTCTGCTGTACTTACTGCTTCTTTTGAGTTCTCTCTTTCTTGTTCTCTATCATTTGAATAACTTTTCTTTACAGAAGTGTAGAGCTCATTGTAACAGTTATGTTTTTTTACTTAACTCTTTATAAATCTTGATTGCTGGGCTAGATCACAAAAGCTTTGCATTCAGTTTCTGCATTTGTATAGCCATACTTCTGAACACTGCATCAGGTTCCAGAATTTGGAGAACACTGGTGACAAACATAGTTCTGGGTATGAGGAGAAGGACTAACAAGCTCTGCTGTGATGAGAACGAACATCTGTGGCAATGGGGTACAAACTAGCGATGGTGAGAGTAGGGGAATTCTAGAAACTTTACATGTGGTGGGGATGTGTGAAAGAGAATGGAGTGACAGATTAGAAGCAGAAGGCAAAATGCAACCAGTGATTTTGTCAAGATTGTTTGTTTCAGTTTTGTGTGTGTGTGCTCAGTCCTACTCTCATTATGCTCTCTTGCCTTAGTTAACTTCATTTTCTGGAGGTGTTAATGGCTTCATTCATATTCTGATTTTTAGAAGTTATGGGGGAAAGGAAAAATCACCCTTAAAATACTTGATTAATGTTTTGTTTTCTCTCCCTTCCCCCCGCCCCCCCCCGGCCCTGTTCTGCAGTCTGTCCTTTTTATTAAGGTCAGACCTATTTCCCAGTCTTTCCCTCTTCAGACATCAGAGCAGAATTTTGTATTTGATTGTTCTCTGTAACTACACTAAACTCATCTTTTCTTCCTTGAGAGATTTGTTGGAGGCAGAGACTCCACTGCTGACTTCACCTTTGTCTTTTTCAGAACACTAGCTGTCTTCTAACAGTTGATTAACAGGCCTGTTTTGCTGTGTACCATCTAGTTCACAAGCTCCTCTTCCTGCTACAACTTCCCTAGTCTACCAATCCTCTTTTCGTGCTTGTTCATGCTCTTTTTCATGCCCCAGTGTTTATATCTCTCTTGCTCAGCAATTTAGCTTCTATGGTTTGATTACTCCCATCTCCACTCCTTTCCTTGGGTGGCTTTTTTCAGGACTGGTTTTGTGTTTGTTTATTTGCTCAAGTGTTTGTAGTCAAAGCTACTAATGTTTCAGAACACATTGCTACTTCATCTATCTAGTTTCTGAACACTGTCCTCTTTCCTACACTGGTGGTTCTTTTCTTTTTCTTTTTTGGTTTAATAGCTTCCTGTTCCACACCTCTGATGCCTTCCATTTTAAACTAATAAAGTACACTTGCTCCCCTTGTACTGTACTCTGGGCTATCTTATCTTTAGCTGATTATCCTTGAGCTTGATTGCTCTTTTTGAGTTCTTTCTATCCACAAGGACACCCTACCTACGTAACTGGCTTTTTCTTTTCCTTACAATGAGATACCTTCCCTTTTTTTTTTTTTCTGATTTTATTTTTTCTTCCTTCCTTCTTTGCTGTTTGTGCCTAATGCTCTGGTGTGTGCTTTTAGCTTAGGGCGAAGAAATTACTCTTCAGAGTTCATACAGTCACCTGTTCCCTTTAAACTCATCTGTGGGCCTGCAGCCAGACAAAGCCCATGCTTACTGACTTATGTATGGTCTGTCCTCCACACTGGAGCAATTTGCAAGTTTCTAGAGTGTTGCTGTCTTTAGTCATGTCAAAGCTCAAGCTAGTAGCTGTTTTGGTACCATTTAACAGTAATTTCTGGTGCAGATATGCAAAGCCTGGAGAAGCTGCTCAAAGATGCTATTGTGCATGGGCAACCTCGTACACGGAGGCCCTGGAAAAAAATTCTTATCTTGGTGGAAGGAATATACAGGTACAAACTATTCTTTATATTCCTAAGACCCTCCACATGAGATCTGCTGCGTAGTGTTTGAGTTCCTTTGCCGAATCAGATTATGAATATTGTCACTTCATAGTTATTTCATTAATCTCATCTGCAAATTAAATGAACTGTTTGTCTTGCATCCTAGACTTTCTGTTGCAAGTACTGTAGCTGCACCTGTTGTTATCACAATGCTTCTCACATTCTGATTAGATTGTAGAAATGAACTAATCTAAACTGATTGTTTACATCAGAGCTGAGGTCTTAAATTGCTTGTCTGTTCCATTCTTTCTGTGCTCACTAGATGATGCTAGTGTGAATGGAATTGCACAAATTGGATTTTTTTACTGGGAGTGAGTAGGAGCATGTAAAGGCTTAGCTGTGTTAGGCATTTAAATCATAGTCACTTTCAGCACAAAACGGAGCCATTTGGAGTGCTACTCATGAGAGCCTTGACAATTCTTAAACTCAACAGGTAAGTAGATGTCAGATTGGAATACTGATTTTAGGGTGGAAGTAAAGACAAGATAATTAACTTACCAAATTGTCACTGAACACATTCATTTGCCTTAACTCTAGCTGCTAATATATAGTCTGTGTGTCAGCATCCCAGAGATTTTAAAAAGGTACAAAGTGGAGCTCTGGGCCCCAGTTGCAAGGAAGAGTTGTCTTCCATCTCTGCAAAATGTGATGTGTCTGGCAATTTTTATGTGTTCGTAATTACTGAAAGAGTGAAGAAAATAAAGTTCTGTGACCTTTAGGCTCTGTAAGGAGGCCCCAACCATAAATCACCTTACACTGAATTTCTGTTTCTCAACAGTATGGAGGGATCCATAGTCCGTTTGCCAGAAGTGATTGCCCTGAAGAAGAAGTACAAATCTTATCTGTACCTTGATGAGGCCCATAGTATAGGTGCCCTGGGTCCCAGTGGCCGGGGTGTAGTAGAGTATTTTGGACTCAATCCTGAAGATGTAGATGTTATGATGGGAACATTCACCAAAAGCTTTGGAGCTGCTGGAGGATACATCGGAGGCAAGAAGGTAAAAAGCTGTGAATCTCTTGGTGATTTTAGGCTGGTGGTGGAATCCTTCACTAAGCATTCCAAAGTTGATCTATTTCTCAAATAGATTGATTGTCCATTTGTTCCATAATTTTACATACTGTCTAGTATAGTGAACATCTGTGCAATGCAGAAGTCTAGTAAAATACTTCATAGTACAGTTCTCAGTCAGCAATGATCTCAGTTTGTAGAATGCAATGGTATTAACACCTTTTTAGGAACTGGTAGAAAACAGCAGAGATTGCTTTATCTTAATTTTAATGAAACTTGCAGGAAAAATGCCAAAAACTCAAGTCTTTCAGCCTATTTGGAGGAAAATCCCCTTCTTAGGTTACTCAGGTAGAATCAAGTGTTTCTGGACTTCAAGAGCTTGCTGTCCAACAAAACACTTCTTCCCTTTATGGTTCTGGTATTTGGTTTGGTTGATTTGGGTTTTGGTTTGGGTTTTTGTTGCTACTGACTCTTCTGTTGGAAAGTACTACTAGAAAGTGTCGGCCTTGCCAAACACCTCCTCTCGGGGGTGAATGCGTAGACAGCTTCATGTGTCCCCTTTCTCATATCCTCAAATGTATCTTGCAGATCATGCTTCTGATTTTTATTTGAGAATAAAATTCTACTATCTTCTTACCAGAACAATAGGGGTTTTAGATACTAATAGTGACAGTTACTTCAGTCCATCAGAATGGAGATGGGGCTTGCAGATGCTCCCCTTGGGGAGCTTACTATAATTGGATTAAAATTACTCTGACATTTTCCCCAGAAGAAAGCACCATATTAATCTCTTTGCAAAGGTAGTGAGCTGGTGGGATTAACTCCTTTGGTGTAAGGTGGAGCAGTTAAGAGTCTTTTGCAACTGTGTTTTAGCTACTGTTAGAGGGATTGCCTCAGAGGTAAGAAGCCTTAAATCTTCTTACCTAGGTTATTCCAAAGTCCCTTTACAACTTCCTTTGGTTTAAGTCTGACAGCAACATGAAATTAAACACTTCATGTATTTCTATAATATGTTCCCTGCTTGTGCAACTTACAGGATCATTGTTAGTAATTTTATGGTAGCAGAAGTGTTTCTTGGCATTCACACTGATCCTTGTAATACTTTGCTGGAGTGGTCTGGGTATTTTAGAGTGATTTTTGTTACATTTAGCAAGGAGCAACCTGGATCTACAGTGTGTTGGTCCTTTATTCCTGTATGACCTGCTCTTGCCCTCTAACAAATGTAGCAGGTGTGTTTAACTGGGAAATGCAGGAGGGGTGGGCTGAGGTTCTTGCACTCTTAAATTACACCTGCTGCTTTATTTGTGTTGTGCTGATAAATGGGAGACAGTATTTTCTGACCTAGTCCCCTGTTTGGTGACTTTTGTGGGGAAACAATTATATTGAGCATGATAAGTAAGCACTTTTGGATCCTGTTTCCCACTATTTAATTTGTTTTATACTCCCACTGTTATAATAAATGCTCTTGAGACATGACCTGTGCACTGCTTGAGTAATGCAAACACCTTGTTGCAATCCACTGCTGGTGGCGGTAGCTGAGCAAGTCTGTCGTAGGCATTTATCTGATCAACATGCATTCTCGCCCTGTGACATAATTCTGGGTTGCCATGTCCCTGCTATACGCTCTTCAACACCTTGTTGCTTGTACTGTAAAATCAGTCCTTGAGCTACCTGTTTTCTTCCCAGAAAGAACCTTCTTGTGGCCTGCTGTATTGTGTGATTTGAGGTATGACAATAAAGTATTTCTGAGGGCCGGGAAGGCAGTGTTTGATGCCTCTTGTGTTTTGGTAGGAACTGATTGATTACCTCAGGACATACTCTCACAGTGCTGTGTATGCAACGTCAATGTCACCTCCTGTTGTGCAGCAAATCATCACCTCCATGAAGTGCATCATGGGTGAAGATGGTACAACTGTTGGTGAGTCTTTCTAACAGTAAGCATGTGGAAGGGTGGAGCCAAACAGAGCTGTCTTTATCACTCTGACAGGTAACTCATTCAGTAGACACACTCATAAGTTTTAGTACACATAGACTTGGAATTTCTGGAGCAATAAACCAGTTTACTATCCTACTTGGTAAATCAGCCTAATAACAGCATTGGACGTTTCCAGCTTAGAGGTAAGTCATGCTGGTCTTACCTAAGGCACAGTATTGTGTTGTATTGATTTTTCATTCTGTTTCTAGCTTTGCTAGCCTCCTTCTTCCCCATTCTGTCCTTTGTTATTTACTCCATTTTTTAGATTGCTTTCAGAGTATTTTGCTGTGTATCTTTTACAGTCTTGCTGCTGGTTATTGCAGGTGCTGTGCTTTTGATTGTCATCTCTAGTATATTTTATGTTGTACCTCAGTTAAGTAAATACCGGAATGTTCCCGAAATATCTTTTTACTTGAGTTAGAGGCAGACTTCAAGATCAGCGAACAATTGCACTAGAAGAAATTCAGGATAGTCATCTTTATTATCTTAGGTTTTATTTTTGCACTATGGAAATTAGAAAGGGAAATGTACTGTCTCAATGCATTCACAGTAAAGAATACAAATTCTCATGTCTCATTTGCCTAGTAGAGAGCATCTTCCTTCAGTTACATCATGAAGCAAATAGCTTGCACGTGTGATGTGTAAGCTGCCTTGAAACTGAGATGGTACAGCATTTTGTGTGTAGGATACTTCCCTTCTTCATGGGTAATTTAAAAGTTGCAAGCAGCTCCTACAGGCTGACAGTGTAGTTTGAGTATCTGTCAAGAGCATTCAGTTCAGGGGCTCTTAGGATTCAAACTGCTGAGTATATTCAGTTGTGGGACTTTCAAAGATCTGGCCACGAGGTGGTGGTGTATACTGAAGAACCGTATTTGCTTTTGAATATAGGTCACCTGACCAGCTAACCTGACAGATAACTCCTGCAGTGAAAAAGCACACTGGAGAGATGACTTAAGAATTTTTCTCTTACAACAGATTACATTCAATTTGCTTACGTTAGCTCAGAACAGAGTTAGTGCTAGCAATTGGTATTGGTGCTTACTCAACGAAAAAATCCTTGCTGAGGCAAGTACAGCCAGGCAGTAGCCTGTATCTGTGCTAGCATTGAGTGCTTCTGCATGGTCCATGTGAGATACCTCCACCAGCCAAGAGTTGTCCTCAGTGCTGCTCTTGAACAAATGTGAACCAAGCCTCAAACAACACGAAAAGTTGTACAAAAGGGCTGGGTCTTGCAGTCATCTTAAAAGAGACTGTTTGAGCTCCTTCTAGCTGATGACTTGCCAGCAGTATGTGGTGCTTGTTTTGGATCTCTTCCAGTATCTGTTTTGCTTAATGAAGTGAGAAGCAAGGAATTGGTTCAAGTCGGGAGAATGGAAGCAACTTCCACTCCAGGCAGTTCTCCTGACGTTATGCCAGCAAGGTCCATCAGAGCTAGAAAGGTGAACCAGTTCACAAACCAATTTGGAAAAAAAAAACAAAACCTAATTCAAAAGACCTTTTTTCTTTTTCTTTTTTTTTTATTTTTGTCGTATTGCTTAAAATGCATGTCAGGCTATATCCTGCTAATTTGTTACTTAGGAATATCAAGAGTTCCTAGCCACGCTAGTGAGGACATAACTTGATTTGGTGTTTGAAAGTTATATCATTTTAAAGAAGCCTCTGTATGTCCAATTTCTGTCTGAACTGTATAACTTTTTGGAAGAGCTGGATACAACTGCTAGATAACCAAAGTCCTGTCTGTTCGTACTCGGCATTTCTTAGGTACAGGTCCCTTAAGAGTGTTACTGGCTTTCTAAGCATGTAAGTCAGTCTTCAGCTAGGATAAGCATCTCATAGGACAATCCTTGCATGAAAGTGCTTCTCTGTTCATTTTCTGTGCGGTGCTGTTTCCCAGTCATGCATTTTTTTAATTGCCTTAAGGCTTCAGAGATACTATTACTTTGTAGACATTTTCTATGGATGAAGTTGGCAAAAGTTCAATTGTGTGAATTGAGCA
This sequence comes from Hypotaenidia okinawae, assembly GCA_027925045.1. NCBI lineage: Eukaryota > Metazoa > Chordata > Aves > Gruiformes > Rallidae > Hypotaenidia > Hypotaenidia okinawae. The sequence continues at coordinate 44,381,600 of BSDF01000006.1, read as the reverse complement.
GCTGCTTAGTGATAGCATGGTGAAAATTTTTTCCTTGTTTAAGGGCTTTGGCTGAAAAAACATCTGTTTGGATTCAGTGGAATTATGGGTGGGGTTCTGGAGGACCACTGCCTGCAATTGGTTTGACTGGGACTAAATGTGGTGTAGGTTGGTGCTAGTAAGAGTTGTTAATGGAGGAAGACAAGTGGAGAAACAATGTTAAACTGGGTCACGCTAAGCACTTCTAAGTCAACTGCTTTTCAAAAATTATCCCTGCTTTTAAATTAGTCAAGCTGAACTAATGGGTGAAGGAATGCTGAAATAGAGCAATGGTTTTACAAGGGCACAGGAGTTAGTTGGAGCTGGAATCAGAACAGTAGACGGTTAGCTCTCAACTCTGTTTTGGGGCTACAGCTGTATCTTTTAATGGTTTCAAGAATGCTTTTTTGAAAAGGTCCTTTGCAGCTTCCTTCTCAGCTTGCTTCTGTTTATCACACTCTGTAAAAACTGCTGTCCTCCATGGCATCAAACTTTTGTGGAACTGTGATCTCAGATTGAGATTGTCTGTAGCTGAGGGATAAGTAGTAGGAAACAATTAATTTTTGAGGACAAAAGGGGGCTTTGTGTATTATTTTTGCAAGAATAAGTTAATTCTCTCCTCTTATACTTCAGGCTGTTTCTAAATCTAATGAAATATCTGCAAGCTCTAAACTTACAATTTAAGACGTTATAGTTGCTAAACCTTTACATAACTAAAAAAGAAGTAAATATCTCCTTTCATATCTTTCCAGCAAGCTGACAGTGACTAAATAGGATATTAGTAGGAGGCAGCACAGACAAAATGCAGATGCTGTGAAAAGCTGAATGGCTGCTTATAGCAAACATAAGATGAATGGCATGTAAATGTGCTGCCTGAATTGGGACAGTAGTTTCTTGTGTCTTGATTTCTGTTCAAACTAATCTGTTAATTCTTTGTACTGTTTATGCATGTAAGTGACTAGCAAGCCTCATCGCTCTGAAGACAGTTAAGGAAATCTATATGACTACCAAATATATTACTTGCTGCTTCATGCAGACTATAAAAAAAAAAAAAACCCAAACCAAAAAATAACCCACTTCAACAGACAAAGCTGTGGCAGAGCTATGGCTTCTTGGTAGTGATGCTTCCAGTACTACTTCCGAAAGTCCTCTACATTATTAGTTGATGCTGGGTGTCTGTCCTATTTCACTTCACATTATTTGTCTTGCACATAATTGGCTTGGTGACAATCAAGTGATCTTAAACAAAACATACTTAATTTTCAAAGTGAACACAAATCTCTTTTAAGGAACAGTTGTCCCCAAGAGTGGTGAACATCTTGAGCACATTGCCATTGCACATGGGTATCATCCCGTATGGCTTTGATACAAAGTAGAATGAGGTGAGTAGGAGAGATGGAGAAGGCTTCTTTCCACAAAAGCAAATTTTTGGATCTGGCTTTCCAGTGCAAAATCACTAAGGCTGAAATTGTTAACAAGCAAGTGTTGCAGATGCTTGTCAGCAGTTTGGTGGATGCTGCTCTTTCTATTCAGCCACAAGGATGAATGAACTTCAGATTTGTAGATAAAAGGGCTTTTTTTTAAACAATAATAATAAAAGACACAATAAGCAGACTTTTTGGGGTCATAGTATACACAAAAAAAGACAAATTGATTCCTGGAATGGAGTTCTGGAAACTTGTTGTGTTTCCAGCTACTTGATTCTTGCTGTTTATGTGGTGTTTGGGTTATTTAAATTGACTGTGAGGAAAATGAGACATCTTGGTGCTTGTCCTGGTACGTGAGACATTGTTGAGATTTAAGATATTAAATACTTAATCTGTCTCAGTGATATTTTCAGCATCAACGGCTTGGTTTGACTTGAAAGCTGGATTTTTCACCATTACAATCTTACTAGGACTGGGAATCCGGTCGACTTCTTTCTGCCATTTACGTAAAAGTCAGTGAACTGGAGTTCTGTCAGCATGGTGTTCAGGACCCAGCCTGGTTTTGGCCTGATAACATCTCTGGGGGCAAGTGGAAGAAAATCATGAACTTTTTGCCCAACTGAGATGTGGGCAAATCAAAGCATGCAAGATGAAACCAGTCTAGGAACTGGTTAACCTTCTTCAGAGATGAAACTTAATTTGCTCTCCTGTCTATTAAAAACTGAGATGAGCTTTAAATCGAGGAGTGGTTTAGGCTTGAACTAAAGCTGTGGGTGTTAATGGCTTGTAAAAGAGGTAAGCTACTTCCTTCCACAGACAGTACCTCAATAATCGTAATTAGGTGTGTTAACATTTATAAAAGTTTACTGTCTTCCATCTCACTTCAAAGAGGCAAATATCCTACACCAAGTAAGTGTCATACATAGCAAGTATAGAAAAAGAAAAATCCTTGGCCAGGATGGCACTTGGATTTCTATACAGTGTTCATTGTCTTGAACACTGTATAGAAAGCAAATGTTATCCTTACATAGCTCTAATGTTGCAAGCAATGGGGGCAGCAGTTGTGTAGGTCATCCCAGCTGTTATGCTGTCAGAAAAGAATAACCTTTGAAAGCCAGTCAGTTAGCTCCATATAGTTTGATCGGTATTTGTCTCATCTGAGCACCTCCATTGTGAAAAGCTCATAGTTGATTCTATCTAGTCGTAGGAAGCCTTGAAAATAAATGAATATGGAGTTCCAGTCTTGCCATTGCTGTGTGCAACAACTTTGAGAGACTTAAATTGGGAAAGGCCATTAAACTAGTTCTAGCCAAAGGGAATAAGAATGTACAGCAGTGTTGGCAGAGAACTGAGCCTGACTTAGCTGTTGAGAGGATGGGACCATTGCTATTTAGTAAGTATGCACACAGAGAAGCAAGTTGAAAATGAAACTAAGCCTGGTCTGTTTAAATTCTAGGGGAGACTGCAATTAGTATTTTAACTTGCATGTGATTAATCAGGCCCTCAAATGAAGATATGACCCAAGTAATTTGATCAGCTGCTCAACCTGTAGGTTTCTTCAGATTTTCTTATATTACTCTTATCCTTCCAAAGACAAGACAGAAGTATGTGCATGCATAAAGTATAAGCAGTAATGAAGGAACGAACAGCCCACATTACATCACCTGGAAATTAATTTTAAGTACCTTACAGTATATTTATAAATGAAACTTGTACCTTGCCGTTGTTAGCAGTGAATCCACAAATGGCTGCTGTTGTACCAGAAAGGGGAAATAAATACTCCTGCAGGCTGAGGTTGAAAACATTCAATTAGCATTAAAATCGGTTCATTTGAATTTCCTCCAATAATGCACTTGTTAATGAGGTGTTAAATTATCACCTTGGGAACCCGGGGACCAGTCAAAACTAATTTGAGCAAAGTGAAAACTTTTTTTGTTGCTGCCCTTGAGGATCTCAAGCTGAGCTGGGAAACTGTTGGAAAAACAAATACTCTGGGGGTCATAAAGGGAGTTTCCTGCTTCTCTCCAGGGGACTGACAGTTTTAAACATCACTCTCTCTATTTGTGCTTCCAGCTGGGGATCTTTTAAATACAGCGTGTTGCTGCACCCCTACCTCCCTCCCACAGAGTATGGCAAGCCTCCAGAAAAATTGCTTTAACCTGGGCTGGGCAGGAGACATCTTTCAGCCTTTGGTGCTTTGAAGAGTGTTTACAGACATTAGCAGAGCTGTACCCTTTGTGTTGCGCACTGGAATGTGAGAATTCTTCAGTGCCTCTTCTTTGGACTTTAATCAACATCGTGGTGTTTGTGCAAGAGCTCATAAAGCTTTATAACTGTACACTCACTTTGTTCTCATAACACTCTGGTTCTTGCTGTTTCTGTTCAGGTGTGAGCTGTCATCCTTTATCTTCATAGCCTAAACACTGATCTGTCATAGCAGAAATGCAACTAGAAATGTGGCTTTGTTGAAGCAATATCATTTTTCTTCATTTCTTACACTACATTTGATTTAAAACGCATGGCTTGTTTTTTTACTTTCAAATAGCACGTGAGGTGCCACATTTCTGCAGACTGCTGGTGTGCTGCTCCTACAAGGAAGGGAGGAACTAGCGGGTAGCTGCTCCCTAGCATATATCGTTAGCAGTGGCGTGACTAACGTGCTCGTTAGCCAGCGTGAGCGTTAAGGTAAAGCATTTGAACAGGAATGATCACAAGTGAGGTTACACATGCTCTGTCTTTGGGTCAGTGTGAAATAGTGTGTGGATCCTGGTGTGGTATGTGATGTACTAGAGCAGAGGTTTTTTGCAAATACCTGAATGACCCACATAAGCTCCACTTCCTATCTATGAACAGCTTAGGCAACTGCAACAGTTTTATACACAGAAAAATTAATACTAGTATTAGAGCTGTGTCTGCAGTGTACAGACACGTGGCAGAATTTAATTCTATGAAGTGCATATAATGTAAATGCTTCTAGCTGCTCTGGAAACAAGCAACACACTGTAACACAAGTCCTTTCTGTGAGCTATGTGCAGGTGTATTGATTGGGCTGTGTGGGATTCGCAGGCCAGTAGAACCACTGTCCTTCCCCACTTTAGCAGGTTCTCATGTAAAATGTCATTGACACCAGGTGAACCCATGCCATTTCACATCAGTACAGTTGGTCTACCACAAATTCAAAATTGTGGACAATCTACAATGTGTACCTTATTCCTGCTTATGTGCAGATATTTGACAGCTAACTGGAATTAATAAACTTCCTTAGATAGCACAGATTTAATCTTTGAAGGAAGAAGCTGTCTGAAAATCCAGCTTGACAATTAACACCTTTTGAGAGCATATGGCAAGTGGAGAGATTTGAAACAACATTAAATGAGGATGTGCAAATTGTTGCAGTCTAGCTTCAACAGAAGTGTTTAGCTCAAGACAAATCGGCTTGTCGAGGACAGGATAAATCAACCTGTAGATTGCTTCTTGCTGCCATGGGTAAGCTTCTGTTAATGCTCAAGTTATTGCCTCATTGTTGCATAGTGGAAAAGTGGTTACACGGCTGTCTGTGTGGGGGGAAAATGCATTACAGAGTATGTATGCCTCTTGTGTTCGGGTTTGCTAGCTGTTCCTAAGATTTCTTAACTGTTTGTCTATGGACACATATATTTTTAAATGAATAAATAAATAGAGCAAGCCAGTAAAATACTTCAAAGCTAGCTGCCTTACTGGTCACCTTAATATTGCAATAAAGTGTGTCACCAAGCTCAGTACCTAAATGGGTAGTGGAGAAGTTGCTCACCCTGCAACTAACATCTCCAGAACTGAGTACTCTGGAAACAGATGTGGCACCATTACAGAACAACTGAGACCAAGAGCTGGAAGCAGAATGCTTGGTACCTCCAGTCTCTACTGAAATAGCTTGTCTTTTCTAGGGTTATTGCTATATTCCTGACAAGTAACTTTTTGTTCAGGACCTGGCATTATAGAGACAATTGTGGGTTTTATATGTACAGCTTTGATCTTTCCAGGATCCTTGGAAAATAGAGCTGCGCAGGAAAAACAAGTCTATAAAAGTCACAGCAGACAAGGCCTCCAGGGTTTGGGCCTTTTCAGGCACAAAGCCTACTCTTCCACCTCACTGCAGTTCCAGGTGGCAGGCTACCAGGAGCTGCTTGCCAAATACAACTTACTGACATGGGAAAGCTCAACACCCTTCCTGTTGAAATTATTGCAGAGTTCTAGGGTAAATCTGAGATCACACTGGAGAAGGATAAGTATGGCTACTTCAACAGATGTCCAGGCAGATGCGGGCAGCTCTGACATGGTAGCAAATTTACAGGCTATAGCTTTTATCATGAGATAAATTTCTTACCTGTAAGCATCTTTGTCTAAAGAGAAACTTGATCTGTTGCAGAAAACCTCTTGTGGGAATGGATCAAGGTCTCCGTAAAATGTAAAAAGTGAGTTCTGTGAAAGATTCAGGTGCTACCTTCTCAGTGACTTCATGTATGAATTTCCTATTTAAAAAGGAAAACAAAACCAAGCCAACTTCTCCAGAGTGGAAATTCTTAATTTTAGGACACGTTACTAAAGAGCACATGCACACTTACAACATCCTGTCTTTCCCATTGCTCCTGGTGTTAGGTAGGTGAAATCTCTAGCAATATTGGGAGGTGCATCAAAGTTATGTTGAGGGGCAAAAAGACCTTTGGAAACTACTGTGCTCTGTTCTATAAGGTCTCATTTAGTATCACTGAGGAAAAGTAGAATTTAGGACTATTCTGTTCCCTCCTTATCCCTTAAGGGATCCTCCTGCCGAGCTTGTTAGCAGTAGCTAGACTGTCGCGTTTTTCGTCCTGGATTTTCAGAGCAAACACTAACACAAAAATTAAATACTTCTCATAGTACTGTGGAGCATGATCTCATTATTATTTCAAGCTCACAGAGCCTGTTTTGTAGTGCTCATCACATAATTTCTTTATGGAGCTGATTTCTGTTGAGTTTGGCCAGAAGATGATACTCTGGTGTTTGTGGCACCCATCTCCCAAAGACATTTGCCAATGAGTAGGATAGTCTAATGCATCCCAGTTAAAAGAACAGATACCCTAGCTCTATTTGTCTCTGTTTAGGCTAAGCTGATTACTGACTACTTCTCATCAAAGCTGGACACTACATAGCTGGCTGGTGTTTTTGTTCACTTGAATATTAAGCCTGGCTGTACTGGAACTTGAGCATTAGTGTAACTGCCTCAGGAACAGTGCTGTAAAAAACATCTAAGGTGTTGACACAGAGCGTGACCAGTCAACTGACTCTTGCTGAATACGGTTTGAACTTACATACTTCCCATTTGATTTTGTAGTGAAGAGTATTAGCACTTCAGTGGCAACTACCTTTGTAAGGGACGAATGAGATTAACTGCAGATGACTAGCAACAGTCTGCACTGGGTTTTTTTTATGGCTACCTCATTGCGTGTAGTTTTTCATGACATACATCTTATACAAACATGAATTGGCTGAACCAGCTTTGAGTTTCAGAAGAATAGAATGAGGCCTGTGGTTGTCTTAGAACTTTTTCTACAAGTTTGATGTGAAATTAAAAAAAAACCCAACACAATTAAGAAAAAAAAAGAAGGCTAGGTAATGAGAGATCCCAGGGAAGCTAGTATCTCAAGGACCAGTTAACAGGGTTACTGAATAACTGCTCCAAGTTGAGTACTTGGATGTCTTGTCCAGTCTATGCATTGCAGCTCACACTCCTAAGAGATGTGCCTAATGGCAGGATAAATATACTGATAGACTAAATGTTAATACTGTTCATGAATGGTAATCTTTCTGTAAAACTGCAAAAACTGTACTCTACTACAACTATTTCTCTGAAGGCTGTTCTTGGATTTGAGAATTTAGGATGTGAAAAATAGTTTCACTTTTTTTTCTGGACACAGCAGAGCTTAGTTTCCAAATTTGATTTTTGTGAGGTGTTTCCTAGGATTGTCAAAAGTAGCTCTTGCACACTCTCTGGTTTAGAAAGATTTCCATTCTGATACACATGCAGCTAGAGATGTTTCCACAGATGGTATTGGTATGAAAGAGGGCTCAAAACTGTGTTCAGGATTGTATGCCTATCGCTGTTAAATCCTGGCAAAGAAAACAATCCTTGGTGGCTGCTTGGTACAGGGAATGCTGTGTGCCTTTGCTCCTACACTGTTACACAAAACAAAAAAGTCTTTGAGAAATTCATTTGTTCACTTTGCATTGTCACAGCATCTCTTGGTGTTGTTTTTCTGTTCATTTTCTCAAGTATTACAAAGTCTTAGCTCAGCAGAATCACCTGATGTGCCCCTAGTATAAGTGGTGATCATACTGCTTACAGAGGAAAAATGGATGTTTGAAAGGTGGGAGGCACGGAAATTCATAGAATCACAGACCAGTTTGGATTGGAAAGGTCTGCAAAGATGACTTAGGCACAACCCCCCTGCCATGGGCAGGGACACCCTCCACTAGCCCAGGTTGCCCAAAGCCCCAGCCAACCTGGCCTCGAACACTTAAATTGTGAAGAATTTCTTCCTCTTATCTAATCTAAATCTGCCCTTTCAATTTAAAGCCATTCCTCCTAGTCCTATCACAACATGTTTTTTTTGTATGTAAATCACATGGGAAACTGCAGACATTGCAAATCAGAGACTGATTTAGTCTTACTTCTGCTTAAATATAAATTCTCCAGTGCATTTCCAGACAAATTTCAGACCATTACAGTGGGTAATTGAATTATTTATGTAAGAAAAAACAACTCAGAGAAAAAAATCCAACCAGGAACACACAAAGAGAAAACCATGCTGCAAATAGACTGGTGTTTTTAAAGTTTGGAAATTGGTTCTGAATGTCTTTGCAATTAATATACTTCAGTGTATTTAAAAATCATCCTTAAATAGAACTTATTAGTTATCCTTGCCTTAGTTTTGCCTTTTTTTGGTATAATAGATTTTGTGTAATTCAGTCATGGAAAACTGGTGAAAGATATCAAATAATACACCTGTAGAAGTACTATTGTAAGTTAGGTATGTACATTGTCTGTGGAAAACTTTACGTTTTCATACCTTTACTAGCTGGGACTGAAGTAGTATCCATTTCCACAGTCCTGAGGTTATTGGAACATCTGGAACTAACATTTAGTGATTATTTTTTTTTTTAATATTTTTTTAACTTCAAACCATAGGAGTAGGATTTTTCCAGAGTACTGCATCTAGTATGAAAAATACATTAATTTAAATATAGGTAAAAATTGCAGCTGAATTGTTTCTGCTGATACATTAACAGCAGGCATTCAGTGACACAGGTATGGCTGCCAGATTCTTCATCCTTCCTAACCCTGAACTTTTGCTGTAGCCTCAGGCTTTGTATGGCCTCATTTATTTTATTTTGATCCTTTTACAATTTCTCATTGTGGTGGTTTGACCCTGGCTGGAGACCAGACACCCACCAAAGTTGCTCTATTACTCCCCTTTTCGGATGCATGGGGAGAAAATACTGAGAGGCTTTGGAGTGGAGATAAGGACAGGGAGAGATCATTCCCCAGTTAATATCATGGGCAAAACAGACTCAACATGGACTAAAAAGGAAAAAAAAATCTAATTTATTATACTACACACACAGTGAAACCAGAGTAGGATAATGAGAAGTACAAAAAATCTTTAAAACATCTCCCCCTCCCTTCTTCATGGACTTAACTTTATTCATGATTTCTCTCCCTTCTTCCCCTGTCAAGGTGTTGGGGGGTGTGTGTGTGAAATGGGGATTTCAGTAAGTTCCTCAGGAGTGTTTTCCTTCTTAGTGGGGGACACATTCCTCATGCTCTTCCCCTGCTCCAACGTGGGGTTTCACCCAACGTGAGACAGTCCCCCATGAACTTCTCCAACATGAGTCCTTTCCCACAGGGCTTCAGCTCTTCACCAGTGCGGGTCACTTCTATTGGGTGCAGTCGCTCAGAACCAGACAGCTGCAGCCTGGTCCCCCACAGAGTCACAAGTCCCCCCAGCAAACCTGCTGCAGCATGGGCCTCTTTCCATGGGCCACAGGTCCTGCCAGGAGCTTGCTTCATTGTGGGTTACAACATCTTCCATATCTCTCCACTTGCTTCAGTGTGTGGACTCTGCTCCCCATTGTCTTCCATGGGCTTCAGGGAACAGCCTGCTCCACCCTGGTCTTCTCTGCCAGCTGCAGGGGAATCTCTTTTGGCACATCAAGTACCTCCTCCCCCTCTTCTTCACTGACCTTGGTGTCTGCAGAGTTTCTTACATCATCTCACTCCCTTCTCTGGTGGCAAAAAGTGTCAGCATTTTTTTTTCTGTTCTCCTAAATGTGATTCCCAGAGGTGCTATGACCATTGCTGATGGGCTTGGCCTTGGTCAGTGGTGGGTCTGGCCTTGAGCCCAGCTGGTATTTACTCTGTAGGGCCTGGGGAAAGCTAGCTGCTTTGCAAGCCTACCCTGCAGCCTCCTCCTCCTCCACCAGAACTTTGCCACGCAAAACCACAACGCTTATACTTGCACTTGTTTTATTCACCATATTTTGGGAAAAAGTAGGCTAGTTTGGAGTAGAGGAGGACTACACTGACATTGTTATTTGTGGGGTTTTTTAAATGGGACCTCCATTAGGAAGAAGAAAGTAGTAGCTTGTAGCCTGGTGATTATGGAGAATATGTCTTAATAGCTTGTTTGAGTCCATGGATTTTGCTATATACTTAACTTAGAAATTTTAGTATTCGTGGAAACCTTTGGAAGGTGCTATATAGATGGAAAATTATTCCCTTACAAGTGTTTTTCTTGTCTTCAAGATGAATTAGTCTGGCAATTTGTTGTGAAGTGAAGGATTTATATTACAGTGCCTTCAAGGAAGCTCTGTAGATACCTGGTAAACTAGGACAATTACACTGTGTTCTGGGAAGTGTGTGTAGTGTTCAGGGGGTTTGACAGTTCCGTTGTAATGGTATTTATTGGAGTGATGGGAGAAGCAACTGCTGGTCAGGCACAGTCTTAGCTCCATGTGGTGGGGTACTTAAGATTGCTTAAGTCTAAGCTTGATGTATTCAATGAGATGGAAGGGCTTTTGAGGGTTGGTATGGCAAACTTTGGGGAGATTTTTCCTTACACATGTTTTGAAGTTCAGTGACTTCCCTTCAGATCTGAGGGTAGTCTAACGTGTGGTCATGAGTGTTGCACAATTCATACACCTTTATTTTTCTATAGTAGTAATGTCTTGTGGAGTGTTTCTAGTGCCTTTTTCTTTCAAGTGTTTTCTGTGTAGGTCAGGTCTGTTAAGCTTGGGCATTGTGCTTTTTCTTGGAAAAACTGGTGTGCGTTACAGCTATTTTTGTAATCAGGGAAAAGAACTGTGTCTTACCACACTATTTCTAGTGGTATATATATGTGGAGAGCGTTTATGTCGTGTAATGTGGGGTGAACTCCAGCCTAACAGCAGCAGCATGGCAGGACTTGAGCTAATGCTATGTAACAATACAGCCAGTGCTGTTTGTCACTTGTTTTCTCTCTTTCGAGGTGGATGGTTTCAAACGAGATTTCATGCTAACACTGTAAGTGAACTTTGGAGATGGAAGAAATTCTTAAAATGCTGGCAACTTCATTCTTAGCTTTTAAGTTAAAACTAAATTCATGTTTTATACTGACCATAGCCTTTCTTTTTAAGAGCTGTATTTTAATAGCTGTATTAACAGCAAATCAACCCACTTCCACATATTTTTATAGATGTTCAGCTAGAAGTGATACTACCTGTGTGATATTTCACTATTAATGAAGGCAGTTAATAATGCCAGCTGAAACTGGATGACTACTAAGTTATTTGTTAACATTTCCTGGTTGAAACATACCAAGACGCCATATCCTTCATCATCTTTTCTTGTACTGTGAAGGCAAAGAGCATTTCTCTACCCTCTTGTATTGCTCTTTAAAATCCTAAAGAACAGTCAGCTTTGATACTGGCTTCCATTGTAGAAAAACAGTCTGCACAAAGCAGATGGAAAATAAAGTTCGCACTTTTTGTTGCTATGTTGTAAAACTACTGAACTGTCTCCATGGAAGTAGATTATAAACATCCTTTATATAACATGCTTTGTCAAAGCTTGCACATTCCTTAGCTTGTAAAGAAATGTGGTGTTTGTATGTGTTCCTGATGTTTTTCTTCTCTCTGGCTTCAATCTGCCATAAAGGCCTGCCAACCTATTTGTGTTGTACAAAGGTTGGAGCCTGTTCTTTCTGTCTCTTCCGCACTGATGCTTTGTCCTATTCTGGAGATTTTAAGAGCAAAGATGTGCCTTTTAAGTTCCAATGTCCAAGATATCATAACAAAAAGAAAACAGAAGTTTTAAGATGCTTGCTTTTCTGTAAAATTCCATTAACTTGGCAAGTTAAGTGTTATTAAAGTGCATAAGGTTTTTTTTCATGGTTTTGACTCCATAGTGGAGGCACTGTAACTAGTTCAGAAGTCTGACCAGCACACATTTCTTCTGCCTTCTCAGCAAGGCACAGTAACAGCTGTCAAACAGAATACGTCCATCTGCCTTTGCAATCATTATGAATATTATCATCATGACTGCATGTTTGTGATACAGAATTTGTATGAGCTAACGTCTAACCAGTGTTAATGCCAATGCCACAAATCCTCCCAGTAATTAATATGTAGTCAGGCAATACATGTAGCCAGGTAACACAAACTTAATTTCCTTGTGCTGAAGGGATAGCCTTAATTTCATTGTCTTAATTGTTGGTTGATCTGAACCAATACCTTTTACGTTCAACTGCCAAATAAGGATGACTGTAAATCAGAATTGTTAGGATGCAGTGAATTTCAGCCATGTGACAGCAGTGTAACCAGATAGAGTGAACTAGGTATAAGCAAGCATGAACATCTAAAGAATAAAAAAGTGTTGTTCCTCCGAATTATATTTCAGAAAATGTTTTCTGGATTCCCTCAGAGGAGTGGGAATTACTTGTCACAGGAAGTATTGCTGTTCCTCAGCATATCCTTAGACAGTGCTAGAGCAAAGTTGAGCTGTTAGGAAGCTTTTGTTCTCACTTTCTCTCACAGGATGGTTTCCTAGTCCTGTCTGTATAGCTACTCTATAGCTATGGTACTTAAGTTGCTTTCAATAGGAATTCAGCCTCTGGAAAAGTTCTGTGTGGAAAAATACAGTGGTGGCTCGTGGGGTAGGAGTTAGGATGCCCTTGTGGATCTCTTCATGAGCCAAAGTCTCTCACTGCAGCATTGTTATGCAGAGCTTGGGACATGCCAGAAGAGATAAGTATAATGCAAGCGTGAAATGCAGTCCTTTGCATATGAAATAATTTACTGATTTTTAGATACACAGATGTGTGCTCTCTCTTTCTCACTCTTTTTTTCATGATAAAATAGAGTTCATGAATAATTTTTTATCAGCTTTAACAGACCGGGCATTATCTTGAATTCTGCTGTAACTCTTTAAAGGGCTTGTGTGTTTGACAGCCGTTCACAGGATGCAATATGTAGTTTGGTTTGTTGTTGGGGTTGGTTTATTTGCCTTGGACAAGATCCATTCTTCACCAGAGATGTCAAGTCCTCCTACTTCTGTCCAGGTAGATTTCCTGTAAAGAGTCACCGTGAACACAACTGGAGAGCACAGAATGTTTTGTTCTTTGTTGTGCAAACTGTAAAGTAGAGACAGCTGCTACTTTTGCAGCGTGACTTGGATGTGGTATACTGTTGTAGTTAATGGGGGGGTGGGGTGGGGGGGTGTATAACCAGCTAAATGTAACTCTAGTAGTCATTAAGGAACCTGATGGTACCAGCAACCAGTCTTTAGATTTTCCTGAGGCTTAAAAAAGCAGGTTTCTGTAATACATGGTGTGTTTTGAGTATGCAGAGAAATTGCAAGAGACTGCATTACACGTACCTGTCTCTTGAAACTGAGGTTTTGGAATAAGTTACAGGTTGTTGGCATTATGTTTGTGGATGTGGTTCTCTTATACATGGTTGACTCAAATTGATGATTCATGGAATATGGATCTATTACTTGGATCTTTAAAATCAGGGGTTGCTGTCAATAAACCATGTGAGCAATTCATTTTAGTTTGCATGCTGTCTTACATGAGATAAAAGGCTGTGTTAATGTGAATAGGAATTGTGGTTAGCTTTATAAATAGAAGAGCTATACTGTTTTGGGGGTTGGGGGTTGTTTTCTCGGGTCTGTTTTTTTAATGCTAACTGATGAGTAATTCAGACATCTCCAAAGCAATGCTTGTATGTTAGGCTTCAAAAAAAATACTGATATGGGAAGTCTGTTTCATGGCAGACCTTGAACGTTGTCTATAACCATAGGGGTTTGTGCAGCCCAGGTGTTCCCAGGTTTTGAGAGAAAAATCAGTCCAGCAGAATTTCTTGCAGAGGCAGGCCTAAGGGGACATATGACCTGCTGAGTAATCCTTCCTCCTCCTCTGCTTGCTGCATGTGCAGTCTTAAGAAAACGCTTGAGGTCAGCAAATAATTTCCTCCATCACCCAGGAAGACTTAGATATTAATGATTCTGTATCCCTATTGTGTGCTACTTTTTTGTCATAGGGAAGGAAAGAGCAGCTTTTAAAACACAAAGGCGGGGGGGCACTGCAGCTGAAGTGTTAAACCTTCTGAAGGTTACTGCTACAAACCCGCTGGTTCTTAAGATCACTTTTAGAGGCTGACAAATGTAAACACAGGCATTTTGCTGAATTGCTCACAGCCAGATTAGGCTGTTGGTGTCCCTTTAGCTGTGAACTCCTGTGGACTGTATGGTGCCTCAAGAACAAAGGAACGGTCTGATGAAAAATGTCTAGTTCAGAGGGACAATAATCTCTTCAGCAACCTGAGAGCAAGTGTGTGTGTGTTGGGGGTACCCTTACGGGCAGCACATCCACTGATGGACCGCACATAAGGGCACAAAAATGCACACGCTTCAGTGGCAAATATGGGGCATGTCTCAAATGCCAGACTTGCATAGGAGTTATCCTGGTATTAAGACAGCTGAAATGTTTCCATATTAAATTACAAATGATACTGTATTTTGGATGTACCAGAGTTGTATGTTGTTCCTATTGTGGAGCAATATTTTAAACAACAGAAATGTAAAAGAATATATTTACTATTTCCAAGGCTGAGCTATTTGCTGTATTTTTATCACAATGCTGAAAATACCTGCTATTTTTTAAAATGCTAGTTAGTGTACCCATGGTTTTGTATACCAGTGTATCCTTAAAAAAATCTTTATTCCACAGAAATGTACTGAAGCCCAGTTTACAAAGCTCAGCAAAATGGACTGTTGGTGTCTTGTGTGTATTTTGTAGTTTCATGTAGCTACACCTGAACGCAGATACTAATCTGTGATGTGACAAGAGTGACTAAGGTGTTTCATTTAACAAAAGAGGTTAATTCAGTTGCTGGCTTTAGAAAATTCAGGTTAATTAGGAAATCTAAAATGCACACTAGAAAGAAGATTCATAGTAAAAACTCTGGCAAAATTGTTCAGACATGCTTGTCCTTAGAGTTGTATTACGTGATTTGATGTGGTGTTAATTAGAAACTGATACCACTTTTCCAGTTACTTACTGGAGAAGAAAGCTCTGAACATGCTACAGCGGTTCTGTCCTGGTGTAAGTGATAACATAATTAGCAGCTGATCATCTGTGCTGTGTTCTTTGGCTTCATTTTTCCATGTACCATGCATCACTTAATCTTGGTAGTTCTGAATATATTTTCTTCATGTAAGGACAAATGGTCTCAGTTGCCTTTAGCTTCATTGATTGGAT
This sequence comes from Hypotaenidia okinawae, assembly GCA_027925045.1. NCBI lineage: Eukaryota > Metazoa > Chordata > Aves > Gruiformes > Rallidae > Hypotaenidia > Hypotaenidia okinawae. Next base: position 44,366,341 of record BSDF01000006.1, on the reverse strand, counting down.
TGGCTGGTTTCTGACAGTGCAATATGTACTTAATTTTCGCTACTTTCTCATTAAAGTAGCTTTAATAACAGTGTCAACACTAAAGTGCTATAGCAGGTGAGAATCTCAAAAATGATATTGTAGTATGGTCTGCATGTAGTACAGCAGAGTCAGAGAGAACGATATTGTCCAAAACAAGAACAGTAGAAATGGTTCATTATCAAGGTGAGAGTAGTTGGCATATGTTGGAATACAAAGGCCTCTGCCTTGTAAAGACATGGAACTTTGTTGTGTGCACATCTGCAGATTCGGTGTGTGTTGCCACGTGCTTCCATGCACCTTGGAAAAGCCTGCAGAATTTCTATTGAGGGCTGCCATTTAAGTGAGAGGAGTGCTCAAACTCTGAGATTTAAGTGTTAGTAAAAATAGGTCTGTAACTCTTGTCTGTGGAAGTTTGTGACTTGCTGCCTCCATTGTGCTACATCCCCATGCCACATGCTCATTCAGAAAAAACAGCAAAGAATTTTTCCAGTGAAACTTAAATTCTGGTGGGGATGGACCCCAGTATCCTAAGGTAAGAGCCACCTTTACTTGTTCAAACAGAGGAGACAACTTATTATTTCCTTGTGAAGTATTTTGCTCAACTGACTGCAGCTCCTGGAGGTGATGAGCAGAAATGGTCTGTCAGTTGAGATTTGTACAAAATAGGATGTGAATCACATGTAAAATACAGTAGAATCTGAGTAGCATTGAGAGTAAACTGGGTTAAGCCATCTTCTACTGATGTTTGTTACTATCCTGGAACTGAAACTATATGAACATTTCCATTCTATTCCTGGAAACAGTCACACTTGGGCTTGCAGCTCACCTTTAATTTCCCAGACTTGATAGTTATTCTAGCCTTCCAAGAGGAACAAAATGTTCTGCTGTTGTGAAAAGAGGATGTGTTTCTTAACCACTTCATTAAATATGTACTGTTGAAAGAAGGGGAAGCTGAAAGTCAAAATTTGGCTTGGAAGCAGACTCAGAAAATGCTTTGAGTGTTCAAATAATTACTGCTTTTTATTTGGCAGAGTTTGAAGCTCTAGGGGAAAACTAGTATATAGTGAAATTCATCCAGTCTCTTGCATTGCTCAAAGTTAGGGTACCATTTGGTTGCACTGTAAGTAGTTTAATTATGCTGCAAGGTCCAGTTCTTTAAATTACTCCAGTGTAACTGGGATGTGTTTCCAGATGTGTTAGAGGAATGTCAGACTAGTGGTGTTTTGGTCTGGAAGAGACAGCTTTCAGTTCTTTTTCAGCTTCATTTATTAGTAAACCTTTAATTCTCTGTGCTTCACAACGCTTGCCTATTAGTCTTGCTTCCAGAATAAATGGTGCTACTCTTTTGCTTTCAAGATGCAAAAATGCAGAGCCAGAAGAGGTGCCAGAAGAGGGTCTAGGATAGTTTAAGACATAGGTGGTATTATAGTACAGTATAGCTGCTTTCCCTGTAAAAATTTTGATGGAAAAAGTCTATGCAAAAGGCTTTTAAAGAAGATTCAAAATGCCTCTCTATTTTTTTAAATGGTCTGTCATCACTGTCCTGTCTGAGAGACCTGTGCTATGTTTTTAACAAATGGTCTCCTTCGCTTCTGTGAGTCTAATGAATCCTGGAGCTGCACAGTGGGAGCCTGACAGACTGGAAGTTGCATGAAACAGCTTTGGGTTTTTATTGAAAACATTGTCCTTGGTTCAAAGGGAATGTAATTATTCTGCCCTGGAATGATAGCAGCCTCTCCTTTATTGACAGCACACCATCTGGTTGTGATAAATTACATGGCCTTGGCAAGGCTGCAGCTTTTTGGGAGCAGTGGGTGAGCTGGAGGCTTCATGTCCAGATCAGTTGAAAATACAAAAAATACATTGTTTATGGGAATTATCTACTTCCCTGTCATTGGTCACAAAGCTTTTGCTTCTTTTTATGTCTGCTAGGTGTAGCTCTAAATGAGAATATCAGAAAGCAAGATAGTGCATGTGGTTTTTCAGGCGCTAATTCCTGCTGCATGTTCGATTCCACTGGTCTGTTGAGAGAGAGCCTGAAAAAGTGGTGATAGAAATCTCAGGTGTAATTGGCACCACTCGCTCTACTTCACCACCCAGGGACTCTTACTGTAGGTCTCACCTTGCAGTAAGAGCAGTGCAAATAATTAAAGGGTTTTTCTCTAGGAGTGGTTGTACTTGAAGTTGTTGGTTGCTGTAGCTTCAGGGAGGTAGGTTCCTTTTCTGAAAACTTGCCAAGTAGTCAGTATCTGTAAGTAGAAGTTCAGAGTGGTGTTAGGTAGTTTGCTAGCTAATTGGGCCCCCTGGCAACTACTACTTTTTCTTGCTTTCCCAGCCAAAGTATTATTACTTCTTCTAACCTGCCTAATTATGTGATACATTCTGGCTCAGTTCTGTGCTGACAAAAACCCCCGCCTGAGCCAGTTGTGATTGTTAAACAGAAATATTCACAAGGGTCTTGGAGGGGAGAGGCAGCTCCGGTCCCGTATCTAAATTATAACTGCACCCTTAGGCAGGTTTAAAGGCTTGTGAGTAGAACATACTGAATGTGACTCGCTGTAGTGTCTGATTTGAGTGTTGGCTGGTTTCTTCTTCCAGTTTTTCTTTCATTTTGGAGCACAGTTGTAAATTCTGTCACTTATTACTGCTTTTGCTTTAGAAGTTGCTTAATTTTTTGGTTTTATCTGGTTTTAAAAAGCAATCACAAGAACACCGTGATGCAGCTTATTATTGCCAAGTTCTTTTGAGACCTTTTGTGAGGCTAATTGCTGCAGAGGGAGGTGTCATCAACTAACTCTGCAAAGCATTTTAGCCTTGCTTACTTGGGCAGATGTAGCAGTAATACCAGTCATTACTAGTTCTCACTTTCTTACCACTTCTATTTTTAGAGCTGGAGTCCTTGCAGTTATATTTGCACAGTGTGGCATGAATAACATTTATCTTAGATTTAGATGTAAAGAGAAAACACTTTGAACCTGGCTTTGCTATGCTTGTTATTTCTGTGGCTAGGCAGTTTGGACATTCATGTGGGGATTGGCCACAGGTTAAAATAACTCCAAAGCCAGTTGAGCAGTAACTAAAATTCAGTCAAGCATTTTACGTATAATGAGCAAAGTGCCCTGGTAAGTTTGACTCACTCTTTGCCTGCCAGGGTACATAAAAAGTGGATGTATATTATTCTCAGGTTTGTTAGCTTGGGCCTTCCGCTTTTGCGGGCAAAATACCTCAGCAGCTTCATATCCAGTATGTGCAAAATACCTCAGATGCCTCATACCTAGTATGTGCAGCATGTTAATGAGCAAAAGTTGCAACAAACTCATTGTTACTAGTCTGATAGACTTGAAATTTCATCCTTCTAGTGGGAGGCAGAGGAAAGCACACAGTTGAACCGAATTAATGTGGGTAACTTTAGCTGTTTTCTGCATCTAGTAAATGATAACTTTTTGATAAATTCAGAATTTATCAAAGAAGGAAACACTTTCTCTACACTGAAACTGTAAGGGTGGTCGGGCATTGGAACAGGCTGCTCATAGAGGTTGTGGAGTATCCATCTGCGGAGACAGTCAAAACCCAACTAGACACAGTTCTGGGCAACCTGCTCTAGCCGGACCATGCTTGAGCAGGTGGATTGGACTGGCTGATCTCAAGACAGGCCTTCCAACCTAAAGGAGTTGATGAAAAGTGGAAGTAGTACCTCCCACAGCAGTAATACCCTATTTTCAGCATCTTGGGACACTGTATATTTTTACACAGAGAATAATAAACCTGGAGAGCTTCTTTTACATTCCACAAATGCCTTTTCCAGTGCTCTTGGACCACAGAGAATGGTGCAGAGGGGATGTTTCTGGAGTCACTGTCCATGTGAGATTCATCCTAGAATGACCTCATTGTATTGACACTTCTTAGTTATATCAGTTCCTTCTGCTTTGCAGCTGATTTGTGGTTTTTTGATTCTGTGCGTTTCCAACCTGTGGTGAGGGAAGCTATCTTGTGCTCTGATGGGATTCCTTCTGATGGTCTGCAACAAGTCAATACAATGAGGATGTGGCAGTAGCTATCCTACTAGATCTGGACTGGCAAGGATAATTCTGGTACTTCATTTCTTGTACAGACCATAGGTGTAGTATTGGTTACTCCAAGATCTGTACAGAACTTGGGAGCTGTTCAACAAAGCATTGGAAACCTCTGTCTGCAGTAGAATGATGCTCATGTCTAGAACACCTACGTTAGACTTAAACAATGTGCTAATTGATACGCAGGCAGTATTCAAGGGGATGTTCATAGCTTACGAAGTAGACTGTTTTGTGCCATGTAAGTCTGTCCCTGGCTCAGCAGTTCTGGAGTAGCTGTCTAGTTACTGTCTATCAAATCAACCCATTGGCTAGATAGGTTTTTTGCATCTGCCTTGGCCAATTATGTCTTCAAGACACCGTTCTCTAAATTCAGTCACCATGTAGCCCTGACATACCAAAGTAGGTCCATTAAAGGTGTTTTCCCTAGTAAAAAAGCTTCTCTAAGACAAGTTCCAGTTTTCATTCCTACTGTGTATGTGCACCCAGAAGATCAAACATACATGTAGACAAAATAACAATAATCTAAGAATCTAGTTAAGTCATTTTACTACTTGTAAACACACTGTTGTTGCTCTGGACTGAACTCTGGCATACTGGATACTTCCTGCTGCTGCCTTCGTGGAGAGCAGTTGTAGGGCGCTTTGTATATGCTTTTAACCACAGAGGCACCTAGTTCAGCTGTATGCAGACATGGGTAAGGGGTGATGGTAGGCAGCCCTGAAGTTCTGAATTGCTTGGCTGGTATGTTTGCAAATACTGATCTGGCACATGACAGCTCGGTGAAAATGTATAGCTGGGTGTATGCCAGTGTTATCTTTCTGCTCCCAGAGCTCTGCTGTTAACCATTGCTGCTTTGTGGTAGCTGGTTTGTTCTGTACAAAAATGGCACTGAGTCTAGTCTAACAATAACATTTGTAATCTCACTTTAATGACTAAGGAATAATAATTTCTACGTTGCAGCATTTATAAACACGTATAATGGAATTTACTCATTATGTATTTGCAACTGTTACTAAATGTTTAGTTTATGCTGATTTTAGGAGCCAACATTGGGCAGATTTGAGGCAGGATGGTCCATTAACCCAGCTTTTTTTTTTTTTGCTGTGGCATCAGTAGTATTATGCTAGTTTAGTCTCTATCTCTTTAAAGCTTGAGGTTTCAAGATCCTATAAAAGGGATTTTGCTGTAGAAAAGCTGTCTCCTGTAGTTTGATAAACACTGGCTCAGTTTAAGTCAGTTGGATTTAATACTGCTTTTACTAACTCATTAAAATGTTTATTCATGATGGTCTCCTTTACACGTGTATCTTATTTCAAAGTCTCAGTGCTTACATAATGAAGCCTGCCGTTTGAGGTAAAAGATAACTAATCAAATAATTATAATACTGTCAAGGCTGTGCACGGGTGAGTGGCCATTTTAGCTGATTTTATTACTGTGTTATTTTTTAATGACTTTGTGTGTTGTGGTTTACTCCTTCTGGCACACAGGCATTCGCTTGCTCTCCCCCAGTGGACTCAGGGAGAGAATCAAAAAGAAAAAAATAACAAAACAAAATACACACACAAAACCCAGTATGACAACAAAAAGCAAGTCAACCAAATCCATGGGTTGAGACAAAGACTTTTTGATATGTCAGAAAAAGATGATGGTAATAATAAGAACAATAAAAGAATATACAGAATGAGGAGAATGGTACAACTTCTCATTTCTCACCACCCAAAGCTGATGCTCAGCTAGTTCCTGAGCTGCCCCCCTACATGGCCATCCCTCTAGTTATATATGGAGCATGATGTTACATGGTATAGAATATCCCTTTGCACCCAGCTGATTTTCAGCTTGCTTTTATACTCATAAAATCACAGAATCAATCACAGTTTGGGTTGGAAGGGACCTCAAATATTATCCAGTTCCAACCCTGATGCCATGGACAGGGACACCCTCCACTAGAACAGGGTGCCTAGAGCCCCATCCAACCTGGCCTTGAACACTGCCAGGGAGGGAGCAGCCACAGCTTCTCTGGGCAGCCTGTGCCAGGGCCTCACCGCCCTCATAGTGAAGAATTTCTTCCTCATATCTAATCTAAATCTGCCCTCTTTCAGCTTAAGGCCATTCCCCCTTGTTCTGTCACTACACTCACTGATAAACAGCCCCTCTTCATCTTTCCTGTAGGGCCTGCTGGGAAATGGAAGGCTGCTATAAGGTCTCCCCAAAGCCTTCTCTTCTCCAGGCCGAACAAGCCCAACTCTCTCAGCCTGTGTTCATAGGAGAGGTGCTCCAGCCCTCTGGTCAGAACTCAGAACTGGAACTTTTCAGCATGATAGCAAATGCAATGACAGAGTATTAGCATACATTCTGTGTTTCTCTGAGACCTTTCAGTGCCAAAAACATCAGCCATATTTTTTCTTTTCTCTTTTTTTCTGTTCCTGAATCTCCTTGGCTTTACCACTGCCAATTTTTTAAAACCAATTGAACTGTTTTCCTCTCTCCTTTAAAGCACTGCGCACTTTTACCGTCACCTTGGCAGTGGCTCTGTAGTCAGTACCCACGTTATCCAGGCAAACCCTCTCCATACAGTCTTGTTAAAAAGCCATAGGCATGGGGTTAACTCAGAATGGTCGTGAGCCAAGCAAGCCCTTCACTGCTTCTCCTAAAATAAATCGTTGCTAATGCTACTGCCATATGGCCAACGAACATGAGCTCTCAGCGGTCTTTTGATTTCCTCATTCATGCTTTCAAGTGTCCTGGCTCTTAAACTGGGTTTCTCCTCCCATGTTATTTGTAGTTTTATCTCTGGAGCAGTGAGCTTGGGAAGCACACAAGTGTGTCGGAAGAATAAATAACTTGACTCAGCTGTCCAGTTAGTGGTTCCTCAGCATCTCCTGGGTGAATTAAGCACGGCTCTGCCGTCATGCAGTATAGGCTTGTTGGGCGGGGAGTGCATCCTGAAACAGGTCGCTGCTGTACGGGGGGTGTCAGCAGCCAGCCCTGGGTACCGCCGAGGGCAGTGCCGCAGGACTCCCTCTGTGCAGCAGTGGCCCCTAGTGGAAGATGCTCGGTCCTTCTGGTGACCACACACGTCATAAATCCTAGACTCTTCCCATAATTACTCTTCCCATTCCCAAGGTTTCTTTTAAAATTGGATCCCACCAGAAGCGCTGCTGGAAAAACCCAATGAGTCGCTTCTCTTTTGACCAGTTGGCTAGATACTAGCATTAGAGCTATTAAACAGTAACATAATAGCACTGACTTAAGGAATTATTCTAATTACTTTTTTACATTTCTTGTTGTTTTGGCAGGTTCCCTTGACATTTGCTGATGTGAGCTGATGCTTTACAATGTAAAACTAAGGGAATATAGTGTTCTGACCCATACATTTTAATATGTCTCTATGCAATCTCAGGTTACATTGTATAATTGAATATAATACTTTTCCAAGGACCTGTAATGAAAATCTGCAGACAGCATCTGAAGGGGAGGATGTAAAATTCTTACTGCAGATATTGGCAGCAGTGTAATGCTCACACATCCAAACTTAGAGGAAGTAGATTGGTACATGTGGAACCACCTTGTCCCAGGAGTTTAAACAACAAGATAGGAAAAGTATTCTGAAAGATAAGAAACCTGTATGTAACATACAATAAAATTTTACCTGTTAGCTTTTACAGTGTGATCTTTCAGAAGAAACCAGTGTAAACTTTGCTTTAAACCTCCCTCTTGCTTTTTGAGCTGTTGTAAATCACTGGTTGTTATTCGTTCAAGCAAAAATAATTAAAAAAAAATGTTGCTGTAGGAAGTGACCTCTCCTATTGTGTAGGCAAACGATGCCTGTGACATGATTGTGCATGTGAATCTGTCTTGATCCCCTTTTTGCCTGGGGATGTATGTTTGTGTTATGAGTCTTCTTTCTGACAGATGATGCTACAAGCCTTTTAAAAACAGCTCTGGCAGATATTACCATCTCAGGTCCTTAAACATCTATTACAGTGTTTTTAATGCTCTCCCTGTCTCTCTTAGTGCAACTTTTCCTTAAAAGGTAAAAGTGTGGATATTTAACCAGTGTTGAACTGGAATTTTGATCCATGTTCTAGTGGGTTTTAGTTTAAAACCTCACTCAGTCTAGTTTTGATTCACTTACTATAGCCCTTAAATAGATACTACTTTGTTTCAAATCTGACTGTTTCTTCAAGTCAGATACTCTGAAGTCATGCTGGTCTTTTTCCACAACTTGGCAAATCTAAACAATTTTGCTTTTTTTTTTTTTAATTGTGCAAATGTTGTTAGTAGTTATGCTTGACTTGTGTCAAGAGGGAATTGCTTGTTGTTAGAAGTTATGCTTGACTTGTGTCAAGCCTTAAAGAGGGAATTTTCTATATCTATTATGAAAAAAATGTTCATGATAGTAAAAGAGTAGTGCTGCTTTTATCCTTTCTCAACAAAGAAATCAGCTGTTCTGTTTTTTTAACTACAAGGCACTTACAAGTATGGTGTCCAGAAATCAACTTGACTTATTATGTTAACATTGCAAAAGATCTTCATAAGCCCTTGGGAGGCAACTTAGCTTCTGAAAGCTTAGCAGAGAATCTGTTAAATCAGCAGAAGAATATTGAATTCCTGATTGAGATTTTTAAAATGCTTGTTTCCAAAACAGAGTATGCTGAATTATGTCTTCCACTGAAACAGCCAACCAAAAGACAGAAATGTAGGAATAATAAACAGAAGAGAAGTATAAGCCTTTGCAAAAACAAGGGGGTTTTAATGTGGAAAAATTTACAAGCTTGGTTATATTATGGCATCATTCTGACATGAAGAAACAAACTTCTAGAGAATGATATATGTAACCAAGTTGTCATCATCAGTTTACTTTGATTTAAACACTTTAGATGTCAAAAAATACACCTTTTTGAAGTAGAAGTTATTTATTTTCTTCTGTTTGGCCCACTGATAGCAAGGTATATAGAGAAAAAGCTCTATCTTTGCTAATGAAATAACACTTTATCTTCACTGTCATTGATGCTGGTGCTCTCAGAAAAGCAACCATGAAATGTTGCACCCCAGTCCATATTCCTGCTGTGTGGGATAGTTTTAGCCACCTTATTGTCTGTTTGGTGAGTGGGGTGCAATGGCATCACTTTGTTCTCTGTGCCTTCATAATAGATTGTGTTGGTTGGGGTTTTTTCTCTCTTTTTTTTTTTTTTTTTCCTCCTCTCCTCTTCTGTTTTCATTGATGGTTGGCTTTTAATTACTAAGATTTTTACCAGACATATATGTAAGTTTTCCTGGTCAAAGATTTCCATAAAATTGGATTGTATGTTAGCTATGTCATTCAGGAGTGATGGTGGATGCTACAGAACATACCCTTTCCACAAGGTCTTTTTATTCCACAAAAGAATGTGGAGGCTTAGTTGTTACTTAAGTAACTAGCATCAGTCAGTAAACGTTGCTGCTCAGGTTGTAAAATGCCTTTCAGTGTTATTTCTTGAAAAAGTAGGTTGAGATCTGCTTTGATGTCCTTTTGCATATACACATACATGTATACGTGCACACAGAGCTACCATAATCCACACAAGCACTTAATTGACCCAGTACTTTCCTTTAGTTAGCTTGATTTTTACTGGGGGTATTTTGTAGACTGAAAAATTAACTTGTCTAGTCTTGGGAAAGAATTTGTACTAAAGAGGGGAAAGGTTTATTATGTTCCCTAGATTGTGGCTGTCAGGAGGGGAGGGGAAAAGAAACCTGCCCAGGTAAACAGTCCTACAACATTGATAGTCCTCCTAGCAAAGTATTCCTACTGAGGTCATGCTAACATCAATAAAGCTGTGGTACTTGTCAGGGTAAACTTATTGTTGGATAAAACAAACGATAGAGAAGAAATTATTCTGTCATGAGTGAAGGATGGCATGTCTGTCAGTAGGTGACATAACGCTTCTCACTTCCAACATCTGTGCACTGGCAAGCATGGAATCGCTTGGTTTAGCCTCGTTGTCCATGTTGGCAACAAACAAACAAAAAAGGGTTAAATTAAGGCTGCAAGTTTAATGTGTCAGCTACAACATTAGTTAATGAAAGAATATATGGTAACTTCATCATAGATATCTAATGTGAACTGGTATTTGTTGGCCAACGAGAGCTGTATTGTAGCTTGTGCAGGCAATGAACGGTTTCACTACCCAAAAACTCTTTTTAAAGATGTGCCCTACTATGATGTTTTGAAGCCTTGGATATAAAGACTTAATCAAAATTGAAAGCATACCGTTTTCTGCTTCAAGTATCTTTGTTTTAGATCCAGATGACAGTGATCCCTAGTGTGACAAGCAGATGAAATCCTGCTTATGTTTTATGCCCCTCGAGTTCAGTGTCGGTGTAGTCAGTGTAGTCGGTGTACAATGCAACGTGCCTTTTGTTTCTCAAGAAGCCTTGCTGATGAAGTGCTGCAGTTGTTTAGGACGGATCTGTGATTGCTCTCCAATTACTGCCTAGAGATCACAGGAAGGGGGAAAACCAAATGCATCCTGATTGAACTAAATTTTCTTTGAATCTAATACCATCTATGATTGCTTATTCATCAGCCTTAACAGATGACAGGAATGTCACAAGGATTAGATCTTCGTGGCAGAGTAACTTCCATAAATTCTAGGGCTACTTTGTAGCGTTGTTTGAGCATTTTAAACAGGGAATAGAGAAATTGCACAGATCTCAAAGAAGTGTCTGGCTTTCTATTTTATTTTTTCAAAGACTGAATTCATCCTGGTCTTGTAGAAGTTTGTAGTTGCTGTGTGTTTATTAAACTGAATCTTTGCAGTATTTGGCCTGCTAGTTTAAGCATGAACTTCTGAGGCATAAAAAGCAGCAAGGCTTCTTACAGGTGAGTTTCTCTCTTTGTGTAGCTCATTGATAAAGCTGTTGCAAGAGGAGTTTAGATTTGGTGTGATGGAATCAGAGCCCCTTTTTATCCTGCAGATAACAATGGTAGGCTTCAACTTGACTTTTGCTTCAAGAAGAAATTTGCTTAAATGTTTCCTAAATGATGTTTTCACTGTAACTTCTGTCTTTCTGAGCAATATGACCTGTAAAGCAGAGGCCTTCACAGTTGATGAAGCTTTTTGTTTGGTTGGTTTGTTTCTTTGGTTTTGTACTCTGTGGGAATCTGCCCTGGCAGAGATACTAATTTACTTCCCACTAGGGTTGTGGGGAATATCATAGAATCATAGAATCATAGAATTGTAGGGGTTGGAAGGGACCTCGAGAGATCATTGGGTCCAACCCCCTGCCAAAGCAGGCTCCCTAGGACATTTCACTGAGATAGGCATCCAGATGGGTCTTGAATATCTCCAGAGAAGGAGACTCCACCACCCCCCTGGGCAGCCTATTCCAGTGCTCTGTCACCCTCACTGTGAAAAAGTTTCTCCGCATGTTGGTGCGGGACTTCCTATGCTCCAACTTGCAGCCATTGCCCCTTGTCCTGTCTCCACAGACCACTGAAAAGGGGCTGGCTGATTCCCCCTGCATCTCCTGCTTAAGATAATTGTAAACATTAATTAGGTCTCCCCTTAGTCTTCTTTTCTCCAGGCTGAACAGTCCCAATTTTCTCAGCCTTTCCTCATAGGGGAGATGCTCCAGGCCCTTTATCATCTTCGTAGCCCTTCTTTGGACTCTCTCCAGGAGATCCCTGTCCTTTTTATACCACGGAGCCCAGAACTGGACACAATACTCCAGGTGGGGCCTGACCAGGGCAGAGTAGAGGGGGAGGATCACCTCCCTTGACCTGCTGGCCACACTCCTCCGGATGCACCCCAGGATCCCATTGGCTCTCCTAGCCACCGAGGCACACTGCTGGCTCATGGCCAACCTGTCATCCACCAAGACCCCCAGGTCCTTCTCCACTGAGCTCTTCTCTAGCAGGTCATCCCCCAGCCTGTACTGATAGAAACGGTTGTTCCTTCCCAGGTGCAAGACTTTACACTTGCTTTTGTTAAACCTCATCTGGTTTCTCCCTGCCCAGCTCTCCAGCCTGTCCAGGTCTCGCTGGATGGCAGCGCAGTGTTCCTGCGTGTCAGCCACAATATGCATCTCATGTGCCTTTAGACTCATAATGGAGTGCTTTTTCTAGCGTGTCCAAATATTTTTGAGTGGGAAGAGGTGCTAGTTGCACTTTTTTGGAGAATATTGCTTGCCTTATACATTTGTAAGACAATGTGCAATATGGTAACATGTCAGAAAAAAAGAAATACTCTCCAGCAGCTCAAATCTAGAAACACCTTTTTTTGAAGCTTGTTTAGAAAGGGACAAAAGTTTGCCCTTCATATTGGAACATACGTGCTAAGTATTGGAAGAATGGTAAAAATACTCTATGGTCAGTCAATCATTACGTACTGTAGTGGTTCAGCTGGGGGTACAGAACCCTTCTGCTGTAGAAACTCCTCAGCCTGACTTGTCCGTTAAGTCTAGAGTTAAGTTGCTTAGGCTTTACAAATGCAGAAGCATAGATCTGTCATTCTTGGCCACATAGAGGACAACTATGGTGTTATGGGCAATGCAAAGGCTTGAGAGGAGCTCTTGAGTGACTTCCTCAGCAAAGCTGCTGCTGATGTGGGAGTTCATGCTTGGTTATTAGCACCTGGGGTGGGACAGGAGATACCCTGTACCTTGTAACCTGCACTTAAAGTGTCCAGTCAAACAGATGCCAGTATGTGAACAAGCAGTGCCAGTTTAAAGTGACTGCCTGTCTGTCATCTTGGACTGGTGTAAGGTTATATCAAGTAAAAGCATGTTCCTCTTCTCAAACTGGCAGCTATAAATATTCAGCTGATCTTAGCTATCCAAGCAGAGGTAATTGTTGGATAGCTGTCTGCCTGTCTCTCTGTCTGTCTGTCTCTCTGTCTTCTCTGCTGAGTCCACAGCTACAGCTCTGAGGTGAGCGTGGTAGAGGGTAAAGGGAGAGTACTTTTCCCCTTTAGGTGACATCTGACCTTCACTTCTGATACAGTGCTAGCATGTTCTTCAGGGGATATATCTGAGCTTTAGACTAAATGATGCCCTGGCTGCTACCAACTAGGGAGTGTTTTACTAAATTGGAAAAGCAGTCGTCTTATGACTGCAGTAAATTTGCAAAAGGCTATAAAAGCAAAGGAGAAGTTATTAGTTAATCCTCTAACTCCAGTGTAGGTCTGTCAGTAGCTGGTTTAAGCTATTTACAGGACCCACAGGGGACTTCAGATCAGTTGCTCTGATAAGGGGTTCTAGTTTTCTAGCCTTTTGAAGAACTCAGTTCCAGTAATCCTCCCTTTCTTCCCCCTTTCCTTCCCTCCCTGAAGGTCATCACATTCCAGTTTCCTAGATGAAAGGATGTTACCAGAAACCTTGCATAACTCCTATGCAAGAACAATTGCAGGGTGGTGTCTGAGCCAGCTTTTTTTGCATGGTCTTAGAAATGAAGCTGCATGCTGCCGTGAAAGCCAGCTGCTGGGGGATTGCTGCGGTCCTGGCAGTCTTTTTAGGCCCACACTCAATCAGATGTGGACAGAGCTCTGAGCTTCAGAGATGTTTGAGCTGGGAAGGGATTTTGAGGTCCTGTCTGAATGCTCAGACACTGTTTGGGTACAAGTGGGATTAGAAGCAGTACCTTGTCACTGTTGTCTCCGGGCACTGCTCCATTTCTCTTTGTGGTCCCAGAAAACATGGTAAAACTTTAGTAACAGTGAACAGCCTGTTAGACCAGTGTGGACCAGCAGGGCTGAACAATTGCTAACAGAGCTGAACTCTGGGTGTGTGCTGCTTGTATTGGAAACCCTATTCAACTGGCATGTGGCATCACTCTTTAAGTGCAGGATTTTATCATGAAGTAGGAGACTAATTATGTTGATGCGCAGAGAGTAGTTGCACAGGATGCAGGGAGAATGGAAAGCAGAGGACAAGGAACCTGTGCCCAGTTCTTGTTCAATTCCTGGTGCTTTACTTCACCACGACTGCAGCTCTCTTCAAGAGATGCTAATGACACATGGTGGGTAGTGAGAAGACGCCACTAAATATATTTTCAAGTTCCTGATAGTATTGTTGTAGCCGTGGTGACAAGTTTTTAGAGAATAATTTCATTAAATTCACTGATGGCTCTGGAGCAAAGTAAAAGCTGACGGCCTTTCCAGACCCACATCTGAAGAAGGCAAGTGTCTTCCAAACATGACTGTTGCTGCTGTATGTGATTATGTCTCTGTAAGGAACTGAAAGACTTGTGCAGGAAACTTGTTTACATCTCAAAGCACTCTGCAAATCCGTAAGGACAAATCTAGAATCAATCATAAACTCCTTTTAAGGGGAAGAGTTTAAGGAAGACTGTGAGGCTGTTGCCAACTACAAATTAAGGTTGCTCTTTAATCTTTAGCCTGGAAGGCGCCCAACAACTTGGAGAAGGGTGTGAATGTGTAGAGGGGAAAACCGTAAAGGTGCTGAAGTTCATTCTGCTTGAAGCACTGTAAACTGTGTGCTTTATGGGAGCATGGAGAGAGCATATGTTTGGGAGAAGCTGCATGGCAGAGGAGCCGATCTCAGCAGTTGTATCCAGCTGTGTACGTTACGTTACCACTCCTCTCAGAGTGGTGAAACCTCGTGTAGTCTGATGGGGTTGTACATCACTGACTTAAAATGTCGTCAGAAGTTGTGTGTTTGTGTATGGGAGACATGTGGATGCAGCTTTCTCAGAAGTAGCTTTTTTCTGCACGTAGATTGCTCCGGACACTTTTGGTCTCAAAGTGCACGTGGTGGCTTTTGACCCACTATGTAGTATTTTGCATTAGGCCTGTTTCTTTTTATTTTGTTGACATTTTTATTTGTTGAAACAAATCTAGGGTATTTAAAATAACCCAATAATTGGTCTGAAAGCATAGAAGAAAGCAGAGTCACCGCTAGAGGATCTGAAGTGAGCCAATTAAAAATAAGTTTCATAAGCACAAGATGCCTTTGTGTTTTACTGAAATCTTACTGCTTTTGGGGGAAGAAGAAATAAGCTTCTGCAGAAACTCTGGGGGACAAAAGATTAAGAAATAATGCTGTTAATAAGGAAGAGAAGTTTTAAATAGCAGTGAATGCTGTTAAAAAAATACCAGCTCCTACCCACTAATGATAGGCCAAGTTTTGCAAACTTAACAGGTTTCATCCTTTTTTCTCAGGCTCTGCCTTTGATGGTATTTTGCCTTTGATTGCATGATTGTGGGTGGAATGTCTGATAGTCTTGGCTACAAAAAATATGCAGGTTCTTAAAATTACATTTGTTCTGGCCTAGAGCAGAGCTATGTGGGTGTTGGATGTTTCTTTGAGACCCATAGTTCCTTCTGGCTAATCACCTTATGTTATCTACAACTTTAAAGGAAGACGATGAATATCTAGCAGCCGACGTGGCTGTGTGGCACAGATCCGCGCTGCTGTAGATGTAATGCCTCGGTGTATGAATCACCCATCTGGTGAAAACGGTGTTTGTATAATCAATTATCCAGAAATATCCTCCGTGGACCAGAGACAAGTAATTATAAATGTTATGTAGTGTAGTTTCA
Organism: Hypotaenidia okinawae; assembly: GCA_027925045.1. Taxonomy (NCBI): domain Eukaryota; kingdom Metazoa; phylum Chordata; class Aves; order Gruiformes; family Rallidae; genus Hypotaenidia; species Hypotaenidia okinawae. Next base: position 44,350,704 of record BSDF01000006.1, on the reverse strand, counting down.
TCGATGGCTGAGTGCTTAATCTCTTAAGCATATTAGACTACTAATTGATGAGAGCACCTGCCTAGGTGAGGTGATGTGGATCTTTCCCTGGGCAATACAGAAACATAGTACGCTGTGGTGGGCTAGAATTGAACTGATAAATAGTTTGTCCTATGCATATCTGAATAGCTGGAATATTTAAATTACCCTAGCAGCCTAATGTCCTGTGTACTAATTTTGACAAGAGTAAAAAGAAAAAAAAAACTCCATACAGCATTGGCTGAGCACATGATAAATTGGCTGTGGCTGCTTAGGTGAAGTGAGCTGGCTTATCAAAGTAATCGGTTTAATTTAAACCCAGCTCATTTTAACTGAAAAAGGTTAGGGAGCAGCCACATGATCGCTTCAGCAAGCAGATCTAAAGGAGGAAAGGCGTAATACCCATACAAGCAGGGTAAAACACGGTGAACACATTTCAATTAAACGAAGTGTCAGCTAACTTTACATCAAGATGCAGTTACCAGTGAATTTTGAGCAAAACTTTAATCTTGTTTAAAAGCATTGTTCTGCCAGGTAACTCTTGATTAAAAGCCTCATATGGAAAAACTAGGGAGTGCTAGTACTTGATGGTTGTGCTTCTCTTAGGCCATTCAGCTACAGCCTTGACAGAAAATGAGTGCTTAATCTTGATTACATGAGGGACAAGAAACTGCAAACTCTAGTTTGTGTTTAATTTTAACGTCTTAACATAGGCACAAGCGGCACATTCATACTTTAGCTAGAGGTCTTGTGTTGCAGTTAGTGTGTGACTTAGGACTATTGTGTTCACAGTCTTATCTTAATTTCTAGGGAAAGCACGTGTGCAGCAGCTAGCAGAGAACACAAGATATTTCAGGAGACGACTGAAAGAGATGGGCTTTATCATCTATGGAAATGAAGATTCCCCTGTTGTGCCTCTGATGCTGTACATGCCAGCAAAAATTGGGTATGTTTAACAGGATAATGTCTCATCCATCTTCTTTAAAGCTAGGAAGGTACAAGAATATTAAGACTTTCATAAATATAAGAAAATACTGGTCTGATTTTTGCTTTTATGATCATCGAGATGTGATTCTCCACCCCGTACTCCACTCTTGTGAGACCCCACCTGGAGTATTGCATCCAGCTGTGGGGTTCCCAACATAAGCGAGTCCGGAGGAGGGCCACAAAGATGATCAAGGGCTGGAGCACCTCTGCTATGAAGAAGAGCTGAGACTTGTTCAGCCTGGAGAAAAGAAGGCTCCAGTGACACCTTATTGGAGCCTTCCAGTATGTAAAGGGGGCCTACAGGAAAGCTGGAGAGAGACTGTTTACAAAGGCAGGTAGTGACAGGATAAGAGTTTAAACTGAAATGGAGTAGATTTAGATCAGATATGAAGAAGAAATTCTTCCCTGTGAGGGTGGTAAGGCCCTAGCACAGGTTGCCCAGAGAAGCTATGGCTGCCCCTGGATCCCTGGTGGTGTTCGAGGCCAGATCAGATGGGACTATGGGCAACCTGGTCTAGTGGAGGGGTCTCTGCCCATGGCGCAGGGAGTTTGGGACTAGACAATCTTTGAGGTCCCTTCCAACCTAAACCAGTCTGTGATTCTATTATTGTTACTGAGTCATAGCAACTTCTATAAGTGATAATGAGAAAAATAAGTCTTGTAGGTAGGGGCAAGAAAGCCGTTTTACCACTGTCTGCCATGTTGCAAAATTGTTTGATTTTCTTTTCCTTTTTATTCATGTGTAAACTATATATATGTGCTAAGAAGAAACTGAATCTGAATGGTAATTTACATTAAAAGTCACTAGAGGAATCCTTCAACTAGGTTCTAGAGCAAAAGCAGCCAACATTTCCACAGATGAACTCTGAAAATAATAAAAAAAGAAAAAGCAGGGGTGGGGGCGACACAGTTGGACACAACAACCTGTTTTTAATGAATCACAAGTTTTTATAAGAAGTCTGGTCTTAATAACTGAGATATTATTGTTATAAGTACTAACAGGACTGTAGCATATAGCTTTATAACTGCTTATGGACTTTTGTGCTACTGTGTGGATAATTAAGGCTAAAATTCTACAACAGGATATAATGTGTATATTAAACATTTTTGAAACGTAAAGAAAAGCCTGATTTCAAGGACAACTTGGCTTTGATAGCTGCTTTTCCGTGTCCGTGTGTAAGAGTGCTCAACCAACACTTTCTAATTCAGAAAGCATAACTTCATTTTAAGCCATACTGAACATCTCCAGTGCTCTTCTAGTTCAGTTAGGCTTCAGTCTGGCTAAGCGCTGTGGTTCTGTGAGGGAGCAAACATCTTCGGGCACTCTGCATGAAGCTAGGTACAATCCTCCTCCACCCTTCCCTGTATAACCACATTTAAAAGACCTATAACCTTTATGGGTGCTGTAGTGTCTGCAGTGTGCACCATCCAGCACGGAGCTGTACTGTTTCTACTGCCCAGCTGCTCTACTGGTCAGTACAATCTCTTTCCTGGAAATGTTCATTTGCTGAGAAGTTGAGCCAGTAACTTACTTAAAAACAAGTAAGATCCCAGAGCTCTGATGGGAGCTGGCCCTTAGGATCTGCATCAGGTCTGCTTCACTCTTCCTTCATCTCTTGAAGTCTGGTTTTAAAATAGTTTGAGTACTAAATGGATGCAAAATGAAGTGTATCAGGATGCACCTATTTATGAGGAAAATAGTTGTAATAGAACTAAAAGACAAAAAAAAAATAAGAGCCTAGTAAAAGGATGTTACTTTTATACATCTTTGTAAGCCTCTTAAGTTCATTTCAGTTTAAAGCAAGGTCAGTTCAAAAAGGATTAACCATTTTCTGTGGCCTGTGGAAACACCCACAATAGTACTGCCAGTACAGAAATGATCTAAGTCTTAGGGCCTCTACTGCGTAAGTCACAGCTACTGATTTCTTTAATCCACATAAGAATTGGCTGCTTTGAAGATACTGTGTGACAGCTGTATGACAGGTTTGCACCTACCTTAAAAATACTTGGTATCACATTAGATGATCTCAGTCTACTGTGGCAATTCAGTGGTTCTTGTGATGGGTGCTTAAAAGTGGTACGTTCTGTGACACCATGATGTACTTTAAATTGATGAAAACAAACCATCTTGAAACTGCAGAAATCTCTCCTCTGGGGGACTGTAGCATGGGGTAGTCCTTCTATAGTCCAACTTTTGAGCAAAAATATGTTTCCTATCAGAGAGATTTACAAGACTTGGTTACAATTCCATTTAGAAACAGCTTGCCAGAAGACCAGCCTCTGCCACGTATGATCTTTCAGCTTCATTATAACTTCAAACAGTGAAACTTCTTGAGCAAGACCACCTTGGGTTTGAATTAAATAAAGGCTTGTGAACAGCTCAAAAGGAAAGAACTGGAAGCTCCAAATTGTGGTCTTACAGGCTTGCTGCCACAAAGCTGCTGCTTTGCCTCCACTGGTATCATTCTGACAAGCTTTCATGTTTCTCTGGCAGTGCATTTGGGCGTGAGATGCTGAAGCGGAACATTGGTGTTGTGGTTGTGGGCTTCCCTGCCACCCCCATCATCGAGTCCAGAGCCAGATTCTGTTTGTCTGCAGCTCATACCAAAGAGATGCTTGATACGGTAAGTGTCTCATCTTGTCTTCATTTTGCTCGTGCATTCTGTAAACAAATACAGTAATTATCTATTTTTTGTAGACTGGTTCAGTGTTTGGTACACAAACTAGTTGAACCCAATGTTCAAAGCCTCGTGCAGTAGAGCTAGCAACAACTCCCATCTCTTTTTTTCCTTGCTTCAACAATGGCTGTCTATAGTAATTCTCAGGGGCTGTCTTTCCCTATATTAATTGATGTGAGAGGCAGTCTTATTTCTTTGAGAAAATTCTACTGCTTCTGACCCTCAATGCAGAAGGTAAGGGAAAAAAAAAAAAAGGCCAGAGAACCTCTCATCTATGTTCTTCTCAAAAGCAAGTGCAAACCTCAGCACTTGATTACTAGTGAGGATTTTTATTCCAGAGATAACTATAACAGTTTTTGTGTACACTTTGCTGTTTTAACTACGCTGATTTTTGAGTCATTGTTGATGGACACATACCTAGGCTTTCTCAGTCTCTGTCAAAGTTCTCCATTGTATTTTTTCCCCACTTTGCTGTTCTGTGACTCAGAACCTAAGCTAGGTTGAGTCACTACCTTGGGCTTAAGGGGGAGTAGGCTTTGTCCTGTTCAGAGGCCTGCTTGAAATGAACCCCATAGGATATGATCCCAAAGAGAGGAGGTGACCAGGACAGCTGGTTGATCTTTATTTTTTTTTCCCCACACTGAAGAATGGTCCATTCTGATTACAGGAAAACAAAAGTAATGGGAAGCCTGCAAAGATGAACAAACCAACAAAAACATAAAAATAAGCATATAAGAGGTGTAGGCAGGGACAGGTCACCCAGGAAGAACAGGGACACAGTCCTGAGCATGCAGGGATGGAGTCGTGAAAGCTAAAGCCGGAGCTGAGTCTGTCAAAGGACATGAAGCACAGCAGGCAATACTTTTACAGGCATATCAGTAGCAAAAAGGAGTAGAGAAAATGTGGCCCTGCTGCTGAATGGTGTAGGCATCAGGTGACAGATGACATGCAAGAGGCCAGGGTACTCAGTGCCTTTGTCTCCTCCATCTTTACTGATAAGACCTGCCTTCAGGAATCCTAGACCCATGACATCAATGGAGAAATGCGGAGCAATGAAGACTTCTGTTGGTGTGAAGGAGGATCAAATAAGGGAACATTTAAACAAACTGAACACACACAAGTCTGTGGGACTTCATGAGGTGTGTCCACAAGTGTTGAAGGGAACTGTCTGTCACTGAAAGGCCACTCTTGATTATCATCTTAGGAAGGTCATGGTGATTGGGGCAGGTTCCTGAGGACTGGAAAAAAGCAAATGTCTCCATTGACTTTAAAAGCAAGAAATGTGATTAGAGGAACTGCAGGTTGAGAAGCCTTGCCTTCATCCTTGGGAATATGGTGGGAGGGGAATCTTTGAAACTGTTTTCAAACATTTTGTGGACAAGAAGGTGATGAGGAGTAATTGTCATGGAGTTATAAGAGGGAAATTGTGTCCAGATATGATCAGGTGGTAACTCTTCCATACATCAACAGCAAGTGAAACAGAGAGATATTTACTAGTGACTTGTCAAAAAAAAAAGAAAAAATTACAAGTTTGCAGACTTTACTACCCCAGAACTTTCAATTCAACAGCTGAAAATGGCTCTTTATTTCAGCTTTGTTAAGAAAAAGAGTAAGGCAGTGGTCTGTGCAGTTAGGTAATATATATTCTGTATCATTTAAACAACCTGGCATGTATCTTTGTTGCTGTCCTTGCTGCTTCTGAGTTGTTTCTGCCTTGTAAGTCTGCCCTGACACTCTAAGAGCAGACTGCTCAAGTAGTTCCATCCCAGCTACTTGTCCTGCTACTCTTACCATAGTTATGCCAATTCAGTTGTTCCTGTTCCAAATAAAAAAAATTGAAACAGTATGTTTGGAGAAGGCCAGCTCCTTCTCTTCCTTCCCCCCACAGCACAGATGTGTCTCAGAGCATGGTAGCAGAACTGACACAAATGAGAGAGTAGGAACTACTGGCCAGGTGGACGTGGAGGGACGAACGGGAAGGAGGTGAGCGCAAGGAAAAGAAAGCAAGCTGAAGTCTCTGAAATCATACTGCTGCAAACTGAGCTATAACTGAAGCCATCCAAACTTGGTGTGCTGCTGGCACTACCTGAGCAACCAAGCAGTCTTGCTGTGGGTTAGATTCTTGGTCTTGTCTCTTAGTGACTAGCTGGAGTCTTTACCCTTACAAGCTGCTGTAAGGGTCTGTATAAGTACTGTGCTCACTCTTCCAAAACCAATCTGTAAGTTTTATTACTCTGCTTTAAAAAGCTCTCTTCCTGTCAGTTCACTTTAAAGTCTTTCTGCTTTCCAGAAAACTCTAAAGGCTCATTTCTAGAGTACCTTTGTAGGTGCTAAATGCTCTAAATCGAGGAAATGCTTGCTTAATATATTAGGGCTTGTCTGCCTAAGAAAATTAATCTAGGACAAAATGAGGTGTGAATTTTGAAGTGAATGAAGAAATCCTGATTTAGCTCAGTATGTGGAGGCTTTTTTCCAAGTCAGTGTAATCCACTTTGAGGTTCAAAACAGCTGCATGCTCTGAGCCCAGACCGTTGGCAAGAGGAGTTAATATGGAGCAAGCTTTGTGTCAGTGACCTCGTGTTGTGTTTTCTTGTGATGCGGTGAAAGGGGATTGATTTCAAGCAGCTAATCATTAAGGCAGCCCTCAGATCTGGTTCCTCTGCTGAACTGTGGCCACAATATCCAGGAAGAAAAAATAACTGAAATGAATAGACTTGGAGAGAGCTGGCAGAGAGGAGCTTCAAGTCAGTGGCAGAGAAGAGCACTTGGTAGCCCATCCATGTGTGCACGGATGCTAACTAGGGCAACTATGGCATCTTTTACAAACAAGATTTATCCAACTTGGGAGCATGGGGAAGAGAACCTTGTCTTGTAAATGCTGATACTTGTAATGTTTCCTTGTTCTTATTAAACAAACCCACATGATGGGGGAATGGTTCTCAGTTACAATTTTAACCGTTTTATGTAAATAAAACTTCCTTGCCTGAAAATATTTGGCTCAGGATCAGAGTGAAGTCCCTCATAACCTGCATCCCTGTGGGCTGGTGCTTTCTTTTCGGTGATGAAAAATATATTACACTCCTGAAGTCAGAGTTCACCAATGCCATTTCCTTTGTAGTCTTTGCTGGTCACATGGCCCTTTTTGTTTTAAATTAATAAAATCCTAAATCTGCATTCAAGAATAACAGTTAACAGACTCTTTCAACAGAAATTCAACCTTAAATTGTTTCCATATGGGATCTTTACTTAAAGCTCTGGCAAACTGTGGCCACGTTTTTGTTTTGTTTTGTTTTTACCGAGGTCCAACTTCTGGGTTTGTCATTCAACCAGATTTTTAGAGTGAAGAGGGTCTTGCTGCCAGATATAACAAGCATGAGGGGCCATTGTTTAAAGAAACAAAAACTTGAACTATCCGTCCAGGAAGGAAAAGCATGTAGGAATATTAACCCCTGTCTGCCAGCTTCTCTCAAGAGACGGGCCTATGACTCAGAATTTGTTGAACTGAGCATTAATGTTGAATATAGTGGCATTCTGAAGGAATGGTGAATGCACCTATCTGAATAAATTTACAATTCAAGGGAGTGCAGCATGCCAGCCTTTGAGTTCAAAAATCAGCTTGGACTTGGAGGTCACTTGCTTATATAATTATATAGGCAAGTGACAAAGAAATGAGTTCAGAAGATGAACTCATTTCTTTGTCCCTTGCCTATATAATTAGCATCATGTTCTGTTGCAGATTTGTCTGCACCAACTGACTTATTTTGTACCTTGCTCTGGGAGTGTTCTGTAGAGAAACGAAGCTTAGGGTTTGGCTTTTAACAAACCTTATCATGAACCAGTGTCTTATCAAAGAGATTGCAACATAAAGAAAGTATGATTAACTGAGCCGGGACTTTCCTTGTTTCTTGCACTAGCAGGTGTTTGATCTCAGGTAAACTCCTTAACGTTTGCATTCAGGTCAAAATGGGGAAAGGTTTTGTTAGCTCACTAGCAGTGCTCTGGGCCGTCAGTTGCCCAAGCGTTGCCTTTGTGGCACCCTCAGTCAGTGGGTCTTGCTTTCTAGCTAGAAAATCCTCGGGATCCTACCCAGAATAACTTTTTTTTCATTCCTTAGGTTGGTTGGCAGAAATATCCCATGCAGTGGTGCTTGCCATACAGAGTTTGCATCTCTCACTGTATCTGGACAATGCAAGCTAGCCAAATGTAGCTATAGCTAGTGCATTGATAGTTCAGAGAGGGCGTGCTAACATACATGCTGCTTTCATACTGAATCATACACAAAGAGGAGTCAGATCTCCACATACATTTTTTTTCCTGCTTCATCTTTATTGCCTCTGGGAAGGGAGGAACATTGGCCTCATTTTTTTTCTGTCTATGAATGGTCATGGCTTTTTTGGGGAGGACTGAAATTTGAGGTAATTTTGCTGGATATTATGAAACCTTAGAAGTGGAGTAATCAGGTCGGTGCAGAGTCTGTCTTGGTTAAGTGACCCCCCTGCTGCACACTTGGTCTTGAGACTTCTGAATGCTAAAATCAAAACCAAGTCCTATGCACCTCTGAAGCTAGTGACTTTTCTAGCACAGTAAAATCTCACTTAAGTGAAGGGGCTGTCAGAGAAGTCTGCAGGCATGCAGAAAGGAAGGTGTGCTGATTAACTTGCTTCTGTCTGTCCCATCTGCTGATCTACTGTGGTCTCTTTCTCAGGCTTTAAAAGAAATCAATGAAGTTGGGGACCTTTTGCAACTGAAATACTCCCGTCACCGTTTGGTACCTCTCTTGGACCGGCCGTTTGACGAGACAACATATGAAGAAACAGAAGACTGAACTCCCTCCATGCGCCTTGGTGGGAGGGACACACCCTGTGGGACACTCTGTGGCACGCAGGCCACAGCGTCCATGAACAACACACTTATGACTGCTTAGCATAAGACATTTCCTCACAATACTGAAGTGGCCACATCAGCTCTAAATGGCATTTTGTAAATAGGGAAAGCAAAAAAAAATAGCTTTGATTCCTGTGTCTTTGGGGCCCAGCCCTAGAGGTGCTTGCCTTGATTTTTTTGCTTTTGCTTTTTTTTATTTATTTGTCTCAGTGAGTTCACAGCAACTGGAGTTGTCTGTGGCTGATCAGCTCAGACTTTGTACGCACCATTAGCCTCTCAAATGCTGGCTGAGATGTTGTGAGCATGTGTGACGCTGGCATGGCAGCATTACCAGTGCCACTGCTAGGTGTCTGACCTTCCCAGTAAGGAGTGAGCTGACCTGTCTGTTCTTGGAGACTTCCTAAAGAAACTGTTGATTGCTAACTTTGACATATTTAACAAGATAGATAATCAACCAAAGTGTTTTGTTTTGTTTTGTTTTCTTTTGCAGTTACTTGTGTTTAAAACTTGAATTTAGCCTTTTTAAAATAAATGTGTGGCTGACACGTCACTGACAGGACCATTGTTCCCAAACATTATTTAGTTTTGTAAGCCACAAGCAGAAGGACTTCTGGGACTCTAGCCTTTTTTGCTTCCCAGTATGGATACCAGATTGTCTCCTGGTTTTGACACTAATTGTCCTCTTGATATAGGGTAAGTGATGGAGCGGGGTTTTGTTGTTATTTTTTTTAACAGACTGTGTTTTGTCTTCCTTCTGACAAACTTTGGTTTAAAAACAGAAAAACAAAAGTAAAAGGTGGGTTTAGTGTGTTTGTTGCTTTCTCATATTCAGGTTAATTTCTGTTGCTTTAGAATTATCACAAAACCATGAACAAATCATTGCTAAGTTCTTGAAGGGTGCTGCTGGGATTAAGTAAAGACCAGAACCCCTCAATAACCAGGCCTCTGCAATGAATGGCTGTTAGGAGAACCACTTACTCCATGGAGATCTGCAAAAGACTGATGCAACCCTTTGCCATGCTGATTCACTGTTCCTTGTCATATTTGAGGGGTTCTTCACTGGTCCTGTTGTGCAGGGCTTTTGTGCAGAATATAGGCAGCTTGGATCTTGTATCCTACATCACATTTAGGCTAGCCAGCAAAGTCTTACTTGCCTTCAGTTTGAGATGTTTATTCCTTTGCATTCCCATTACTGTGAGATGAAATCAACGTTCACTGAGCCAGCTGCTGTTTCACATCTTTATTTGCAAATGCCACACTGTCTGATCAATGTTGGGAATAGACACCCTTGCTCTAGCACTCGGTAGAGGTGGTCTGCTACTTAGTCACTACATCTTGAATTCTTTCAGTGAACAGAACAGATCGTCGAAGAGGTACCAAAAACTTTATAACAGGAGTCAATTACAGCAGTTTGTTTCTGTAGCTTACACCTTGGGTGTATAGGGTTTCTGCAAAGATAGCAAAGCTTTTTAACATCATGTCAGCTGGGTTGGGCTAGCTCTTCAGTTTGGGTTAGCATGATGCTTTTTGCAGGTGACCGGAGATTTTTTAAACAAATTCTTCATCCTAGTGCTAAAGCAGAGTGCAGCTCAAAGCTATTTGTCTGGTACTGCAAAAATATTGATTACTTTTAAAAACAATCTTTAATGATCACTCTGCAGCTAACAAGGGAGCTGCAGTTTGGTCACTAGAACCAAACATTTTTGCAAATATGTCTGGTGATTTAAAGCAGAATTGGCTTCTATTTTATAGAGCGTCTATCTTCATGCATTTATGGATCTGGTTTCATTTTAACCTAACAGAACTTTAAAACACCGATTGAGGCTTTTTTACCATTGTGTTTGAGAAATGTAATTGGATGAGAACAACTAAAATTGACTGTTTTGAATTAAGGCTGGGTGGCTGCTCTTGTCTGAGCCCACTGATGTTGATTTGCTCGTCTTCTGGAGCGAAGTGCGTGCACAGTCCGAGTCACCCGTAATCTGTGTGTGCAACTTTGGTAGCTATGGAGTACTCTCATTTGTTCAGCCATAGAGTGAGTAAACTGCAATTACATGAGCTTACTCTCTTACCTGCCTTCTGCCCAGGACTAGCTGTAACATTCCGGCAGATGACCTGCTTTCTGACTTCCAAGAAGCTTTACCTCAAACAATTAGTGCTCTTTTTCTTTCTGGATTGTAGTAGGGAACAAGAGTAGGTCAGTGCCGGAAGCCCTGACGCCAGCCCTCTTGACTTGACTGTAAAAGTTTTTAAGATGGAACAAAACTGACCAACTTGAAGGCACAAGCCTGGGTCAGCAGGGAGCTATTTAGAGCATCCCCAGATGCACAGTGTGCTTCTGTGTGCTGTGTAGTCAAGTCAGTTTGAAAACTGATGTATTAAGTTAGAAATTGGTTACTGTAGATTCTGTAAGTCTTGAGCGTTAATCTTGTCTCTGGTATTCAGTTTTAGGGAAGGTTGTCTTTAAGGGAAAAAACCATCTGGATTAATCTCAGTAATTCAGATAACTCCTGCATAACACTTCTGAAGTTGTCAGTGTTTTAAAACTACTGGTCCCCATTGGGATTCCAGTTGCACTTGTTGAGGAAATTGTGTTCATGCTAAACTGCCATTTAATGTCTTTCTTCTGTGTCTGCATACGACTTTGAATTCTGAGTTGTAAAGACAATTCAGAAATCATGCAGGCAATTAGTAGCATTTGCAAACTGCTTGGTTACATTTCAATCCTGCCATATCCTTGTTAGGAGCGAATTCCCACCCCACCCCCAGAGAAACCCTCAGGAGGTTTGGAGGGTTTTTTAATTCAAGAGAACCTGTTTTTGCCAAAGTCTGGTACCTGTTGAAACTGCTTCTGAAGAAGTAAGAAGCTACAAGTCCAAGATTTTGCATTTTCAAGTCAGTAATGCACTGAGCGTGGAAGCCAGGAAGGTGTTTTCAGGTCTACTAAAAAACTCAGCTCCCACAGCCGAAGCAGATGGTCTCTGCTGGTTATAAGATGCTGCCACAGTACGGTAGGGTGGATCGCTGCTTTGATATTTATGTACTGACCAGAAATCTGTCTCCCTTTTGTCCTGGCAGTAGAAGTGAATGAAAGAACCAATCTTAAGAGATCACAAAGGAGGAAAAGCTGCTTAAGAAATAGACTTCAGTCCCTGCCAACTTTTCTGAGACATTCTAATTGAAAATGACTCCTGGTATTTCTTGAGAGATGCAAAATTCAAAAGAAAATGAAGGCTGCTTTTGAACAAAGGATTTCGTCCCATACTGTACGTTGGTTAAACTTACTCATAAATATACAACAGTTCCCTTCCCAGTACCTCTCTGAAGAACTTAGCGAGCACGATTTTGCCTCTGCTGAGTGGAGTGAAGAGTTTAGCACCATTACAGTTCTCAAGGCTGATGGCCATATTCTTTTACTCTTAAGAAAACTGAGAAGCTCCTATTACTGAGCATCAGTGAAGAGCGAGAGGTCTGTTTCTTGTTAGAAACCGGCCTTCCCAAGTAGATCTTTGTCTTAAGGAGCCTGATTCATAATTTTTCTTCAGTTCTTTGGCAGAGAAGAAACCAATGGGGTTTTTGTGTCAGAATATTCAGGGCACACTTTTTTGTTTTATCCACAAGACGCAAACTTTTTTGTACAGTGTCTGTGTGTACAATAAGGTACACTTAACTGGTTAGTTTCTGTATTTTTTCCCTTCTAAGTAGCATCCTTAAAGAGCTGGTCTGGTTCTTGGGTTACTGGTGTTGCATGTTTCTGCTTTAGGCAAAGACTCTGGAGTGAATTGACTGGCCATCTTACTGTCATGAAGTCGTTAAGTGAAGGAATTATATCATCCATCCTCCTCTTGCTTTTCCTCTAAGAGCACAGAAGCAGTACCTGCTGTCAGAGGTGCCAGGAAAGGGAAGTGTGCCTGTGGTGAAATCGGTGACCCAGCCCTGTGCTGTGTGGATGAAGGGCCAGTACAGCAGTGATGGAGAAAAGGGGCAATCCATCACCACTCATTCTCAGCCGTATGGGGATCTTTAACATGTACTTGAGCAAGCATCCCTAAGACAGGAATGCAACTTTCAGTGCCCAAAGACACACTCTAAAACTTTTCCACACCAAGTAAATACTTCCTCTCCTTCTGTCCAAATCTTGACTTCTTTACCTCTGAAAAGTCTCTGGATTGCAGCTGCTTGCTCACCCACAAGCTATGGTAGCTGTTCATGTAGTTGGAGGAAAACTGAGCTTTCCATTTCGTCTAAGAGAACACCTTGCAGCATTGCACGTGGAGCACTACCCATGAGCTCCCTTGCTGTGTCACAGGGAAGGAAACTTGTGGAGATTTATCTCAAAATAAAGTGCTCAGAGAAAATGTATACAGTTTATATATATTATGTTTACAGTCTGTATTCAGCCTGTGAAAGTGTCAGGCATTCTGGGATCTGTGTGGGTGGCACCTTCTGCACAGAGATGTGAGGTACCTGTGGGCTGTTGTGTTTTAACACTCGCAAAGCACTGAGCTGCCTAGGAGTGCCTGGCATGACCCTCAGCAGGTACATCGCTGGCTTTGGCGCTGGACATGGCGCCCCAGGTGGCATTGGACCATGGTTTGGGAAAAGCACCAGTCATTCAACGAACAACAGCTGAGGTGGCATTGTGATGGCTTGTGTTCCTGTAAACAGCCCTGGCCTTGCAGGTGTTCAGGAGGTGAAGCTAGAGCACAACCCTGACGTGTTTGCGTGAAGTAGTGTGCTTTATCTTTCACTGCAGAGAAGCGTGTGGTGCAGACAGTGGAGCTGTTGTGTTTACATCCCCAAAGGGGGCTGGCTGAAGGAGATGGGGACTGTGGTGTGTGTTGAAGGCCTTAAGCTGTGACTCTTGGTATGAAGAATTTAAATTAAAACTGACCTTGAAGAATGCAGTGGATTTAAACTCGTGGAGGAATGGTTTGTGCTCCTAGTTACACACTGTGTACTGCTGGTGTTTTGGGAGGGAAGGAGAAGTTCAACTCAATTCGTGTTTGACACTGGCTAGCAGCTGTTTATGGAGCAGAAGAGGTGCCTGTGTGTGAAAGCTGGGAGTAGCACAGCTCTTTGCACCGATGTTCCTTTGGAGGCAGTGTCAGTAACTTGTTCCAGGCCCACTGGAAGCAGGATAATTACTGAGAGGGTCAGGGACTTCCGAAGCAGTGGCAGCTAGCAAATTCATTTTCTCAACGGTAGGTGAACAGGTCTCACTTAAATATGCCAAGGGTTGGTGCTGTTCCAGAAATACCCCTGGTGAAGTGAAACGTGCACCAAACCATCTGACCGCTGTGAAGCATTCTTTTTTCTTTTTTTTAAACTCCAGATCTCATCCTGTTCAGACAATATTTCTGCTACCCCCTAATGGCATATTAAGTTAAACGCATCTCCAGCCTTCCACTATTAACTTCAGACCAGTTTGAGCGAGATCAGAGGAACGTTGGAGCCTGAGGCTTTAGGCTAGCAGCCCCAAAGCCAATGGTGGCCCACATTTCTGTGCAGGATTACCAAGTCACAGCACTTCGTCTTAAATTGCACTGTATTCTTATGCCTCTGTCTTGCTATAGTGTACATATATATTGGAATTTTTGTAGATAAGACATTTTGAATAAAATTTTTAAATGGGCTCCCCCAAAATATTTTATGCCAGATGTCTAATTTTTTTACACTCGGGATTAATGTGAAGTTGGATGATCTGTGGGCAGGGAAAAGGTAAATGGATGGTACATTGGCTTTAAAAAGGTAACTGCATGTTTAAAAAAATTGGAGAAAAAAACGCTTGGGAAAAAAAAATCCATTCAACTATATTCTATGTTCTGCATAATAAAGAGATTTTAAAAATGCTATACTGTGATTTATTTTTTTACACAAGTTTCATGCTGGCATGAGTGGATGAAGCCAAAGCCTGCTTGAGAGCTCAGATCCATCAGCATCCCCCTCCCCCCGCCCCAGGGCCTTGGGCTCAAGAGCTGGGACACCTTGTCTGTGGGGTGGATGCTTCTCTGTTTCTTACCAGTCTTGGGCCTGTGGCACAGCAACAGCCCTGATGCACAGTCTGGAGCAGCTGCTTCTGTTGTGGGGAGACAGGTCTGCAGAGGTTACTGCTGCCCTGGTTGCAGCGCTCCTAAGGGCGCCTGCGCCAGCCTCATAAAGCTGCCTCTGCTCAAGTCAGGCTCCTGCCCTTGGGTCCTGTTAGTGTGTCAGGCTGCTATCGGCTGTCGTGCTGCTAATGAGATGTTTGAAAGGGCTTCTTGATCCATCTCACATGGGATTCTTGACCTCACATCTGTCTTGCAGTCTGTGCCTTGTTTTAAACATTTCCTTCCATTTATCTCAGCTCTAAGTGTGCATAAACCAGATGTTGGTATTTGAACAGGAGGTGCAGGTCCTGTTTCCTAGCCGTGGGTGTGTAAATGGGTGCAGGTGATTCGCAGGGTTGTGCTAAGGCTGGTGTAGAAATGTCGGACTTTGTTTTTCCCTTGCTATGTGTCTCTTTCTGGCACCAGCACTTTTCCTCGGTGGGCTTCAAGGCCTCCTTTCAGTTGTCTTTCCCTAATAATTCCTTCACGGGCTGATGAATGCATGTGGAGATCCTGGAGGAGGTGGTGTCCCAAGTAACTGACCATATCAGATTGCCAACGGGCTTTGGGGGCTAAAAAAGATGCTGTCGGCACGGGAGAGGGCAGATCAAAGAATAAAGGCGTTTTGAGTGATGGAGAAACTTCGTCCCGCATCTCGGGACCAGCCGGAGCTTTCACTGGGGAGCAGAGCGCCCTGTTTCTGCCTGCCGCGGGCTGGCCCAGGTCGGGGTTGACCCCATCCCCTCTCTCTAGCGGAGCGGCCCGCGGCCCCCACTTGGAAAAGGGGAGGGGGCGGCCTTTGCAAGCGGAATCCGGCTCCGGCACGACAGCTTTTCTCCCGAGGGCGAGGAGAGAGGCTTTGACAACCCCCCCCACCAGCCCTCCCGGCCGCGGACCGGCTCCCGCCCCTCCATCCAGGGTGCCTCCATCCTCCCCGCCGCATGCGGCCGGGCCAGAGCCGCTGGAGCCCGCCGCCGCCCCGCCCTGCCTCGCCTCGCCTCGCCGGGAGGGCGCTGCCCCGTCGCTGCGGCGGGGCTCCCCCGGGGAAAGCGCCCGGTGCCGCGGGGCTTGTGGAAGGTCGGCGCCGCCAAGGCGAGACGCCGCCCGGGAGCAGAACAAAGAGCCCCGGGCCGGGCCGGGCCGGCCCTGCCGGAGGGGCAGCGCCCCGCGGGGCACCGCCGGGTAGAGAGGGTCGCGGTCGCCCGGGCCATGCAGCTGCTGGGAGGGGAGGAGCGGCCGGCGGCGCCCCGAAAGGGGGCAGCGCTCAGAGGGAGCGGGGGGGAGGTGGTCTGGCAGCGCCGGCAGCCCCCGAGCGGGGCAGGAGCGCGGCGGCGCCGTGCCCGGGGTCGGCTGCCGCTCGCCCGGGAGGGGCTTGGGCGCGCTTCATGCGGGAAGGAGCCTCTCCCCGCAGAGCGGCGGGGAGCGGCCGCTCGCCCGCCCTCCGGTGCCCGGCGTTGCCTGCAGAGCCGCGGCAGCACCGGGGAGTGACTCGGCGCGGGGGGGAGGAGAAGAGGTGGAAAAGAAATCAGATTGCCGAAAGGATTAGGAAGGGGGGTGGGGAGGCGAAGCCCTCTCCCCCCCCCCTCCTTGCCCCCCTTACACACTTGTGAAGCTTTTCAGAGTTATCCTTCAGCATCAGTGGCACCGGCAGGCGAGCCCGGGGGAGCAGCGACACCGAAACGTGCTCGGCAAACTGCAAGAGAGATCAGAGGGAGCGGAGCGGCCCGGGCCGGCGGACCCTGCCCCGGCCCCTGCCCGCACCCGCGGGGGACTGCACTTCCCGTCTGCGATATTTTATATATTGTTCTTTTTTTCCCCCTTTCCCCGCTCTTTTCGCTTTCTCGAGGCAGCACGGGGTTTGTAGCGTTGCGGGCAGCGTGCTGCCGGGCCGCCTGTCCTGGGCGTGCGAGGTGGGGCGAGGGGGAGGGAGGGAGAGATGCCTGTGATTAGAGGGAAAGTCGTGCTCATCCTCGGCTTCGTCTTTCTGACGACTTTTCTGGCTGCGGTGAGAGGGCTGCCCGTGAGAAAACAGCGCAGCAACAGCCCGAAGGAGAGGAGCTCCAAGCTGGCGGAGGTAAGGCAGCCTTTGGAGAGGGATGGAGAGCCGGGAGGATGCTGGGGCGAGCCCTTCTCAGCCTCCGCACCCTCTGCCGTGCCCGGAAAGGCTGAGGAGGGCAGCCGGCCACCTCGGCGGGCTCCTTCGGAGGCGGTCGCGCATCTCGGAAAGGAGCAGCATCCGACACGTGTCCCCGCGGCCAGGCCGCCCGGAGCCCCGGGTGGAAAAGCGGCAGCGGGAGAAGTAGCGTTTCGTGCCTCTCCTCCTCTGGGCTGTTTCTTCACTCGCGGACGGGCAGAGCCCTTTCCCGGCCTCCGGGATTTTCGGGTAGCCTCAGGCCTTTGCACCGCACAGAGGCTGCGGGAAAGGAGCCGGTTTGGATGATCTAAGACCGCGGCCGAGTAGGTGACCCGGTGCCCGGGAGAATCCGGTGCCTCCAGGGAGCAACATCCCTCGCAGGAGAGAGGAGTCTGGCCGCGATCCGACCGACCTGCAGTAAAATTAGCAAGGTCGGTGGCTTGCCAGGAACTCCAAAACTCCGCTACTACAAAAATAAGACGTGACGGATTTCAGCCACCGTCTCTCCTTCTCGCTGGGACGACCCCGGGGCAGATTCCAGAGGGGTCACGCTCCGTTCCCATCCCGGCAGCCTGCGCCCCGTCCGCGTCCCCCGGGCGGAGGCTGCGGGGGGGTCCGGGGGCAGCGCTTCCCGCTCCGCCGGGAGCCGGCTCCTGGCCCGCACTGCCTTCCGAGCGCTCGTCGTGGAAGGGGAAACTTGAGCAGGCAGAGACCGGTCGGTCTGGGAACCGGCTGGTGGGACCTGATGAAGATGACAGGAAGGGAGCGGGAGAGAAACAAACTACCAGGAGGTCAGGGTTTGAGTAAGACGGACAGACAGCTGAATAGTTAAAGCAGGCTGTTTCCATCTTGAAACTCTTCTCTGGAGAAAAAGCGTTCCAGGCAGCAGAGCTGGTTTTTAAAAATACCCTTTCGAAGAATGCTACTGCTAATACTGGGTGGAAGGGAATAAGTGGGAAAAGCGGCACTGGGAAGAGATTAAGCTGGACAGGTCGGGGCAGCTCAGCCCTCGCTGGCGCTCCACGGCAGCGTGGGGAGCAGTAGGTTTGATCTGCAGCGTCAGTCAGACTGGCAGAGGAGGTGCCGAGTGATGGGAATATACCTTACTGCGAGTTACTGCCAGAACACAGGGCTCACGTGGGGAGGAGCCGTGCCGGCAGCTCCCGTCGGATGCACTGAACTCCATTCCAGCATGAAATCCAGGGAGCGAATGTGAAGGAGGAATCTGCCACACAGAAAGCCTGGCCAATGAGCAAGAGGGGACACGGGCTGCATCCGGCCAAGTACCTACCACTGTTTGAGCCTGGTAATGGTTTTGACTGGATGGTGGGCCGAGCAGATGCAAACTGCTGGGGCTGTAGCACTGGTAATACCATGTTGGTGCTGTACGGTGGTTGTGAAACTTCAGGCGTAGATGTAGGTGCCGGTTTGGTTGCCAGACAAATGCCAGGCAGAGTGTGCTCTGGCTCCGGCTGCAGAGGGTGTAGGGATTTACACTTGAAACCCAGGAAAGTATGGCAGCCCTGGGCAGGCGGGGGGCAGGAGAGGGCCAAGCTGCGTGTTAGGAAGCTGTGTGGGTCCCCACCACGCGATCCTGCGGCTCCTTTTTATCAGACTCTAAAATACACGGGGCAGGGGGGTGAGCTGCTGCCAGTGCCAGTTTGTGAATGGTTGTGAATGGGGAACGTTGTGCGGCCAGCCAAAGATCACACACGGCACTCACACAGCACAGCCTCTGTCCCCGGGACCCTCGCTTCTCCCAGGAGTACAAACATACAACAAGTTTATAGTCAAAGGGCTGAGGGTGGAGGTTAGGAGCAAGGAGGAAGATGAGGAATGGATTCCTCAGGGGTCTGTTGGCGCTCCCACGCGCACCCCACGTCTCTCGAGATACCAGCTGCACAGTTCGTGTGGCAGGGAGAACGCGGTGGGTATTGGCCTGTATCTCCCAGCTGCATTTCGGGAGGAAATCCTCCATTTCTGGTGCATGCAGGGCAGAACTGGGAGCAGTCATGCCCGGCTCTTTGAACTAAAGTGGAGAGCACAGGCACGGCAGTATGGTGGTTAGAAAAAAAAAAACCCAAAATCCAGAGTGATTTTGGGTCATAGGCACAGATGGTTCCTGTTGCAGCACTGATAGGTCTTGTCTCTATGGCAGCAGGGCAGCCACAGCTGGAGTATTGGTTACACTATGGGTAATGCCCTACAGATGTGGGTAGAATGAAGGGGGCCAGGAGGAGAAAAATAGAAGTGAGGGAGCAGAGCAGATAACAATCAAAACCATTAAACAATTACATAACTTAGAGTTATTTTAACATCTTTATTTAAAGAAAACATTTTTTCCTTGGTTTGGAATAAAATGGGAATTTTTGTCATCTGTGCTGAGCCTCAGAGTTGCACTTCTGTAATAAAATAATTTAGAAAAAAATAAAACCATTTAGGTTTTTGGCAATTTTTTAGTTAGAAAGTCTTCAAATTGCAGGAGGAGTGGTGGGAACATATGCTTTATCTTTGGGAGATATCCCCATGGGTCTGTCCCAAAGTCCTGTACCTCAGTCAGGATCCATTACTTCCAGCCCTTAGGAGAGGCGCAAGCTCTTGCATGTCCATGTTCTCAGCTGTGATACTGTGCAGAAAAGCATTGCCTGACCTGCACTGAGCCCAGCCTAAGCAACAGAGGTAGCAAGAACGTTTTCTCTTCCTTCAGTACTTTGACTGGAAGTTGAAAGGGCAGGTTAGGTACTTTCCAAACTGTGAATGAAATCGAAGGAGAGAAGATGCCTGCTCATTTGGAGGCTTTTGGGGGATCTTTGGGAGGGCAGGTGGGCTCTGAAGTAGCAGGGTTTTTAGAAGGGCCTTTGCAGGTTCGATGCATCACACTCTGATGTGGGCAGAAATGCGCAGGTCCAAGCGCTGACCAGCAGCAATTCAAATTTGGGTAACTGAATACTTGGAAAAGCTTGATGTCCCTTGTGGAGACAAGAGACAGCTCGTCACATTGCTTAATGCTTTGTTTATTTATGAAGTCAGAGGCTTTAAATGCAAAATATGTTTTGATAAACTCACTGGATTTCTAAATATTGTCTTTGAGCATTGCTAATAGATGTTTGGATTCTTTCTGACTGATACTGATCAGTTCCACAGCTCCTCCAGCAAATAGGAAATAGCAAATGTTGTAACACACCGAAAATGTAAACATATAAAGTGATTAGCTCCCTGTCAACTGACATAATACCCATGTGTAGAAATAACAGTACCAGCAGTAATGGTGATGGAGATGTCGGTAGTGAGGGTCCTGGCAGTGACAGGGTGCAGCAGAGCAAGCCAGCCATGCTTCATGGAGGGCCAAAGCCACCTAGCCCAGCTGCAGTGGGCTTGGTGGGTGCCTCTTCACAGGAACCAACTGCTCTGAGGGAGGGGGCCCAGAGCAATGGCAGCGAGCTCCCTGAGGCACCCTGCGGGGCTGCGTGAGCTCCTTGGTGGAGTTCCCCTGGTCTGAGGCTGCGAGCAGAGCAGCTCTGGTGTGTGCAGTGAGATACCAGCGAACAACAGAAGAACTCCCAAGCTTAGGGTAAGGGCGGTAGCTGGCTGCAAATCAGGGGGTGTGTACAGCACCTGCTATGACTGGCTCCCAGCCCCTGGGAAATAAGGAGACGGATAACAACAGTGCGTATTATTTACTGGTGACATCAGGCAGCAACAGCAGCAATGGAAGCTGCGCTTAAAACTGAAGGTCTGCGCCAGGGTGTTTTGCTGGCTGACTAAAGATCATGGGCGGCAGTCTTGATTTAAACTCACCTACCCTGTGTGTAGGGAGTCTGAGAGCAGAGGAGCGCTTAAGAACTAGAAGTAGAGCAGTGACGGGATGGGGATGCCCGGCTGGAGATACCAGCAAGGGGAGAGGCAAGAAGCACCAAGGCGACGGTATTAGATAAAAAGCGTTGAGGAAAATACCGGCTGGTGTTTGTCAGGAGGCTGTAAATCAGGGCAGCCCTGTAATTTGGGAGCTATAGGGTAGCCTAGACACATTGCCCGGGGACACCACCAGCCCGGGGTGATGGGCGCGGGGGTAGCAGGCACAGGAGGTGCCTCCCTCAGGTCCTGCTCGTTCTTGACCCCCCGCCCCGACCTGTCTGCCCGAGAAGAGGATCTCGCTCGCCCCAGAGCCACCTTGCCCTGCTGTGGATCTCCAGCTTGTGCTGTCACCCGTGCCTGCCCAGCGTGGCGGCACCTGGCCACGCTGCCGCCCGCTCGGGAGGGCTGAGCCGGGGGGCGAGGGGCGGCCGGGTCGGTGCCGGCTGCCTGCGGAGCCAGATCCCCGCGGGCACTGCGGCTGTGTCAGTAGCAGAGTCATTCTGCCTGCGGATGTGCTTTTTACCTTTTCATTTCTTCGGCAATTAATCGTTCTTGTCCCTGGCTTTGTCCTTGGCGGAGGTCGGATTTGCGGGCACAAAACGTGCACTGAAGCATCCTTCCGCTCTGAAAGGGGCTCTTTGTGCGCGGGGAGGTGCTTCGCCCTTTGTAGCAAATTTCCTTTTGAGAAGTGCCAAATTATCTTAGTCAACAGAATCGAAAGCCCTCCCGCCCTGGGGCTGAGGCAGGAGCAGGAACAAAGGGGAGCCGGGTGCAGGGAAGCTGCCGACAAGGGGCTTCTTCCCTTTTCACTGCACAAATAGGTCTGCTGCGTTCCCATTGTCACAATCAAAGGGGTTCCTGCAAAAGGCACATGTAAGGGGAAGAGATTAGGCATAAATCGCTCCACAGGGCCTTGCCCAGCCCTTTCCCTGGGTTCCCCAAAGTGTCAGGCTCTTGCAGACCCTCTCCTTAAAGGCAGGCAGGCTGGGGGACTCATCCTGCCTCCAGCCGTGGTCCCTCCAAGCCCAGCAAGGTGACGGAGGGAGCGTGCCGGGGATTAATTCCCGCTTTCCTCCTCGGGATAGGGAGGGTGAGAAAGAGATCTTCTGACACCATCAATAAATGTTCTTCCACTCAGGATAATCCCCAGAGCAAGAAGCCTGAGGACAGTCTGGGCTACAGATGTGTCAGCAAGGTGGCCGGTGCTGTCCAGCTCCTCCCAAGCCGATGTCATGAGCCAGAGTTTTGGTATAAACCCCCGGAGCTTTCAGCAAGAAGCAGGAAGAGATTGCAGCCATGTCTTGGTTTGAAAAAGTTTGTTTCAGACAGAAGCTTGCAAAGTGCACGGACTATACTGGGGGAAGGGGGAGTGTGTTGTGCTTTTGTGGTGTGCCTCTTTTGTTGTGGTTTATTGGGAGACCATTTTTCCAGGGACCTTCATCGGGCCATTGGCTGCTTTTACATGGCCAGCTGTAAAAATCAGCCCACACGGTATTGCTTCAGAGCAGTTTTGGTTTTGCGGGTTCCCTGTGTGTTGGGACTCCTCATCTCTTGCACAGGTGTGAGACAGGGCCAAGGGACCCTTCATCATGTCAGGCGCAGCAGGAAGCTGGCTCATGGCATAGGTACAGTGCCCTTCAAGTGAGCCAGCCTCCATCCCAGCCTGAGCCTGGGGGCAAGTAAGCCAGCCCTGGCTTTTTCCTGGCAGAGCCTCAAGGCACTCACTGGGTGAGGGGATAGTATTTGTGGGATGGCTCAGAGGTGCTGCAGGAGGTGCCCCACCAGGCACTTCCTGCAGAAGGATCAGCACCTCTCTTTACCTCCCTGGGATGTCCTGTCTTCCCCACCAGTTTGGTCCTGTCTCCTGCTGCCCTTTCTGCCCTCTTCTTCATCTGCATCTGCTCCCACGGCAGCCAAAATCCCAGGGGAGGCCAGCTGTGCCGTGCCATGCAGCACCTCCAGGGAGACAAAGGCATTGTACAGATGTCTTCATGTCCACTGCTGTGTCCACCCACCCCTACCCCCTCCCCTCCCAGGACTCTATGGTCATATTACATGGTAAAACTGTCTGCTTCTTAAAAATTTAAGATCCCACTTCAGAGAGCATCTAGTTTTTGTCTCCTGGAGAACATCCCCAGGGTGGTCTCCCTCGTGCCTCCAGTGGAGGAGATGTGAGGCTGCCCAGAGGTGCTGTGGGTGTCTCAGCATCAGTTTAGCTTCCCCCGTGCCCAGGATTAGAGCTCGGCTAGTGTATGCCTGTGCCTACCCTGGGGTCACAGCTGAGGTTCTGCTGGGGAGTGACCAAAGGGAAGAGCAGGGGTCAATTGAGGGCTAAGGTGCTGGACAAGTGGGGCTCACCATTTGGATGTGCCTCAGGTTCCCTTTGACTTTGGACTTGTCTCTGTGGCCCTGCAAACCTCAGGGTCCCAATGGTGGGGAAAAAGCAAGTAATTATTTTTTGGTAAGGCACGTAGAAGCATCAGTGACTGTCCTGGAAATGCCTGTGAACAACTGATCTGTGAGTGGAGCAGACAAGCTGGAGAGGAAGGTTTCCTTACCCAGAGACCCTTTTGCCACCCCATGCTGAGGTGTACGTAGGAGTCATTAAATCCCACCACTGGGCTGGGGAGGGGACCCAAGCTTGCCTCTGGGCTGGGGAGCTGCAGCCAAACACCTGGGGCAGGTGAATCACCCCAGCTTAGGCCCTTTGGGAAGCCAAGATGCAGTATCCCTGCTTGGATCCCTTCCTCTCTAGGACATGGAGATGCTCTGAGTGCAGCTCAGGTGCCCGTTCTGTTTGTTGAAGGGATCCCTGATGGATTGGCTTCTGCTTGGTTGGCTGCCTTCCCTGCCCCGCTACCTGCAGGGGGGCAACCAGCGCACACTGTATGGGTGACCCCCCCACATGCCCACCTGCCCTGTGTTGTCAAAACTTCTATCAGGCTCAGGGGGAGGGGGGCAGGGGGGCAGGGATCAGGGGCAGGCTGGTGTTGGTCAGGTCCCTCCAGTTTCCGCGCTTGCTTTGCTGTGGTTGGGGTTTTCCCCTTTGGCAGTGCTGCCTGGGCTGTGGCGGGGAGGGGAGCAGCAGCCGGAGAGTGACGGTGTGCAGGCTGACAAAACGTGGATCATTAGCTGGAACAAGTTAATGGTTACTGAAGCACATGGGGCTGAGAGCTGGAACAAGTTAACAGCAACTCCGTCCGATGCATTAAGAGCTTATGCGTATTACAGCGCAGCTATGTTAACAGAAACCATGTGCCCTAGCAGAGGCGTTTGCCAGGGAGCTCCGGAGGGTATGGATGTGTGTCTGTTCACCGCTCCGGGGAACCTCTGCCTGCAGTCCCGGGGGGGCCTGCTCCCGTACCGGCTATCTGAGCAGCTCCCAGCAGGTCTGGCTGCAGCAGAGGTCTCAGGGGTGCCATCGCCTCAGGTAAGGCTGCCTTGCCCCAGCTCGGCTCCTTGCAGCAAGCACCACCTGTCAAGGGTCAGCCCTTGGACCCGTAGGCCTGGGCAGAGCCTCTGGTGCAATGACAGCCCCAGCTGCTCTGCAGGGACATGTCAATGGTGCTAACCAGATGCCCCAGCCTCTCTGCTGCAAGGCTAGTGTGGTTCGTCTCAGTGGGAGGCAGGGCAGTCCTTCTGCCCCGCAGCAGGTGGGGAGAAGAAACGGAGCTGTTGTGGACCTTCCTGAGCACCTTCTCCAAGTATGACCTGGGAGACCTGCTTCTATTCCCAGTCTTGTTGCAGGCTGCCTGACAGACCTGGGACAGGTCACTTCCTTTGTCTGCAAAATGGGGGGTTTACAGCATTGTGTCACTGTTAAAGAGGACAAGATGTTTATGGTAGAGAAGCACCTTAGCATGACACCAAGGAGGGCAACAGCCAGGCATGGTAAGAGGGGAAAAGCCACCGGCACCTACTTGTCCTCCTTGTGTCTCAAGTGACCCGGGGAGTTGGCTGAGGATGCCACCGGCCAGTTACCCGTTGGCATGCTGGCAAAAGAGCCAGCTGCGGTGAGAGGGGCCCAGCTGTGCCAGCAAGAATGCATGGTGAGGAGCACCAACAGCAGCCTGGCCAGCCACCCCATTTTTGGTCTTGCACAAAGTCAACTATGCCGCGTCCCTGCTCTTTACAGTGCTGTGTGCTGCTGCTTCTCCGTGCTCTGGTGTCTTCTGCTCCAGGGCTGGCTCTGCCTTGGGGGCAACTGAGTCACCAACCTTGGAGAGGGTTTTAAGATTACAGTTGTTGCAGTTGTGAGACATGAGAATAAATGTGGGACATGAAAATAAATGAGACACGAGGAAGCCTTTGATGCTGCCTCCTGCAGCTCCCTACTCAAGACAGTTGGCATGAAGCTAGTTAGAAAAGAGAGTGATTCCATATGATCTAAAGTATTTTGATAACTTCATGAAAATGATAATCGTGAGGGCATAATAATTATCTGCATCAACCACAGTTTGCTGCTGGCTCCTGCTGGTCTGTCATAAACAGGATCTGCCCACGCAAGCGCCATAATCAAGTGCCTTGTCTGTTCCATGAGTACTTGCAGAGCTCTCCCAAAACCTTGTGTCTTTATTGAAAAAAAAAGAAAACAAAACCAAAACTAGCACTCAAGTGTGAGTTGATCCAGAAGTCACCCAGAAGTCTAGAGGTGTCATGTTTGATCCCTGGGATTGTGGCTCAGGAGGTCTTACAGACACCAATGGGAGCCGGGCAGCATCTTTACCTTCCCTGGTTTCTCGTAGGTACCCATCCAGCTCTTGACACCTTGAGAAGCACGTTGTGCTTTGGCTTTTGGTTCTGGAAAATCCATTAGGCAGGTGATGAGCTGATGGGAAGCAGAGGTCACTTTCCTGATGCGTGTCCAGTGGGTTTTCCATCTGGATGAAAGCCTGTGCCGGTGGATGGGTTACGTGCTGGTGGATGGGTTATGTGCTGGTGGATGGGTTATGAACTGGGAGGATCAAACTACATCCCTCAGGAGGCTAAGGCGGTCTCAGCCAGCTAGGGTAAGAAAGCCCTTTCTTCTGTAGTGGGGTCATCCAGGAGAGAGCATGCCCGGCACTATGGGAGGGAGGCAGCATAGCATGCTGTGTTTATTCCTGTTGATTATCCTGCTGTTCAACCTTCCTTTATTTTAAAGAGACTTAACAGTGACTTGTTAGCTCTGAGAAAACCTCCCCTTTCTCCCACTCCCACCAGTGAAATCTGTCCTGAGCCTTTCTGCAAACCACAGCCCCAATGCTGCCCCAAGACAGGCTGGACTTCCTTCTGAAGCCACCAACCAGCACCCCTCTGCTTCCATAGCTTTACCACAGAACACTGCTCTCGAGTTGTTCCTGCATGGTTTCAGTCCAAAGATAATTTCTCAAAAAGCTTTCTCCAGATCTCTGCAGCTCACTTGCATGAATACAGAAGAAAAAGCTTAATGGTTAAAAAAACCCCAACACAACAAGTCTATTTTGTAGTTGGCTAATGTGCAAGTGAGCAAGTTTGCAACAAACTGCGGCCCAGCTTTTAAAGTCATGTTGGAGAGACCTGGGGGCAAGAGTAGGAAGGCACTTTTGTAGATTCAGGTCTATTCAGGAAAAGATAATAGTTCCTGTGGTGGGTTCTTGTTTCAGTACAGCATGGTAAAACTGTTCAGAGGAAACCTAACACAAGCAGTAATGATTAAGCAACATTCCCCCCCACCCCCGCCCTTAGAATTATATCCCAGTGCAATACCTGCCTTTAGCAAGTATGTCATTTTCTTCACTGCAGTGTTAACAGGCTTGTTAACGTTGCCTGAACGTTGCCTCTGATCTGACCCGTGTGCACAGGTTTTGTTCAAGCTGGAAGAGTTCATGTGCTCTCTAGTTGGCTCCAGATTGGTGTGGTGAGAGCTGCATCCTCTGAGCTTGTCCTTGCTCGGCACCGCTGGTGTACGGCCGATGCACGGGCTCTGGCGGTGCTTCGCTCCTGGGCAGTTACCTGAAGTGTACCTGCTTGGGGCTTAACCCCGTGGTGAAGAGCAGCTTTGCTCACCAGCCCACGTAGTTGCAAACAGCACCGCCGGTGCACTGGCAACTTGCAGCACCTACAAAGATGCTGAGGAACACTCTGGAGGGACAAGTTGTGGTGGCAGCATAGAGGTGTCCCTGGCTGCCGAAGGACAGGGCAGCGCAGTGGCTAGTCTGTTGGTGTTTTCAGGTTTTAAACTGCTGAGATGCCATGTCTCTAATAATTTTTATGTAAGAACTGCAGCACGTGAACTTTGGTCGTTTGCTTTCTTAACCCAGGTTTAGTTCAGAGTCTAGAAGAGGTTTATAGCAAAGTCTCTAGTTCTAAGACCAGAAGAAATCATTAGATCCTTAAATTTTTTCCCTAGCACAGATGCAGTACATATGTGTTGAGCCCAGTGACAGGGGTTTGACTGTCCCCACAAGAGATATTGCCACTTTCTTTGTTATCTCGTTCTTGCCATTAATCACCTACAGCATTAAAAGCACCATCCCTGTTCCTCTGTTGAATTTGTTTGGCTTTAACTCAGACACATTTGTTCCTATTATGTGTTTCTGTTCTGGATTAGAGAGTCTCTGGTGCCTGATGGATTATTGCCTTAAAGAACTGGGAAAGCAAGTCATTGCTTTCTCTTTTTAACATGACAAGCAAATTGAATTGTACAAATCTTTCACTAGAAAAATCTTTCCATCCCCTGAAATGGTTTTGTGGCTGCTCTTTTTGCCCTTTTCAGAATTCTGAGCAATTTTAATAGAGGTGTATGGACTAGAAATGGGAAAATGTCAGCCTTTGATCTCTAAAGAAATGATGTGTGGCCTTTCCCCACGCCTTTTCTTTGCACCATGTCACCTATGTTGCATCAAAGTAGGCACAACACTGGGGTGAATTGCTGATGAGTTCCTTTCCCTTCCTAACATCTTTGCTGAGCTTGTGCCCCAAGTTGTTTAGGTGGTCAGTCCTACACATGGGAGAACCTGGACGATGTGAGAAGGGCTCCTGGGTTAGTAGAGAGGCAGTCATGCTCACCTACAGCCTTCAATCTAATCATGGTCTTCACAAATGGAAAATGCATGCTCTTTCTCAAGCACTGCCCCAGAGTTCCTCTCAGGTTCCTGCCCTAGATGTTCTGATTCCTAGCCAGTCAGGATATCTGAACGGTATGCAGGAGGAGCCGCAGCATTCCCTCTTTTGCCTTTTTCCTTTGCTTGGTGCTGGCTGGTTGCAGAAGGCTGGAGCTCGGCTCCAAGATACTGATAGCTTCCCAGCTCTGCACTCTCTGCTTCTGTGTGGTGGTGACAAGTGTCCTTCAGTGGCAGAAGGACAGGGGAGCTGCTGCAAAACAGTTTGCAGTCTTTTTCCTGCTCTCCATGAAGAGCAGGGAGTCAAGTTTTCACTCTGGACAGGCCAGCTCTTCTCCTCCCTTAGCAGATGCACTGCAGTGGCTCAGCTCCAGGCTTGACAGCTTTATCCAGCTGTTCCCTTGGTGGGGCAGAGGACAGGGTGGGTGTCACACAACAGGAGTGTGACCCTCAAGGGCAGCTGCCTTCGTGGCTGGCAGGAGCTCCTCTGTGACACAGAGAAGACACATCTGTCTGCCAGGATCGTGGTGCCAGGGATGCTCTGACCCAGAGACAGCACTGGGCCTCAGAGGACCTTGCTAAAATCCATGGCTTGATCGGCTGGGGCAAGGCACTGAACAGGGCCTTGCTCAGGAGGGACTTATTCTGATGCAGGTGCAAATTTCAACCCAGTGAAACTTCAGAGCAGTGAAGGCATTAGGAGGAGGGAATGGTTGAGTGGTACAGCACGGTGACTTGCTGAAGGACTCCGGGCCATCCAGGGCGGACACCCGTGGGGTCTTTCTGCCTCCGGAGAATTTGGGAGCCAAAGAAGCTCTTTTTGCCCTGTGATGCTCTCGCAGCCAGTTCCCCTGGGGCAGTTTTGCCTTTTCCCTGTGGGAACAGTACTCTGAATTTCTTGAGTTTGTTTGGGCGTAAAATCTGAATTAGGCACTGAGTGTAAGTTTGGAGACTTTGAGTCTGTTCCTGGCTCGCTTGCTCAGATGTCCTTGGGTGAGCTCAGATCTTGTTGCTAGAGACCTCACTTTCCATGTGTATTAAATTTAGGTTGTCTGTGAAATGAGCCGACCGAGCCCCAATAAGCTCACTGCGAATAAGGCAGGAGCGCCAGCCTCGCAGGGCTGTTGGCAGCCCCTTGTGCAAGGGTTGTGTTGGGCACATGCAGCTGGCAGCAAATCCAGCGCCAGCGGGCGCTGTCATGCAGCCAGCACCGAGACATGGCCAGGTTCGCCTGCTTGGCTCCCTTTGCTGTTTCTGTTCTCCCTGGGCTCCTCCTTGCTCCCTGCCAGGGAGTCCCTGGGCACAAGAGAGGATGGGGCGAGGGGATGGAGCGCCAGGAGACAGGCTAAGGCGGAGACAGGCTAAGGCAGAGCCAGGCATCCTTCCCAGGTCCTTCCCAAAACCATTGTGGTTTTGGATAGAGGTAGAGGGAGCTGGGAGGTGAGTGTTGCAGACAGAGGGGTCTACCTGTGCTCACATTTGCTGTCAGTGCTGCCGAAAGGAACTCTCCTGGCCAGGGAGAGGGGTAAGTGAGCCCCAAATGCTCTCATCAGGCGGAACAGGCTTCCTCTTCCCTGCAGCACTCTGTCCTCCAGGCCCATCTGGTGAAGTCTGTCACTGACCCTTCCCCACATCCAGCACGCTCTGGGCAGCAGCCAAGGGACCAGCAGCGTCCCTGCTGCTCTTTTCCCTCCCCCGGGGGCGGGGGGTCACGGGCTTTGATGTGTGGGCACAGGGCTGGGGACAGCCTGTGTGCGCTCATGAGAGCCTGGCCAGGCTCCAGCTGCCTTTGAAGTGCTCCAGTGATCAGGATGAAAGGGAGGGGAGTCCTTCCCCAAACCATCTGGCTCTAATTGCAGGTAGAAATGCCTCTCTGTGTCCCCCCTGTGGGGAGGGGGCACGCCGCTCTCATCGTTAATCCCGCGGCTCTCGGCTGGGCTGGCGCGAAGGGCGAGAGCTTGGGAACAAAAGGGGGTTTCAGCTGGGCAGCCAGAAATAGGCAGCCACTGGTGGAGATGCTGGGGGTTCGGGCACCTCCGCTCCCAGCCTGGAGCTGCGGGGCCCTGCAGACCTTCCCGGGGACAGCCCATGCGGCAGTGGGGCTTTGCCAGTTGTTCCCATCTCCGGTTTCTCGGGCGCACTGGAGCCTGCTGGCCCTTTGACTCGCGCTGTTTCATGCTGGTGCGCGCTGAGCGCGGGGAGGAGGAACGTGGGAACTGGGCGCAAGCCTGGCTCTTTGGCAGGGTTCACTGGGCACCTCCCCGCACCCCAGGCCAGCCGGCGCTGCTGCCCTGGCTCTCCCTGCACCTCTTGGGCAGGGCTGGCCACAGAGCTCCAAGTGCCACCCTGGCAGCGGCAGCAGTTACAGACATGGGCGGTAAGTTTTGTTGTCCTATTCGGCAGGGTGTCTTCCCTTCCCAAGGAGACAAACATAGCTGGGTTATATCTACCAGCACCTTCTTTCCCTCTTCACAAGTACTCTTTGGGCAGCATCTGAAGTCTCAGTTAGAACCTGCATCGCTTGAAGTCATCTGCCCCAATACTGACACCATAGAACAAGTTGTTTAGGGTTTTTGTCATGAAGCCCTTGTTACAAACTTCTTATATAAATACATACAATTACTAGATGTGAGCTCTTGTTGCTCTGTGACTAGAGGCAGCCGTTGCCATCATTATTCATCTCCAGGATCCAAGCAATGACCAAAAAGGGAGAGTGAGAAGCAGAAACCCAAGATGGGCAACAGAACGTTAGAGGGGTGCAGAGGGGGTGGTTGTTGGGATGGGAAGCACCCACTTGACTAGACCTGTAGGTTGTTCAGCGAGGAGTTGCAGTGGGGCTGAGCTCTGGCACAGCACAGGCCACTGGGTATTAACCTGATTAATTAACATGTTAATTGCTGGGGTTATAAGATGGGGTAGAGGAACAGACCAAATCCCCCTTTGCTGGGCAATGGCTTGCTCCCTGCCCAGCCACCCTCAGATGCCTTCACCACCTCTTCCCTCTCCAGGTCTCTGCCTCGTCTGACCCCCGTTCGGCGGAGGAGGAGGAGCTGCCACCATCAAGCAAGGCGCGGGGTCTGAGGCGGAGCGGGCAGGCTGGCCTGAGGCGGCACAGGCGCCGTGGGGTGGCTCAGCAGGCTGCCAGGAGCCTGGCAGAACCTCAGTCCAACGGTGCTGGCCAGGAGGAGAGCCTGCCCTTCGTGTTGGACCTGCAGAGCTTGCCAGGGCTGGCCAATGTGGACCTGAACGCTCAGAACCCCAACATCCAGGTGGGGAGCAGTTCTTGATGGGCGGTGGGTGGATGTGGGCACGCACCATGTATGCTCCCCAGCCCCATTTGGAGGAAAGAACTCATGAGCAGGATCTGTGTGGCTGCTGCCCTCTGTCTTCTTAGGAACCACCAGATGCAAATAGCTGGCACAGACAGCAAGCTCCTTGCCAGAGGGATTTGCTCATGGCCTTTTCCCTGCCCTTCCACAGCCCCTCTCGTTCCAGAGCAAATGCTCCTGGGGTGGGAGGGTGACCCCATAATTTCTGAGGGTGGTGCTGATCAGCCCTGCACCTCCTGCTCTGCCCCTGTTCAGTCCCTCCGGATGCAATCATTGTGTGGTCCTGTAGCCCAAAGCATCTCTGGCCTCTTGGGCTGGGAACCAGTGCATGGTCAGGTAGGTCTGTCCTAGGGCTGCGCCCCAGCTCACTGCCCTGCCTTGTATCTGGCTTCCAGGTGACCATCGAAGTGGTGGATGATCCTCAGGCTGAGATGGAGATGGACTTACTGAAGGAGACAAGCAATGACTGGTCCCTGACATCCTCTGAGTGGTTGTCCCACAAGGACCTATTCTGGCCCCTCTTCTGGGAATACACCGACCCGGCTGAGGAGGAGGAAGAGGAGGAGGAGGAGGATGACAACCTGGATGTAGGGGACAGGGAAGGGGAGGAGGAAGAGGAGGAGGAAGAAGAAGAGGAGGAGGAAGGCGAGGAGGAGGAAGAGGAGGATGATGAAGATGATTACACAGCAGAGGATGAGGAGGAGGAGTCTGTGCTCAGTGGAGTGGGAGGTGACTGGGACCAGCGGTGGCCTGGGCAGAAGAACTGGATCTTTAAGGAAAAATATAATTATGGTGAGTCCTCTTGGGCACACACAGCTGCCCTGCAGACCAGCATGGCCCTGCCCTGCTCTGCCTGACCCGCAGCCCCATCCTGCTGCTGGGGAAGCAGCCCTGCACTGGAGATCACAACATGTTGGTGCTCAGCTCCTACTTAAAAAATAAGTAAGCACACCAAGGAGCAAGGCCAGCACCCAGCTGGGGCTGCCAACAGTCAGGCATGCTGGCAGCCCACAGGAACTGCCCTTGCATGTAATCAGACTGGAGCATGGGCAAAGGCACGCTCAGATGAGAAATACAGTATGAAATGGCAAGTGGTGCTGCCATCAACTCAGGTCCCTGCAGTGACACCAGTGCCAGAAGCCTTTGCCACAGACCTGGGCACCCCCAGGAGCTGCACAGGGCTAGATGGCAGGTGCTGGTGGGCAGACAGGCCTAGGGAACCTCAGAAACACCCTCCTGCAATTTCCCAGCCATGAGCCCAGAACTGGTCAACCTTTGCTAACACATGATGCTTCAGCATAATGGCAAGTGCATTGGGCAGATTCAGTGAGGAT
Source organism: Hypotaenidia okinawae (assembly GCA_027925045.1). Taxonomy (NCBI): domain Eukaryota; kingdom Metazoa; phylum Chordata; class Aves; order Gruiformes; family Rallidae; genus Hypotaenidia; species Hypotaenidia okinawae. The sequence continues at coordinate 44,318,314 of BSDF01000006.1, read as the reverse complement.
GAGGTTGGGCAGAGATGCCTGCTGGGTTGGTACAACCATGAGCAAAGCAGTGAGAATAGAGCATTTGCTGAGGGGCTGCTTCTCTGGGGTTGCTAGTGAGGACAAGGTTGGCCTCCACATGCTCTGAGCAGTGCTGGCCCTGTGTCCCTGTAAAGCACATCCCAGGGATAGGGAACTGTTGAGGGAGGTCCTGGGTGGCTGCTGGCTCTCCTCCTGATGAGTCTTTGCTGAGGTCCACCACTTTCTGCTTCTCCCCTGCTGTGCATAGACTATGAAGATGAGGAGGAGTGGAGTCCATGGTCCCCTTGCAGCATCACTTGTGGCAGTGGCAATCAGAAGAGAACCCGGTCCTGTGGCTATGCCTGCACAGCAACTGAGTCAAGGACCTGTGACCTGCCACACTGCCCCGGTGAGTCCCCAGACATACTACTGCTTGGGCACTGTCTGGCCTGTCTGACCCCAGTGTGGTCTTCCACTACTGTGGGCTGGACATTGCTCATGTTTCAAGAGCTAGTTATGTTTAATGAGACATGGGCTAAAGACCACAGGGGTTTGTTTCCATGAATAAGCTCTGACAGGTCTTCATGGCTCCCCAGGCAGTTATGTGGTACCCAAGGGTGGTAAAGCTGGTGTCCATCAACTCCTTGTACACCTCTCACACTGGGAGCTTGAAATCCTCTCCTGAGACACATCCACTGGGATCTGCATCACCCACAGCTTTGGGCTGGTCTCCTCTGCATGTCTTGCTGCTGGCCCTTCCTCCCAAGCACAGGGTCCTGTCACCAAAGGAGTGGTGCTGGAGAGGGTGGAAGATGGGTGCCCTTATGGAGAGGAAAAAACCCACACCACTCATTCTTGGTGTTCAACCTGGCTCTTTGGTTTCTTTTTTACCTCCCAAGGAACAGAGGGGGAAATGATCTTCCCCACAGAGGAGGCACCTTTCAAAAGCGACAACACCACAGAGCTCTTCAACTCAGGTCAGTATGTGCCTCTGCCTTGCACTGGGGCCTTCAGTGCCAGAGTCCATGGTGGGAGGTGGGGGGAGGTGGGTGTAGGTAGCTGATGGGGAGGACTCTGCCAAGGGCTCCTATGTCTGGTGTCAAGATCTAAGTCACCGAAACCACTGCCACATGCAGGTGTCAGCTACTATGCTGGGAATCCCAGTTATTCCCACAGTCCTGGTTCAACAGACTCCTGCTTTATGTTGCAGTGTCTGAGGCCAGCCTGCCTCATGCTCTATCCCAGGCAACCCTCTGTAGTGATGGGTGCCCCAGGCAGAACCCCTGCAAGGGCCGGCTCTGCCCCCCGCACCAAACCCCTTTCCTGATACTGCCTCAAAGAGGAAGCCTGGCTCCGGCTCCTGCAGTTGCAGGCTCCACTGGTGCTGCTGGCAAGGCTGTGGGCAAATGGCAGCTGGGGAAAGCAGGCTGTGGGCTGTGCATGCCCTCACCCTTTTGGTGCCCTCCCCCCAGAGGTGGACAGCTGCGAGAAGTGGCTGAACTGCAAAAGTGACTTCCTCACCAAGTACCTGAGCAAGGTGCTGACAGACCTGCCCAGCTGCCCCTGCTCCTACCCTCTGGAGGCTGTCTACAGTGCTGTCAACCTGCGGGATGAGCGTCAGGGCAAGAGCTTCCGATGGCGGGACGCCAGCGGCCCCAAGGAGCGCCTGGACATCTACAAGCCAACGGCACGCTTCTGCCTGCGCTCCATGCTCTCCCTTGACAGCACCACACTGGCTGCCCAGCACTGCTGCTATGACGAGCACACCCGCCTTATCACCCGTGGCAAGGGGGCTGGCGTCCCCAACCTCATCAGCACCGAGTTCTCCCCAGAGCTGCACTACAAGGTGGACACGCTGCCCTGGATCCTCTGCAAAGGCGACTGGAGCCGCTACCATGCTGTCCGGCCTCCCAACAATGGGCGACGTTGTGCTGACAACCCTGCTGAGGAGGAGTACCTCTCCCAGCTGCAGGAGGCCAAGGAGTACTAGCTGCAGCTACTCTCAGAGGAGCCGTGGCCACCACTGGCCCCACCCCAGCCCAGCCTGTCAAAAGCCCTGGCCCTGCTCATGGGCTCCTTGCTGGTGCCGGGCAGAGCAGGGAGGATGCACCATCCATCTCATCCCTGGGAGCAGTGCCTTGGCCCCCTTCAGATTTCTGAGGGCCTCAAAGGTTATCACGGTGCAATCCCTGCCGTGCCACCCAGGGTGGTCCTGCACCCTAGGATGTCTGGGCTGGCGCACAGGGAGCCACGGGGGACGGGAGGTGCAAAGGGAAGGGGGAGCTGCTCCCATCTGCTTTTGTTCTTTATGATCTTTCAATGCAGCCTGAAAGCTGAACATCTGCAGGGTGAAATGGCCTCAGCTCCTGCTGTCTCCAACCCGCATCTGAGGAGTTGGCCGGTTGCAGGCAGTGTGGCCTGCTCTTGCCCAAACACCCACCCTGGCACACAGTTCTACTTCTGAAACTGGGGGTAGGTCCTCCTAAGGATGGGCAGGGATGTCCCATCTGTGTGTGCAGAGCAGGGCTTCCCCCTCTTTGGGTTTTTTCATGTGCAGTTGGGGAGGAGCAGGGAGAGGCTTAGCAGGGTTTGCTCAGGGAGTGGTGTTGGGGGTGGGTGTGCATGGGGCAGGATGAAACAGGCTGCCTAGGCTCCCTTGGCAAGATTGCTTTGCTACTGCAGTTTTGGCTGCAAAAGGGAAAGCTGGGTGCGAAAGCCAGACACGGGTGGACCTCAGAGGAGGTGAGCATGGGGGGGACATCACCTATGTGCATTTCATCCCCTCTGTCATAGGGCTTGAGGGACTAAGGTGGCAGCACCTGTGCAAGTCCCACTGCCAGCCTGCCTGCAGGCCTTGGCTCACCAGCAGCCCCACAGTGGGTTTCAGTGCTCAGGAGCACCCATGACATGGCCCAGCAGAAAGTCCCGTGTTTCCCACTCATAGCCCTGCTGAGGGCAGGTGGCAGCATGGCCACCGCTTGTGCCATTGCTGGAGAGGAGCAGAAAGCACCAAGCCAGGTTCTCCTTGGGGATGGGAAGAAGTTGGGCATCCCTGGGAGCACCCAGCATTGCCCCTCTCTGGTCTGCTGCTGGCCTTGGGCCCTGCTCCATGTTGTGTCTGGCCAGGTCCCCAGGGAGAGGCAGCCTGGAGAAAGCAAGTCGTGGGTACACCCTGTTCTCCTCAGGCTTGCTGCCTGAAAGCAAGTGTGGCTCCAAAGGAGGAAGACACACACACACACTCACACTCACGCTAGTTATGCAATACCTGGTGTCTGCAGATGATGGATCATGATGCTTTCTGTCAGTGCTTTGGTTTTGCCTGGATTTTATTCAGCTTTCACAGGTCCATGGCAGTTTCTCCTGGCATATTTTGGGAGCTTCCAAGTTTCACACAAAGAAACTAGGCAGAGCACCTTTTGCCCTGGACATTCAGTTGCTGAACCTGGCAGAAACTGTTCATAGCTTTTATTTAGAAAATTTTATGCATCAGAGGAAATAAAAGAGCACGTCAAGTGCACATAAGAAAGAATGGAGTAATTTCTAGACTAGAGATTTCACCCAAGGCTGTTGGCTACTCCATGTTTTTCGTCAGGACACTGTTGGACAAAAAAAGTCAGTCTGGATGCAGAGGTCCTTGTTTGAATGTCCTGTGCTAGATCTGTTTTTCCTGCAGGAGCTTTCTCCAGGGCTAGTGGATATCACAGAATCACAGCATGATGGGGTTTGGAAGGGACCTCTGGAGATCCATGGTTTGATACCTCTGTGTGGAGTGTTGTGTATGTTGGTCCTTTTGCCTTGGTTACTCACAGAATATTGCACCCTTGGCCATCAGTACCTAAGACTTCATTGCTGGTAAAACAAAAGTAGTAGTGAAATTACCACTGTATTATTCTTCCACATTATTATTCCACACTCATATCCCCAGACTCCAGTTATGGGTGCTACCAAAACACAGGTAGACAGCAATAGGCGTACAGTTTGTGATATGTAAAGTTGAGAAGGAAGACCCAACCAAATAAACATGGATGGAAACCCAGGCCCTGATAAATATTTGTGACCTCTACATGTTCCCTATCCCAAATGGTCATTTGCTCACTACTTCCTGGTAAAGGAGTAGGTTATAAAGAGACAGCCTAGAGGGGGTGGTAGTGATCTGGTGGTTTGGTTCTGGGATCCTGGGACATGTGCGGGGAGGCTCAGCAACAGACATGGAGGTGTTCATACAGGAAGCAGACAAACAGAGCAGCCAAGGCCATGGAAGGATGTCCATGTTCTCTTTCGTCATTTGGCAGACCATCTTCCTATTTCCTCTCCCATATCATATATCAACATCAGCAGAGTCTCAGAGAAGCTTATTTACCGTCAGTGCACACGCTTCTTTAAAACAACATCCTGCTAAACATACCTAGTGTCCAGCGTTGGACCCACACATGGAAGCACTACCTCTGCAAACAGCCTTTCTTGGAGGAGGCTTTCAACAGCTCAGCCAATTTAGTTGTTAAACTGGCTGCTCTCTGAGGAACTACTCTTACAGTGAGGACTGTTGCCCAGAATTTGCACCACCCTCCTCTTTATACTGGGTATGTCAACCAGTGTAACCCCCCCAAAAAGAAACTATAATTTCTTTAATAAATGGAGTTTCTGTGCAAGGGCAAGTAGAAAAATTTCTTGCATTGACTGCCCCCACCAAAAGCTGGTTGAAAGCCAAGTGGCTGTTCTGCCTCGCTGCCTCTATGGTTTGGATGATACAGGCATGAACTGGAGCATGGGAAAGAAGCAGCAGTGTTGTTCCTCACACAAGCACCTTATACACCAGGAGGCTTTGCGGGGCACCATGAGAAAAGTAGTTTATTTTTATATCCCATTAAAGATTCTGTCCAGTCCACTGCTATTTAAGCTTCCACTCCCTAAATTTATTGTTGTTATATATAATATATATAATGTCTTTTATTCCTACAAAATTTCATAGAGAAGAATTCTTTATTCTGATGCTGCAATAAAGCACTTTATATATGCTTGTGTTGCTAATGTCATTCAGTTGGGACTGAAGCATATGTTGCCATTTGTCTTAGTTGAGAGGGATTACACTACGTTAAATGCAATGTATCGTGGGTCCCCAGCCCCAGCTACACCGCAAAGACCCTGCTGGCTTTATGTCCTTCCCTTAGCATTTGCATTTGATGGTCTCTGGCTGCAAGAAACACAGCTAATGGAGACTCTCCAGAGCTTACTGCCACCGTCATGGGATATGTGAAGTTGTGCTCACAGGGAAGGAAGCCTGCTATGAGAAGACCATCAGGGTCAGTGCTGAGAAGCAAGTGCATTGCCTGTGCCTCAAGTCCTGACCCCAGATTTTATCCCATGCTGAGCCTGGCCAGAGCCGGATACCAACCAGCATTACACCAGCACACCACTTTAAGCAGGTGTTCAGCATGAGAGTGGGTGAAAAGAAGTCCAGCATCATTCCAATTGGAAAACTGTTTTGGCAAACCACCTCCAGACCCAGCAGCTAATGATAGCAGGGGGATTTGCAAAGCTTTCCAGGGATCACGAGTCTTTCTTGCTGTTAATTTGCGGCATAAATCCTGACCATTTCCAAGCTCTTGCTACTTCCAGCTGTTTTCCCTCCTTCTCTCTTGCTCCTTTTGCTTTGTGCTGGCTGCACATCTGTCAAGGGTTATCTGCTACTCTGCTCCGCAGCTGCCTGGCGCCATTACAGGCCCCTGCCGGGGGGAGCAGACAGCTCCTCTCAGTGAAGGATGCTCTGAACTTCCCGATAGTCTTCTGCAACATCAAAAACATTGTTGCATGGAGCCCAAGCCAGGGGGAGCAGGCTGAGCTCTGCTCTGCAGGAAAAACAGCACAGAGAAAATCCCTCTTTCCCTGGAGGGGCAGTCAGCTGTTACTGCTATATGTATAACATGCCTAACATGCCTTTATCCTCTGCAATAAAGTCCTTGCTGTGCTGGATGATGTGCCCTGCATCGAAACTGCTAGGCTATAAGAGATCCCACAGCCAGAGGATGAAAGCAGTAAGAGTTGCTGCTCAAGTTCTGCAGATGCTCAAGACATGGCGATGTCATCTGGAATTACAGTGAGTCTGCTCCAAGAGTCTCAAACTGTGCCTTTGCCCACTGCTTTGAACACATGACTTCTTGACCAGTTGAGCTGTCTTAGTGTGCCAGCCTGAACTAGAGCTTCACATGGCTCTGCCCACTGTTTCCCTGGCATCCAGTTTGCAGGTGCCTTAGTTTGTACACAGAAGCAGCCATGCCTGGATTTTGCTAAGCAAAGTGGTCAGTGTGCAGCTGTCCCTGCTGACCTCCCCTCTTGGCGTTGGACAAGTCAGGAGCATGCTGTGCAAAGACCTTTTGCTTGTGAACACCACCCAGAAGGCACGGGTGTGCAGTCAACTGCCTGCAGGGCAGGCAGGGTGAGTGCTTTGCCTTCACCCTGAATGCAGAGAATCGCTCCCAGCATGTCCCCAGCCCATCCTCTGCTACACTTTGACTGACACCATCTGAAGAGCTGCTGAAATCACTGAGATAAACCTGCCTAATGTGTCCACTGTCTGGGATTTACACCCTCCATCTCCACAGAATATGGACCCACATGTTTGCAGTTGGAAAATGAATGTCTCACCCTCCTTCCCTGCCACACAGCGGCCAGTTACCCCTCAGAAATGCCTGAGAGGAGCCCAGTTGGCAGAGTCCTGCTTTGTTCCAGGTCCTTGCAATCACGTCAGCTATTCCCAGCAGTAGGGATCACAGTCCCACAGCTCGACCATCACACATGAGTCAGGGGCCACAGCAGAGCCCATCCACCAGCCAGCTTTCCCAATCACACTAGTCCCTGCCAACCTCAACCCCATCCGGCCTTGTCTGTGCTGTGGGAGCTGAGCAGCAGCCAGCAGGGTGGCCATGAGGTTTCTGGAGAGCCAGGAGAAAGTCCCCTGACCAGGCATCACAGCCTTTGTACATGGGGATGTACCAGACACATGAATCTAGACAGGGTCTTGAGAAGCTACGTAGCCCCCACCACAGGGACATGGGCAAATGTCCCACACCAATGGATCCTGCTCTCTCCTGGGCTTCGAGCTCTTCAGCAATGGAGATGCCACAGTAACCCTCAGCTTAACTGTTCTGTCAGAGAAAAATATCTTCCCAGCTTACAATCTAAATCCTTCCTGCCTTATTTTAAGGCCACTGCATCTTATCTGCAGTGGACACAAAGAGCATGCTATTGCCTTGTTTGCTTCTGCCTCTCAGGTATTTCAGAATTTTATTGTCACGCTCCCTGTCTCCTAACTGCTCCACCATCTCTTCTCTTGACTAAGCAAATGCAGTTCTTCCAGGCTTTCCTTATAAGCTGTACTTGTAGACCTCCATTCGGTCTCACTGCCTGCCACTGATCTTACTCCAAGTAATTCACATCCTTCTTGATGTGTGGTGCCCAAAACTGAAGCCACAGGGCCTTATCTGGGGCTTTCTTAAATGGAAAGATTTATTCACAAGACCTACAACCTAGCCTGATCAGGCAGCTTTTGTTTTCTTCCATGATGTTTTAAACGTAAGTTCATTTGAAAGTTTACCATCACCTGCCCAGCTTAAATGTCTTTTACGAATATGCTGCCAAACCTGTTGCTGCCCCTCTTGTACACACATTTCTGGTGTTTTCTGCTTCAGTGAAAAACTTTGCAATTCAGTGATGTCAAATATAAGTATTTTTTTTTCTCCTGGATCACTTTTCCACTTGGTCCTCTTGGCCAAGATAATTTTCAATCCTAAACTTGGTGGTCTAAGGGTTTTACATCATCAGTGGTGACATAAATTATTTTTTACTTCCAAGTTATGAATTATCTTCTATATTGAAACATACTGGTTTCATTACAGCTCTATTAGACTTTCCCTTATTTACTAATAAACATATCATATAAAGCATTGTCTAATCTTAATAAATCCCAGATGTTCTGCCAAGGAAAGGCACTAGGTTGACTCAACATGAGTTGTGCTTGATGTTGCTTTGATACAGGTGTGCTGGTCATTACTTCTTACCTGATTAGCTGGGTATTCATACTGCATTTTTCAATATTTTTTTCATGAAGTGATGCTCCAGACTATTCTAATTTTCTTGGCCTTCATCTCTCTCCCCCAGCCCCATTCCTCACTGAATTCTGAAAGATTGTTCTACTTTCCCAAATAAATTATCTAGAGCAAACTTTGTCAGGCCTTGTCATGCTGGAAACATCTGACTACTTTTACTTGCTCTCTTTAAAATAGTATTTCATTCAAATTCTTCCAATTTTTTCATTGAAGTAGGCTTGAGATTCTATTTCAAAGCAGTTTTAGTAGTTACTTAGGCTGAGGGCTTTCGATTTTTTTCATTTGTGGCCTGAATTTCTCATGGAAGAAAAGACGTAAATAAATGATCAAAATACATGAGAAAGGACCAAATCATACCATAGCTCTGCTTAAAACAGTATCCAGTCTCTGACAGTGGTAAACAGCAGGTGACTAGGAAGGAGAGTATAAAGAGAAGGAGCAGCTTGTGTTGTACTTCCCTTGTTGCCAGCAGCTCCTGGCCAAGAGGCTTCCTGAGCCAGATGCGATGGGCCTTCTGCTTAATAGCCCTTGATTGGTTTGTTCTTCCATGAATTCTTCTACTGCTGTTCTGAATTCCTGTAAACTTTTAGTGGTACTTCTGCAAGAAGTTCCAGAATTCACTAAATGTCTTCAGAGACCCCTTTGGTTGGGACCCCATATTCTGCTGTTTGATGGTTGCACCTTATTCATCTTCTCCATGTGCCTTGTAAATACATAGGCCATTAGCACCTACCTCTAGCCTCTCATTCCTGTGAAAAATTGTTTTAACTCTGGCAGGAGTACACTGGATGCACAGGAGTATACTGACCCTTGCTTTTCTTCTTCATCTTATATAGCCCTCCCTTCCCCAAATAGCTGAAGGGCTGCAAACTGTGTCTACCTCTCCTGACACTTCCCAGTAAAGCAAAGGTCTGGGGTTTCTCATTAGCATCTATGTAGCTGCACCAGATGTCATCTGAAGGAGTGGGTCTCTGCTGAGAGCAGGCAGATGTAGCGCAGGGACCTTCACTAGCATGAAGCAATTTAAGGCTCAGATTGCCTTCACCAAGCGAAGGGCTGAAGTGTAAGGTATCACCACCGCTGTGCCCCATTAGCATTAGCATATCCTGACACGCTCTATGCCTCAGGCTCAGCGCTGGCTCAAGCCAGGGCTTTAGCACAAGCTTTTCTTCCCAGGTGGGTTAGTCCAATGGATTCAGTTGTGAACAGCAGCCAAGGCACAGCTACACAGCCTGTTCTGCTGCTGTGGGGTTGGTGATTTGCAGCTCAAGGGGCAGGGAGCCAGCTGGGGCAGCACCAGAATAACTCAGGGCAGTGAGTTTTGCTGGAAGAAGAGGCCTCAAATGGCCTCCGAGCAAAGCCCCGAGTCTGTGAGCCCCATGAATGCGGGCTGCTAGCTGAGGCCAAAGCGTGTCCTATTAGAGTAGCAGCAGGATGCCCAAAGTAAACCCTGTTTGTGATGAAAGGAAGGCAATTAAAATTCCACTTCAGCTGCCTTCCTGTCCCACTTCCTAACCTTCCAGCAGCAGGTGATTAGCGGGGCCTGCCTTCTGCTGCCCTTGCTCAGCTGTGCCAGCAGAGCCCTGCTGCAGGCTAGCACTGCTGCTGCGGCATGGCCAGCTGCCCGCATGGCTGCCAAAGCACAGCGAGGACACCCTAAGTCAGCTGAGAAGTTTGTCTCAAGTAAGTTAGAACAGCCTCCATATTTTTTTAGTTTCCAAATCATTTTGGTCTTACCAAACCTCTTGCATTAGCCATGAACACACATGTTAGCCCTGCTGTTTAAGGTTTCCTACATTTCTGTCCAGGATTTTCCAAACCAGAAAACCAAGCAGGCATGCTGCATGGTGACATCAGTGCAGTTGCACCATGTTACACTCCCACAGCCTACCAGATGCCTACAGTAGTGCATTTGTGCATGAGAATCCCAGCAGAACACCTGCAGCCCCTTTCCCAGCCAGACTGTGCTTTAAGGAAAACAACCCTGTGGGACACAGGGACAGCCCACTAATGCCTACAGGTGTCTGGCTGTCATACATCATTTGTGTTCACGTTTCATACCACACTCTTGACATCTGTACACACTTTGCCATGAATAATCACTTTGGAAAAGCGAGCAGGAAGGGCTAGAAATGCTCTCCATAAAGGCAACTCAAACAGTTACATTTGGGATTCGTTAAACCGATGCTGAAGTGGGTATTTTTTTTTCTCCTGCCTCCTCTATTAAAGGGGATGGCTACAACACACCATTCAGATCTTTTTAAAGAAATTTAAATCCCCAAACAGTAATTTTCACTCAGTAAAATTACTTTGGGGTTACTAGAGGTGCTCTACAGAAAATAATAGCAGAAAACAAAGGCTCATGCCTCAAAGGAATAACCAAGGCTTCAGTCACCCACCCTTGAGGTTAAGCACACTGACACTTCTGACCAGGACTACATTTCCCCCCAGGCCTATAAAGAAGTTTATTGCTTTAGAAGACATCTCTGGGAACTACCTGTATCAGCAGGAGAAAACAAGCAAGTGGTTTTCCCTGCCTCACCAGTCGGAGCAACAGCTGAAGTGGGGTCAGCCAAAAGTACTGCATGTTGTTTATTCTACAGAAGTAAGTTCCACCCCCACTGAGTCTACAGTTTGCTTTGGCCTGATGCTCTTGGAGGTAGGTGACTCTGGACCCCACAACCTGCTGTTCTGTAGGTGGGACTTTGCTGATTGTCTTGGACATCCAGTGACTAAATCAGAGTTCTTGTAGGACAGGCTAGCCTAAGCATTAAGAAAGGATTGTGTTGAAAAAATGGATGTGCAAGAGTAGAGGAACAGCTTGAACAGGATCTTAGATCCCTTCAGAAATGGGAAGGGTTTGAAACATTTACTAGCAACAGATCAAAAGCACAGAAAACGAGCACTTGTTCCAATTAAAATCTGCAAAGTCATGATCTCTGCTCCCCCAGGAGGGAGAAACAAAACACATTGGGAGCAGCACTCCTCATTGATCAGTGTTTTTCCAGAGACATCCCTCCCTCAGCTTATCAACAAACCCTTTGAACTCAAGCCACTCTGAGGACACAAGTTCCATGGTGGGTTTTTTTAAGTTAGGTTTATTTAGCAATAGAAGTATGTACATGTAAGAGAATCCCCTGCAGCACAAGACATGCACAAAGCAGTGAGGGACTGAAAGTGGTGCTGCTCTATGGCCTTCTTCATCACCTGTCATCCCACTTTACTCAGCAGCAGGGCCAAGATTAGAAAGAGACAGGTGAGAAATGTATCAGTCCACGTGGCAGTCTTCAGGCAGAGCCCTCCCAGCAACCAGTATTAAAACAAGCGGGCGCCATAGCCAAATGTCTGTTTAATGCCCTCAAAGTAGTAGCGCTGCCAGCCTTGCTTGGTTCTTTCCTCCTCACTGGCAGGAATGCCCTTGCCTTCCAAGCACACCTCTGTCTCACCACCTTTGTCAGTGAAGTTCAACGTAATTGTTGCGAAGTGCCCTAGAGGAAGGAAAGCAAAACTGTCGGCAGTGTGTAGTGTAATATATGCCACCCCAAGGAGCTGCTCTGCTCCTCCTCTCACACCACATCACTTAAGACTCCTCAGGATCCTCCCCAGAGGATCTATTTATGGCAGCTGCAGGCCTTCCTCAGAAAGAGAGGCAGGAGAGGGCTCCCTCTTCGTGGGGTTCCAAGCAGCTGCAGTCACAATTGAGCAAGCTGCTACTTCACTTATCCTAATCCCCACCTACTGCTTGAAGCGGTGGCTGGTGGTTTTGACCTGACTGTGTGGGATACAAAGCTGGGATAAGGCTGGTGCAGCACCCAGAGCACCAGCTCCCCAGTCCCCAGCCAGAGTTGCAATGTAGCAAATGGCACTGGAATTCTTCAAACACAGACAAGGGCTGTAATACCACACTCCATTTTTTGACTACTTACCAGCTGGCCAAGATTTAAATCTCCATTTCATAACAAGTTGCTTCTCAGGAACCTCAAAAAGAGAGAGTTAAGACTGAGTACTATTTTTTTCAAATCCTGCAGCCTAAGAGAAAACAACTAGAATTGCACTGATCTGAAGCCTCAGAGACCCTTTTAGAAGCACACACAGTGAGAAAGAGATTTTAAGTGTTTTCTTCCCACTCACCTTCTAGAAGGGAAGGCCACAGTACAGCCCCAAACACCAAGACCAACATCCCATACATTAATCCATACCTTAAGGGATGCTACAATAGCCACAGGGATTACAAATAACTATGGGGCACCAGGTAGAAGTCCACAATTAGTGATCTGACACATTGTTACAGAATTGGTACATCAAAACCAAAAAGGCTGTCCCTGAGAAAGCTACACCTGCACTAGCAAGTACTTACTAGGTCAACAAACTCTCCTGTGACGCTGCCATCCAGCAACTGAAACTTGCCTCCTTTATCGGCCTCCAAGGCAGCTTGTGCATGGGTGAAAGCTTGGACCATCTGAAAAAGAGTTCAGGAGACCTGTATTAGTTGACATTATCTGCTTACAAGCTTGTTGCCTAATGCCTCCTACCCAGCTATAAAAGTCCTAGAAGAGAGCTTAAGTCAGTAGTGTAAGGGCTACATGACGAAAAGACAGATGCCCTGCCCAGAAAAGCCAGGTTATAGCCACCACAGCAGCATTCTGCCTGCCAAGGAGGAAGAACCCCTAGCTCCCATGTTCCATACAGTGTTCTGTTGATTCCTTAATGATACCTAGTTCTCCGAAAAGGCTGTATTTTTTGCCTCCTCAAAAAAGGAGGACCAAAAGACTAAGACCATGTTTAAATAACAGTACAATGCTGTTCTCTTGTTAAACTACAGGTGCAGGGGAAAGGAAGCTATTCCCTAAGTACACTTTGATACTACCTAACCTCAAAAGGAAAAAACAATACAAACCCCAAAAGTACACACAACTGTAAGTCCCAAGAGATCTGACCACATGCAGCAAGGGATACACCTACAGATTACAGAATCACAGAATCACTAGGTTAGAAAAGACCTTTGAGATCATCAAGTCCAACCATATCTGTCCTCTACTAAACCATATCCCTGAGCACCTCATCTACCCATCTTTTAAATACATCCAGGGTCAGTGACTCAGCCATCTCCCTGTTCCAGTGCCTGATAACCCTTTCGGTGAAGAATTTTTTCCTAATGTCTAATTTAAACCTGCCCTGGTACAGCTTAAAGCCATTCCCCCTCATCCTGTCACTTGGGTGAAGAGACCAACACCCACCTCTCTATAACCTCCTTTCAGGTAGTTGTAGGTGGTGATAAGGTCCCCCTCAGCCTCCTCTTCTCCAGGCTAAACAACCGCAGTTCCTTCAGCCACTGCTCATAAGGTTTGCTCTCCAGCCCCTTCACCAGCCTGGTTGCCCTTCTCTGGATACACTCCAGGACCTCAGTGTCCTTCTTATGGTGAGGGGCCCAAAACTGGACACAGTACTTGAGTTGCAGCCTCACCAATGCTGAGTACAGGGGCACAATCACTTCCCTGGACCTGCTGGCCACACCATTTCTGATACAAGCCAGGATGCATGCAAGTAGCCTTCTTGGCCACCAGGGCACACTGCTGATTCATATTCAGTCAGCAGTCAACTAACACCTCCAGGTCCTTCTACACCAGGCAGTGTTCTAGCCACTCTTGCCCAAGCCTGTAGCGCTGCATGGGGTTGTTATGTCCCAAGTGCAGGATTCTGCACTTGGCCTCATTGAGCCTCAGCCCTGTGGATAGGTGCTGGCAGCAGTCAGGAACTGGCTTCTGCCTGGAATTAATCCTCTCCTGTAACTATGTAAAAAGATGTGCATGTGAGGTTTAAGCAACTGTTCTGCAGACAAGCTTTCTTACTCTGTTCTCATAGATTGTGAGCATCCTACAGAGTACCTTAAAAAGCTTCTTAGGAATAACCTCCTACGTGCAAGGAACAATTCTCAGGACAAGCTTTGCATTACCTCTTGAGTAACAAATACCCGGTAGAGCTCCTCAGGAGATGTTAAGAAGGTGTCCTTCAAGTTGATCTTACATGTAGGAATCTTGACTCCTATGGATTTGGACTGTGATGTGGCAGTACTGCTGGCAGCAGCTGTCTAACAAAACAAGCAAGACACACATGGGTTTTCCCCCCCCCCCAAAAACACTCAACAAGTGGTTCACATATCCAAGAGAAAAAGCCAAGACCTTTCATAAAGATGTAATTAGGTACAACCACATTAAGAGTGTAAAAAAGCAGATTTATTGCTGTGCTTGAATTAAGACATATCATGTGCTGCAAATCAAAACAGTCAGGCTTACAGCACAGACTGCCAATTCCTGAATATACATATCCTATAAACAGCACTGGTTGCCCATGTAAGCCCTAGAATCTAGTACCATGTACCTCCCTTCACAGATCCAAAAGCATGTTTGCACATTTTGTTTACCTTGCGGTCTTCTGCTTTAGGAGCCACCTGAGGTGTTGTTTCCATATGATCACCATTCACTGTGGGCAAGATCATGCCCTGGGTGAATTCTGTAAAGAAAGAAATGCACCCAAGAAATGATTAAAGATCAAGGAAATCTTTTAACTATTCTTTGAAATACACAATGAAAAATGGCTTCCTGGTTTCTCCCCTGCTCTCACTAGCACCCACAATTTGAAAACAGTTTTAAAAAGCAGCAGAGACCAATTAGTTGTTCTTACCCTGAGTATGCTCCACTGAAGGCCAAATCAGAACCTGCCTACAGTAACAGTTGGGAGCTTACCTCCTCTTCTTAGTCTAGACTCATCAATTACTACCTTCCACACATTGCTCTCATATTAATGCTAGCCTTAGGTTGCTTTTTTTCCTCTCTAATATTAATAGCAGTCACATCTCTTATCCTTCTGGTCTATACAAACTAAGCTTTTCTGTTTCTTTTCAGTGTGTTCTCCACTTCTTGTATCACTGTAGAATGGAATAAAGTTACTTCCTCAGTTTATCTTTTTTTGACACCAGATGTGGGGTGTGTCTCACTGTGCCCTGGAGCACTTGAACTTCACTAAAAGCTTCTGCCTCTTCCAGCATCATATTTGCTTCTTCTCCACTTTGTCACTTCTTTTTCCAATTATAAAGCAGTTTGCTCCTTCTCCTTCCTCTGTCCAAACTGGTAAAATTCCACTATATAGCAGAATTTTACTTGTTTGTATGATCTTGTGTCCTGCAATATGTAGTTCCCACCTATTCTTATTTATTCCAACCCATAAGATTGTACAGTTCTTCCTGAGTAACATTTTTATCTTTCATTGGGTGACTGCATCTCCCACCCTAAACACTAAAATGCCTGAAAAAAAACCCCAAAATCCAAGGGTGAAGAAATTTGACCCTGAAACACAGTGGTTTGTGCTCAGCAAAACCTGAGTATCTAGCATGTGTAGTGTAATATAAGTATACACATATAAAAAGCAACTCCCATGTTCCCAGCCTGTACTAGAGAGCAAAGCTGTACTCAACCAAAGCACACAGAGTTAACTCCAACTGCTGGAATCAATCTACCACCTAAAAAAAAAGAAAAATTGATCTAGATGCTGAGACAGCTCCTTCAATGACACCAATAAAACCTGCAGTGATTTCCTGTTGTCAGTTATTCTCAAGTCCAAATAACACCAGGTGCCTTTACTAGTGCAGCAAAAGGAAAAAACCTCAACAAACTAGAGACAAATATCACCTTTCAAGGGAGCAGGCAAACTAAAGGCCAGACTGTGCCACGTGCAGTGACTGATCCCCTGTGTCACTGGGGTAGTGACCACATTCTACTGGCTTTATTTTCCCTACACCTGAGCTTCAGCATGTGATGGGCATTCTCAGTTTTAAAACATACACCCAAAAAGGCAATTTATTTTTTGGTAATCACAGAGAACCATCTTTTTGTGCTGTGCTACAGTGTTCAGAGACAGAAGTGCTTCTTGCCAAATGCTAACTATTTTCACAATAAAGAAAAGCTACTACTGTTGTTCTGACACTTTCCTGTTGAAGTGGGGTAAGGACTTAATATTGCCTCTTCTCATTACCCTCAGCCCTTCTTTAATGTTAGCCATATAGGTTCACAAAACACTTCCTCCTCTCAGTTACGTACCTGTTTTGAGAGTGCTGATGTAAGTTTTCATAGCATCTTTAATTTTTTTTGCACCCTCTAGCTTCATCAGGGTCTTCAAGTTAGTGTCAGGCTCATCTTTAGCAAGGCTGACATGGATCTAGGCAAGGACAAGGGCTGGTTAGCAAAGCTATGCTTACACAGTCCTCATATTACTCAATTCAACATCAGTCAGACTTTGGCTAAACTTTCACAAGCAGCATTGCATTTTATTAACCATTCACTTCCTCTCTCTCAGCCTACAGTAAAGTACACATGTATGTAAATAATATGCTGTAGAGTACTTATCTTAGAAGATAGAATTAACTTTATGAAGATTTAACATAATGAGGAGAAACTTATTAGAGAAGACAATGATAGAATGAAGGTAATGGTTTTAAACTGAAAGAGAGTAGATTCAGATTAGATAGGAGGAAGAAATTCTTTACAATGGGAATGATGAGACACTACAACAGGTTGCTTGGAGAAGTTCTAGAAGCCCCCTCCCTGGCAATGTTCAAGGCCAGGTTGGATGGGGCTTTGGTCAAGCTGGTCTCGTGGAAGGTGTCCCTACCCACAGCAGGGGGGTTGGAACTAGATGATCTTTGAGGCCTCTTCCAACCCAAGCCATTCTGTACTTCTACGAGCTTAAGCTACCTATAACACACACACAAAAAATCTACACAAGCATTCTAAAAAAGGGAACAGGGAAGGAAATACTACTGCTGTGAGAATTCCTGCTAAAACAGCCATACAGCCAGCAGTATTAGCCATTAGCTGTGCTTACCTCAACTTCATCAATGTCATTTTCATCTGAGAGGTTAGGAATCTCCACATAACCTTTGTATTTCACTCCTGTCTTTGAGGTGCCTGCAATGACAATTGCTGTGTTGAGATTGACATTTCTTACTCTGACTGCTGTAAAAACAACTTTGCATCGTATCACAATGCAGTATTTGCTTTTATTATTATTTCCCAAATGAGAGAAGTAGCCTTATCTGGCCTTGAAACAGGAGGGAAGCACATCGCTCACCAGTCCACGCCAGCTTGATAGCCCACTCATAGAAGAAGATAAGTTTCCCTTTGCGGTTGTTAATGGAGGCCTCTCCATCCAGTTTGCTCACTTCTGTCACCTCACAAGCCCCTTCTTCACTCTCCACCCTCACGGGCAGGAGCAGAGTTTTCAGCCGGGTCTCTGTGGACCAGTTGGAGGCATCTCGCTCAGTCCTGCGAGAAAACGGGGCTGCGTGAGGATCCGGGCCAGAGCACAGCGCCAGCACACGCTGGGACTACCCCGCCTTCCTCCAGCCCCCCTCCCCGCTCCCCTCCAACACACACACACGGCCCTTCCCCAGGGCACATACACACACGGGGGGGCAGGGCCCTTCCCATGGCACCGGCTCGCACGCCCCATCTCTGCACCAACACACGGGACACGGCCCGGACGGCCTCCCTCCACCCAGGGCCGCGGGGGCTCCCGCGGGGCCGGCCGGGCCTCCCCGCCCCGCTCACCAGTGCCAGTTGTTAACGTTGGTGGCGTCCGCCCGCTGCTCGACGATCCAGCGCGGGTCTCCCTCCCCCCACTTGGCCATCGAGACCGCCGACTCCGCCGCACCGACCGCCCGTGGAAACTGCTAGAACCGCCGGCCGCCGCGCCACCTCCCGGCTTCCGCCACCGGCACGGTCCCTTCCGGCACCCTTCCCCCGCCCCGCGCGCGGCCTGGCGCCTTGGTTCCGCCGCGCCGCCTCACGCTGGCTTTCCCTCCCCGGTCGACGGCAGCTCCCGGAGCCAGCCGCGCCTCGCGACCACCCCAGCCGCCGGCAGGGCAGCACAGTTCACAGTAACCAGCGCGGACCGCCACCCGCCGGGACTTGTAGTCCGGCCTCACGGGCAGGGCGGCGCGCGGGGCACGCTGGTACTCGTAGTACGCGAGTGGAGAAACTCCGGGCTAGGCCCCGGCGGAGAGACTACCTATCCCGGCGTGCCCTGCGCGGCAGCAGCCCTTCCTCCCCTCACCTGCCGTGCCCTGCCCTGCCCGTGGCGGTCCCTGGCGCGGGAGAGAAGGCGCGGGGAGGTGAGAGGGACCGGGGGCTGGCGGGGCCGGGAGGCGGGACCGGGAGGCGGGGGCAGGTGCAGGGGTGGCAGTCCCCCTGAGGCAGCCGCTCCCCTGAAGCAGCCGCGCGGTGCCGTTGCAGATGAGCAGGGTGAGGGCGGACGAGGAGGAGTACTGGCACAGCTCCAAGTTCCGGGCCTTCACCTTTGACGACGAGGATGATGAGCTTTCACAGGTAGGGTCCGACGCCGGGCTAGCCGGGGTGCCGCGGCCCGGTGTAAGGCTCTCTTGCGGACAAGCCCTCCCCATCCCCGGTACCATCTCAGCCTAGGCCTCGGCCCCACGCCTCACTTGGGGGCCAGTGCTTCATGGGTAAGGTTGATGCTCGTGTCCTGACCTCGGTGGAATCCACCAGGGGCTCCCAGCTTGACCCCTACGGTAGCCAGTCCAAAATCTCACTAGGATTGGGGTTCCTCACCCGTGCACCAAGCTGCATCTCCTGCTTGTTGAGCCGGCAGTGGCTGTGTAGGTGTCAGTGGCCTTTGGATTCCTAGTGCTGAGGAAGGGCTGCTGTGTCCATTGAACATCTACAGCCATAAAATCCCTTTTCCAGAAGAGGCAGTGGAGGCCGAAGAAGCTGTATTCAAAGCTCTCAGTGAGATTTTTTTGAAGGTAATGGGGAAAAAAATGTACTCTGCAACAGTGGTGGGCTTTACACAATATCCTTCCTTTGTCCATAGTTAAAAGAATCCAAACGGGCAGTGAATAGCCTTCGGGATATTGTCGATGATGATGATGATGATGACCTTGAGAGGGTCAGCTGGAGTGGAGAACCTGTGGGAAGTAAGTACAGATGTACTGCAAGTTATCCCTTAGACAGAGGGAGTTTAAAATTACTGCTTAAATTGTGTTGTTTAGTTGAGGTCAGGACTACCATTTGCTATCTAATCCTGCATATCTAATCTAATTCTGGTCTCCTCTGGTCACATAGTGCCGTGATTTACCTATGTGGATCCACTAAAAAAAAGCAAACAGAAGACCAAATTTCATAAAGAAGAGGAATACAGACTATGTTTTTCCCAATACGTAGCCCAGCTTCAAGCAGATATTTTGGAAGTTATGGCTTGATATTTGTCATGTTCAGCTGGCATGCAGAATTCTAGGTGATCATTTCCTTCATACTGCTGTCTGAAGTGGCACCGTTTCCTCCCAAAGCACTTCAAGGAGATATTCCAAGGCTTAGGTGTTTTTTTTTACAGACTGACTCTTATACTTTAAGTTTGAAAGAGAATTGTAAGCATTAAGCAAATGCATTCCTAGTGGTGATGGGAGCAAACTTATGACCCACACACAATGCTGTCTGCTGTACCTTGGAGTTCATGACCCACAGAACACTAGCCAGTGACAGTGAAAACTTTAAATGTGGATCACCCAGAGGACCTTCAAAGAACTTGTTCTTGTCCTATGTTTCTCCCTCTGTTTCAGGCTCCTTATTTTCCTACCAACCTCTTTCCTTGTCAGCTTTTTTGCTTTATCACCCTGTCCTAAAATGTTTGTAATGTGCAGCTGCATGTAAAGGAGGGAGAACTGTGTCTCGAGCTAGGAGGGAGACACATGCATTGTTGTCAACAGCATATGTACATTAGTAGCTGTTTTGTCTGCACAGGGAGGAAAGCTGCTGTAATTTTCCAGTGTTCAGGAAGTCACGTTCTTACAGTTCTGTAATTTGAGGTAAGCCAGGGATTCTCTGTCTTGCTCTGTACCTTTTGAGCAAGGATTGCGTTTTACCCCATGCAACAACATGTAAGTGTTCGATAATCTATGGATTTTTCTATATAAACCATAACCAGCTGCACCACACTGCTGAAATCAACCATTTCTGGAGGACCACACACAACTGTTTAACAAGCATTATTATATGAGACTGGGCTTCTGTTCACTGCATCTGGTTAGTGCTGAGGGTCAAAGTTATCAGAATCTGCTAGTAACAGAACTGTCCAGGACACACTCCTGCCATGCTGTAAAATCATGCTTTGCAGACTGTTTTTCTCTTTCTCTGTTACAAATTACTTCTGTGTGCACGTAGGTATCTCCTGGTCAATCAAAGAGACAGCCTCTGGCAGCACTAGCTCACTGCAGGGCCGAGACTCCAGCCTACAGAAGGGCTCTTCCTCCTATGCTGCTTTTCCCAAGCAAGTTTCCTCCTACTCACTCAGCAGCCTATTCAAAGGTGAGGATCCTCCTATACAGGGACAAAAGGGGTTTCCCTCAAGGGTGCCAGCGAACACTTGTGTTATCTCATGTAAATTATTTTCTCTTAAGTGTATTACAAAACTGGGAAGCTCTGATCTCTCTTTAGCGTGGCAGTGTATCTCTCAGTGGTCAGAAACTGGAGACTCTTGCCAGAAGATCACAGGGTCCTGTGGCATGGGAGGGGGCTTTGGAGATTTAAAAAAAAAAACCAAATTCCACTTTACAGCAATCCATTTGCATAGTGAAAGAGAGCAGACTAAAAAAGGACTGGCTTGAACCATGTGGCCCTCATTTGATACTCAGTACTGTAGAGAAGACAGGTTGATTATCCTTTATTTGGAGCTCAACTGGCTGCTGTTGATGTTACAGTTGGTTCAGCAAACACATGGCAGCATAGGTGGCTGTGGGAAGACCTGCATAGCAGGCCACAGAGAGACTTACACAGCTTGTAAGAGTTCAGCTCTCTTGTCTCTCAGCTAGGCAGCATGCCACCTTGTTGGGTATATTTTTTTTCCACTTTCAACTTTGAAAATGCAGTGATAATATATGCCCTGTGAACAAAACCCTGTTGCCATCTCCTAAGCAATGCTGTGTGCTTGAGCCTCTGCTCTGCAGGTAGGTAAGTTGAGGCTCTCTAACCTTTCCTGGCCTTGGCGAGAGGGCGGGTAGGACATGGGTGGAATATGGTTTGTGATGCCACAGATAACATTGAAGTGGCAGACTGCAGGTGAGCCTAGGTGTGCCAGTGTGGCATAACTCACTGTGCAGAGTGGCTTGTTCTGCAGGGGCATAGCTGCAGCACACTGCCTTGCAGTCCAGGCTGTGTTCCCTCTGTGAGAGGTGTTGCTGGTGAAGACATAGTGTCTCACGAGTGTTTGTTTTGTTTTCAGGACGAAACAAACTTCCAAGTTTCCAGTCCCTTTCAGATGGTAAGTTTTTAATTTCTGCCTCATTTTGGAAGGGGTACAGATTTTACATAAACCAAAACATTTCTGTAAAAAGGGAAGTGCAGAAAGGGAAACCGAATCACGAGTTGTCTTGAAAGTCATTCAGCAAAGAAGCAATAGAGTTGGTATGATGGTTTGGTGTAATCTGCTTATGTACAGCTGACAACTGTTAGGTTTAGAGAAACTTTGTATTGCTGTTTGGTGCTTGAGTTTGGGTCTTCTACCATGAAAAGCATGAAAAAGGCAGTTTTGGAAGTGAGTGTAAGTCGGGATTTTAATGCTTTGCCTTTCCTTCTCAGCCCTCTCTGACACAGGAGTGAAAAACTACGCCCCAGAGCTGCGGAGACCAAAAGCTGAGTACAAGGTGAGCAGCCTGTGTCTGTAGTGTGCTGAGATCAGAGTGCTGCCAGAACTACCTACTTTCTTGGTTTCAGACAGCAGAGGGCAATGCAGTAAAAGGATGTAAGTATTCTCTGCTTTTGCTCAGAAGTAGGGAGCTTTGCTGGGAGTCTTAGTTATTCCTTCTCCTAATGAATGGCCCAGCAGTCTTTGTGGAAAGGATTTCTAAGTAGAGCTTTGCCTGTAAGCTGCTTTCATGCTGGGTCAGATGAATTGGCATCATGTGTGCTTTTTAATTTTTTTAAGTCTGAAGTCCTCTACGTTTCTTGTTCATGAGACACGGGGTCAGCAGAGAAGGCGTTGCACAGAGGTGGAGCTCCCTCTGGCAGGAACATTCTTCTCCCAGATAGGCAGTGTTAGGTGTTGAAAAATCTAGTGGATTTTGGGACAGGGTGGATTCCTCCTCCTAGGTATAAGGTGGTGGTTCCATGTCACTAGGTCCTGCCAGTAATAGGACTGAGCATGTTCCCAACAGATACAGGCGTGCACAATACTAACACAGCTGTCCACATGGGTTATCACAGACAGAAATTGGTGCCTTTACCAACAGACAAACACATGACACTCAGGCCTGATTCTGAGCCTCCTTTCTGTCTGACCAGGGTTGAATTCCACTAGTGGAACACACACACACTCTGAGGGTCTCTCCAATAGTTGGTGTTAGACACCCATTTTGTTCTGTAGCTGAATCCCAGACCTCAGCCTCCTCTGTTTGCTGGCACCTGGACCCTTGAGTCCCTAGGATTCTTGCTCCCATTCCAGTTCTGAGCACTTAGACTGCTTATTCTATTCACTGACTGTCAAGCTTGAAGTTCACTAGCATTCATACAAACACATACACTTGAGATAGAGAGCCCACCACATAGAAGGTGGTTAAATATAGAATTAAATGAGAATATAAGACAGTGCAGTGATCCATTGCAGGGCTTAGACAGGTACACTAACTAGCTGCTTGTTTAAACTTGGCTGGCACCCTGTGGCCCCTTTTCTCTCTATTTTCCCATGCTTGTTCTTGCCTAATTCATTTTGATCCTTCCCTTTCCCTGCTTTTTGTCTTTCCTGCAAACTTCTGTGACAAACCTCACATATTTACACAACCTTCTTAAAACATCCCAGGATTATTTTTCCCCTGCATCTCATACTAACTCCTGTCCCTCTTTAGGGTTACATGGTGTTTGGGGAAAGTGTCTTTGGTTTACTCATCTTGGAGGGGTTTACACAAGAGGTAGTGACCCAATCTGTCTCATTTGATAGTGTCAAGCAGTGGCCAAGTCACTGGGCTCAGACTGCACTGATTAGGTTTCTGGGTTTCCTGTGCTTGTCCTGAATCATAATAAAACAATTACTCCTTTCCCCCTCAGTTTTGGGTTTTTCAGTTTTGCGTGTGTTTTGTTTGTCCTTCTGAAAGCCTTAATTTGCAAGGACAACCTGTTGAAATGTACTTACAAAGGATATGATAACAGACCTTCCTGAGGTAGTGTAAAGACTGTGTTAATATCTGAGCCTCTAGCTTCCCTCCCCACCAGCATGCGGAGCCTGGGGGTCCGGCATCTGTACCTGAATGCTGTCAGGACACATCCTCCTAACAACTTTCCTGGAGCAGCTGAATGATAAGTCTGAAAAGCTACACGTGGGCCATCACTGGTCCTACATAAGTGAAAAGCAGCTTGGGGACTACTAGTGTGATCTGACTTCTTGAGACTCAAGAGCTCTTTATTTTTCTTGTGGCAGGATTACAGCAATGATTGGAGCCCCAAAGATACAGTCAGGCGAATGCAGAGGGGCAAGGTAAGGGCTTTCCACTCCCACCTACTTGCAAGAGAAGGTGGGTGGGTGGTCCTAATCTGCTTTACGCTTCCCCATGCTCCTGGCTGTTCCAGGAGCAAGGAGGGGACCTGTAGCATGTAGCAGGGACAGTGCTGCAATCTAGCTTGGGAGCAGCAGGAGACCTGCAGGGTTTTGTTGGGTTATTACTTGAGTTATCCCCTCAGTAGGTATCTGTACTGCTGTGTTCCTCTCTGCCCTTTCTGTTCCCTGGGTCTGGGTTTATGGAGAAAATCTGAGGGAGCGGGGTTTTACTTCCCTTATTTGATGGCAAATGGAGGAAGGAAAACAGAAGCAATTTTGGTTACACCAGAGCTGGAGTCGTAGCCCAAACTGCCTCAGTTTGCAGTGAGTACACAGGGAGTTTCAGGTTTTAACTCTGCATGTGTCTCCTCAAAGGCTGAGGTGAACTCCAGACAGAGAGGCCACAATTACAGGGTAAGAAGAAGGGGAGAAGAGTCTCAGAATTATTTTTCTGGTCTCCTCTGTGGAAAGGGCCTTGCAAAGTTCCTTCCTCTGTCAGGGCTGGTGGTTTGTGGCATGCAGGGAAGTTTTGCTTGGTTACAAGATTGCTTGTGCTGAACCTACAATGTCTGGTGTCCTAGCTTGGGCAATGATGAGGGCTAACTCTGCAACCCCTGTGGACAGATTCCTAGGGACCATGCAGCATGTGGCTTCAGCTAAATAAGAAGCTCTCCACTGGTTGGGAGGGCAGTTATTTGTGTTGTTGAAAATCTCACAGGGGAAGAATAGGTAGTACCTTAGGGGTTGGTTCAGCTTGGGGATTGTGTGGTGTCCCATATGCCTACTTGTATCTCTTCTGTGTCCAGGTCTGCTCTCTAGAGAGGTTTCGCTCCCTGCAGGACAAGTTGGTGCTCTTGGATGAAGCTGTGGCTGGGCATGATGGGAATGTCATTACAGCTGTGAGTCTTGCTAGGGCCCTGTAGGGATGGGACTTATTTGGTGACCCAGCAGAGGGTGGTTGTGTGAGTGCAGTCAGTTGGACACATAATCTTGCAAGACAGGGGGTTGCTCTTTACCTAAAACCAAGAATTGACTGAAAAATGTCAAAGCTTAAGACTGGGAAGTTCCATATTCCTGGTGGCCTTCCTGCCATTCAGCAGGATTCATGTCAGGTCAATAATAAGGAACTCAGTCCTTTAGTCTTACAGATCTTTGCAGCAACTTCCTGAAGGCCATGGTTTAATCAGCACAGAAGATTTGAGGGATCTCTCCGGTTTATCCAGCTTCTGCAGCATCAGGCAGCAAATGGGACTGTGTCAGTTTCCTTCATCCAGGTCTTTTAAGACCCTGAATCTGTCATGGAAAGGTTTTTCTTTGTAAATCTTATCTCACGTATCTAAGCCCCAGAGCAGCAGGTTAGGCAGGCATGCAGGCAGCTGGGGCCCTGGCTGACTGCTTGTCCTGTGACTAGAGGGTAGCAGAATTCAGTTCCATCCTGTAAGAGCTGTGTCTTCGGAGGCCCTTTGCAAAAGCTTGCCCAAGGCCTTGACCAGTTTGCTGTCTGTCTGTCTTAATTTTGGTGAAGACCGATCTGTTCAGCTGAGAGCTGTCTCTGTGCTCACAGGTCCTGATATTCCTGAAACGGACACTAAGGAGGGGTGAGTGTGACTTAAGGCCAGGGTTTCTGTGGTGTACTTCCCTTAAGGGCGGAGGGGCTGGTTCTTTCACTGGGTGTAAGGCATGAAGAGAGGGCATCTGGAGCATTGCTGTTTTACAGAGCACAAAGCGTATTGTGGGTCAGGGGATGATGATGCCCACAAACGCCCCAGAGAGGAGCTTTAAGCAGTGGTAGGTGGTAATGGTGACAGGGTGAATATAAGTGAATCTTCACACACTACCATGAATTCAGCAGGCAGCCCAGTGAAGTGGGTTTTCTCCTGTGCTCCAAGGCTATGCTTTGAGGGTGGGATAAGGGTGTTGAATCTTGCCAGTGGCTTGCAGCTCTATGCACTATGCATAGCCCCTTCTGGCTTGGTAGCGCTAATTTGCTTTATCCACTTGTGCATACCTCTCCTGTAGAGATCTTCTTTCGGGAGCTGGAGATGCGGCAGGTGGCCTTGTGTCATCTGATCCATTTCCTCAAAGAGACGGGTGAGCAGAAGCTGCTTCTGGATCTGCTCAGGTGAGGCTCTTGCACAGCCTTGTGGTTGAGCATGCTGCTAAGAAAGAACCTGCCTCCAAGTTGATATTTGCTTGTTCCCTTTTGCAGGTTCCTAGACAGGTCTGAGGAAGTTGCTGTGAGTATTCTGGGAGCAGAAGCTCCCTTTCCTCAGTGAAGGAGTGCAGTGGGCAGGGGGAGGCTGGCTGCAGGGTGCCTGGTAGTTGAGCAAGAGCTTTGCATTCTCATTTTGCCCTCTGGAGTCCTGCATCTTCCAAATCCATGAGAACTGACTGTGCTGCTTTTTTCTCTCCTTCCAGCTGTCCCAGTACCGGGAGCATTTGAACATCCAGGATGTAGAAAAAAGGAGGGAATTTCTGAAAGTCTGCACTGGGTAAGAAAAAAATGCAAGAGGCTGGGAGGGATGTGGGTGCTTCATGGAAGGTGGTAATAAAATTAGGCCCCTGTCCCAGTGCCACAGTGTATCTAGTTTGAGAGCCAGTGTTGGTTTTGCTTCAGAGGGAGTGAGGTGTTGTGGACACAATGTAGACCAGAAAGGAAGAACTTGTGATCACTAGTCCAGCATCTTTTGCTGCTTACATCTGGGCAAAGATGCTTCAGGAACCTTCAGATCATTGACCCTTCAAGTTAAGAAACTTGCCCAGTCTCAGGCTGGGGAGGGTGGGATATGTCCTCACACCTATGTATGTGGGGAGCATGTTTGGTAGGGAAGAGCATCCTTCTCTGTGTACTGTGTTAAGAACTGCTGACAGTGCCTCCTTCCTCTGTGTCTGGCCAGGCTGCCATTTTCTGCTGAGGATACCTCCCACATCCAAGACCATTATACCCTGCTGGAGCGACAGATCATCATTGAGGTATGATGTCTTCCCTGCTGGTCAGGAGATGACTGGGACTAGCTGTGAGATCTCTATCTGTCCCCAACTTAACACTGCTTTGGATCTGACCAGCCTGCCCTGGCTAGTGTAGTTTAACTGCTGTCCAAGCTGCTCTGCCAGGCACATGTGTAAAATACCAGATCTGAGACTTTATGGCATGTTGCAGCTGTGCCTGTGCATTGCTGTCACAGCACTGCCCTTGTCTCTAGCCCGCAGATAGGTCAGGCAGTTGCCCTGGCTCCTGTTCGTCTTCTGTTTCCTCAGGCCAATGACCGGCATTTGGAGACAGCTGGGCAGTCAGAGATATTTCGGAAGTACCCTCGCAAGGCTTCAATCCTCAACATGCCACTAGTGACCACCCTCTTCTATTCCTGTTTCTACCACTACACAGAGGCTGAGGTGAGGATGATGTGGGAGAAGGGTTACGGCTCATCCCTGCAGCTCTCAGCATGTGGGTTGGTTAACCTGGGAGAGCCTGTCGGGTAGTTGCTTCCTAGAAACCACTGTCTTGTGGCTCCAAGGGGTCAGAATTGGCCCTTCATCCCATGAGACTGAGGTGTTTGATACTGGTCTTGGGAGTGTCGGAGGTGCAGCAGCTTGAAGATGCAGGGAAAACCAAACCAGATATTGAATGGTGTGGGATAGTGGCTATCTTCTGTCAGCTGTTTCCTCCTGGGCACTGACATGAGCAGAATGTAGTAAACACTTGGGGAGGTTCACCCCTTACCTCTGAAATTCTCCCATGGCCTTCCCTGACAACCTGTCTGCTCTCTCTAGGGAACATTCAGCAGCCCGACCAACCTGAAGAAAACATTCAAAGTACGTGAGTCTCCTGCTCTTGTGGCAGCACCAGCTGGACATGTGGGCAGATGAATTGTATTTATTTAGAGAGATGGATAGGAGGAGTTTGAGGGGCTCAGCACTGAGGCAGGGAGGGGACACTGCATTCTCCTTGACCAGAGCCATTCTGGAGTCTCAGAAAGGCAGGTGGGAACCATGTAGAGGCTTTTACTGTCCCACTGAGCAGGTGCCAGCACTTGCAAATCCCCACCTCCTGTTCTGAAGTGCTCGTCCTGGCCTCAGATAGCACCTTACCCCCTTCCTGTGCTACTGTTGTGGGCCCTGACAGGGCTGGGGGCAGGTGCCATTCCTCCCCAAACCCACAGAGGCCTTCTGAACTGTGCTACTGCTCTGACTGCAGCTTTCTGCCTTGCAGATTCCTGATAAGCAGTATGTGCTGACTGCCCTAGCTGCCCGTGCCAAGCTGCGAGCCTGGGATGATGTGGATGCCCTCTTCACCACCAAGGTGAGCTAGAGAAAGTCCTGCTTGGGAGCTGGTCACTGATATCTACCACTGGCAGAGGTACTCATAGCTACTACTGATACCTGTCTTGTTCTGGAGTTACTGGACAGACTGGTTTTATTTCAGCAGGGCCCAGCATCCCTGCTGCAGGGCTTTACTTTCTTCTCCTCCCAGCCTAAAAGCCCTGCTGCAAGAACAGGGGCTGCCCTCGTGTGCCAGTACCGAAGGTTCACAGCCAGCCTGCACACAGGCACTGTGTGAAAGGCTCTGCCAGTGGTGCATGTGGTGGCTGGTGGGCTGTGTTGCTGGAAGCTGGACACAGGTTCACCCTTCACTGGGGGAAAGCTTACAACTTTCCTGCTTACAGCTTTGACCTGTGGCAGCCCTGTTCTTTGCTCCCCTGGCTCCTCTGGCAATGGCTGGAGGGATTACCCTTTAGAATTAACACGGGGTTTGGCTCTCTTTTCAGAACTGGCTGGGCTACACCAAGAAGAAGGCACCTATTGGCTTTCACCGGGTGGTGGAGATCTTGCAGAGAAACAGTGCTCCTGTGCAGGTGAGCAAGGAACTTCTGCCTGTATTCTTCTGCTTATTGTTGGGATCTGGGGTGTGAATGATTCCTCAGGTCAGCTGCTTCCTAGCTGGAAGTGGGAGAACAGCTTTATGGGCTGCTGGCTCTGCCACTGGGCGCAGCACTCAGCTGTGTGACCTATGGATGAACAGGAAGTGTGGGTGGTAGTGAGGACTGGGTCCTAAGTTTGTCTGCAAGAGGGACAGCAGGCCTAGAGTTGTCTGGGAGCTCACTCCCCACAGTGCATTGCTACCTTTCTTTGTTCCGTTAACTTTCCTTAAGCTTAATCTGGCTGGCAATAGTTAACCTAATCCATAGGAATGAGGTAGCCTAAACTTTGTGAGCAAAGCTTTACTGCCTTTGCAGTCCTGAGCAGTCTTGTCCTGGTCACTTGTTGCCCTGGGGTGAAACGGGTCAAGTCTGTGTGACCAGTAACCACAAAAAGCTTTGTGACTGGGGTGAGAGAGCGAGGCAGGAGGTACCCACAGAAAGGAACTGAAACTCTTCCTTCCCTGGCAGGTGCTGCAGGAGTATGTGCGCCTGGTGGAGGATGTGGAGACACGGCTGAACCTTGCCACCAAATACAAGTGCCATGATGTTGTCATTGAGGTGGGTCCCTGCTGTGTGTATGAAGAGATGGGACAAGACAAGAGCTTGCTTTTTCTCCCTAGCTTTCCTGTGCTCTGATACCTGCCACTGCTGCCATATGCTTGGTGGGGTCTGCTTATTCCTGCGGCCTGAGAGCAGCAATGTGGTTCCCAGTGGAAGCCAAGTGAGCCAGGAGAGTGGCTCTTAGCATTTGTGCTCTGGAATTGTTCTGTGGTGGGAACTTGAGGAGGGATTAAAGGGTTGCCCTACTCATCTACAGGCCAGATTCTAACTGTGGAAGTGGCCTCTTCACTCAGCTGCACACTGGTTTTGCCTTTATCTAGACATACAGGGATCTAAAGGATCGCATCCAGCTGACAGCATATAAATGCAAGGTCGAGCGAGGGTCTGCAGAAGAAGAGAAGATAAACAGTGTTCTCAACAACATGGTGAGAAACACCTGCTTTTTCTTCTAGAGGCTCATGGGAAAAGGCTCTGTAATGTGCAAGGGCATGGCTGTCCTACATACTTTTTATCCCTGATGGGAAGCTAATGTTATGTTTGGGGTTGCATTCAGCGTAGGAATGAAAGGTGAAGCTGATAGAAGCAGCACCCTCTGGCTGTAGCTGTGTTTGCCTGGGACTGGAACTCACTGACGTGGCCCCTGAGGGATGTGCATTCAGCACTGATGTTGGTCGTGTCTTGTTCTCTTTTAGCAAATCCGATGGAAGAACTGAGCACCAGTGAAGCAGCCTTCTTGGCCATTGCCTTGCCAGTGAAAGAAGAAACAGCAAAACCCAGTCCAGTGCCAACAGAGCAACTCTGTTACTACTCATTGCATGATCAACGTTTGTCAGTGACAGTGGGTGCCCATAGCTTGTGGGATGTTGGCGTTCGGGCTGGTTGAAGGCAGCTGCTCCGATGTAGCCAGTGAAACCACAGTACTGATACACCAGGGTTGATTCCTTTTGGAATCTGATTCTCTTTGCTTGGCTGTAAGCCAGGCATGGCTTTTGTTTACAGAGGGAAGTTGCTAGGCTCAGCAAGGTTATGTTTGCTCTTGGTGGTGTCTGGGATAATTCTAGCAAGAGGAACAGGTCAGGCACACTTGTGGATCTTACCGCAAGTTTGGGCATCACCAGTCATGGCTGTAGCTCTGGAGTAAAGCCTCCTGGACTGTGTTCTCCCTGTGTCAGAGAGTGTGATGGGGGAAACAACCAGCTGCACCTTAAAGCCCTGGTTTTTATTTTTTCTTTCCTGTTGGTTTGTTGTGGCTCACCCTAGGAAAAGAGGTGTTGAATGAACTCCTGCAGAGAGACAGAGCAGCAGCCTCTGCCAGTATCCTTGTGCTGGCGGTCTGCAGCTCTTGGAAGATCCTTTTATCAGGGAAGAACAGGCACCTAGTGGGGAGCTGGTCAGGGCCCTGCTGGGCTGGATGGAGAGCAGAGGGACTCTTCTCAGTTGGCACAAACCTGCTGGCCCCAGCAGCTCTTTTCTCTGAGAGCGTTATGCCAGGAAGGATTGAATTGCACTTTCTCAGAAACACAACTCCTCAGGCAACTGCTAGCTTCATCCTTCCAGACCTCACTTCAGTTCCTTAAATAAAGCTGTCTCTTTCTCCTTGGGCTGTTTATTTCCTTCCCACACTGAGTACTTTGTCACTCTGTGCTAATCCTGAGCAATTTCTCACACCTCCCACAACATGAGTATGCAGGGTGTTTTCTCATGTCCTGAAAAGCACAGAGTGTGTCACCATGGAGTGGCTGTGCTTGCAGCAGTACCTTGTTTCACACCTTCAATGTCATTGGCACAGATGAATTCATTTCAATGCCGGAGGAGACGATGTTGCCACAGGGGGTCACACGGAGGCAGAGGTTGTATGTAGCAATATTCTTGTGGGCAGGTTTGGGTTCCAGTATCCCTGCTGCACTGTGCACTTGCATTTTTTTCTGTTTTTTGGAGGTTTTCCTTAGAAAGGGACGTCTTGGTCATCTAGTTCTAGAACAGGCAGACCAGGACTGTCATTTGGGTTTTCAGTATCTCCACAGCTAGTGACTTCACAGCTTCTCTGGACAGCCTATTGCTGAATTTGACCACCCTCACTATAAAAAGGTGGTTTCTTGTCTTCAGATTGCCTCTCACATTTCCATTTGTGCCCACGGCCTCTTGTCCTGTCACTGGGCACCACTGGAAAGAGTGTGGGTCCCTGTTCTCCATTCCCCACCTTCAGATGCTTACTCACATCGGTGAGATCCTCCCTGAGCCTTCTCTTTTCCAGGTTGAACAGTCGTAGCTCTCAGCCTCTCCTCCTAGGAGAGATGCTCCAGCATCTCACTCATCTTAGTGGCAATTTGCTGGACTCTCCAGTATATCCACGGCCCTCTTGTACTGAGGAATCCAGGACTGGGCATGGCACTCTGATTTAGAGGGTGTAGTGGTTTCCCCCCGGCTGTGGGCCGAGATCCACGCAGCTGCCTGCTTCTTAAAGTAAAAGAGCAGGGGAAGAGGGAAAAGGGGGAAGGGAAACAAGGGAAGGGAAAAGGAAGGGGCAAATAACTCCAAAACCAAGGAACTAAGAGGCCCGTGGGGTGGGATAAGGATAGTTTACTAAGATAACAGAAAGATAAAATATACCAATGCTAACAGGACTTTAGAGCAAAAGAATATGAAACTCTTGATCCCCAATGCAGTTTCTCCCCGACCCACACAACTCAGGCCGTACCACCCAGAGCTGTCCCGGAACCCGACCGTCCCCCCAAGAAGCACTGCCTGCTGCAGTGAGGGCAGTCCTCCTGCACAGCTGATACCTGAGTGCAGGGGAGCGTTCTGTGCCGAGGAATGCCGGGTGGCTCTGGCCATGCTCACACTCTCAGGTCCCCCTGGTGAACATGTGAGATTCTCTGGTAGCCAGGTGCTCACCATGCAGTGCCCGGGCTGGGCACCCCCAGGGGTCTGGTCTGGTGTCCCCCACGCTGTCGGGGGACATGAACCATGACAGAACCTGAGCAGATAGAAACTTGGGAGGCCTTGTTCGTGCCACCCATGTTTCTCACACCAACTGCAGTGCTGCTAGCACTGAAGGACTGCAGGTGGCAGTCCATGTAGGACAGGACCCCAGTTGCTTGCCATGGATGGATCATGATCTTGTCTGAGGATGTTTCGGCCTGGTGGGTGCCTCTCACACCATGGAAGCTGTGCCTCAGTTGTGCAAGCTGCAGCTATCTTTAGGGAACAGGCCTGTTTTAGTGTCTCTGTATCCCCAGTGCAGGTTTGTGATACGCTGAAAGGTGCTCTGGGTTCCATCAGGGGGCACAAGTAATTCAGATAGCTCAGCAGTGTCCTGCTCTGGTCAAGCGCACTGTACACTTGCCTCATGTCAGGCTAAACAGCACTGAGCTGTCCTCTGCTGAAGCAGGCAGCCAGGGCTGGGATGCGTTGCTCTAGTCATCTCTAAACACCCAGCACCTCTGATTGGGAATTGACTGCTCTGGTTTTTGGAGCTTTCTGGGCTGGTCGCAGTCATTCTGTTGTGATTGCCTCACATCCCTCATAGCACCCCTGCAGCTCTCTTCAAGCAATAAGGCAGATCCTGGGCAAGGGTTCCACACCTGGATGCTGCCAAGCTGGTTGTGCCATGACACGGGGACTTCGTAGCAAATACAACCTGGAAGTCTTCCTGGAAGGGTAGGACTGCACATGGCCTGGGGAAACTATGGCTTATGTTGGGCTGATGCCAGCGTCTCCAGTTCTCCAGGCAGAGCAGGACTGAGAAATGTTTGCTGGCTCCCTGAGGGGGCAGCCATGGCCTGAAGGTTGGGATTATTGGCAGGGGCCACCTTTGGAAGCACTAGTCCAAGTGCTCCTGATTTTGAGATGGGCTTGTGCCCCAGTATCCATGCTTCCACCAGGAACCCTGAAAGCCTGGATAAGTGCTCCCCAGCCTGGGTCTGGACTTTTAATTGCACTTTTTTCATAGCAGTTGAGACAGAACTCACTAAGTAATGTTTTTTTGCAAAAAATATCAAAGGCATGGAAACTCCATTTTTTTTTTAATCAGGAAGCAGAGGATGCTGTTGTAGAAAAGATCTTTATTTGGTTGGAAAACCCCTGTGCACTAAACATGCTATTTTTTTTAGCAGTCCCATCTAAGTGTGGTGGCAACACTAACCCTCTTTTTTGAATCCTGGACGATTTAAGATCTGTTTTAGTTTAGTCCCCACCCCCATTTTTGTGGCTCTTCAAAATTTTCATCTTTTGCTGAGAGCCCAGTGGTGACTGAGACACCAGGTTGTTCAATATTCACCCAGCAAAGAAAACATGTCCCTGAATGAGTGGCAGTGCTGAAACAGAGATGTCCCTCTCCTTGTTTCATGGCTGCAGGGTCAGCTGTAGCAGACAAGCTTCTTGCTGGGCTCTGAATGCCCAGCCAGGAGAGATCAGCCCACAGCATTACAGCAAGAGTTTGCATGCAAACCCTCAATTGCCCTGTAAACTCTTATATAAAACAAGACAAGTGGGGAGAGCGGTCCTCCAGGGAGGTGCTTGGAACAATAAAATCCTCTTTCTAATCATCTCAGGGTAAAGAGGGAGGAGGGATTATTAAATGGCTTTTTATAGATCTTGAAATCAAGCCAGATCCCAAGGCTCGGCTGTTTCAGCTAAAGGTTTTAAACCAGCCTGTGTGAACTGGGGCCAGGCAGCTGAGCTCTCTGCATCTTCACTCCTGTTAAGGAGGCTGCCCTCTCTGTGTCACTCTGCTGCTGCCCTTTGCTGTGTAGGATTGCTGATGGACAGCAGGCAAAGTCCCTCTGTGCCTCTTAGGGCAGGCAGCCAGCAGTCCCAGTCTGGTTTGTGTTTCACCTGCATGTGCAGAGCATGGGTAACCATGCTGCTGGTGCCTGGAGGTGTTGGTTAAACCTGTGCCGGTTCTGTGGGCTCTTAAGTCCTTTCCCCCTTGCTTATTGAAGCAGACCTGCAGAAGCAGGGACTCACATGCTTTTATGACAATGCTCAGCTGGTGGCCTGGGTGGACATCGTGTTCCTGTGCTGCCTTCCATCGCATGAGCCATCCTTCTGCTTCATTGTTCAGCCTGCCATCCAGAAACACTGCACTGTGTATAGCCTTGTCACTGCTGTCCCTCTCCTCAGGTAAAGCAGACCATGTCATTTCAGAGCCTGGATGTGCTGCTGTCGTTTGGGAGCTCACAGGGCAAGCACTGCACTCGTGCTCTGGCCGAGATGGAGCTGTGCTCCTGCTTCCCACAATTTTATTGTGAAATGTCGCTGTAAACCTTGTCATGGTTGGTCACTTCCCCAAGGCCTCAACTGCTAGAGTCACGGGAACACTTTAGAGTTCCAGCTTTCTGTTTGTCTAGAGGAAACTGTAGACTTAGTGCCTATAAATCTGAAAACAGATCAAACAAAATGCTGGCATTGAAATCCTGCTCCTACCTGGGCCTCAGATTATCACTGCAAGATAATCTGTTGTGAGCACAGGAAACAAGGGGCAAAGAAGCAGCCTGCCGTCATCATGGTCAGAAAAGCAAACCTAGTGCACTTCTGTTTCTTCTTTAAGCTGCTCTCCTGAGGGCTCTGAGTGCAGGGGTATGACCTGTACCCACTGTTCCTGACCCCTGGGGGTGTCACAGAATCACTAGGT
The DNA here is from genome assembly GCA_027925045.1 of Hypotaenidia okinawae. NCBI lineage: Eukaryota > Metazoa > Chordata > Aves > Gruiformes > Rallidae > Hypotaenidia > Hypotaenidia okinawae. The sequence goes on along the minus strand of BSDF01000006.1, from coordinate 44,283,506 downwards.
TGGAAAAGACCTTTGAGATCATTGAGTTTCTTCTAAACCATATCCCTGAGCACCTCATCAACCCATCTTTTAAATACATCCAGAGGCAGTGATTCAATCACTTCCCTGGGCAGCCTGGTCAGGTCTGACCAGTGAGGGGCCAAACACGATGCTGCTCTTCATGCTACATGCAAGGCTGCTTACCAGTAAAAGGTTTGCAGATCCTGCAAAGGAGCAAGGGATAGCTGCTTCCTTCTCCTTACCAGCTAAATTAAGTTTCTTCCCCATCAGCTGGAGAGGAGACCTTGCTTGAAGCAATCTACCTGCAGTGGAGAGGGATCTGGACCTCTACACATTCCTGTGCCACTGCAGTGCTGGTGTGACCTATCTGTCACGGAGGTGGGGTGGGGTGGGTGGGAGTAGGGGGTGGGGAAGTGCAAGGGACGATTTTTACACACACCTTTGTTTTTTTCTTAAAGCAGACCACTACAAGGCAAAATTGCCTCTCCAGCCGGAGCCATCTCTCCAGGGGCACTGTTCAGGCCCGTGAATTGACTGGCCCGAGGCAGGGAGGGTACACCCCATAGGAAGAACGTTTCTCGCTGGTTAGGTCTGGCTATAGGAAAGGAGTGGTTCTAAGAAGCCTCCGTGGGATGAATGTCAGCCACTGCTGAATGGTGCAGTGGGATATTCCCTGGGGCTTCCTCCGAGTTTCCCTCAGCGGGACCTTCCAATCCCACGACCTCACCCGTGCCACGGCCGGCACCGGGCACCTGCTCCACCGCAGCGCGGCCCCGGGGTCTCTCCGGGAGCATCCCCTTCCTTCCCCTTCCCCTCCGCTCCTTTCGCTGCCTCCGCTTCCAGGTCGGAGCACCTCCTTTGCTACAGTGCCCCCGTGAGGCCGCCGTACCGGCGCTCTGGCCAGGAGCCTGTCGATGTGGCCGGGGGCGAGGGGGAGAGCCCCGCCGCCAGCCCCTGCGGCAGGCAGGCACCGCGCCCCCGAGCGCCGCGGGCGGAGCTCTTCGCTTACACTTGGCCGCGATTCCCCGGAGCCGGGCCCGGGGGTTGCCCTGCTGCGGGACTCGAGGCTGTTCCGCGTCCGGCCGCTGCCTCCGTCCGTGCGACCCCGCGGAGCGCTCTGGCCCGCGCGTTGCCGGGCGCTGCTGAAGCGGCTCGGGGGCTCCTGACGGCCGCACGCTGATGGGACTCCGTGTGCAGCACGCGGAGGACGCCTGTTTACTGTATGAGAATGAGCTACGGAAAATAAAAGCTGTACTAGACGTGCCAGTGTCCATTTCAGCGTGACCCCGTCTATAAGGATCCTAGGTCAGGGGTTTCAAATAAAGCACCTCTGCCTGCTAACGCCATTCTTCACAGGAGCGGGAGGTGGGGAGCCCCTTCGTACGCGCCTGTGCACTGGGCATTGACACTTGGTATTGTTTGTCCTGTGGGGAAAAGTCAACACCGAATGGCTGGTGGCCGTTTGCTGTGCAGGCCGGAAGCGCAGCACGCGGCACGGCTTCACCAGCAGGCATCAAAATTACTCAGTGACCTCTTGTTTTCCTGAACGCTGCCCCGTCTGCGCAGAGCACAACGCTTCCTGCCCACGGTTTGTGTGCAAGAGTTTTGGCAGTGAAGGTTTTGCCTCTTCACTCACTCAAGAGGAGTAAGTGAAGGGTCGAACAGTGAGGTACTGCTTGTCCAGGCTTCCTCTTTGCTCTGAAACTTGCCTGCATGGGCTGTCTTGTTGGGTCAGAAGATACATACCTGCCTTAGACCATGTATTAGCAGTACGAGAGCTGGACTATCATCCCCAAGTCATTTTATCCCTGGTTCCTGTTTGGCTACTTATCAAGGTTGTCTGAAACCACTGATCTGGACTGGGACATTGGATGCAGAAAGAAATATTCCAGTGGGAACCTGTAGAGAGGACAGTTCTTATGGGTAATGGCCTTACAGTAGCTCATGGACTAGAGTATTGAGGGTGTTAGGTGAGGGGAACACTGCTGAAGGAAGGAGCCCCGCTTGTGCAGGACTGTTCTAGAGCCATTCGGCAGAGTTTCGCTATGCATGGCAGAGTAATGCCCGGAACGCTTTAGACGCAAGTCTTTGAGTCTGTCTGGTTCTCAAAGACCCAGGAAAGAGATTTGTAGTCAGACACTGAAGAAAAACATTATTTGTTTAATTATTAGCAAGCTGCATTGCCCAGAAACTTTTCCACTTGTTTTGGCTTCCCAGAACCTTACCCTTGTTTGACCTGACAGCTGCACAACTAGAGAGAGTCTCCCTTTAGCCAGCAGCTAGAAAAGAGTGAGTTTGTCCTTGGCCATCTTGCTCTACAAAGCTGGGCATCCACTGGAGACTGGCCTACAAAGCAACGTGGGTTGATCAGCACCAAGACATCTCTTACTTCAGCTGTAGTGGGACCTCATGTGATGCTGGATGACAAGTCACCATTCTCCACACCTGCTTCCAACATTTTCTCAGAAATTCCAGAGGAAACTACAGGTTAAATCCTTATAAACTGTTACAAAGTGCATGGCAGATCTCATCCCAGGCCCCTCAGGTCTGAGCACTGCAAGAACCAGCACTGTTCGTTCCTGGACTCTTTAAAATATCCCAGCCAATTACCCTATGTACACATTTGCTTCTACAAGTTTCACTCTCTAGACTGTTCAGCAAACTTTCCTCTCCCCGGCTGCGTGAGACTTGCTTTATTTTGGTCTGAAGTTGCTTATTATGTATTCATCTCGGCCTATGAACTGCTTCAGTTTCACTGGGTTTCTGTTGCAGTTTCAATGGAAAACTGAATTACAAGACCAAATTACAGTTATTTTGTAGTGGCAAAAGCTTTGGCCCAATTAAATGGGATTGGGCCAAAGCTTTTTCTTTTTTTAATTACTATTTTTCCATGAGGGATCTTGAGGAAGCCATTGATGGCAGACAAAATAGTAACGATTTAGTTAGGAACACTCTTTCTGTTGAGCCAGGCTTCCTTTCTGGTAATAATATACCCCACTGCTGCTGACCACATGATACTTCTTTGAAGGAAAAAGGATGTAACTGGATATTCTGTCAAAATCCATCCAAGAAAAAGAATCTTTTATTCCTTAAATTCTCTAGTTCAGCTAGAGATTCTCTTATACTTCCTGCCATCATCTATCATGTGTTTCAGCACTATTTACCAGGATAAACCTCTGCCTGTCTTCACCTCACAGGAAATCATTTCTGCGTTGAGGCTGGGGATTAGTTGTGCATGTTGAAACTACACCACACCTTTACTTACCATGGCTGACAGCAGCCTGCACCACACCTGTAATGTGTATTTATCTTACATCTGGGCTTTACAGTGAGCTGTCTGCAGATGTCAAAGTGTGGGAGAAATCTATTTGCTTGAGCTGTGGGGAAGTTATTAATCACTGGTAATTAAAATATGTCTATGATTGCTTTTTTGGTCTTTTTAATCAACTGTGAAGCAGAAGTGAAAGACAGACGGCGGTACAGTCTGATTTATAGCTTCTGCTTCACTTAGTTCCTGGAAGCAAATGAAGGATCTCAGGAAAAAAGCCAGTGTGGGGATATGTTTGCTGTCCTAAAATGGTTAAGAGTGGCCATTTCTGTAACCAGGAAAAGGTGGAACTGTCCCTCCTTGAGCAAACTGCAAGATAATAGGGGTATATTCTTCTGTCCCCAGTGCAGCTTCAGTCTCTAATCCTGCCTCTGAGTGCCCTGTGGTACAGGGAGAGCATCTGCTTCTGCCCCAGCCTGGGCTTGTTGCAAAGGAGGAACTGCAGTATAGGACTCCAGTCCTGCTTCTTGGACAAACTGTGAGAAAGTGAGGGCATCTGCTTTCTTTCCTGAGCGGGACTTTTGCTCCAAGAAGAGACCCATGTTGTCTCTGTATGGGAGGGCAATGGATCTGTTGAAGAGAGGCTCCTCAATCCCCAGCAACTCTCGTACACGTCGTGAAATCTCCTGAAATACAAGATAAAATACCATGAATTCTCATTTCACAGGGCAACAGCTAATACCATTCATTCTGTGTTAGAGCATCAGGACAAAGAACAGAATTTCTGATTTTTGGAACAGTTTCACACCTGAAGTTGTAATTCAAGAGGGATCTGAACCCATGGGCAGAGCAGACCACTCTTTGTCCACATTCACTGTGGGGGGTGTCACATCTGGTCTCTTAGTGGCACAAGTAGCTCTGGTTTCCTCTGCACTTGCAGGAAGACAAGTTATGGGTGAATGAGACGGAGTCTGTTCTGCGTAATGCAAAAGCATTGCTGTTTGCTAAATTACATTGTCAAAAACAAAGTCTGTATACAGAAGAGGGGTTAAAACTAATTAAATAAGTCAAACTGCTCATTAAGGAAGTGATGGGTGGGTGACTGGCTGACTGAGCTAGCTGGACCTGGAACTGCCAGCAAATAGAGCCCTGCCGTTACTTCTGAGTCACTTTTGAGAGTGTAACCTTCTGATTTGACTGGGGCTTCCAAATACAACTCACAAAGTTGTACTGATCTTTCATGGCATTTGCTCAAAATCTTCCCCCTGATTTGGCTTGACTCTGAAGAGCAGTACCTTACTTTGGGCGATATATCAAAATAACACCAGGCTAGTATTTTAAGTGGGTGTGATTAAAACAAGCAGTAACTTTCCTTGCCCATGCTGCATAGCTTCCACATCATTTACTGTGTCATTTTGTACCAACCAGTCATTCCCCCTAAATTGCAGAAAGTTTCTATCTCGCTGCGCCGATGCTATCACTTTTATTTCTATAGTAACTATCTCAGTTTTGACTGTTCCCAGCCTTTCATTAGTATTTCATGTTGGGAAGCTGATGCTCCCAGGATTATGGCCTTAACTTTGCACCTGCTCTAGTACGCGCTTCCTGGGCGACTCAAAGGGCCACATCCTGCTCAGAGCTCATGGCTTAGTGTTTCTCAGCAGTTAAATTGCCATCATTGTGGGAAGGAGTGGAGCCAGTCATCCTGCTGATTAGGATTCGAAGGGAGTAATGCCTTTTGATGTATTTACAGCAGAACACTGCTTGGCTGTACGCATGTGGGATGTGACTGCAAACAGTCATGAGAATAGAAAGAGTGTGTGAGAATATAAACATCAAAGTGGCAAGAATCCCATGAATCCTCATTGGCTAACACCTGGCAGGGTTGTTTTGGTAAAAGGAGAGAATAAAAGGAGCACCAGGAGAAGAAAAAGAAAAAAAAACCAAAAAAAACCCAATTATAGAGAAGAAGCTGCTCCAAAGCCAAACCCCTGTCTTTGTGTTTTTCATCGCCGACAATCATTTCCAACAGCTGATGATCCCCGATGTGTGGGAAGAATCTGTCATGCGAGTTTTGGGAAGACTTGTGAGTTTTGGGAAGACATGATTTGACTTTGGGGACAATGTGCATTCCAGTTTGGAGATGTGATTTGAGTTTGGGGAAAAATTCAGTGAACCACAATCCGACAGGAGGGTACGTTGCTGGCATCATCCTATTCATTAGGACAGAGGTATCCGCTGAATGGAGAATCGCAGGTTCATGTAGGATAATGGGACAGGGGAGCTTTCAAGAACATCATTTATATCTTAAAGTGTTACAGCAAATTTTGAGAGCCGTGAGGCATAAAGTAACAGATAAGCAATTGAAGCAATTCCTGTTACTAGTCAGGGAACACTGCAGTTGGTTGCCATAGGAAGGTAGCTTTAAAATAGAAACCTAGGAAAGGGTAGGAGAACATACATAAAGAATTGGGATTTTCTATACCTGACTCAGCTATTATTACTTGGAGACTCCTTGTGAATGCAATACAACCCTTGAAAACCACAGAGCCTAGTTCTGATAAGAAGGAGCCTCACGAAGTCTCAGGTTCTTTAGACAACCCTCCTGGGGATAAAGAGGGTATTTTACCTTCAGCCCCCACTGATCTGGAAAATGAGCCTGATTTATATCCACCTTTAAAGGCTGCTTTTTCACCCCCACCTGGTACTCCCCCTCCTGCCTTTTACACTGAGGCTGGTGGACTGTATCTCATTAGTCCTTCTGACATTAACCCCTTCTCACAAGAATTAAAAAGAGTATCAGAAGAGCAAGAGAGGGGCAGTTACTCCACAGTAAGAGGTACATAAGGGAGAGGCTACTAACCAGGGGGATCTCTCCTGGCTTTTCCAGTGCCATGCCAACCACATCAGCTGCCTATCCATGAGGGATTACCCTATCAAGTGTATAAAGAACTGAAATGCTCCATTCAGGAAAATGGGTTACAGAGTACCTGTATTGTAGGAATAGTGGAAGGCATTAATAATTCATATGTCATGATGCCAGGGGATTGGATCACCTTAATGAAAACTGTGCTAACGCCTGCACAATGTGAAGTTTGGAAACTGGAGTATAAAAAGCTAGCAGGGTTTCAAGCAATGGAAAATCTAAAAACCGGCATTCCTGTAGGGACTGAGATGTTAGCTGGTGGTGGACAGTACGGTACACCTCAGCCAGGCAGGGTTAAATCGGCAGGTTTTCATACAATCCTCACAGATAGCTACCAGAGCCTGGCAGTGAGTGCCTGAAGCGGGAAGAAAAAGTGGGTCTTTAGCTGCTGTTGGACAGGGCCCACGGGAATCATGTGTCATTTATTGATAAACTTCAAAATGCCATTCAGAGGCGGAGAGATAATATGGAAGCTGCAGAGACATTGCTTTTACAACTAGCTTATGAACGTGCTAACGCTGACTGCCAAGCTGCATTAACTTCCCTTAAAGGGAAGGCAGTGGTTGTAGGAGAATATATTAAGGTCTGGCACAATGTGGGGACAGAAAGGCATCGCGCCAATACCCTTGCTGCCACGCTTTCAAAAATACAAATTGCTAAGGAACTAATAAAATGTTTCAACTGAGGGAAGGAAGGTCATATCAGCAAACACTGCCCGGTGAAATGGCTTAAAGGGTGGGATAGACAACCGTCTACATTGTGTCCTCAGTGCCATAAAGGTTTTCACTGGAGCCATCAGTGTAAATCTCAGTTCGACACACAGCGAAACTCATTGTCTGGAAATGCAAAAAGCAACCAGGAACTCCTAATCCTGTGTTTATTCCAAAGGATTGGGATTTAATGGTTATTGATCTGAAAGATTCTTTTTTTACTATTCCTTTACATCCTGATGACAACGAGCATTTTGCATTTTCCTTGCCTTCTCCAAATAATGCAATGCCCATGAAAGGTTTCAATGGACTGTTTTACCTCAGGGTATGATGAACAGCCCAACGATTTGTCACTTATGTCGCTTCAGCACTGAAACCAGTCCGTGAAAAATATTCCTCTTGTATAATTTACCATTATATGGATGACATTTTAGTTTGCGCTTGAGACCACGCAAGAAGTTGTAGCGTTTCTGTTTCAGTGTCTGCATAGATGTGGATTGCAAGTGAAGTCAGAAAAAAAATTGCAAATACCTACCCTGGAAGTATTTGGGATGGATTTTAACCATTTCCCCTCAGACTCTGACATTAAAACCAAACATAAAAAAATTGAATGGTTTTCCAAAATTGCTGGAAATGACAAATTTGGTCTGGCCCATCCTGGGAATTACCACAGAGCATTACTCCTGTACAAGAATTACGTGTGGGTCTTTTGAAAAGAGGAAGAAAACAAATTCCGCAAATTACTGGTTTTGACCTGACTTTTTCACATGTGCCATTAACCATGTGATTAATGATTATTAATATTTAATGCACAATTCAGAGATGTTTCAAATAGTGTTAGCAGACTTTGTGGGTCAAGTAGTTTTTTCTTTACCTGCTGACAAAATGATACAAAGTGTTCCATGTCTACCGATTACTTCACAGGATATCTCCTCTCCTGTCTCTATTACAGGAGGCAGGAATGTGTTTATTGATGGTTCTGGAAAATAGGGAAAAGCAGTTGTCTGGAGGGATGGCCAAAAATGGGAACATGCTCTTACTCAACCAGACAATTCCACCCAGCAGTGCGAGCTGCGTGCAGTGATCTCAGCCTTTTCCCTATTTAAAAATGAATCAGTTAACGTTATCTCTGAATACGGCGTTAACGTTGTACAACAAATCCACTCAGCTTTGATCAAAGAAATGATGCAAAGACTGCTTTTTGAACTGTTTGTTCAACTAAAATGTATCATAGAAGCGCAAGATTTTCCTTTTTTTGTTTCACATAGCAGAAGTCACACCTCCTTACCAGGTCCCATCACTGAAGGCAGTGCAGCCACTGATCACTTTACTGCTGCCACTTTGTAATTTGATTATGCTAGAGCATCACATTCCTTTTTTCATCAAAACTCATTTAGTTTAAGTAAACAATTTCATATTACACTCACACAAGCTAAGGACATCACTCGTGCTTATCCTGATTGTCAGTGTGCCACCTCTCCATGACACCTTTTGGGATAAATCCTTGTGGTCTGCACTGTAATGAAATTTGGCAGACTGATGTAACTCACATCCCCCAGTTTAGTCGTTGACATTTTGTTCATGCAACAGTTGATACCTCTTCTAAATTTGTTTGTGCTAGTGCTCATACTGGGGACAAAGGAAAGGATATCCATAAACATTGGACTCGCTGCTTTGTGTCCATGGGTCTACCAAAAAGCATTAAAACAGATAATGGTCCAGGGTATACCTCTTAAAATACAAAAGAATTTTTACAAGAATGGGGAGTGTGACACTTGTTGGGTATGCTATGTAATCCTCAGGGTCAGGAGATTACTGAGCAGACTCATGCAACCCTAAAACTGATGCTTCAAAAACAAAAACGGGGGAATATGGCCCCACAAAACCAACTTGATCATGCTACCTTTATCCTTAATCTTTTAAACATAGATCGATTCTTATATGCTTCAGTTGGTAAGCATTACAGGACTATGTCAAGGACCATGAAGCAAAATCCTAAAATGCTATATAAAGAGCCACAGATAGGGGAACAATGGCAAGGTCCAGTTGAATTGTAAACGTGGGGAAGGGGGCATGCATGTGTTCTTCTGCCAACAGGACCAAAGTGGTTTCCTGTGCAACTGGTGAAACCATATCATGAGCTGGAAGGATGCAATGGCCAATTGAATTCCATGGATGAAAATGTTAACATTGAGGGCTCCAAGGAAACAGCCTCAGAAGAACAATGACCAAGGAGCCTGTTCTGACATCACATGGGGAGGATTGAGGCATCTGCAGCAACGAGTGGAACAGATGATGGAGATGGTTGGTACTGTATCCTCCCTAGAAAACGCCTTTTTGGCATTTCTGACTATTGTGACCAGCAACAGTACAGTAACACGTATCATGGTATTTTCTCACTATTAATTCCAGCAGTAAGTGGACATATTTACTGGGTGCATGTAGTTGACCCACCTATGTTTAGGCTGATTACATGGTGGAATGCAGAAAATCCCTTATCTAACAATGAAATCAAATGGATAAGGGGAGCATTGTTCCCTCTTAAAGGGCCTTCAGCAGAAAATAAGGATTGGATTAGAGCCAATGATAGTCAGACTTTTTATGTAGATTTTCTCTGCTGTGTATATCTAATAGTCCTATTAACAGTTGTGCAGTTTATAGAAAAGTTTCATTTACATTACTGGCAAAGAGAAAACAGAGGACATACAGTAGGTAATCTGAGCTTTATTACAGGAATAGAGCCTCACAAAATATTGAATTAATCAAATATGGCTCCTCCTTGGCACCTCCCTTTTTTAAAATACCACAAAGGACCACCATGGATATACATAATCTACAATGGACCCCCTGTAGACTTTCTACTCCTGGAAGATAAAGCTGTAAATTGGCAGAACTAGAAGTGTCTGACTGGGGGCCTTGTGGTCATTTAATAACTAATAGTTATACTAAGAAAAGCATTGTTGGTACTACAGGGGAAAAAATCCAACATTGAGTCCATTTTTACAGTCTATGTAACCCAGAATTTGGGATACTAAATCGACACATAAATTCCTCTATGTGCCAGAATACCCTTTGCCATTACTTGGACAGGATTTACTCTGTAAATTAAATGCACAATTAACCTTCTCTGAAGATTCTGTTCAGTTACATATTCCCCCAGAGAATGCGTGGAGAGCTCAGATATGCCTGTTGACTGAGAATAATCCTATAGAAGAGGGGGATATTCCTGATGAAGTATTAGATGCAGTAATGCCTATAGCGTGGTCCCCAGGAACACCAGGACAAGACAAGAATGTGACTCCATTAAAGATTCAGCTGAAACCAGGAGCCCAGCCATACTGGACTTGAAGGATGCTTTCTTTTGTATACTTGTGGATGAACACAGTCAGACCGTTTTTGCTTTTGAACTGGAAAACCCAACTACATGATGGATGATGCAACTCTGCTGGACTGAACTTCCTTGGAGATTCAAAAATAGCCCCACGTTGTTTGGTAGTGCACTGGCAAAGGAACTACAACAGCACAGTAAGTATAATACCATCACACTGTTACAATATGTAGAATCCCATGAATCCTAATAGGCTAACACCTGGCAGGGTTGTTTTGGTAAAAGGAGAGGCTGAAAGGGGTACTGGAGAGAAGCTGCTGCAAAACCAAACCCCTGTCTCTGTTTTTCATCACCAACAACCATACCTAATCCCTCTATCCCAATGTGAGGGTTACAAAGCCTACAAAATTCTTACTATCTGTATAAAGGTTGTGTGTATATATATATGTGATATAAAGGCTGTATCTGTCTGTAGTAGAAATACTCTTGAAAGGCTGGCTGAAAAACTAAGTAGTTTGATGCCTTCTCCTCCAACCAACAGGCAAAGTTGTGCAACCAAAGAGAACTGTGGTAAAATTGCTTTTTGGTGCTCTAGAATAAAAGTGTTCAGACTCTAGTCATTGGAGCATAAAGATTTTTCTCTTTTCCTGGTTATTTGAATTCCTACCTTGTGTCCTCTGGGGAAAGGAGCTTTAAATCATGACGCAAAACAAATTACTAGGCTCTCTAAATGCAGCCCTTTGTCCCACTGTGACTTCCATTAGGGAAGGAGGGTAATGAAATTTAAGTCTACTTTCTTAATTTTTGGACCTCCAGGAAGCTTTGGAAGACCAGAGCGTAGGCCCAAACTTCAGTCTAGTTAGCATAACTATCAGTGTTAAAGACGTAGGTTTGGAAAGAAAATGACCAGATGATTACACATTTATGAAATGAGGAAGAGGCAGATTTTGTGTTTGCGTTCAGCCAAGTGTAAAACAAGGAAGCAATACTCAGTTCCCCTTCTGCTTGAGGTGGGTTGCTGCAGGTTAAATCTGGGTAGATTTTTAGTTGTTCTGCATATCAGTATATGAAAAATTACTGAAAATTTCTCAGAGATACTTAAGAAATGCACGTGCATCTTGCTAAATAATTTCATGGGGCAAGAGATGCAACATAGGTGTAAAGAAAGGCTAAGCACTTCTGCTGTGCTTTTGGTGTCCCAGGGAGGAAGCCTGTGATCTCTACCCAGCTGAGGATTTATACCCGAAAAGAGTCCAGGAATGTAACTGGCTGAACACATCTGGCTGTCCAGTTCCAGGCTCACCCTATGAGCAAGCAGTCTGACAGGCTACAGCCTAGTTTTCTTGCAACCCTAGAGGGTGAGAGCTGGGTTCCGAGGGGCTGAGGAGAGCTCCAGGGCCCGCAGCCGGCCGCACCTGCATGTGCCCGAAATCCGTGACGCCCATGGCGGGAAGGTTGGAGCAGTTCGCGAGGATGAGGCGGCGGCCGGTGACGCCGTTGGTCTTGAAGCACTCCTGGGCACGGGGCAGAGGGAATGGCGAGTGGGCAGCGGGTCTCCCTCGGCCGCTACCACCCCCCGCCCGCACACGCTCACACGCACACCGTGCTCAGGCGGCGGTGACGGCGAGGACAACCCGCCCGGCCCGGCAGCCCCCACCTGGTACTGGGGGAAGCCGAGCTCCGCCACCCACTCGGCCACCTCCTCGGTGCTCCAGGCCAGGAAGGGGCAGGCGGACCGTGGCGCTCCCGCGCCCTCGGGCTCCGGCCCCTCGGCCACCCCCGGCACCGCGGGCCCCGGGCCGGGCTCCATTTGCGCCATCTGCGCCGTTCCCAGGCCGCCACGGTAGCGCGTCCTTCCGCAGCACTGTTCCCACGGCAACGGCCACTTCCTGGTAGTGATCCTGTTTTCCCCTCCGCCATCTCCGCTCTCCCAGGCTGGAAAGCCGCTCGCGTCCAGCGGCCGGTGGCTCTGCGGAACTAGTTCTTGGCTGGCTGCGGCGTCGAGGGGGGAGGCTGGGGAAGAGCACCGAGGCGCCACCCTCTCCCTTCTGCCTGCCTGGGACACACGCACCCGCTCGGCTCTTGACGCTCCTCCCTGTCGGGTGTTTCCGCAGCTGGCCGCAGCGCTTCGGCTCCGCTCGGCTCTTTCCGTCTCGGCGGGCTGCCGTCTTCGGCTCCGCGCTCGCCGGCCGCCTGCTCAGCCCTGCCCATGTCGGACGTGCTCGCCGCCGCCGTCGGCTCCCGCTTCGAGCCCCCGGCCGCCGGGGCGCCGGGCGGCTCCGCGCCTCGGGTCCCCTCAGGTACGGGCTCAGCAGGGGAGGGGGCGGACAGGCTGGCCGCGGGGGATAGCGAGGCCGCTCCCCGCCTGCACGCTTCCCTCTCGGCGGCGGCGAGCGCTTGCAGCCCGCCCGGGGTCCCTGAGGATGAGCCCCGCGATCGACGGGGCGGGTTGCCCGCGGGCTGCCGAGCAGTGCCTGTGGGGCTGCCGGCGGTGAGGCGGCGGGCCCGGGGGCGCGTATCTTAGCGTTAGCCTTACGGCCCTGGAAAATGCCGCGAGTCTCCTTTCTGCGATTTCTTTCCACGTTTCTGCCGGAGAAGCCTTATTTTGTGGCAGTTTGCCTCGGCGAAAACACGGTACCCCTTGCGACGAGCAGCATGGGGAGTCAGCCCTTGGCTAGCGTTCGCTGTGCCGGGGGGCTGGCTGCGTGGGAAGGGGCGGGCTGTGATGTCTAGGCGACCCCTTCCGCAGCTGGCACCGGCGCTTGGGAAGGACCCTCTCGGGGTGCGCAGCTAGCCTGCCGCTCCGGCGCCCCGAATTACAGCAACAGTTCCCGGTGTGCCTTTCCTGCAGCGGGAGGAGCGAGGATCGGCGGAGGTTAATTAGAGACAGGGTGCTTTTCCCGGTGGGAGAGGCCCCGTCTAGCCGGGAGCTGGACAGCCCCCGCCGTGCGGTCGGTGCCGTGGGCTGGGGTCCCGGCGCTGTGTCCCTGGGCTGGAGACGCCTCCCCGCCCCGGGCCGACGCCGCGAAGCGGGCAGCAGCTGTGAGGCGTACCGTCGGAGGGCCGCAAAAGCTGGCGCTCGTCCGTGCCCAGTTCACCGCCTTAATGCGATCATACAGCAGGGCTGTGGAGCGCGTACCGCAGTCGTATGGGGACAGAGCTTTCCCAGAGTTTGGGAGACCAGGAGCTATCTTTATAGACCGTCCTTTTGGCAGTGACCTAGGAGTTTCCGTCCCATCAGTGTCCCGTGGGAACCGCTGCAGGACTGCTCTTTCCAGGGCTTTGTCAGCCCGGTTTTACATGATGACATTTGGCCTTGTTCTGTCCTAAAATTAGGATTGGTGGTTCCTGCATGAGTCCCGCTTCTGAGAGTGGTTCTACACCCAAAAACGAACTGGTTTTTATTCTTCCTCTTCTAGGGTTGAGATGATATTATTATTATTATTATTATTATTATTATTATTATTATTATTATTATTATTATTATTATTATTATTATTATTATTTTCTACAAGGGGCTAGGTACAGCCCATAACATGAAAAACTGATTGGCACAGCTCTTTGTTACACAGCTGTGTGATCTCATCAACATTTGAGTGCTGACCATAGTTTTTCCTACTGTCTGTGCGTTCTAAGGACTGAAACTTACGTTACCTGTATATTCTGTTCGTTGTTAGAAAATGGAGTCTCATCCCCCAAGACAGAGTCTGCAGATCAGCTGGTTGATTCTCTGGAGTCCAGCACTTCACAGAGCAGGTAGGAAGACCTTTTTGTGCATTGTGGCCCCACATGCGTGACGGTCTGTTTCACCCCTGTGACCTCATCTGTATGGCAGTTGGTTCTGTGCAGGGAAAGATAAGGGACTGGGAACTGAATTGTCTGCTTCGGAACAGTATATACTAGAATCAGTATAGAAGAGGCAGTTATTAACCAGGCTTGAGGTTGTGTTCTGAAGCTTTTGAAACGAAGGTTCCTGGCTCAGCTATTCAAATCACAGAATCATTCAGCTTGGAAGGAGCCCTGAAAGGTTTTGTAGTCTATTGTAGTCTATAGCTAATAAACTTTCAGAAGGAAGATGTCTCTATCCTGCCTGAAGGATACCTTAATAATTAAGTATTCACACTGTCTACAGTTCTGGTTGAAGCTGAGCAAGGAAACACCTTTTACTGTTTTTTAGGACGTTTTGGTTTTTTATTTATCCTACTTCATTAATGCTACTGATTGACCCTGTTATTAGATGTTTAGCTTGATGTTATCTGTTGGGCATGTGATGCTTGCAGCCAAGTCATTGCATTGGTTATAAGCACTAATACCATATGCAGTGGAGTTTTGTTTGTCATCATGTGTTTGTTGCACAGCATCCAATTTCAGAGATGTTTGAGTTAATTACATCAGACAGTAGATAAACCACAACCTCATTGAAAAAGAGGGGGAGGAAAAAATCCAGCAAAAAACCTCAACAAACAGCCCTGTCTGCTAAAACAACAGTTTGATGCCATCGTCTCTTGACACTAATGACATCTATATCAGCGTCCTTGATTCCAAACATGTGTCCTTCCATCTCTTCCATCTCTAATTTTCTTCAAAGAGTTTACTATAGACCATGAGCAAAATGGCCAAAGTAGATGCTGGATACTTGTTACTTGATATATTTGTCTAAGTTTGCCTTTTGAAGGGACACGAAAAGGGTCGCGTGAGGAGGAATCAGCTGAAATCTGTCTTTGTAAATCTGCTTATAAAGCTTGTGTAGCTCTTTCTAATCTTTCAGTGGGACTGTTGGGCTTCAGTTTGTGTGGAGGAAAAAAGTCCCAAGTGGTTAGCTCCCATGTTGATGAAGAGCCTTTTGTGCACCTATGGTAACAAGTGATCCCACTCTTCTAGGTGTGATCATGAAACCACCAAGCTAAAAAGCAATTGGGCTGGAAAACAATGGCATTGAAATCCAAATTTGTCCTGGGCTGCTGGAGAAGTTGTTACAGATCACTATGAGTTCTTTCTTTAAATAAATGCCCCCTCCAGGTGTCCCTTTGTTTCTTATATTGTCCATCTGCTGACATTTTGTGCACACTGGTATTCAGCATAGTGGAGTAGTTCTTACAGACCTTCTGGTCTGTCCTGCCACATTTAGGAAAGGAAATCACACTCTTGAGAGAATTTAAGTAAGAAATAGCTGTATTTTTGGATAAGTACAAAAAATAGGAGTAAGATTTAGAAACCAAAGCAACATTTATCCTTCTCTATGGATGCAGCCACTCGGAGTATTTCTCATTTCTAAAAGGAGAAATTCAAGGAAATTGATCTGTTTTCCATCACTGCTGTGTTCTTACCTTTAGACCAAGGCAGTTGACATTGGTTTTATAGTGCTGGGAGAAGGTTTTGCTTTCACAAGGGCAACCTTTTCTATTCTTATTAAAGACTAGGATGCTTCTCATGGAAGTTTCATGTAGTACCTGAGAATGACAGGTAAGTCTTCTGGCATTAAAGAAGTTGTCCTTTGCTGAGCAAAAAAAAGTTGCTGCGGGTTTCTGCACTTAGTACTGCATTGGTGAGCTAGCATGCTGTGAGGCAAATGGAGTGAATTACTGCTGGCGAAAGGACAGTAAATAGAGAGTATCTCACTGAAACTGCTCCCTCTGGCTCACATGGGAGATTGTCTTGTGGAGATGAGGGCAGGACTGGGGTGCAAAGGGTTCCTTGTGCAGTTGGTAGGTGCTGACCACAGAAGCTTGTTCACTTCAGTCCATTTGAATTCGAGTTCCAGAGCAGAGTGAACCCTCTGCTGGTTGTGTCCTGGTTGTGTGTGCTGACTTGTAGTACTCTCTCCCTCGGAAAGGTCGCAGATTGGGTCGCTCCTGAGTGTAGGCACTACAGAGGGTTCGAAGGAGGAAGCTGGCGCTTTGGAAGACCAGGAAGTGGCTGAGCTAGAAGAGAAGCTGCCTGATCCAGTCCAGTCCCTCAGAGAGGTAGGTGGGTGTTTTTTACATCTGAAAGCAAGGAGAGAGGTGCAGCCATAGTTCTTCCACCCTGGTGCTGTGCTTGTAGGTATGGGACTAAGGCTTTAAGCATTGTGTTAAGGCAAAAATAGTATTAACATAGATTCACTTATATTTTTTTCTAGATGTTAGTGGGAGGTAAATGTTACTAGTCTGACTTGCAAAATCCCTCTCATGTCTCTGGCTAGTCCTCACTTCCTTGCAGTTTTTGTCTCGTCAAGGCTTCAAGGTTATTCTCACCTTCTGCCTCTTCTCTGGGGCTCCTGAGAATTCCTTGCTTATAGATTTATGGAAGAGGGAACTGAAAGTGATTCTGCTGTCTTTTTTTTCGTCTGGTGAGTGGCCAATTCATTTGCATTATAGATACAGTTGGGAAAACCTGTGCAAGTGGCACCCAGCTCAGGAGCTGTGGGTTTGCATACATGAGGAGAGAGCGCTGGCCCTAGTGACTCAGGTGGACTTTTAACTAGGATGAAATAAATGATAGTTTGGTTATGGCTGTAGACTAGATGCACATAGACCTGAAAGGTTCTCCTTAGAGAGTTTGTGTCTTGGGAATTCTTTCTGTGAGTAGTCAGCTAAATCTGTAATGCTGTTGCTTTGTCAAGAAGTAATGGCTAACTCTGAGGCTGATGCAAAGATGTGCCTGACCAGGGACTCCTGGGGAAGCCAAGGGGTGTATAATTTGTAAGACTAACACAGCCTTCAACTTCAGAGGTTGTGACTTGGGTGCTATGAGGAAGATAGCGCAGAGAGGTGTCTTGGAGCCAGCCAAGGCTTCCACAGGGTCTGACTTGGCTTCAGAATGATGTCTGGATTACTAATACCTTGTTTTAAATCCAGCTGGGGACTTTCTTACCATGATGGTCTTTGTGACAATGTTTATGTGCTTTGTGAAGGAAACTGTTCGGATGACCAACTACCATGTACCACAAGGAGTTGGGGATATAGTCATGATTCAGTCAGACCACACTGGTGCTGTGGATATCCTTTCAGCTGAGCTGGAGACTACAGACCTCCTTGGGGACCAGAGGAAAGGTGAGTCCTGAAAGGAAAACATTTGTTTGGGCCACTTTTTAAGTGCCTGTCTTGGCTAGAGAAGAGCAGAGGCTGTTCTGGAGTCACTCCTGATTCCTCATGGAAATCTGGGTTTCTGGGTAGGTAGTGGGAAAACTTCACATCCAAGGCCTCGGGCAGTAGGCTCCAGAATGCCAAAGCCCTATCAGAAATAGCTTCTCTGTCAGTAGTGGAAAGTTGGGTAAGCCGTGGTCTTTTCCCTTGTCTCAGCTCAGCCACCCCCTCTGGCTCCACCCACCATGTGGACGACTGAGAAGACGAAGGAATTCAAAGCCAAGATAGGAAAGGAGAAGAACGGACGCATGGTGGTGAAACGAGGCGAGGTGGTGACAGTTCGTGTGCCGACCCATCCTGATGGGAAACGCATCTGCTGGGAGTTTGCTACGGATGACTATGACATCGGGTTTGGAGTCTATTTTGACTGGACCACAGTTACTAGCACTGCCATTACTGTTCAGGTCAGCGAATCCAGTGATGAGGAGGATGAAGAGGAGGAGGAAGAAATTGAAGGTTTGTGCAGAGCTTTTAAGTGTTAATTTGTGGTGCTTGTTGCCATGCTGCTGAGAGTGTCTGTCAAATGCTGTAATTTCTATCTACTTAGCCTGCTTGTTATCTCTGCAGCCTTTTGGGTTCTTGGTTAGGCTGTCACGAGAAAGCATTCAGCACTTCCTGCTTTTGCTGTGTGCCAATGGCTGTCCTTCTCCAAGAGCGTTCTTAAAATTGAACACATTGAAAAATAACTTGTTTAACTTCTACCTGCTAGAAAGTTTACGGTCTGAAATTTTAACTTGACTGTTTAGTCTCTCAGACTAAGAAAAACAGAGTAAAAATATTTGTTTCAGGAGGGTGGGAGTGAGGAGGGTGTTGATTGGCTGTGTTTTTTCACCCAGTACATTGTTAGCTCCCACTTGACTGCATTTGAGAAGATTCCTACCTGTGTCTCTGTACCTAGGAAACACACAGCAATGCTGCCTGTACTGTGGCTTCACTGCACATGTGACCAGTGTAGCTGGGTGGTTGGTGTCTGAAATTAATTTTGCAGGCTCTTGAAAGAGGGGAGGGTTTTCCAGTATGCAGAATCTTCTTGTAGAAGTGAATTGAGGACATAAACACAGCGAGGTTCTAGCTCAGAGCTTTCCTGGCTTTCTTTTGCTTCAAGTCTGTATCATTGGACCACTGTTGTGTGTATAAAAGCAGCAAGGTGTCCAGGTAAGTCCAGGGAGAGGTGGCCAGGCTGGCAGGCAAGTGGGTATGTTCCATCAGTATTCCCAAGACAAACAATTCTCAGCATGTCCTTTGTCATGATAAGGAAAGCTGGACTTTGGGTATTATTCACAGAAAGGTCAGAGCAGATGCTATAGGTAATGCTATCATAGTTAGCCTTCCATATATCTGCATGCCTCTGCTGCGTTCTGATCTGTTTCTGGACTATTTAGTGGCTTAACTGTCTCCTGGCTCCTTACTTGTCTCCTCCCCCTATTCAGGACTCTCCCCTGTGGGTGATGTGGAAAGAGGCTCCAAAAGCTATCTGCGGAACCGCTTCGGAGAGATCACGCCTGTATATCGGAGGAACAGCCATCGGGAGGTGCAGGCAGGCAGCCACGAGTACCCAGGCGAGGGCATCTACCTGCTGAAATTTGATAACTCGTACTCTCTCCTCCGCAATAAGACTCTGTTCTTTCATGTCTATTATACTAGCTGAAGAAACAGGAAGGGGCAGGGACAGCAGGCAGGTAGTGGCAAGTGAAGCAGGCTGCCACCCAGCCCTGGTACTGTCTGATGGGCATTGCTGTGACAGAACCAAGGCACAATTCTGCCAGCTCCCCTTCAGACACTAACTGGTTTCTCCCCACACCCTCCTTCCCTGCTGTCCCAGTGGAGAAAGGTAGTTGTGACTGCCCGCTTGTCCACAGGCAGCTGCTCTTTCTGTAAAACTTTGGGAGGTCTGCTCCGTGCAGGCATCGGTCTTGGGCCTTCATGTTACAGCGGTAAATGCCCAGAGGCCAGGTTCAGGTGGTCGTGGTTTTGATCTGTTACGCTGGTACGAAATGAAGTGAAAATATCCTTATATCTGTTACTATTTTTTAATAACTTTTCTAACTTTCCTGCTGCATCGCTAGAGGGCAGCTGTTAACTGCAGTGAGCCAGAAGCACAGCTGTCTTGTCACCTAGGCCACTGATAATCTTATCACCTGCCACCGCTGCATGTCACCAGCAGCCAGTGCTTCCTTCGCTCATGTGTGTGAGGGCGCAGTGGCTAGGCCACGCTACACCAAGCAGGCCCAACGCGGCAGTCATGGTGGGCATTTATACATGTTAAGGTGGGGTGGGTGTACGGCTACAAATCAGTCAGGTTTTCCTACATATTAAGCATTGGATCTTACACCTGTTGATCATAGGGATCGTAGATGATTAAAACTTCAGCGACCAACAAAAGTAGTTTTTTCTGTAATACAGATGTGAAGCAGAAGAAATTACTTAACTGCTGTGCTGAATAAACACAAAAAGGTTGGAGTACAACCAAGAAATATATAGGAAATGTTTTTAAGTAGCAGCGCATTGATTCGGTGGTATTGCTGCCTGCTGGATAATGCCATATGTAGCAAGGAAGAGGCTCCCCAGAGAAGTGTAACTCGTCAGCTGCTATTGCAAAGGTATTGTTAGGAAAGAAAATCTCTGCTCAGAAACTTGAAGGGTTTGGGATATAGCCAGTTTTGTTTCAGTGAACCAGAATCGGCAAGGCCATTGCTAACCCTGACCACATGGTAAAGGATGGAGTTCCTTGGCATGTTTTGGTAGCTAGCTATGGAATTAGCAATCACCTTCTGCTCAAGTACTGGCAGAGTTGAGCGAGGATTAAGTTAATCCTTCAGAAATGAATTTTAAATCATGTTTATCTGTAACTGTTGTTTATTTTAATACTTTCAACTTTTAATCATTCTGTTTTCTAAGAATACTGCTGTATTTACATTTTTGATACCTCTTTGCAGAGACACAAAACGGCTGTTTGCATGGTGATTCCAGTAGAGTTCTGAGTTTTATTTTTAAATCCTCCAGGTAAAGCACGTCTACTTGGTCTGTTCCTTCTATTGAGAGGGTGTGATGGACAAAATGGTTTTGGAGTTGTTAAAGCCAAAGATTCCTCTCATAGGAGGGCTGCATATTTCCTATTAAGCCTATATTGTAATGCTGTGCAATTTGATCCATATTGAAGCTGCTCTTTTAACTCTCTCCGCTTAATTACTCTGCTCCAGAGCACTTAGTAGGTCAAAACAGTGAGAGAGAGCGCAGTCTACAGGACAGTGGAAATGTGAAGAACACTGGTTAAAGTGAGTAGGCACAGAGCAGAGTTGGTCAGGGTAAGGACCTGTTGCTGCTTTGGACCCTGAGATGGGAAGAAAACAGCCACCTCTCTTAAACACAGCGATTGTGTACTTGGGTGGGGGGAACTGCAAAGCTGCCTTATTCAAGCAGGGGAAACCACAGGACAGCCTCACAGGGAGGCAGAACAGTAGGGCTTGGTATCTGCCAGAGTACCATACTCTTTGATATAGCAACTTAGGAAGGTCTGTTCCTTCTTTTCTTGAGGAAAATGAAGGACCATCTCATGGCCTTTGTACAGCACTGGGATCAGGCCTGAGCAACTTGGGTAAGGCACTCTGCGCTTTTTTTTTTTTTTTTTTTTTTAAATCATCTGTCTACTAAGTTCCTAGACACTAAACAGAAGGACATAGAAAATGTCCTTCAGTCTGACCACAGTGTCAGCACTGCCTCACTCAATGACTGTCTTTGGTCCTTTGCTGTGAGACCCACGAACCCTGCATGCACTTGCTGGTTAATGGCCAGTGTGCTATCTGGCACCCACTCCATTTTTGAATTCAGATTTATTTACGGTGAAGGGCACACGGACCTGTACGTACATTGGATATTCCAGAACTACTGAGCCTCAATTGCATGGCTTATTGCAAGCTAGTGGGTTATGTGCACTAAAAAAGCCCCAAATCCTATTTCCCTTCTAGTGTGGCCTCCTTGGGGCTAACCTGCAGCTGCTTCCCCCTCCTGTCTGTCTGTTGCTCATATTAAGGGTCAAGATATATTTTCTCCTGTTCTAGGAAGCTAATAAG
The DNA here is from genome assembly GCA_027925045.1 of Hypotaenidia okinawae. Taxonomy (NCBI): domain Eukaryota; kingdom Metazoa; phylum Chordata; class Aves; order Gruiformes; family Rallidae; genus Hypotaenidia; species Hypotaenidia okinawae. The sequence goes on along the minus strand of BSDF01000006.1, from coordinate 44,262,080 downwards.
GCCTGCCTCACAAACAATTCTGATCAGTCTCTGGCTAACACTATATAGCAGTTTTCAAGCCATTAGTCGCTGCCTTTTAGTTAAGATAAGTTGTGCTGTAGGAGGCAATCCTATTGCTCGGTCCCAGCTTTCTGAAGTGCAGGTCTGCCTTTAATAAGGCTCATGTCACTTGTTCAGAACTGCCGGTCTCCTAGTCTCATTGAGTTAAGCCCAACAGCAGCACTGAATATGGGATGTCACCCCAGTTGACATGTTCCCAGTCTGCAAATGCAGCATGCCTGTAGAGAAGCTTGCTGCAGTGGAAGCAAAAGCGTTCGGTGCATATTACTGCACTGCTTGAGAGATACCAAATACTTCTGGGAAATTTAGGAACACAGGGTAGTTTTAGGCAGAGAGTATTTCATCTGCAGGAAACAGAAGCTTCAGAGCTGTACAGGATAATTCACCTTTTTGTTTGTTTGTGGGTTGTTTGGGTTTTTTAAGCTTCTACATTACATGAGTATTGTGTTTCTCAGGTATTCAGATAGCATTCATTATCAGGAGTTGGACTCGATCCGTGTGGGTCCCTTCCATCTCAGTATATTCTGTGATTACCCCAGTGGCAACTTCTCTTCAGAAGGATACGTAGTCTTAATTAATTTTCTGATAAATCCAACAGCTTGGCTGTGTGGCCAGTGATGAACAGCAGCCATTCCAATTTAAAATCAAACCCATAGTTTCTTTAAAGAAGCAATCTTATTTCTCATACGTCCTTTTTTCAGTTTTGTGTATCTCCTGGATTTGTATCCCATCCTGTAATGTGGTTGAGGCAGTGATGGAAACCCCTATTATTTTAGTTGGAGACCTTTGAAACTAGACCTGGGGTCTAAAAAGAAAAACAAATTTAAAAGGCAGTAGCACTTGAGAGAGGAAAATTAATCCTCAAGAAAGGAAAATTCCTTCTTTGTTTCTGCAGAAGGAAGATTGTATACAGGTTTTTAAAATGTGTTTCTTCTCCCTGCAAACTGTGTCTAGAAATTAAAAAAACTAAAGGAATAAGCTTCTTTTGCATTTTGGGTTTGCTTCTGTGAAAGCATGAAAATATTTTCCATTTTGTGTTGAATATGATTTAGATTGAGAAATAACATTTACATGTTCAGTCTGAGGTAGAAACCAGACCTGTATTACAAGGCTTGTATAAAAATTAGCTTGTGTAATTGCTTATTTATAATTGTAACAATCTGCTGGGCATTTTTAATGTCAATGAAATAATAATAATCTCTCCATTGTTTATTTTTCCCTTTAGGTGTAATGTAGCAGCAGGAGTTTAAAATGTATGTGTTTTATTAAGGACAGAGAGTTAAAATTGCTTCAATCAGGGAGCACTTGTACTGATTTGATTTACTCACAAGCTCTTTGTAGAACTGTAATATGGATTCTTGTGAAAGGTTACTGGTGCCAGACATAAGCTAGTTGCAAATTAATGATTGGGACCCATGCAGTAATTACATAGATTATTATTGGTAATGAGCTGTTTACATGAACGGGTAAGATAAAAATGTGTAAGAGAAAGAGCTTAGTTGTCTGAATTCAGGTGCTAAGAAGAAAGTCAAGTTACTATGCAACTGACTCTAAAAGACAGCCACACACCTTTCTGTTTGGCTCTACCCCCTGTGCTTGTCTCCTTGCAACTGTGTGCATGTAACCTTCATCTGTGGCCTGCAGTGGGTCTGTTACCATGATGCTGGACCTGGCGAGGTGCGTTAGCAGTGAACCTTGTCAAGGTCCAGTTGTTGAAAGATTTATTCAATCTTGGGGAAATTAGGGTAGAGAATGAATCCCTAAATGAGTTCTACTTTTATCCCCACTTCTTACACCCTTCCTTGTCTCACTAATCCAACTAAAGCCACTCTACAAGGTGCCTTAGGAACAGGGAGCATGCCTGAAATAAGAGCCATAGATGTCATTTAATCCAAGGGGTTTCTTCCCCGTTTCTCTGCCCAGTTGGGTAGAGGGGAGGTACTTTCTAAAGCCAGGCAAGGAGAGCCCCTGTAAGCTGTTCATTAGACAGCCTTGTTGCTGTAAGATGAGTAGTAGCATGGTGGTTGAGTTTCCTGGTGCCATAAGATTTTTGCCTTTTAAAATCATATGCTGCTGTCAGATACCAAGAAACACCAGAGGATTACTTTTGATATGCTGATGCTAAACCTGAGGACCAGAGGAACACTAGATGGATGTAGCAGTGCATTCCTTGTGGCCATTCATCATTTTATCCAAAGTCTCTGAATCCAGCGTTGTGAGTGGTGTGTGCTGATGTGTATTGAGGCTGGATAAGAGACCAAAGCAAGAAAGTTTTGTTATTTTTTTTAATCTGTAAGTGTGAAAGAAAAGACTGTTTCTCTTTCTCTCACATCTGGGGAAATATTGACTTTAATAATGTGATGTAGATGTAGCAGAACATCTCAACTGGTAGAAGGAAAAACTGGGAACTGATTGTGTTAAATACACTGACTAATTAGACTGTGAAAGAGGCCAGGAGTGTAGCAAGAGTCAAAAAATGCTAAGTCATTAATCTAAATAAGTTGATTTTTAGTAAATACCAACTAAATAAAGCTTTAGAAGGTACATAAACTGCAGGATTGAAATACATCTTGCTAGGGGAGAATTTTGTGTGGGGTTATTCCACATTAGTCTCCAAACTGTCTCTGGCAACTTACTCTGAAACACTGGTGCTGTTGCAGCCAAAGACAGAACATCAGGCCAGGTAGATGGATGGTGGGTCTGGCTCCCCTTGGCTTGTCTGCATTCTGTTTTGGATTTGACACATTTTCTCAGAAGCTTGTCACAAGAAATGTGCCTTCTTTCAGGCAGGGAGAGGTGAATAATTTTGTGAACCATTAGTGAGAGTTACCTGGTTTAAGCCCATCTGGAGTGGTGAGCCAAGTCCCGTGGGCAGGAAGCTAGATGCCAACCATCAAGCTAAGAGCTAAGGCAGCTTTTCCAAGTAATGACCTTAGTTTAGGAGCTGCATTTAGAAATTATAAATAGCTGGAGATGGTCTCTTTCCATCTCCGAGATATGCTGGTGTGACTACCTACTCTCCTCAGAGGGAAGCAGTCTGCTCACAACTCACTGCTGTAGGCTGCTAGCATAGTCCTTCACTGGGGAGCATCTTGTAGCTGGGCCTACCTTTTTCAGACCTATGCTCTTGTGAGCTGTGATGGATGTCTGTCAGTCCTTATCTATGCGGTGTGAATATTTCTGATGTTCTGTGATTTGAACATGGAGTTGTCAGTGCCAACCACTTGCTTTTCATGTCCTCCCAAGATACGAGCTTTAAATGGTGGAGGGGATGTTTTAAGAAAATGTGGCACTGAACCTCTTGCTGAAGGGCACATATGAAGAATCTATTTATAGTGTGCTTGCATTTCTTCTAAGCTTGGTTTGTGTTGTTTATATTTGATGTCTTGTGGCTGATTTGTAATAGTATATTGGAACTTATTCCCTTTAAATAAACTTTTCACTATGCAACCAAAACTTTCGTCCTCTGTTTAAAGCTAGAGAGTGTTTTGATATGAAAAACTGAAGTACAGCCTTTCCAACGACAAAAAAATACAATCAAACTGGGGTTTATGAGCAAAGAAGCAAATACTCAAAATGTCTGCTTGCAAATAGATAGGAAAATGCTCTGTTGTCAGCTGGTGAAGATGGTTCTAGCCATTAAAATGACTTGCTGGGATTTTTCTCCGCAATGCTTGAGATTATATGGAATGCTTGAGGAACGGGAGAGGAGCAAACAAGTAGCTAAGCTTATATCATGGATACTGGTAGTGTCTGAATAACCTCCAGTGCTTTGTAGTGGTACCTCTCACCTCTGCAGATATCTCCTATAGCAAGCACTATAGAAAAGTGTTTGCCCTTCATAGCTCCTTGCAGCTGCTTGCCCATCAACTTTTATCTTACTAGGAGAACTACTTTTACATGACCTGAAGGAAGCACCTGCTGCTTAGAACACAAACAACGCCTGTAGCCAGAATCATCCTTCCTTACCTGTCTTGTTATGAAGCTCAGTAGGACAAGTGCTGCAGGAGTTCAGTTACCTCTGTTCTAGTTCTGTTTCCTTGGAGCACTTTTATAAAATAATTGATAGGAGCAATCATAGAGCAAGATGATCAAAGAGACAAATGCCTCTGCCAAGTTAAAGATGTTCCATCTCATTTGAAGACCACCAAAAAGAAACAGTGCTACAGCTATTTGATGAATGTGAGCTCACTATGAATCCCTGTCCTTAAGCTTGGCTCAGGCATGTGGTCAAGAGGAAAACTAAGCAATTTCGTGGGGATGCAGGGAAATGATGTGAAAGTTCACAATGCTAGTTCTTTCCGTAGTTTTTGTGGTTGGGCTGCAGCAGAAACACACTGATCGTGAGCTCCTTTGTTGGCCCTGCCATGAGAAGTGACTCCTCCCTGTTTCAGCTGAAGTGGAGAATATAATTTTTTGGCTGCTGCGGCCCTGTCATTGCTTTTAGTTGTGTTTGATTGCCAACAGCAGTTTTGAGGTTAGCAGAGCTATTCATTGTTGTACAGGTGGTACTGGATACACAGTGGAGGCCCTGTAGTAACACACAGATACGTGATTATCAAGGAAGCTCTGCTACCATCCTGTCTTCTGTTAGTGGTAGTCCTGACTGAAGTGAGAGAAGTATGTTTCACACCTGCTCCTACTTATGAGAACTACAAGAAGTGGGTGCAGATTCCATCGTTTAGTAATTGGGAAACAACCTATAATTTGCTGCAGAGGTGAGGGTTGGGTTTACCAAAGCCAGAGCTGATGGCCTTGCCCTTTCACCTCTTCCTTGCTGCTGGGGCTAGTTTTTCCCTCTACCCCCTTCCTGATGCTACCGTGAGCGAGGGTCGCTGGGGTCTCAGCTTCTCCTAAAGCTTACCAGAGCCCTGCGGCTGGGCCGGGCTTCGCCGGCTATGCCTGCAAGGCAGCTGGGGTAGTGGGTGGCTGGTGACCGCCTGTAGCTGCGCCGCGGCGCCTTAACGGCAGCAGCCCCGGGGCCTGTGCAGCTGTTCGCCGCCATGCTACCCGCCCGCCTCCGGGCACGGCTGAGGCGGACGGGCAGCGCTCAGGAGAGCGGCCTTGCTTTCTACGTGCTGTGGGCGCTGCGGGAGCCGCCGCAGCGGCTCGGCAGGTGCGGCCCGGTCCGGCTCGGCCAGGGGTAGCCCAACAGTGCTTTCTGGATCTTCCATTTTAATCCTTGTGATTCTCTTTTCTGTTGTTCTTCCCCACCCTCACAGCCAGTCCAGCAAGATGGGTTTCCAGGCCTGGCTGCCCTTGCCATTGCCAAAGCAGTTGGTGGTGTTCGGGCTGGGAGACTGGAGCTGCTACTCTCCAGACACGCGCATCACAGTGGATGTGATAGTGTCCTCAGGCATCCCACCGCAGCGAGTCGGCATGCTGGAGCCTGCCTGCAGGTCACAGTGGGAGCCAACACTGCCCAGGTGTTAGGAGGGGCAGCCTGGAAAAACTTTATGCTCAGTGGTGCTGCTTGGTTCTGCTGGTATCATTCCAAAGGTGCTCAGGCCTGCCGGTCCTCCACCCATGGTATTTGTTCTCTGTAGCGATGCTTTCAGCTTCCTTTTGGCTGCTTTCAGGGCTGGATCTTTTCTTGCTTTGGGGTGTTACCAGCTAGTGGGGTCAGGAATTCTTTCCTGGTCAATGTCACTTGTAGGCTAAAAAGCTGTGGTTCCCTGTGCAGGTCTCTGGTGTGGGAAGGTGACTGGAGGACAGATATTTTCATGGCCTCATTGAAAGAGATGGACAGAGGCAACCCTGTGAAGCTTGTGCTGACTGTCAATGGACAGGTAAAAGAAACAACATCCTCTTCTCTTCCCGCAATTGGTCACAACCTCTGCGATTGGTTGTGGCTTCTGAGCTACAGAACTTCTCAGATTCTCTCCTTTTCCTTCCCTTTGCTACTCCCAAGGCAGAGCTGTCTCATGCAGATCTGTAGATGCACATCTGTGCTGAGACTAAACCCTGTGATGCTCCAGACCTGTTCCCTAAACACAGCTTTGCTAAAACACCTCATGTGTTGCAGGAGACAAGCAGCAGGGAGAGTGGTTCACTTCCAGTTCCACTCTCTCCTGGTTTTTACCTTGCACTGAAGCCCTTGGATTGCACATCTCTCAGTGCCTGCCTTTGCTTTTCTGCTGGTGCTCGAGATGAAAGCTGAGCTGTTCCCTTTCAGGGACTCTGTCCCTTGCAAGACAGCTTTTTCTCACCCTTTGTGGATAGAGGCCAGCATACTTGGCGTATCCTTTTGTTCTCTCACGGTTTCTGCTGCAGCTGCTCCGAGGTGTCTCCAGCAGTACACCCGCCCGCCCCTTCTTCATCCCAGAGACCAACCAGTCACCAGTGCTGCCAGTACATGATGTACCCCATAGCCAGGACATGGAGGATCCTGCTGCGGTATGTGGAGCCTTTCTCTTGTGATTTTACCCACTCCTTAGTATCTCTTCCCCCACTTGTAGATGCTCAGTTGGTGCCTACCAGAAATCTTTCTTGTTGGTCTCTTAGTGGAGACCTGACTAAGCAAGTTCTGGAGCCAAAGATTCACTTGTGCTGACACAAGCGGTAGTCTCCATGAAATGCCTTTGGAAGGGTTGAATTTAACAGCCCTGGGATCACTGGTCATCCTGGTTACTCCTGGTACAGACAACTTGTCTGCCTTTCCAGTTACCTTTTGCTAGGAGTGCCTGTTGCAGCCAACAGTCTGAAGGGCATGTAGCAGCAGGTAGCTGCATTGCTTTGCATATATATGGCAGCTGATACTGTTGGCATGCTGGCCTTTAAGACTCAACAGGAAGAAGTGTTTGACAGCAGACACCGTGTGAAACTAATCTCTGGCCCAGTAATAGACAGCTCACAGTAGCCTTAGGTCTCTTTCTTCCAGGCTGGTTTGATTTGAACTCTTCTTGCAGGTTAAGAGTCAGAGTTCAGAGGTGACTGATAGAGCCTCCAGGCCTGGGAGGAAGGATGTCCACCCACCGCCAAGGACCCTGGTGGCACCCTGTGCCCTGAAGCCACAATCTAGCAAGGTGGAACCCAATGAGGCCTGGAGGAAGAGTCCTGTCCATCTCAAGAAGCCCAGGAAGGTTTTATTTGAACCTACAGAATCTGAGAGAGATCTCAATGAAGAAGGTAACTCTCACAGTTTCCAGGTTTATTTTACTGGTCTTGTGTGAATGATCTATCAATGCTACCAGGCAACAACTTTCCAGTCCATTTTTCTATGTACCTTTAAGGCAACATGAGTTTGTCTGTCTTAGCTTGCAAAATACTGGTAACTGCACCTTAGTCCTGGATAAACTGCTTGATGAATTCTTGTCTGTTGGGAAAAGGCCATAGACAGAACATGGGATACAGTTAGTGGCAACACTCTGTACCATAACATAATATGCCTCTCTTCATGTGAGTCCAAGTGTTTTATAAATGAAGGCAAGTGTCGTTAGCCATGTCTTAAAAATGACTAAACTGAGGTACAAGAAAGCTACCTACTGTGATGTTCTGTAACCTCTCCTTCGGTATGTTCCCCTACTAGCAGTGTACCACTTCTTCCATAGAAGACATTGGTTATTATTAACACATAGGCAGTATGAAAAGGGTTATATGTATAACTAGTATACTTGTACTGACTTCTCAGTAGCGAGAAGGTAGCTGCCGAGGGGTTTGGAAGCAAAACCTTCTGCAGTATGAATTCCAGGTTTTTGTGCAAATGTTTGACAATAACTCAGTGGTCCTCATGTGAAATGACTTCTTGGGAGCTAGCTTGCTTCTCACAAAGGCAAATGTAGCTCCATCATTAAGATGCTTCTGCTGTAGGCAGTGTGAGAAGGGAGGAAATGAGCTCCCATCGGAGGGGTAAAATGTAATGGTGTCAGCATGATGGCAGTCAAAGGCAGTGTGTCCTGCTCTTAGCCATCTTTTATATTTCTTCTTATGAGACTTTCTTCAAGACTGTTGCTCTTGCACCTTGTTTGTTGCAGTGAGGTAGCTTTGTGCTGTGGGTTGGAGGAAAGAAGGCAAAAGGGCTTTTAAACTGTGAAGCTTATAATTTTCCGTTGTGTGTCTGCTGGCTGTTTTCTTTATGGGGCCATCTCTGTGTTTCCTCTGCAGATCTGGCAGTGAAGGAGCTGCAAGGTGAGGATCTGATTCCTGGTTTGTCTTTTCAGCCCCTCATGGATGCCATTTCCTTTAACATCACAGGCCTCTCGTGCTTCATACTTTAACTCCCCAGTGATCAAGAATAACAAGTAGGTTGTGTGTATGTACTGTTAGTCTCCCTGCAGTTGCCCTCAGGATAGGTGCTTCCAGTACTGTCAGGCTCTTCTGTGTGTTTCTGTGGCCCCTCTGAATCCCAGCCACACCTCTGGGTGCACATCCCTTTGAGGAAAAGAGTGAGATGTGGAATGGACTTTGATTTAAAAGGTTTTTTAGCTTGTTCAGCCAACTGCAGGGTCCTGGAAGAAGAAAGTAGGAGGAACAGAGCAGGAGGAATATCTCTGGAAGCAGCTCCAGGCTTCTGGTTGCTCTATCTTGGGCACTAACAAGCTGTCCCTGGGTAGCCCTTCCTCACAAGGAGTAACACAGGGGGGAATATCACAACTGGGATATCCCTTCTGGGGATAGGTAATTGATGTGAGACATCCAAGCCTGTCTGTATGCATCCTACACCTAGTCAGACTGTTTGTTGTCTCGCTGTGCTAGTGGTGTCTCCTCTAGTACAGTAACTATTCCCCAAAGCCAACAGGAGAACTTCCTGGGGGAGATAAGGCTTTTGCCTTCCCACTTTTCCGCTCTGAGCCCTCAGCTGCCTTGTTCTCCCAGCAGAGAAGGGAGCTAGGGGTGTCTCATCTGATGCTGCTCACAGCCCTGTGTTCTGCCTTCCTCAGGCAGTCCCAGCCCACGGTGGTGCCATGCCATGTGCCTCAGTGACCCAAGCACAGCTGTTCTGATCGGTGGAGAAGGTGTTGATCAGCAGTCCTGCAAGGATGCACTATGGAAACTGGAAATTGGTGGGGACTTCAGGGCTATAAAAGCCAGTGGGGGGCAGTGGCATTTCAGGACCACTCATGCAGATTTGGGGGGGTGGTACTCAGGGGTCTGTGTTTACAGAGGGAACAGCAAAGGTATTGCATCTCCCAGCTTGGTCACCAGACTGAGCTGACAGTGTAGGGTCTCATGCAGGGTAATATGTGAGAGCCCTGCAGGAGCTAAGATGTAAGTTCTGGAAAGAGTTTGAGTTTTAAAGGGTAAAAGCATCAGTGCAGTTTGCAGATGACTGGTGGAGAAGTGAGATATAATTCCAGTGCCCTGCAGCTTTCTGTACCTCACAGATCCTCTCTTCCACCTTACTGTTTTCCACCTAGTTAGTGTTTCACTTCAGTTCTTACACAAAAACACTTCTGTAGTGAGTCACTCTAGCTGTGAATCGAAGGAGAGTAGGAGATGATCGGATCAAAATCTTGAGTAAAGATTTTATGACTTTACATCTGGAGAAACTGAGACCATCTGTGAACTCACACCATGTGTCTGGTGTTGCTCCCACAGACAGTGATTTCTGGCTTCCAGTGGATTTCCAGCTACAAAATGCCATGCCATCGTGCTTGCGTGGTCACACAGCTACCTATGACCCAGACACCAAGCGTATCTACATCTTTGGGGGCATAGGGGAGGACGAGAACTACAGCAGCATCTACATTCTGGACACAGTCACCTGGAAATGGCTACTCGTGGCTGTAAGTACTGCAGCTTTTCCAAGACAAAAGCACAGGAGGGGTGGCAGGTCTTGCCTGAAAGTGGAAATCAATGTGCCTGTGTCCTTACGTCAATAGTCTTGGTCCACTGTTGCTGTAGGTTGCCTGAGCTGCTTAGTTGTGATTGACAGATACAAAACTCTCTGTTGAAAGGCCACAAGCTTGGCGGAAGCCAGGAGCTGTGCCAACAATGTTTGATGCAAGGTGAAAAAATGGTTGCTGTAGAATGCTGTGTCTGACCAAGGTCATGGGTGGGAGGCACTGTACATGTGGCAGAGGGAAATGGCCCCTCATTTTATATGGTGCTGTTGTGAGCTGCACTGGACGCTGAGGAGAAGATCTGGTCATCTCAAATCTGGGATTGCTCTGAGCACAGATGATCTCTGAGCTCTTTAGATACATGTCCTGCCCTGCGGAGGGCCTTGTCAGCGAGGGGCTATCTGTCTCTCCTAGCTAAGTCACAAGATGGCTTTTACAGAATAAGCCTGGATGAGCTCTCTTGTTTTCTGAGGAAGCTGTGGCAGGAGGTTGACTTCTCTCCTCAGAGCATTCTGGTGGTGCAGAGTTCACAAAGGATGTAAGGTGTACCTGTGTGGTAAAGATCTGTCTGGGGAGCTGATAAAGTGAAAATCAAGAGTTGTCAGACTTACTGCATGATGTTTCCTACAGGTCTTGCAGCAAATAATACATTTCTTGTAGCTAAAGTATGTTGAACTTTTTCCAGGCTAAAGGGAGGATGCCAGTGCTCACCTACCACAGTGCAACTATTTACCGCAAGGAGCTCTTTGTTTTTGGAGGGATTTTCCCCAAGAAGGCATCACTGGCAGTTGGACCCTGCAGCAATGTGCTCTATGTCTTCAATCCAGAGCATGAAATTTGGTACCAACCCATCTCTGAAGGGGAAAAGCCTCTGCCTAGGCTTGGGTGAGAGTGCTCTTATTCCAGCCCTCCAAAATAGAGCGGAAAACCTCTGCTCACCTTGCCTCCCACGTCACTTTAATTTCCTCAATATTATGTCATTGTTTTCCACTGCTGTCTCCTTAAGACAGGGCTATGATTTGAGCAGTGTGTTTCCCTGTAACTCCTGTCCTGAATCCTGGTGGGAATCTGTGGGCTGCAATGGCTGGGGGTAGGGGCGGGTGTAGATTGAAGCTTTGGCAGCCCAATAGCAGAAGCCAAGGCTGAAACATCAGGTTTGGGAACTCGCTGAAGATACTTTGTTCACTTGCTGCTTCTCTGCCCAGGCATTCAGCCACTCTACTGAAGAACAAGCTGTTGATTTTTGGGGGTCGGAGGACTTCTTTCTACCTCAGTGACATGCACATCCTGGATCTTGGTAAGATTCTGTGCCTTGGGAAGGCTCAATCTAAGGCAGGGACTGGGGGATGAGGCATGCTCGATGGGAAGGTAGCATCAATGTTATAACTCCTAACTAGGCAATGTAGATGGAAAATTATGGGGTAAAAAAACCCTTCTGGGGTGAAGAGGGGAAGGAATGGGGAAAATTGAGACTGCTTTTTTGGAAGAAGCGGGGAAACACAATACAAGTTGCTGATGTGGCAGAGTGGAAATTTTTGTTTGCTTACAAGGCTGAGGTTTTTTGACACTTCACCTGCTTTTTCCCCTGGCTGTTAGGTTTCATGGAATACACACCAGTCCCCCTCCTTGCAGGACAGCCTTCTGCACGCTGGTAAGATCATGTTGCAGATCCAGGAGCCATCTTCTTCCTCTGTACTTTCCCTTTGAAGTCAGGTTTAAACAGCGCTTGTGATCAGACATAGTGGCATATCTCTGTCCCACTAGTGGATGGTCCCTCTGCTGTGGGATCAGACACTCCTGTGCTGTCCTAGTTGGTGGCTGTAGGGTAAGGGGTAAAGACCCCTTAGTCCCCCTGGAAACCTGCCTTTCAGGCTAGGGGAAGGCTTCTGCCATGTGCTAGTGAACTGTGCTGCCTACTGTTTTGCCTCCACAGTACCTGGAGTGTGTGCACACACAGACACACACACACACACAGAGGGAGAAACTTTTGCTAGGGCTGTGCTGTCCCTACAGGGACATTATTGTTCCCTGGAACAATAACTAAATCAGACCAAAGCCCAGTAACCAGCTATCTCACTCCATAGAGCATAACAGATGAATTTTGATAGCTTTTTTTGAGATAATGAGATGATTTTCAGGCCTGATTATGACCTAGCCTGCAGAGGCAAACAAACAGCTCTTTCAGGGTTATTCAGCAAGTCAGGCAGAAGAAAAGCAGAAGTTAACTTCCATTCTGCAGCTTAGGCGCCCAACCTCCTGCTGACATCTGCCCACTGCTGACTGAGGCAACCCCAGCAGGTTTTGCTGTATTCACCTTTCAGCTTTGCTCTGGTTGCAGTTTCCATGCAGCTCTGGCAGTGTCAGACCAGAAGGTTCTCATCAGCGGAGGCTGCAATACCAAGGGAGCCCTGCAGGATGCTTTTATCTTCCACCTAGGTGAGTGACTATGACCCACCTTCCACACCTGAAGGTTGGGCTACAGGAGTGTTTCTGAACACCTAGTCTGGTCCACTTGTGTCACCTCTCCCACTAGGAATGGGTTTGTCAGTATTGATAGCCACTTTCTACTTCAGATACTCTTTCATGGAGCACAGTGATCCACCACGACCTCTGCGCCGTGCCTCGAGCTGGCCACACGTTGCTTGACCTGACTCCTGCCTACCAGATGGATGTGGACAAAGAGAACAAAGAGGAGCATAACCTGCATACACTGTTGGTCTTTGGGGGCTCCAATTGTGCTGGGACCTTTTACAACAGCACAGTCAAGATCCAGCTGGACCTAGGATAATGCACGCTACTCAGAATGAGCCTGGAACAGCAAAGGCTCTTCACCAACCTGAATACAGTCATGGATGACAATAAATGAGTCAAAGCACTGTGGCATTCCAAGTATCTATATGTAGGTGAATGCTACCTTGGCACAAGAGATCGTGGGTCTGTAAAGCCTTTCCAATGGGTATTTCCCTCTTCTATGGCATCAGACTGGCAGAAGTTCTGTCCTGCATCCCTGGCTTGGTACCTAGGCTTGGATGCCAAAGCATTCAGTGGGTCCTGGGCTGAGCCTGCACAGAACAATGTCATGGGCTTCTGTGTTTCTCTTCTTGTCCTCCAGGTTTCTGGGATGGAATTCCTGGGGTGTTTTCAGCTCTTGGAGTTACTTAGGTGTTGGGTTTAATTTGGGATGAGTGGAATGGGATTTGCTCTCTGTCCCTTGGAAGGTACTCACAGTGACAATACAGGGCATTCCAGTTTGGAGCAAATTTGGTATGGGATTCCCTTTAGAAAGAACCTGCAGCTGAGGACTAACTAGGAAAACCCCTCCGAGTGGTGTCTGAGGATGGGAAAAGGGAGGAGAACACCATCATTCTCAGCATATGGGAGTGAGGTGGTTGTGTCTGGCTGACTATGGCATAACCGCCTAGCTTTGCTCTAGACAGGTACTGCTGATAGACATAAGGAAGAGGTACAAATCAGGTGTCCCAGGTAGTAATTCTCTTGTCATTGCAAGGGTGGCAAGAGCTGCGGGACCCAGCAAGGGCTAGGATTAAGCAGTCTTCTATCAGAGACTAGCTCTTACCATTTATATCCATGGTACTGATGCTTATGCCATAGCTCTGAGGCAGCTGCAAGGAGAAGCAGGTGAAAGAAGCAGCCCTTGTGGGGAGTCCAGAATTGTCTCAGTGCCTCACAGTTGTCTGGGGACACGTTCCCCAACCCAAAGCAACACTAAGGGGACTTCTGATAATTATGGATGCTTCTGTTTTAATCTGATTCATGGATACACATTGGATAGGAAAAAAATGCCAACGGTCAGAAGTAGCTGAAAACTTTCTAGCAGAGGCATAGCTCCTGTAAGTCATCCAGGCTACTTCCAGGTCTTCTGCCCTTCTTCCCATCCTGATGAGAGACAACAGTACTAGGGCTTCTGGCTGGCACAGAGTCTTACTCAAGCTGTAGCTGTTGTTCTCTTTGGCAGTCCAGTTTACTTGATTTAATGAATAGAAGGGCTTTAAGCTTGCAGCTCTGCAGGAGTATCTGGCTGCCGGGATGGGTGGCTTACTTTGAATGCCTCTAACTCCAGGAGAGCTTTGTTTATTCTGGTTATTGTGGGATATGGACCCATGTCCACTTTGAATCTGAAAAAGGCAAAGAATTTGGGAAGTACTCTTGAGTCAGACAGCGCAGCAGTGAGCAGAAGGGTCAAGAGCAGTGTGCTGTGCCTGCCCTATATGGGAGAAGCTCACAGGCTGGGGTACTTTTCATTAAGAGAAAAGGTTCATACTTGCAGGTTTACAAACAAATGCTAGAGTAGAGTTTAGTTCTTCTGTATTTACGAGGCTTTTACATAGTGTGCAGCACAGGGTGAGAAGGCACTATGTTCTTCCTCAGAATCATGCAGCTACTACTCGCATAGGTTTAAAGCTTTCTGTAGCCAGATTAATCTTCCCCCCCCCCACCCCGTGTGCAGTGTAAATATAGGGTAGACTGGGAGAGAGGAGGTGGAGTGTGGGCAACCTTAGCTTTTCCAAAGGACATAGATCAGTGTTCCTTTAGGGGCCTCTAAGGAGAGAGCCCAGCTTCTTATTTCCAAGAGCTTCCAAAAGAGATGGTATTTATGACATAGAAAAATTACTGTGGAGAAGAAACCATAACTGGATAAGGGAGGTGGGAGGGATGCTTTCCTACTGGCACAAGGAGCAGCAGAAGATGAACTCTGACAGCCCAGTTCAAGGAGTAGGTGCCCCCAAAGAAAGCACCTCAAGCTTGGCCTTAGTTACCTTTCAGCGTTGTAAACTTGAGGCACCAAGCACAGATCAGCCATGGAAATCTGCAAATGTAGCAGAGAAAAGGGGTCAGAGTAACTTAGAGTCTGTCCCATCATGCTTCCCTGTGGTTGCCAGCTTTGACAGCAGGATAGAAGTTATTTTATCAGCCAGTACAGAGGTGTTGTTGCAACAATCTTATTCTTCAACCCAGCATAAATAATGCAACAGTACAAGGAAAGGAACTTCATAGGAGTTACCAGGAGAAGCAGCTGTCTGCTTTTAGGGAGCTTCATATTTACCAGCTGATCATTGTGACCTCAAGGAGGACACAGTGCTTCTATGGCAACTGCCTCTGAGCAAACAAGCCTGCTGGCAAGCTGCAGAGGGAGATGATGGAGGGATGGGGGTGTTTGCATGGCTGGGAAAAGATGACTAAGTTTTGCTTGTTTGCACTGCAGAAGTATCAAGCAGCTCCTGACAGTTTCAAGGCCTGACAGGTGATGGGTCATGGCACACAAGCTCAGGAACTTGAGGTCTGAAGACTTGAAAACAATACAGCTAGCTGCCTGTCTGCACAGAGGCAGCTGCCCCCACCCCACTCCCCGGGTCACAAAGCTCTGTGTGCCTTTCAGAGCACATACTCTCCAGCATGGGATCTCACAGCTAGCTTATGCCCACCAAGGGCTCTAGTTCTATAAGGCTCCTAGTAGACAATCCTCTGCATCACAGGTAATTGCAGGAGACCACATTTTTGCCAGGCTTTTGTAGGAAAGATCCAATTGCTTGCCAAACAATGGGAGAGGCCTGAGTGTCCTCTAGCTTGGTAAGGGTCAGAACAACTTGTATGTGAGCCCTCTGAACTCTGTCTGCATTAAAATTGGACTAACATGGCAGAAAAATACAGTAGACCTTGGTTAAAATTCTACAAGTTCTTGGTTCTACAGAGCAAACCTAAGAACTGAACCTGTGTTTCTTGAGCCAAGCTTTGTGTCTAGTCAGTGCACTTGGAACTTCAAATCCCTTAAAGATGGATTATATATTAACCTGTTTCCATGTCCTTTAGTAGCAGCCACATCTTAGATATGGCTGCAGAATCTAGCCATCAGCAGGTTACAGGCAGGGACAAATAAACATCTCTGTAACTACCTGCAAGCCAGTAATGGCCTGAGTGGGATCCATGGAGCTGTTTTTCTCAGGGTGAAGGTACCTCATGTAACCCCAAGCACAGGTTGGGGCTGGGCTTTGTCTCCAGGACTAATTTATTTTCCTGTTTTATGGAATATGGGGGTTTTCAGTTCTCCAGTGGTATATAAGTCAGATACTTACTTCATCGCCCACGCAGTAGCGCCCAGCAGTGTGCTGCAGAATCTGCTCCAGTGCTGCCAAGAGAAGTGGTACACTGGGGTGAGGCATTGGAGACTCATTTGAAAGACACAGCAAAGACCTTTTAGACAGGGAATTATGAAGAGAGAAATTCTGACCCTGAGCTGAGTGTGTAAAAGGAGCAGTTTGTTTTAAGTTTTTAGGGTCCTTCAGCCTTTGTGATGACAGTTGCTTCAGGCAAGGCACATGAAATACTAAGAGAATACTAGAGAGATATGTGAGAGGGGAAAAATGTAAGGGTTCAGTCAGTTTGTCCGTAAGTTAAGATGGATCTGCTATTCTAGCACATGGGGGAAAAGAGTTTTGAGGAAAGAAGAAGCACCATATTTCTCCCAACAAGGTAAAGAAATTCTCTGCTACTCGCTAGATTCTGTAGGAGTTTGCCAGCAGATGTGTTTTCTCTGCTGACAAAAGCATATCAATGTAGATTGACAGAACTTCAACGCAAAAGGCACTGGTTTGGGAGCAGCTGGGTGGAACGGAGAAGTACTGTCAGCCCTCATGTATGACAGCGAATCAACTGCTGCAGGGTACAGGATGGCCTCAGGCTTCCCCTCTTCCATGCACAGCAGTGGAAGCACACTGTGGGCAGTATCTTTCCTCTGAGACCCTGGAGTGTTACTAGCAGGGCAGGACCCCAACACACCAGCCTAGGGAGAGCTATTGTTTGGTCCTGAGGAGGAAAGTAGGACCCCAGCAGCGCAGAATTTAGATGGGTCAGTTGAAGTGCTAATTGCTTTGGATGTGGGACGCACCTTGGAAGCCAGAGATGATGCAGTTCTGAGCCCATTCCATCTTTTTCTCCCCTATTTGTTGCAGGACCTTCAGATTCTGTGAAAGCAAGTGATGTCCAGGTTAGATAGATAGACTGGATCTTACCACTACCTCATGCAGTGGAGGAAAGGGGACATGAGGAGGTGCCAAGTCTGAACCCCTAGCCTGAGTTCATCCTACTGGGTGAGCCCTGACCTCACCCTCAGTGTCCTTTTGTAACAGCTACCTGGGTATCCCTTTACCTCTGCCCTTTGGCTTACTCAGTTGTCTTCCTAAAACATACTAAACCCTGTGTAAAACTGCATGAGTTCAGCTGTTTGTGGGAAGAACCCTGGGATGCTATAGGATTTTTTAATAGGAAATACTCTATTGTTGCTATTGGCAGATCAGGAAGAAGCTAAGCAGAGATTTCACATCTGAAAACTATGGGCTGGCAGCAATTTAAAGAGACTGGGCTTTTCAGAGATACAGACTCCTGAAAAGCCAGCCTGCTTTTCATTTGCATGGATATGACAAGGCAATACCTGGAGTGGCTGAATGCTGGAAGCAATGTGATCTGCGATCATTCTGGCTTGGGCTCTCTTCTTTGGATCTTGGGGCAGGAGCCTGGGGTTAGGACGGGTGTCTTCTAGGTAATGAATTATAGCTAGCTGTAATGAACAAAGAGATAACATTGATTACAGGGCTGGAGCACCTCCCCTGTGAAGAGAGGCTGAGGGAGCTGGGCTTGTTCAGCCTAGAGAAGAGAAGGCTGCAGGGGGGCCTCACTGCAGCCTTCCAGTACCTGAAGGGAGCATACAAACAGGAGGAGAATCAGCTTTTTAGAAGGGCAGACAATGGCAGGACAAGGGGGAATGGATTAAAGCTAAAGAAGGGAAGATTTAGATTAGATATTAGGGGGAAGTGTTTTACAGAGAGAGTGGTGAGGTGCTGTAACAGGCTGCCCAGAGAGGTGCCACATCCCTGGAGCTGTTCAAGGCCAGGTTGGGTGGGGCCCTGGGCAACCTTGTGTAGATCCAGGCCTGGAGATTGGTGGCCCTGCCTCTGGCAGGGGGTTGGAACTCTATGATCTTTGGGGTCCCTTCCAACTCAGACCATTCTACGATTCTATGATAAGGGGAGTTACTGGAGAGCCACAGAAAAGTTCACATCCTGAACACGTGGAAAAAGGAAGCTGATCCAAGAGGATACAATAGCTTTTGAATGAAATTTGTTACCAATCTAAGCAACAGAATTTTCCTTTCAGTATCTGCTTGGGACTGTGTTAGTGATTAGCAAGAGATGGGGCAAAGCTGTCTCCTCTAGACTGGCAGCAGGCTGGAGTGAACACTTAACAGGGATGTATGTGGCTGGTAACTCACTGACTGAGAAAGGGTGATTCCATCAATTTTCAAGGCTGGGACTTGCTGCATGGGATTCACTGCCTTGAATTCAGCAGAAAACTGTGGAAACAAACCTGAGATTACTGCAACAAGAAAATCTTCTTTCTTGTTTTCTTCCCCTAGAACCCAGTTACCAAGTTATTTTACTTTTTTACCCAGCTTTTCCCTCTACCTCAGTACTAACATTTCCAGTACATTATGTTGTACTATTAGCCTGCAGCAAGTTCCCACCTGGGCTCAGGAATCACTGCATCCAAGGCTCGGCTGCCTTACTTCCTGATAAACCATCGGTACAAAGCCCAGGATGGCTAGTACTGCAGCAGTGTCACTATTACCATTCTAATTCTCCAACTCTGTGTTAGCCCATACTGGCACATCCAGACAGTGCATGACTCTCAGCTAAGCACCCCCCAAATAAATTCTCAGTGAAGATCTCTTCTGACCCACCCCTTCCTTTGGCAGGCTGTTTGTAGCCCCTTACTGCATCATTTAAGCATCTGTTGGACACCCCACCACCACTACTACCCACTTTCTGGTGTTAGAACTGAGTGAGGTCGAGTCTGTGTTTAAACTGCAGTGCAGCTTCTGAAGTCTGTGTGCCAGATATGTTCAGTTATACTAAGCAGGAGCAAAAGATCCTCAGCCTTATGAAATTCAGTCACAGGTGTTTAAGAGACGAGAAGACCTTTAGTCTCCTGCAGTCACGTCCCTCTATCCTACATGCCAGGGAATACTGGTTTAAATTACAGCAAAGCAGTGAGGAATTTGGTGAACTATATGAACTTTCTAGTGCTGATCCAAATTCTCCTAATGATCCCCAAGTTCAGTACCCCTGGAGAAAGCAATGGCAGCTGTAGCTTTACCTGCTGTCCCCCATCCTTCAGGAGGTTCACTGGCACCAAGTCATAGGCAATCCCTTTCAGAGCCATTGCTGGAAAGAACAGAGCATACAGCTTCAGACAGGCACACTGAGATCAGTTTCATTCATTAATGTCTCAGGGAAATCTTACCATCACCACTTGAGAGAAGAATGGCTTTAAAACCAAAAAACACCCTATCCCTTAAGAAAGGTGGTTTGGGTCCACTGAGAAGAGAGTGTTCTGGCAAATGAAGGACTAAAGTGTTAAAGACCAGTCCTGGCAAAACCACTGGATTATTCAAAACAAGCTTTTCCACTCTTTGAAACACAGCACCTCCTGAGAGGGTTTACACAGGGCAGGGGGGCCTGTCAACACCTGCAAATCCTTCCTTAAGTCTGTCGCAGTCCAAGTAGGGACCATACCCAGCCCTGCTTACCTCTTAAGACCTGGGCAGACCACAGTCTGAGACAGTATCAGTGTGTAAACAGAGGGCAGGGCCCTTCTGGATGTTATGGAAGAAACAGCTATCTGCATCAAGTTAGCTTTGTACAAGGAGTAACTCTAGCTGCAGGAGCTCTGTTCCTCTACCTTCCCCCTGCTCCAGGTAGGCTGTGCTATTCCCTTCCCTCCCAGTCCAGAGGAGAGGGGAGGAAATGCCTCCCTGTCCTAGGAGCATGTTTGCTGATCTCTCTCTTAATAAGTGACTGATTAATTTAGCTGGTGAAGGGGAGGATACTGCAAAAACACCAAGAGAATAAAAGATATCAACACGGGGTCTTACCGATTCTCACTCTCCAGGAGCAAGAACTTCGGAAATAGCTGTAAAGTATCGGCTGCGAAGAGAAAGACAAAGTGGTTACATGGTGGGAACACCCCAGTATTATGAGAACAAGGCATGAACCCAAGGCACTTCAGGAACTTTAGGGAAGGGCAGAGCAAAGTTTGGGGGAGAGAGGGCTCCTTTCTGAAAGTGACTGCTCCTGTTTTGGGTGCACAGGTATTATCACTGTAGTTAATGCCAGCCCTCTGAATATTTAGTTGCATCTGATGTTTCCAGCAGCAAGTGACCTTAAAATTATTCCCTACAAAGCTTCTCTCTTTGTCGCTGTCAGACATTGGTTACTTTTATCCCATCTTGGCTTTTTTTAAGCAAATTTCCCACCCATTAAATCAAGCACCCACACTGGCTGTATGCATGGCATAAACCAGCTTTTCCAGCCACGCAGGGCAGGCAAAGACCTCTTTCCCAAGGAGAGCTGCTGCTGCCAAGAGGGCAGACAACTCACCTCTACCTGAACTCCAGCACTGAGGCAGCTTTCTTGAACCCTTCCACCCTATCCACAGACCCTCTCACCTTTTCAGATGCCATAGCCAGTGTGTGCAAACTACTCCAGGAAATAAAAGCAACCTCTTTGCTTTCCCTTTTAACTTGGCTGGGATGGGGGAGGCTTCTCTCCTAAAGCAAATGAGAAAAGGACTATGCCCCCAAATCTGTGCCCAGAGCATGAAAACCAGCCAGTCAGAGTAAATCTGAAGTGACTGCAATCAGCTTCATCTGCATTCCCACGTGCTGCAACCCTGACCCTGACCCCAGAACTATTAACCAGCTTGAGGTCAGAAAGCTCCATTTAAGAATCATCCCTATTTCCCCAGCTTTCTGTCCAGAAATAAAGATGATACCTAGAGAGTCTGTCAGCCTGTCTCAGTAGTTGCCAGTACAGAAGGGCTGCCCCAGGGAACAAAACAAGGAAGCAAGCTATGTGCAGAATTTCTGTTTCACTAGGGAATGACTGCCAGCTCCCTGAAGAGAGGCTGACTTTGCAGCATTGTCCCTCAGCATCTTCCTGCAGCCCTCCTCAGTGCTGAGGGGTTTCTATGTTGCATGTCTGGGAGAGGCTGCTACTCTGCTCCCAAGGCAACTTTGTGTGAAATACGAAGCTTGCTTTTTTGTGTTCCACACAGGAAATAACAGTACTCATACATGTCTCTAAATAAACCGGTAATCACGTCTCTCCTTCCTTCCATAGATCTCCCGGCATGCTGGGGAACTCTCTCTATCTCCACCCTCCCAAAATGCATAGAGATGCAAAATTATACCAGAGACTGATAGTAGCAAGGCAGAAAAAGGCAGGGATTTGCTCACACACATACCATGCATTCAACAGAAACCTAGAAGTTGTCTCTGCTCCAGTCCTCTTTGTAAACCCGATGCTTCTTTTACAGCGTAGACTGGTTCAAATTACTTTAAATGAGGTATGTATTTGATTAAATTAGTCAAAGTTTACTGTAGAAATCATCTATAATTGAGGAGGGAAGTGATGGCAGTATTGGCAACACTTTTGCCGACAAAGTATTTACTGATTTTCTTGAATTCTCTGCTCCTGGACTCAGGCCATTAGGAATCTCAGCTGTGCTTTTTTCCAAATGTCTAGCATGCTGGGTTGCAGGAAAGAAACAGAAACTATCACTTCAAAAGGAAAACACACAGCATTCATGGGAATATTATTTTTACTTGTTTTTCCTGGGGACCTTACTGATGATTTTTTAACTCAGAAATGCATGTGCTTCACATCTGTTCTAGACTCTGGCCTCTCAGCTGGCAGAGACATTTCTTCTGTTCTTCATTGATTTGCAACCTGTGCTATCATTTGTAATAAATTGTGCTAACCCAATTGTTTCTCTTTGTAAATTCAAGGCTCCAGGGTATTTCACCAAGAAGAACACTGGAAACAACCCATCCCTCAGCTGGGAACTGTGTCTCCAGAGGCTGAGGCCTGGAGTGATCTCTTATGTTCATGCTGCCTTGCTCCCAGTGGCAGGGCAGATCATAGACAAAACCATCAGCTAAGTCAAGAGGAGAGCAGGTGTGTTCTGCCCTCAGTGGACAGGTCGCAGTGACATAACTAGTCTTCCTTGGAGGAAGATCTAAGCATGGGCCAGGGGAGTGCTGGGAATGAACTGCCTCCATTTACAACCCTGTGGGGTAAAATCCCCCTAAGCTGCAGGTTTAGACTTAGGTTTGAGCTGGGAGATATCAGGGAGGCAACATCTACCTCATGTCTACTGAGATTTCTGGCTTGGTTCTGTTTTCATTTCCAGCATCAGCAGTGCAGTGAGGAAAGTTTGGGCTTAAATGCCAATCTAGAGTAAAAATCTTAGAAACGCATTTCACTGTTTAGGAAGATGGAAGAGACACCCCAAACTTGTGTGTTGAGCCCTGAGGTTTCCAAGCCTGTTTGCATCAGTATGGTCTCCTCTGGATACCACGTTCTTCCAGGCTACATTCAAGACTCACTTGGAAAGGCAAAGTCTTTTCACCTCTTTCCTGTGACCTGTCAGTCCCAGCAGCCTGCACACAGGGACTGACACAGAGCAACCATCCACGTGGGGCATGAGGGAGAAACCTGCTCCTCCGAGGCTTGCATGGGGGAAACCCTGGTGCCTGAAAGGCACCGCTTCTAGTCTGCTGGCTTGAAGTGTAAAGGTGTAAGCGGAAGGAAGAGGTTTGCTCCTAAACGCTCAGCATCTCTGCGGCAGGCATTAGTGCTAACAGCTCGCACGGATAAACACACCAGCACTGCGTAGAGAGGCATTGCTTTTATTCAGCGTGGGCGGCACATTCTTTGCTCTCCACTGAGACAGAGACATAGGCGCTGGCCAGGGCAATAGAAATCTGTTTAAGAGATGCTGTGCATGGGGTGCAGCCCCCTCGGTAATCACCATCGCGGCCTGTCCGGGGAGTCCGGGGCACCAGAAGCTGATTTGGGCCGAGGTCCCAGCCAGCTGCCCTGCTCCCTCCAGCTCTGGGGCCGCCATCGCCCGCGTTCCCCTCCCGCCCGGTGGGGACGCTCGGCAGCGACGAGCTACCATCGCGTACCTTGGCCGCAGCACAGCTCATCCCGCGCCGTCACCCCTGCGAGGGTTGCGTGTCAGCCCCGTCCCGGCCTCGGATAGCGGCTCCGCCCCGCCCTGGCGGTACTACATCCCCCAGCGTGCCCCACGCTCCGCCCGCCTTGGCCTCTGTGTCCCAGGATGCGCCGCGCCCGCCCCGGCGCTGGAGCCCTGCGGATGCCGGCGGCGGGGGGTGGCCGGGCCGAGCCGGGTCCGCGCGGCGGCCCGCAGCGGCAGCGGGAGTCCCGCCGCCCGCCGGCGGGGCCGCCGCACCCCGCCGCCCCTCCCGCTTCGGCTCCGGTTCGCCCGGCAGCGCTGGTTCTCGTCAGCCTCCTCAGCTTCGCCTCGCGCTTCCACCGCCTATCGGAGCCGCCGCACGTCTGGTACGGGCTGGGGCGGGGCCTGTGCCCCTCCGGCGGGCATTGCCCCGGGGGGGCGGGCCTGGCCCGAGACCCCGGTTGTGGGTGGGTGCCTGCCTCTTCCCGGGAGGCGCCCGGAGACGGCCGGCTTTGGTCCCCGCGCCCGCTGCCCCGCACAGGAGTGCCCCCAGACTCCCAGCCTTCGCCCCGTTCCCCCGCCCCATTACTCAGGCACCCGCCCGCCCTTGCCTTGCCCGGCTGGGAAGGGATCCGCGTTTATTCCGGGCAGGCGGTGGGATGGATCCTGGCTGCGAAGGCCCGAAGGAGGCGCGGCGCTCTCTGCCCAGCCCGTCCCGGTCCCTGCCCCGCTGTCACCGCAGCTCTCGGGACGTGCTGCAGCGAGGAGACCGCGCCTTGGCGGCCGGTTCTGTGGCTGGCAGGCTGGTTTTCTGACATCTCCGAGCTCGGCCCGGAATCAGACGGGCAGGCTGGCGGGTTCAGGGTGCTATTATCAAGCTGTTTAAAAAGGGCCCAGCCTGGAATGGCTGGAGTACTCTGTGATTTCCCGGTGAATTTAATGCATTGTCTCTCATACAACGTACGGCACTGCCCTGGTTTTGGCTAGGATGGAGAGTTTTCACACGGGGCCTGGCTAGGTGAGCCGAGCTTGCCAAGGAGTTGCATGGGGCTGTGTGGGGAGGGATGGCTTGGTGCGGTATGGGGAATGGCTGAGTGCCTAGTCGGTCATTGTGTGGGTAAGTTGCCTTGTGTCACCCTTGTGTAAGTCCTGCTACGAGTCCTGTTGTTTCCCCCTCCCTGTGCAGCCCCAGCAAACTGTTCTTATCTCCCCAAACCCTGAGTTTTGCCTTTGTCTCCCCTTTCGGCCTGTTCTGCTGGGAGGTAAGTGGTGCGTGGTGCTCAGCTGGGGCTGTCACGACACTAACCCTCTGTATGATGGAAAGCATAAGTAAAAAGACCTTAGGTTTTTTCTTTTTTTAATTCTTTACTGTCTTCAGCGTTATAGCAGGTTGTTTGATGCTGGTTTGGTTTTGGTTTTTTTTCTAGTTGGGATGAAACTCACTTTGGAAAGATGGGAAGTTACTACATTAATCGAACCTTCTTCTTTGATGTCCACCCTCCTTTGGGGAAGGTAAACCTCTCTTCTGTTACATGTTTTAGAAAGCACAGGAGTCGGCCAAACAAAAGTCTACCACATCCTTCTGGCTGAAGGATGTGATGAACACTGGTACCTTTCCTAACCGCTGTTGGCATCATCATAATTTGCGTTCTCTATCTAGAGCTTCAATATGCACCTTTTCTTCTTCATGAAATTGCTTTGAATATGGGAAACCATAACAGTATTGAATGTTGGATATTCCAAAGGCTTAACATTAAGGAATGAATGTGGTATTTAGTGGTTTGGAGGGGATATTTAACAGAAGCTTGCAGTGCAATGGAACCAAAACGTTCCTGATAGCTTGTGTGTAAATGCAACTCCTGGAAGCCTTGGCTTGTATATTCTGTAATCAAAGAACTTGTTCTAGCAACAGCGTGCAGTGTTGCTGAAGGTACACTCCTGGCTCAAAAAGCTTATCTTCCTTTCATGCCAAGTCTCCTTAAACTATAGGAATAGAGAACTATGGGAGAGTCTACAGAGACAGAATTCCTTCTGTTAAGTACCACACCTGGTATTTCTTTTGAGTTTGCAGGTGTCCTTATACTCAGCAGCCAGAGCCCTTTTGATGTCTTCTGATTTTGCCTTCAGACAAAGGACAATATGTATGCATATGAATTCTGAACATAAGCTCTTGTTTGGATGATGTGTCTGAATTAAGCAGTTATCCTCTGAATCGGACTTGGATTCTATAACAGTTTTACCCACTGCTGACTTGAATACTCCTTCCCCCAATGTGATTTCCCTCACCATTTGTTTCACCTTTTTTCTTCAGATGCTGATTGGACTTGCTGGCTACCTTAGTGGATACGATGGTACATTTCCCTTCCAAAAGCCCGGGGACAAATATGAGCAGCACAACTATGTGGGAATGAGAGGGGTAAGGCTCTACAGGCTAGTATCAAGCTGTTTGGCTCTCCTGTGCTCTTCATTACAGAGTGTTATGTCATAAGAACAGTGCTCCTGGATCAGAGGTGGTTGTATTGTGAATAAGTGAGAAGGCAATAAGAAGATCATTGAGGCCCACCCTTGCTGCTGATTACTGAGGCTACACTCCTGAGCGGGAGGAAATACATTGCCTGCTCTGCAAAGAGGTCATTGCTGAGCTTGGGTTTCTGCTCACTCCATTGTGCCTGGCTGCTCTGCTGTAGAGCCAAGGATGTCAGAAAGCCAGGGATATCCACTGCCATCTGCAGTTTGCAGCCACTGTGACAGTGAACTGAGTAAGCTGATAGTGGGGGAATTGCTATTCAGAGCTGTATTCTATCTGAAACCCTGGCTGTACTGCTATCTAGAGCCATAAAACTGTCAGATAACACAAGCCAAGAAAAAAAAAAGAAACAGTGGCCAATCGTTAGTGCCTAGAAAGAAGGATAAAACCAGGGAAAGTGTATTTTCTTGGGTTACATTTTAGGTCTCCAGCAATTTGTGGTTCTAGATTTCCCTGAGCCAAATGCAGGAGAAGTGCTAGAACCAGACACTGAAGGCAACAGACCTTACTGTGATGGTGCTTTCTTTTGTTTTGATTTCTGTTCTTCCTCCTCCATTTATCCTTAATGTCGTTTATGTAAGGGAGGTGATACTAGTCTGCTAACGATGTAAAGTACAGGCTCTTAGTTTTCATATAATAATACTTTGTTAAAAGAAGTTGAGAATGATGAATGTGCAGTGCACCTTCTTGACGTTATCTTTTTATTAATATCTGATGTAGTCTAGCAAGTGAATGATTGACTGTTGTTACTGACGCTTCTGGAGAGAGAACAGAATAAGCAGCTGTCCTCCTTTGAACAGTATCTTTGTTCATTTGGCTTTTATCTGATGTTCTTAGTGAGTCAGTGCAACACCTCCTGTTGTAGGTAGATGTGTAAGATTAAGGAAGGGAAAGGGTGTGGGGGTGTGTTTGCCTTGGGGAGGGTTATAACTTCTCCCATGATCATCTTTTCCTGCAGTTCTGTGCATTTCTCGGCTCCTGTCTGGTTCTCTTCACCTACCTCACAGTGTTGGAACTGTCAAAGTCACTGCCAGCAGCCTTACTCACAGCTTTCATACTTATCTTTGGTAGGTGTTCCTGCTACGGCAAAATTGAGCAGGTTAATTATTCAGAGAGTATAATTTCTGGATTATCATATGTTACCTAGTCAGGGGATATTTGGGTTAATGAGAGAGGTTCCCAAAAGCCAAGTAATTCTCCTTTATACTTAGAGACTTTTTAATTGACGGTCCCATTGAGAATTTCGTGTTCTTGTTTAGTTCATATGTTATGAACTGCTATGTGCAGAACCACAGCGTTGGACTGCATTTCACCTCGGTTCCAAGAATTTTTGGAAGATGGATATTGGGAATGATTTTTCCCACCAGTGAAATGTTGATACCTGACATGAATTACAGAAGTATTTAACAGTGTGCTGGGTGACTCTGGAAGAGTTCACAGTAAGAAACGAATAAAGTTCCTTGTTGAATTGAGCCAAGTGGAGAAATCAACATTGCAAATGGAATTATCCCAATTGGGGTTTTGCGAGGACACACAGATATTGAGGCATGGAGACTTAAAATACATCCAAGTCATACGCATGTAACATCTGAAAGATAATTTCTCCTGTAGCGTCCTCTGGCCACATGCTAGTGCCTTAGTAGCTAGATCATTTTATCTGTCATGCTTGCCATCTGAATATGTTAGCAGCGCCTCCCAAATGGTGTTTCATAGATCCTGTTGTACTGCCTGCTTTTTTGTGAGGATGGGGTTTTGGGTTTTATTTTGATTTTTTGGTGTGTGTGTGTGAGAGTTGGTTCTTTTTTTCATTTGTTACCCAAGTAGAACTTGAAATGTTCTGATCTGCCTCCGTTTCCAAATTTTCCCTTGTCGTGACTACACTGAGGAAACTGGCTTCCTGCAATCTTAGACTCACCTGGGGACTGCAGGCCTTTCTCACGTTGTTTGTCTGTCTGCAGATACGGGCTGTATTACTTTGTCCCAATATATTTTGCTGGATCCTATTCTGATGTTCTTCCTCATGGGAGCTGTTCTGAGCATGGTAAAATGTAACAGCTGTGCTGATAGGTAAGAGGATAATTTTGTTAAACCACAGGTTTAATACAGTTTCACAAAGATAAAGTGCTGGAACATGTCTGCCACTTGGTAGTCTAGTGAATGGCTGAGATACGATTGTTTCAGGAAATTTGGAGGTGAAAATGGCTTATGGTAGGGGAAAGAAATTTCTAGCATGAGGGTTTGTGGAACTAGGGAGAAAATGTCATGGCCAGGGTAAACTAGGAGAGAGATTTAAATAGATTATTTTAGCATGGAAGGTAATTTCAGCAAAGCTAGTGTTTATGGGACTCCAAATCTTGAAAATGAGGGTTAAAGCTTTTTAAAGCTTGACAAGAAAGAAAGCTAATATAGGGTGTTACAGGTCAGAAGAGGAGGAATGAGGGATGGTTGGAGCCTGTTTGAGTTGAGGCTTTGCTACGTGATGGCAGGAATACTAATTTGTTATCTTGAACCAGTGTCATTGTCTCCAGGTTGTAGAAAAGCAGCTTATCTGTGATGGAAATCCTGTAAGCACTTATAAAAATCCTGCTAGCTAGCGTAATTTGAGTGTAGAGAAATTGATACCAAACATTTGGGACAAATACAGCCAGGATGTTTCTGAAAAAGCAGTTAAGTTGCTCAGGGTATTTGCTATAGACCCATACAGGCAAGGGTGGTGATGAGTCAAAAGGCTTCTTTGTGACTGGACTGTACAGAGTAGCTTCCCCACAGTGATTTCCCCAGAATTCAAAGACCTAAAAGCTGAGAATACTTTGTTATATATGAGTACATTTTGTTTCATGAACTGTTCAAGCACTGATCATATCAATCTTAGTCTGACTGCAGCACACATGTCTAAAATGCACAGAATTATGTGGGGCCTACCAAGGCCATCCTCATCTACAACACATGCCTCAGGGAATGCAGGCACTAAGTTACAGGGCAGTGTTTGACCAGCTCTTTTTGGCTTTACCTGAACTTACTTACTTATGTCTTGGAGTTAGTCCTGTTTTCAAGCTATTTGGCTTTATGCAAATTAAAAGCCAGATCTAGGTACTGTGTTGCTCATCAGGTCACTAGCCGAAATAAAAGCATCAGGAGTCAGTAGGAAAAGGGTTTAAATACTGCTGCCATCTTTTCTCTGTGGTTCAATTTTGTTTGCTTTTTGCTGGAGCTTTTGTTTCTACTTTGGGCAGGTGTTTTCTGCCGTGGCCTTTCTGCTTTAGATAAAGTAGCTGTTCTTTTTCTCCTGTTCTCCCCCATGTCCTTGGTTTTCTGAGAGATGTAAATTTACATTTTATGGAGCAAAAGCCCTGTTTCTACTTTTAGACTTTCCACGTGTTGGACTTTCTTCATACTAGTATTTTAGCTTATACATGGTGTTTGTGTTCCCTTCCTTAAAGGGGAGATCTATGGCTGCCCAGGCTTAAGTGTTGGGCCCTTCTGAAGCTTGCATCAGGGGTATCTTTGAATCATTCCAAAATTAATGAAAAGAAAAAATCTTTCTATTACTCATGGGCTCCTGAGAAGAAGATGAAATGTAATTTTGCAGGGTAGCCAATTTGCTGTTTGTTTTCCTGATCGCAGATGCCCATTTCAAGTAGCCATAACTTATTTACTGACCTTCTCTATCCATCCTGCAGGCCATTTTCTGCCTCATGGTGGTTCTGGCTGAGCCTGACTGGCGTGAACCTTGCTGGAGCAATGGGGGTAAAGTTTGTTGGCCTTTTTGTAGTCCTCCTGGTGGGCCTGAATACAATCTATGACCTATGGGACTTGCTGGGTAACCTCAGCCTGTCACTGGTAAGTATTAAAACCTTTTCATTTCACTAAGGGTTTCTTTCTTTTGTTTTTGCTTTCTTGTACCTTTGTAAGGAGTTGTCCTGGTTATTGACCACCATGGAACTAGCCAAACACTAATACTTTGCCTGCAGCAAACGGGCATATGAAGTGAATTATGATCATTAAAGATGAAGGTTACAATGGAAACAAACTATTGTCATATGTTTTTAAAAAAACAAAAAACAAACAATGTCATAAGAGCACAGCAAAAAGGTGGTTGTATTTTCTTGAGAGAAACTGTTACCTTCCCAGTTGGATGAATTTTCTTTCAGTCTAGGTTAAAAATGCTCTTTGAGAGTTGCTGTACAATGTCCCAAAGCAAGATGTTGTCCCAACACTGTTACACGACCTTCTGAGGAGTACGTGCTACCTGGCAGACAGGCATATCTTACGACACAGCACCCAGTTTGTGTGAGCAGCACGAGCTCAGGCTTTGTGTCATGAGAGTATGGGGACACAGGCCCCATAGCAGGAGCATGCCACAGTCTGTCACAAGTTATAGGCATGCTCTGCTACTTGTGGTCTCTGTAGCCAGTCCTGAAGATGCAGGCAGCTGTAGCCTGCTCAGTTTCACACATTTGCCAGTGTGTTCGTGTGGCATGTTCTAATACATTGCATTTTATATTTGGGGACTGTGAAATCTATGTTTGGAGGAACACCTTGATGTACCACTTGGTGTCTTGCAACCATCAGGAAAACAAATTCTTCAAGCACATCTTTTAAAAGGGGTTCAGCTCTCCTCTTGTCTCAGCCTCTTTTGAAGCTTGAAAATTCTCTATCTTTCACTTACTGTTTTTGTCCCATTTGTCTCCTAAATGGGGGGGAGGAGAGTGGGGGGATGTTGGGGGACTACTTCTGTTCCTGCTATGGGATTTGTTTTCTCTGATTAATGCATATCGATACAGGCTGCAAATATGCAATGTTCCAGCTCCAGAGAAGCACTTCTCAAGAAAAGTCAGTTAATTGCATTTGAAATGGAACAAATCCATCATGTCTAAGCTTTCTGCCAGCAGACGGCTGCACAGTGATTTCATTTGTGCTGCTGGCAGCAGAGGCAGCAAGTCTCTGAGCATAAGAATATGTAAAGGAATTTACTCCAGAAGGTAGATGCTCTCTGAATAACTAACTATGGCAACCTTGGTGCTTGAGGAAGGACAAAAAAAAAAAGAAGCGAGGATCAAATCCCTGAAAGCCTGAATAACTTATCTCTGCATTTGTTAGGAAACTACTCATGATGATTTACAGGCATGGTTTTGGGGACTAATTTGATTTTTAGAATTCTCAGCTTATCTTGGTCCACTGTTCTGGTTTTCTTGATGCTGTCTTTCATGTGCATATTATCTTTTGACTTTTCATTGAAGTCTGTAGTTAAACCCTTTTCACAAAGATTGAAGCTCATTGTGGTCATTTGAGCAGGGAACTGGAGATTAGTTCATATGCCTCTCTGCTGCATAAATTTGGCTGTGTACCATCAATCAGCATTTTCCCAAAATGTGCCCAACGGTGTTCTGCTCAAGTACTTGAGCTGAGCAACTGTTTCCTTTGACTTCAGTAAGTTCTTAGTTTTGTTCTGTTGGCTCTCTTTCCATTACTTCTGAAGTCTTTGTCTCAGCTCTTAAGGGATGGAGGATGGTTAGCTTAATGATTGCATGATAGATACCATATTCAAAAAAAAAAAAAAGGAAGATACCATAGTGCATCTGCCTTTGTCTGCTTTGAAGTTAGTGGACATTTAGCAAACAATTTTTTTTTAATTTAAGGTGGTTTTTTTCCTCCCACAGCTGTTTATTACCCACCCAGTATTTTAGATTACTTACTCTGCTATCAGCAGTGTCAGTAGGATGTAATTGTATCTTGGGCATCTGTGTACAAACCACCTTTCCAAGGGTTTTAAATAAAATGTTCTGCTTTTGTGTTGAGGCAGCCAGAAACACTCACAGGTTTTCCTGCTGATTCTTCTGTAACTTTTGACTGAGGACCAGCAACAGAAGTTGCAGTGTAAGAGCATCCTTGCTAAGTGAGCTGGTTTCTGTGAATGCATTACCTCTATGTCCCCAGGAAGTACTTGCAGTCATATTTGCATGGGAAGATTTGTTGGGAGAATCATATCTAACAGCTTGTGTTCTCATGTTTTTATTTTACCTTTTGCTTAGCGTTGACAGTTACTATTCCAGAAGATGGCATCTTGCTGTGATTTTTGTGTCAAGATGTGTACCATTCTGACAAACAAAAATTAAAGTCCTTGTTTTCAAAGTATGGTCAGTGGGAGCTGCCCAACCTCCTTTACCAAAGTTAGGCATGCCCAACATTTTTGAACGTTAAGCCCTCCTATTGCCCTCCTGTTTGTCTTCCTCCTGAGCCCCTGAAATCTCAAGGTGCCCCAGCTTCTGGATGTGCGCAGCAAGGTCTGCCTAAGCTTTTACTGCTCCCTAGGCCTTTGGGGGGTAATTTTGCACCCTGCTGAGCTTGCTTGCTTGGTAGGCTTCTGTTGTAGAACTGCTGCTCAGAGCCCTGTGAGATAGAGTGGAGCTGTTCTGCAGCTGCACTGTTTGATCCAGGTTGTGTTTGTTACAGGTCATGTTTGGGAAGCATTTACTGGCTCGTGTACTCTGCCTCATCCTCCTCCCGCTTGCCCTCTACACGGCTATGTTTGCAGTTCATTTTACAGTCTTAAACAAAAGGTATTTCACAGTGTTTTCTCCAGATGAAGAATCACTTGTCTTTGCTTTGAATTAAAGGCTGTTGATGATGGATTTCTCCGTTTCCGATGTCAGAAGCACAGCCACGAGCTGTGTCTTTGTTTAATTCCCTTCCCTGACTCTTGCATTATTTTTAGAGGAAAGCTCTGGCCAAGCCTGCAGTGAAACTGAGTTTGAGCTTAAGACTTTCTGAAATGCCAAGCAAGTATCATAAACCAAAGTCTCTGTCTCCTTTTTTTTTCCCCTCCTCTTTTTTTTGGACCTGAAAATGCCTCAACTCCATTCTTTATAGTTTTGTTTTTGTAATTAAAAAAACCCAACCAAAACCAGGCATTGCATTCCTGAAATGAATGCTTTGGCTGCGATTAAAAAAAATAAAAGTCTGTGCACTCAAAGGGAGGACTCTTTGGAAGCCTGTAACCAGGCAATGCTTTTTATATGCAAAGAGCACAGCAGCTAGTAAAATGGCCAAGTAATATGCCAGCGTTAGGAGATGAGGTGAATAAGCATTTTACCATTAAAAAATAATATAAAAATAAATCTGTTGTTTTCCAATTGAAGTCAACTGATCTTACTACTGCCCTCTTAGCAGAAATGAGACTTAAGGAGCCACAAAGAAAGGCTTTGTTACCTCTGACTTGACGATGGGTCGGTTTATTTGCCGTAAGAACACCGCCAAAGACAGTACGTTTTTGTGACCTCAGGTCCTTGCAGCTCTGGACCATTTCCTGCAAGACTGTCTGTCTCTCCTGTGATTCACAACATTAGAGGTGTGTGCATCTAAGGGAGCAGCAGCCAGTCTTCTCCAGTGCCATGTGTGGTTTTATCTTTTTCCTTTGGCAAACGCGGTTTGGTCATGCATGACAGAGCTTTGTATGCCTGTTTTGACAGACTTTGAATTGTCACATTCTTTGCTTGCTTTTGTAGTGGTCCTGGGGATGGTTTCTTCAGTTCAGCATTTCAGTCCCAGCTGATCGGGAACAATCTTCATAATGTTTCTGTTCCAGAGCGTAAGTGTACAAACAATCCAACCCCTCTAAGTGTTACTGAGCTATGTGAGGGTTTAAATAGAATCAGCATGCAGAGTTTGCTGTCGTGGTCAGACCCGTTTGCTCCTCTGTGACACTGCTTCAGAGCAGTCTGATGCTTTTCAAACTTGATCATGTTTTAATGTGACCATATACTCTTAGGGAAGGCTATCTCAATCCTCTCGCTATTGAAACAACTTCCAAAGGAACTAGCACTTCTGTTTATATTGAAACTAGGAAGAATTCTGAGTGTTTTAGCCAAATGTTATGTAACGGTTTTACTGAATCATGGTTGGGAATGGAAGATAAGCTTGCAGTGAGCTGTGTGGAGTAACATGTCAAACAGGAAACAAGCTTTCATCAAAACAAAGCGGAGAATGTGTGCTGAATCGGAGCGCTACAGACTATTTGGGGAGATGTTTATAGGAGAGCTGCCTCATGCCTCTTTCCCCTCCTTTCTTCCCATGTAGACCTGGCTTACGGGTCTGTGGTCACAATGAAGAACCTTCGGATGGCAGGGGGATACCTGCACTCCCACTGGCACCTCTACCCAGAGGGTGTTGGAGCTCGCCAGCAGCAGGTCAGTGAGCGGTGGTAGTGCTGCCTTTGTCTATGACCATCGACTCCAATTGCACTTAACAGTAGGTGCTATATATTTACTCAGCATCCATTACCCTCTCAGTGCCACAGCTGTGCTCTCGGTGTGGAAGTCTGAGTAAAAAGGGTGCTTGAAGTGCCTACCACACTGCCAGAGAAGTGCCTTCATTGTTGGAGGAAGACTGGCCTCTGTAGACAGATGCTAAGAGGACCTAAAATAATCTTCCATAATGAAAGTGCTGCTGTTACCTAAAGAAGTCTGCAAAGCCTATGTTTAAAACAAATACATTACTTTATCTTAAAGATTTTGTTTTGTGTTTTAAATGCAGCAGAATAGGACTGCTGTGTGTTGTGGTCACTCCTGCTGCTGCATTCTGTGACCTTACATGAATTACTCTCCTTCTGTGCCTTGCTTTCCTCATCTGTCGCCAAATAATTTCTAAGGCTTTGCTCATTAAATTAGACATCTGTGTATTCATAAGATAGTGATAATTAAACTGTCTGAACTCTCTGAGGGCTGCTGATTAAATGATTAAGTACTAAATCAAAGTAAAAATCAGAAATCTTGTAACTATTGCTAATTAAGTAGTACCAAAAAAGTGAATTTCTTATTTTTGTCCATCATCATCAAGATTCGTTAGTCTTTGCAGCTTCTGCAGCTTTCCCAAGATGTATTTTGCAGTTTGTATGTTTGTTTCTAAAAATTGTTCTGAGCTTGTTGAACGAATGTTGCCAGAGAAGGATGAGTGTTTGTTTTTCAACTCCATTCAGTCTGTGGTGAGGAAGTTTTGAAAAATGAAAACTTTACCTCAATCTTCTTTTCCTGATGTTCTTCCCACCAAAAGATTCTAGTACTCTCAGGTGAGATTGATGTTTATTATTGTAGATGGACATGTACTGAAACTGGCTCAAGCATAGGCAAAACTCAAGTGTAGAGCATACTTTATGACACTAAAAATAGGGAAAGGGGGTTTGGAGAGGACTCTCATGGGATTTTCCTTGAGGGTAAGTGGGAAAGGGTGGAAATTCTGCCCCCTCTCAGCTCCTGGTGCTCCCTGCCCTGGAGGTATGACAAAGAAAGGGGGTTGGGACAGTTTGGGGGCTGTGGAAAGGAAAAAGGACCTTAAGACTTGGAGGAGATTTTAGGAGGAAGAGATGGAGGAGGTGATTTCTGCTTCCTCTTCTCCTCATGATACAACTTCAAGGTGTATGAGGTTCCACTGCTAGCTCTCCCTTTTCCCCCACCCTCAGACATTCCTGTAGGTTCTGCCTCTCACCCATCCACTGGTCCATCTGCTCCCACCATCTGAGTGGCAGGCAGAGGTCTGCGACTGTTCTATGGTTCCACAGAGCAGGGCTTGCTGCTGCTGGAAGAGGAGAATGATCAGAGTGGGCACAGTTCCTCCTGCTGAGGGAAGGCTCCCCGCCAGAGAAGCGCCCTGGGGCCAGGCGATCTCCCCTGCCCATGGTACTAGTAGGAGCAAGTTACTCTGTGTGAGTCTGAGCAGGCAGGTAAGGATTAGCTGGGTAGCATGTGCAGCTTTAACAGCTGAATCCTTCTTACCATGCCTGCATCTTGTGGCAGAAGTATTGTGGTTGTCACAAATCTCCACCAGTGATGCCTGTCTGTAAAACCAGTGCTGTTTCCATCTCCTGGTTCCGATTGGTGATTATTCAAAAAGTTCAGCTTCAGATATCCTGCTGTTGTAGAAGGAGCCTCTGAAGTAGGGTGAGAGGAGGTCAGGCGGTATGGTTGGAGGCCGTACTCATGATGCGTGTGAACCGCCATTCCACGTAGCACTCTGGAGCGTACAGGCTGTAACACTGAATAAAAGGTGTGATCTGGGCTAAGGAGTGCTCCCAGGAGCACTGTCATAAAAGTCATCAGGGTTTCTGTGTCACTGGTGCTTTCATTTGGCATTGAAGCTTACTGGCCAATGTGTCTGCAGTCACTGGTGTGGGTTGTTTGGGTTTTTTTTTCTTGTTTGGTAACATAATTTATCCTGTGCTTTCAGGTCACTGCCTACTTACATAAAGATTTGAATAACCTGTGGATTATAAAGAGACATGATTCAGATACAGGTAACAAATACCACTAAGTGCCTTTTATAGTTGCTGCTTCAGGTGTTTTCACTTCAATATTCCGAGTTCCCTCCAGGGCAAAGTATCCTTCACAGATATGAGGGGCAAAGGAGATAGGACAAGGGGAACCTGGCTCCATCTTGATTAACGCTGTTTGTGTGAGCTGTGGTTTTGTTTTTTCTCCAGATTGTACAGTTGAAGTAAGATTTTTCTCAGCTGAAGGGTTGCACTGACAACTTTTCAGCTACATAGGGCTGCAAATAAGAGAAGAAATGAATCTGAACTCAGTATTTTATGGAATCTGTTATTGTGGTGGTAGGTCCTGGAGAAATTGGGTCCTGATACATTCTGATACATTGTGTTCAACTGATTTGCATGGAAGTTTGCTTGAGACAAGATAGACTACTGAATGTGGGTATCTGTAGTTTCTACGTACATCCGTTGTTGTAGGATGTCATACAGTGTAGCTGAGGCGTGTTTGGGCAGGCAGGGTTTCCTTTCTTCACCCACAGCACGTGTACATAGAAATTAACAAGAACTGTCTAAACAACAAAAAGTGCAAATAACCTAGATAAAATTATTATCAGTTTTGCAAGAGCCATTTTGTAGTTCATTAAATAAATATATGTGTGTGTCTGTGTATGTGTGTATACGTGTGTGTGGCCAGGCATCCTCTTTATTTAAGGGCAGTATGTGCTGCCTGGGACCATGTTCTTTGGAGTAGCCCTCAGGGCTCATCCTTAAACTAGAGCAGTGGTTTTACATTGGGCTTAGAGCTGACACGAATTAGTTTGCCTTGTATTGTCTGCTTTGATGCATGAGCATTCCTGAGAAACTCTTAAGACCTTGGTATGTTTGTCAGTGCACTGAGATGATTAGTTTGTCTTCCTTCAGCAGATCTGACAGACCCCTCGAGCCCTGTGGAGTTTGTGAGGCACGGAGATATTATTCGCCTGGAACATAAAGAGTAAGGCTGATTTCTGGGATTCCAGGAGATTGTGTGATTGACTAGAATTGGTGGGAGATTTTTCCTGCTGGACACTACATGGTTAGGGCAGCACAAGTGGACTCTGTGTATCTGCAGGTCCGGTGTGGAGTTTGTGGAGTTTTTCTTCTGTGGTTTATGTTTTGGAGGGTGAAAACTTTTAGAAGCTTTCCTTTTAAGAGAACCATACAACTTCATTAGAAATACTTACCTAGGCAGCAGAGCGATTCGCTTGGCTGTGTGAGGTGCAGTATTACGGGTAACTCTTCTGCAAAGAAGCAATTTCAAACCCCTCATTTTGCTGGTTGTCCTCACTCTGAGTTTTCTAGGCAAAGCATGGGGGTTTGTCAGTGTTCTGCAAGTGTCCTGCTCCTGTGTGCACAGGCAGTGCCCTCCCCCTGCAGCTCACAACGGCACTGAGATGTAACGCTTTTAACAAAAATGTATGCTGGTGCTCTCCTGCTCTGTAGGGAATACTTGGGAGGGAAGCAGGGGGATTCTAGTGACTTGGTATTTAATCTCCAGCTAGTCTGATGTCACTGTGCCACAATACTCTCTGCTGTCGCAGCTTTGATTTCTTAACAAAAGCTCTGTGGTTCTAGAAACAGAAACACTAAACTTGTGAGCCTGGAAATCATGTCATATTGCATTCAGTCTTGCCTGTTACCAAATCATTGCTTAGTTTTCCAAAACAATTTTAAGATTAAAAAAAAGCCTTAAATTTTGTGTCTTGCTACCAAGTATTTTATAATGAATGTGATAAAGTTTTGATCAGGCAGTGCTGGTTAGATACCTAACTGTGTAATGGAGGTGAAACTGTGGTGCTGCAGAAGAGATCCAGCAGATGGCTCTTGTCTCCTTGTGTATGAACCTCGCCCAGCACGGGCAGGGGTTTTCTGTGCCAGGTTGGATGCAGCTGTGTTGTTGGCACTGGTGGTTCATTGTCTGAATGGTTTTACTAAGGACTGAGGGGGATTTGGCCAGGTTTTTCTGGTTGGCCCAGTTAGCCGCCCTTGCTAATGCAGGAGGCTGTTTGTCTGCACGATGTGTGGCTGGGGGCAGGGCGCACTGGTTTCTGTGCTGCTCCCCCTGCAGTAAATCTGTGCCTGACTAAATGGTACAGTCTTTCCACTCAAACACGAAACTGCTAATCAAGACAGGTCAGGGTCTTGCTATGCTTCTCAAAAGAGCAGGACTGTTACTCCCACCTTTGCTCTTAACATACAGTCTTTTCCACTTGCAGCTTGGTGGATATAGCTTGAGGATCGGATTTGTTTATGCTGTGCGACCTTTCTGGCACTGCCTGGTGTCTAGCGTAAGCTCGATCTCACACAGGGGAGCAACTGTTTCACTTTGTGGCCCCTATCACCTTTAAGGCTGCGTCCCGCCCTGCCCTTGCCTGGAATTCAGTGGTCAAAGCACTGGCAGCTCTGAGTGGCTCACACCAAAGTTCTTATCACATATTGACTGAGATGCTAAAAAAGAACCCAAACAGACCACAAGGCTTGACCTTTAATTTCATTTCAGAACTTCTAGAAATCTTCACAGTCACCAGCACGAGGCTCCCCTGACCAGGAAGCATTTTCAGGTCACCGGCTATGGAATAGTAAGTGAACAGCAAGATAAAACAAGAGCTCCTTCTTTTGGGGAGAGTTCATACCATGCCAGTGGGGTTTATTCCTGCTTTTTCAGTTTGTTAGCCAAGATGATAGACATGCATCTACCAAATTGGAGGAAAAACTGATTTAATATGAAATAGCTTATCTTGTATTTAAGGTCTATTTAATGTGAATGCAGACAGGAATATAACTTGAGCTTTGCTGCCAGTCTAGCTTTGGCAGCGTTGAACTCCATAAATGCCAATCTGAGCAACCTTGAAGTTGCTCTGACAAGTATTATTTTATGTATTTGGCCTTGTCACATACACAAGTGCCTTTTTTTGACAGAATGATGACAGAATTTTGAATCACAAAAATGAAATCTGCTTTGAGGGCTGAATTTCCGAACACAAGGGGCTGTTGCCTAAACCCCTCTGTGAAGCAGCCAAGTTACCCCCATTTAAAATGTAATTCTGAGTGGTAGTCAAGCATTGGAAGGAAAAAAATTTAAGGTTGGCAAGATAAAAATTTATTTGTCAGTAGTTGCTCATGCCTAGAATCATCTCTTCCTGATGGGGAATCTCTTTCGTAAAGCCTGAGGGAGGGTAGCCTGGGGTCCTTTGTTTAGCTTTGCCAGCATTAGAGTTTCAGAAACTGCTGTTTGCAGTGTTTCAATCCTCTATGTCTTCTAGTTGGTGGGATTTTTTTCTTCTTTTTTGTTTTGTTTGGGTTTGTGGTGGGTTTTTGTTTGGGTTTTTTTTGTTGTTGTTGGGTTTTGTTTGGGGTTTTTTTGGTTGGTTTTTTTTGCCTGTGGTATGCTTGCATGGTAGAATGGAACAGGAGACTCCAATGATTTCTGGCGGATTGAAGTGGTGGGCAGAAAGGCTGGGAAGCTCATCAAAGTCCTACGGAGTCAGGTCCGGCTAACCCACGTGGCCACAGGGTGTATACTGGGCTCTTCTGGAAAGACTCTGCCAAAATGGTAAATGCCTTGTAATTCCCCTCCATCCTCTCAAGGCCTTGAGCTGATGTGTTCCTTTGCTCAATGATACTTTTTAACCAATCAATAACCATGGTCCCTCCATTTCTTTAGATTTGGAAGAATAAAACTATAACTAGCATGTACTAAAAATATGATGGGGGAGGGGGAAGATCAGTGTGAAGGTTATGCAGTCTGTTACAGGGAAGGTATACACTCTGAAAATAATACCACTTACAAAGAGATCCAAGATTGGCATGGGCATAGATCTTATCATCTGGTAAGTCCAGGAGGAGATGACAGATGTAGTCTTCAAAGCCTATGTTATCCTCAGGGTTCACAAAAATTGCTAGGAAGTGGGGCAGTTCATGCTGTTCCATACCATAATCCTCAAAACTTCTTTTCATTGGTATTTAATTTCTTTCGTGGTTGGAAGGCCTTCTGCAATTTTTGCATTGAGGACAACTATAACAAGCTGCTATTAGCAGGGGTTGTGATTTAATATGTCCTTGGATTATATATCCTCATCATTAAAATGAGATATATGCAGAGACATTCAGACTAGTGCCAAGCAAGCTGCTGTATCTGCAGAGCTGCACTGTGTGGGATGGTAACGTGGATCCTGAAGCAGCAGGCTGTGTGGTCATGTTGCTTCTGTTTCCAGAGCAGCCTCTGTTACCTTCGGTTTCCCTTCCCTGTGTTACGGTAAAAAGGGCTTCTAAGGAATCCTGTGGGTGCGGAATCCTGGTGAGCGCAGGCGGGTACCTTTGGTGAGTGTCCTGGTCAGGAATGCAAGTGACATTTAGACTTTTACCAGTAAAACCGGGCTCGTGGGTAAATAATGTGATTGGTTTTAAACCAAAAAAACCCCAAGCCACTGCTTCTGTCAGCACCATTCAAGAAAGGGGGTATTCCTCCCTGACCAAGGCAAACTTACCCTGTGAACGGAAGTCATTGCCACAAAATACTGATGATATTAAGAGCTGAGAGGAAATAATACTTGTTAACTGCAAATACGGGTGATTAAAAGTATATTGGATTTTTTAAAGAGGAATTTAAAGGGAAGTAATCACTGTTCTTCAGAGAATTAAGTGGTGATTAATTAATGGAATTAATTAATTAGTGGAGCTAAGCCTGCTAAGTGGTGATTGATAGAGATTTCCTTATTAATCTGTCACATTAGACGCAGGGTCTGATGTACTTTCTCCCAAAGTGTTTGATGTGACCTGCTAGAAATAGGGTGGGATGATGATGTGACCTGTTAAAAAATATTTGGTGGAATCCTCTAGAGTCATTCTTTTTCTTTTCTATAATACCATGGCTGTAGGCATGGACTGACTTAAATTAACGATGGTGACTTTCCTCTGGAGAGACTGCAAGGGTTGACTTGAAATAGTTTCTAGCTGTTAATGTGCATCACCTTCAAAAATGATACTGTTTATATGTGTGGAGCTATTTATTTCAAATTTTATTCTAGATACCCCAACTTAGAAGTGTGGTTTAAATACTCGATAGAATTTTAATGTTGGCTGCCTTGATCTGGTTTGCTTTCTACATGGTGCTTAGAGCATGTAAGAATACAGCTGCTGGGGTTGAGTGGTATAGTATGTATTGTAGGAAAAGACAAAGCTAAATGGGAACAAAACTAGATGTGAACTGGAAATAGCTAGTGATCATTTATGGGATGATGGCTGACTGTTCTGCTGTTCCTCAGGGGTTGGGAACAAGTGGAAGTCACCTGCACACCATACCTGAAGGAGAGTCCCAATTCTCTCTGGAACTTTGAAGATCATATCAACCCTAAGTGTAAGTCATTTATTTCCCTTTCCTTTGGGGATGCATCTTGCCTTGTTGTTAAAGGATGGGATGAGCAATCGGATGGCAAGAACCAGCCCAGTGTTTGGAATTTGTGTGTTCTTTCCCAGCTCAGGCACAATCTGGCTGAACTTGGGTCAGTCGTTCAGAGATGCAAGGTCTTTTTCTACTTCACTGTACTTCACATGTAGTGGAAGTATAAAGACCTTTTAAAGGATTTTGAGATCTTTGTGGGTAACAAAAGTGGGAAGTTTTATAGGCACTGCAGTTCAGTCTGTGAGAATGTCATATATATTGTAATGTATTTAAAAAATTGTAGGATGCACCCTGTTCTGGCGTATTTTTTTCCTTTGCTGACAGAAGGGCATGCTAAATAATGACTTTGCAGTACCATTAAGTAACGGGTAGAAGAAATGTGACAGAGGCTGGGAAGAGAGATAAGTTTGCCAATAATGACAGATGGGCCTTGCAGCCTCCTCCAGGAGTTAGATATGTGTCACAGCCTCATTTGGCCTGAATTACTTTGTATGATTTGATACAATTTTCATCACATGAATTGCAGATGACTTGGTTTAGTTCTGAGTTATTTAAAAAAACCAAACTAGTGTTCTTCATCCTTTCAGAGTGATTGTATGCAAACCGAAGGAAAAGAATCCTGGGCTGTTGACTTGGTAGAATTTCCTTGTCTGTTGTAAAGCATTTTAGATTCTCACACTCATGGCTCACTTATAGATAAACGGCAGCCTATGAACAATATGTCTTTAATTTCAGTTAGAAATACAAATCTTTTTATTTCATGGAATTTTATCTATTCCTCTTCCTCCTGGAAGTAAAGGAGGAAATCTAGAAGCGCATCCATTGTGGAATTCACTGGGGAATACTTTTGACTGCAAGACTCTGTGTTTAGAATATGAATGAATCGTGTCAGGAACTAAAAAAGGTGCTAGGAGCAGACTGGTCACAGGAGGAGAGAGTTTAACTTATTATGGAAGAGGCAAATAGAAGTAAACTGTACAGATTTCTAACCTATTTTTCTCTATTCTCTCTTTTTCTGAAGTGCCCAATATCAGCCTGGATGTTTTGAAGCCCTCTTTTGCAGAAATTCTGCTAGAATCCCACATGGTTATGATCCGGGTAGGATATTATTAATTCTGGATTATAATTTTCTTCCTCCCCTCTCTTGGATCAAAAAGAAATACCTTCCTTTTTTTTTTTTTTTTTTAAAGATATCTGGGTGATTCTGCTAGGGCAGAATTTACATACTCCAGCAACGTACTTCAGTTTATAGTGAGAAAAGGGGGTGGTCTTGCACATAAATTTTCCAAAAGTTTGGAAGCCTTGGGCTTGATGCCTGACTCTGTTGGTGGTGTGATGTGGCAACAGCCTAGTTACGTAATCCCTCCACTGTTGCAATTCAGTTCTGTAAAAGAGAGGTGAAAAATTTTCCCTACCTTACTGAAAGGTTTAAAGTTAAATTAACATTTAAGGCAGGCAGTATGTGGTCAGAGTCAGGAAAATTAGATAAACAGACACTTAGCAGAACAATAAATGTTTAAACTGCAATGGAAATCTACTGATTTTTTTTAAAAAATCATTAAGGTGCCTTGTTTTTTGCTTTCCTCTTCCCTGATTATCCCTTAATATGGGAGGGGGCAGACAGACGGACAAGGGAAAAGAGCCAGATTTAATATTTTCAAGGTGACTGCTCTGGTTGTCTTTCCCCATGATTGCTCTTTGTGCTCTTGGCCACAGCCCTTCTGCTTCCAGGCCCTCAATCCTTCATCTGAAGAATGAGAAGTTACTATTTTGAGAAAGAAGTCTTAAGGTTTTATTTGCTACTGTTTGTAAAGCTGTTCTCAGATTCTTAAAAGAAAGAAGGTAGTCAAGCAAATTATTATTAATGCTAAGCATTTCCATGGCAACCAGTGATAATGCTTTCTCAGGTAAGGAAGCACCTGCATGAGTTTCCATGGAAATAATCTTTCTGAGGCTTTTATTTCAGAGTGGAGGGAAACCTGTTGAAGCAGTCTCATAATGAACAAAGGTCTTGCTTATGCAACTTGTGTCCTCAGTGACAGAAAAGCTGCAGAAGAGTGGTGAGAGAATGCTCCTCTAATGGTGCCCAAAGAATATTTTCATTTGCACAAGAATATGAAAGCATTCATTGTCTTCACTGTGGCCATCTCTGGAAGATGATGTGTTTATGTAGTCAGAAAGTGGCCTTTACTCAGGAGTATTCATGTATGTTTTTGTACCCAGATATTTCTGGGCA
Source organism: Hypotaenidia okinawae (assembly GCA_027925045.1). Classification (NCBI taxonomy): domain Eukaryota; kingdom Metazoa; phylum Chordata; class Aves; order Gruiformes; family Rallidae; genus Hypotaenidia; species Hypotaenidia okinawae. The sequence continues at coordinate 44,218,724 of BSDF01000006.1, read as the reverse complement.
GGCTTTGCAGGGTAACTGCTTCCCCTGTTAAATTTTATCTTTACTTATCTGTAGGGAAACAGTGGCCTCAAACCAAAGGACAATGAAGTTACATCCAAACCTTGGCACTGGCCCATCAACTACCAGGTATATTGATCAATCCACCTTCCTTTCTGTTTTCAAGTTCTTTTGCTGTGCTTCTTGAAGCATAACACATCTTAATTGCATTGAAGATACATGAGCTTTGTTTTGAGGCACCTAAACCGACAGATGGGAATTTGTCTCAACTTTGATGCTGTACAAAATACAAACTGCATTGATGTAACCCCCCTCTGCTCTGCTTCCTCAGGGCCTGCGTTTTTCCGGTGTGAACGAGACTGATTATCGGGTTTATTTGCTGGGGAACCCGGTAAGTTGGAGTGGGAGGTTCCAAGCCAGTCCCTAGCAAATTCTTGCATACTCTTGCTTCTACCAGAGACAGTGATTCTCTTCCTCCTTCTTCTTTTGGACTGTCTCTCTCATTGTACTCTTATACCTGCAGGTAGCTTTTCATTTCTTCTCACACACATATGTCTACCTTAATGTCCCAAGTCTTTCTTTTTTTCCCCCTATGTAGGTGATTTGGTGGCTAAATCTGGCCACTATTGGGTTGTACCTTCTGATAGCAGTTTCCACTGCAGTGGCCGTGAAGAGAGGTGTCCACTTGTCAGTTGAACTCAAAGGTGAGTTCAATCTTTCTATCTTGCCTGCACTCTAGAATCCCTGTTATAACATACTTGTTTCCCTGTACAGGAAAGCTCAGCTTGGAACTCCCATATTAAAAAAACCTTTATTATATTAAGACCTTGGGGCTTGAACAAAATACACTCAAAGCAGCTGTATATACAAACCACTGAGCTATATAGTGCTTTGAAAGCATAGCGCCGAGCGATGTGGCAGTTAACAAAGGGTTCCATGCTCAATCATTCTGGTGAACAAATCTGCTTTTTGCATAGCATAGTGTACCATTCCTGATGACTTGCCAGATTTCTTAAGTGTGTAAGACTTGATCAGAAATACTCAAGTCAGGAAGGGCCCTGAGATACCTACTTATCCAAAGAGAAGAGCTCTGGAAGTGACTCACAGGCAGGAAGTGTAAGCAGTGGTTCCTCAAAACTCTTACTTTTCTTTTGCTGGAGATTACAGAGTTGGTCTGGTTATAGGCTGGCATGTTAAGGTCGTTTGAAGCTAGGAGTCTCACTAGACTTTTGATACCTTGTTTTCTTGCAGGAGACAAGGGCTTGGATTAGTCTGTACCTCACATACTAGCTCTGCTTTGCAGGTGTTCATCCAGCCTAGCAGAAGAGTTGCTTATGAACTGCTCAGGAGAGAATTGACCAACAGTTGCTCTCAGTTACATTGGTTATTGCAGCTCAGAAATAATTCAGATGTGTATCTGTTGGAAAGGCTGTTTGATCTGGGCGTATTAGTAGGAGAAGGTGATAAAACATATGTCAGGGAGACCTTCCTGGTGTAGAGACCTACTGGTCCCATGGTTTTTAGCTTGTTCTGCTTTGCAGGCTTCCAAGATGATTTTTCTAGTAGAGATGCTTATCCCACATAAGTTACTGACAGGCCTCCTTCTCAAAACATGCTTTTAAGGTCCTGCAAAAAGCATTTATGAAAAGTGAACTGTTTCCTGAGGCTTATGCAAAGCAAATGACAAGTGCAAGAGATGCAGTGATCTTTTATTATGTCCAATGCCAGGTGTTAGAGCTTTTCACAAACCATCATACTTTGCTCATTCCTGTTTACATCAGTGGTTGCTTCATTTTGTAGATCTGTTTGTGGAAAGTGCATTCCAAAATGTGAAGTGAAAACCATTCAGTTACACAGTAAGCTTTGGCTACGCTGCATGCAGACACCAGAACTCTGTCCCTTCCCCAGGCTCTGGAAGCAAGGCAACACTTCTTTCCAGGAAAAGCTGGCAAAGTCATCACCTGGGTGGGTTGTAGTCTTATTGCAGAGAGAATAAAAAACATCAAAAACTGGAATTACCTAATAGTCTGATGTACATCCTGAGAAACTGCAACTTCAGTCTTAGCACAGACCATGGTCAACCTCCTGCCCGTCCCTTGAGATTTATGTCTTTGTATATTTTTCTCTGATAACAGTTTTCCTGAAAAATGTTTGTATGCCTGTAAAGAATGCAGCTAGGATATTGGAGAGGCCTGGAGCAATTTCAGACCAGTACATGATTTCTGCAAAGATTATTCCTGTTGAGTTTACTTGCTGTGATAAGGATTGCAAATAGGAACTGTACTGGAGTTTTTCTGTGCTGAAGTGTCTCTCTCTGTGTTCCAGAACTTTCCAGAGTCGTGCTACGTGGTGGAGGGCAGATCATGCTGGGCTGGCTCCTTCACTACCTCCCTTTTTTTATGATGGGACGAGTTCTCTACTTTCACCACTACTTTCCTGCCATGCTTTTTTCCAGCATGTTGACAGGTAAATACAGGAGCCTGGGAGAAGACAAGGCATGGAAATGGGGGACATCCTGTTAAATAGAACGTTTTCAGACTAAAGAAATAAAATATATACATATATATTTATAGGTGTTCTGCTTGCTTGTTCAGAGTTCTTGAAACCATTGACTCACTCAAAAAGTTTTTCCCAAAGCAACTTGCAGTGCCAAGTTGTCTTTTGGGGGCGGGTGTTAGCACTGTGAAGAAGCAGACATGTCTAGCCCTTAGGGCATTTAAATTGAAATATCTGATTCCTATTCTCTGCTCTGTCACTGCTCTTATATATGCTTTTATACAAGTTACTTCCCTTTGTTTTTTGCCCCACTTTTCTGTCATGTCTGTTTAGAAATCAGTTTTGGTATTTTTTCCTGTACCACCTTTGTTAGCGTGCTGGGGCCCAGATCTTTTTTGCATTTATTCAAATGGAAAGGTAGAAAGAAAGAATCTTCTGCTGATACAAAGCAGTCCCTATAGTTCTGAAGCTACCAAGGTAAATGAATTTAAAGATTGACAATGTCTTCTGGTGTTAACATAGCTCTGTCAGCCCAGCCTATGGCTGAACGTAGCAGCTCTGTTCTTTGGCCTCTGCATTGCTCCTGACTTCTACCTCTTCCTTCCCCCAGGAATCACCTGGGACACACTACTGAAGTTCTGTGCTGGGTTCTTGTCACCCAACACTACAGCTAGGAAAGTATATGGAGGAGGGGTCCTGACACTGGTCCTGCTCATCATGTACAGGTGAGTGCTGGAAGCTGAACTGTTCCTGAACACGTGGCAGTCACGCTGTCTCAGTGGAAACCTTACTGCCTGTTAATTGTCTTTGGCCTTTGTCTCTGCCTCTCTTGTCAGAGATTGTCAAGCCTAATCTTAAACCTTCAAATCTGATTAGATTCAGTGTATGTGTCTCAGTAATGTGTTATAATTATCTTTTCGTTGCAGTGAATCTTTCTTTTATCCCAGTGCTCAGTGGGAATGCTCTGCTCTCCTCCAAACCCACAGTTCAGTGGTTTCTGATTCTCTATGCTAGATGGTGCCAGATCCTTCAAATACAGGCAAAATCTTCGTTGTTGCAAGTTTTCTCAGCTGGGTTTTCTCCAAAGCTGTTGCTTTCTAAGAGAAAATACCACCTGTGATAACACTGTGTACTACGTATATATTGTGTTCGGCAGAGGTCAGAAGGTCCCCAGTGGAGTTGAGAGCAGCACAGGACCAAACATCCCATTAGACATCTGTATGGACTAATCTGTTGCAAAGTTCTCAAGACAGAAAACTGTGCAGTCCCTGATGGACACTTGGTTTCTTTCCACAGCTTCTACCTCTTCCATCCTCTGTCCTACGGGATGATAGGACCCATGGCCTCTGACCCTAGCAGCCCCATGGCAGGGCTCCGGTGGATGGACTCCTGGGAGTTCTAGAGCCAGCAAAGGCAGCCTGGGAACAGCAGATGAGCAGCATGAGATCTGCTGCTTGTCAAGCTGGTTCTAGTGCTTTGGAGACATGTGACTGTTAAATGCCCTCTCTGGAGAACTCTGGGTACGGTAGCCCTTTTACTTTGGCATTTGTTTTGCACTGGCTGCATTGGAAGATGCAGAGGATAACCACGAGAAGGTCCTATTAAAAAGACTCTTGCCCTGAATCCTTAAGTTACAGTCTGGAAAACTGGCTGCTTAAATCTCAATTCTTTTGAGCAATACGTATCAGTGCAGCAGCAGTGGCATTCCAGCAGTCAGACCAGTATGAATTGGAGGCTGTGTGTAGCTGCATGTTCGTGTGTGTGTTTTCTTGTAATCTAAGCACCATTACAGTGTGAGATCCAGACAATATCTGAGACTTTAGGACTTTTATACTCATTAACAACCTTTCTTATGGCAGGGTTTCTGAAAGCTTCAGAAGCTGGGGACCTCCATTTTACCCTGCTCTGGCTTTCTGCATTTTTTTGTTCTGACCCTGAATTTTTAGAATTTGATTGAAAGGGGTCTGCTTGAAATCTCCCAAGCCGCTGTGCCTTGCCTGTCTCCCAGGCTCTCTGCAGACAGAGGAGGCAGAGATTGTTTATTCCTGTATACTGCCTTGCTTTCTGGTCACCTTTAATCATTTATAACTATCACCTAGCAGGCCTGCACTCAGACCCAGACTGTTCCAGCTCAGCGCTTTGTTAGCTTCTTTGCAGTTCTGGCTGAGACTGCTAAGGAAATTACAGTGGCAATAGGTGATTTATTTTCTGCCCCAGTATGCTGTGATGACCATATTTTTGGGGGTGTGCTAAGGACTGAAATGATAGCTTGGGAATTTTACAAACAGCTGTCATTCATCTTTTCATCCCAGCTATTTCAAGTGCCAGTATCTGTGCAGTGGGGGAAGGCTTCATCATAATGAATGTGGCATCTGCAAAACTGCTGTCCGTGTCACCATTATCTACTCACTGTATTCTAATATTGAGCAAGTTCCCTCTCATAGATGGCTGAATGTCAAATTACTGTATTGAAGGAAATATATGAGGCCAGGCAAAAATTTGTTGTCTGTCAAGTGTCAGGAGCCCTTGGAAGTTGAATCCACCTCTTCCAAGGAAGTAGAATTCTCTTTATCAGGTGCCTTCCTTTGGTCTTAGGTCTGTTTTTGTAAATGTTCCTTTTATTCCATCCTACTCTTCACTCAATTTCAATTTCTTGCAACAATTCAAGGTTTCTACTGTTGTAGCATCCAACATGAACACTTAGACCCCAGCTGTGTTCCCATCTCAAGAAGTAATATTTGAAAAACTCCTTTGTGTATGTTCCAAGGGACTCCAGCCTTTCATTTCAAAGTTCTTTCTCTGCTTTTCAGCCTTACATCAAAATTACAGGTGCAGGGAGAGTGGCAGGTGAGCGTGTCTGTCTGTAATCACAAATTGTGCATTCATTTCTCTCACTGAACCTTGAATTCTTATATATTTCCTACACCACAGAAGGGCTGCATTAGCACAGTTGTTCTGTGCGGGGGGCTGTGACTCCAGTCAGACTTTGTCTTCATTCCTCTGGTAGAGATCCCTGGCATTGTTTAGTAAAGCAGCTGCTGGTCACTGTAAGGGTCTGGCTTGGTCTGTTACTTCCCTCTCCAGAAGTGGGTTCCTATAGACACTAACTCAGTATGGACCTATGCTTTTGATTCTAAAGGTTTTGAGTTAGTCACCTGCTGGTAATACATGGTGGGAAGTCACTGCACTAATTAGCTACTGGGTTTGATGATTCTTTTCCACTTGCTATTGCAGGAAGTGCTCCCACCTGCATGAGCCAGGGGTTTGAAGAAGTGATACATAGGTAAGAAGAATGAGGGAGAAGGCTCCAAACTTCTTCAGATCCTGCCTGATCTGACAGCAGCTGCGACTTGCTAACTGCTGGCAACATGGCAGGCAGACAGTACAGCACTGCCTTTGTAGCAACGTGATTCAGCATCTTCTCTTGGTGAGATTATCTGCTTAAAGCCTTGCTATCCTCAATATGAGCTTTTCCTAAGGTAGTCCTGTTGCCAGGGGGAGGAATTACCAGAAAAATGGATGAAAGTCACGATTTAAAGTGCAGGGGGGTTTCCAGCCCATACAATCACTCTCTTGCCATTAACACTAACAACAAAAAGACCTAAGAAACTTGTGTTTTGGAGTGACAGTTTCTAACTGTCTTTATTCACCAACTTAAATCTGTGGAACAGCAAAAATCAACTCAGTTACCTCAGATCCTTTGATTAATATGAAGGGCTCAGCTTTGTAGGGACTGCCTGAGGAAAACAAGCCAGTGTGGTCCTTGGCCAGGGACCTTCTATCTATCCTTTATTGCTAACAATCACAGTAGGGCTTGGCTAACTGAAGGTGGCAAATGTCATGCTCTCATCCCACCTTCCTGCGCACAAGCCCAGCTTCTGTTTCAGTACAGACAGAGGCTTATTTTTCTTTAGGACTGCCATTTCAGAAGCCCTCTGAGAGCACTTGAATAGCATTGGGTCTAATCCATTTCTTAGGCCTTGGGTGCTGATAAGGGGATAGAGGCATATAGTGGAAAAAAATCTAGCTATTCCACAAGAGGGAGCAACCTCCATCAGAATATTTTATTTTACTTTATTCTGGAGTTAAAAGCATTAAAAGGTCTGCCTTTGAAGACAAGAGGGCAGACATTTCATCTGTACCCTCTGGACTTAAAGGATTGGGCTTTCAAGTAAGTGTAAAGTGATGTTCCTCTGTCATCTTTCAGTAGAAAAATACTGAAAAAATGTTACAGTTGGAATTTGACCTTCAATATTTGGTTCTCAAAACAAAACCTACCAGGCCATAGTTGGAAGATAACAGTACCCAGTATTCCCTGAGGTCAATAAAATACAATAATTAGGATTCCTTTACTGGCTCTAATTTAAAATGTCTGAGTGGTGCAGACGTGAGGCAATGGGTGCAGGATGTTCTTTGCTTTCTGAATGGAATTAGAGCTGCTTCAGTTCAGTTTTCCCATTCGTGCTTGTGGAATGAGTTCAGGTTCATTTTGAGGGCTGTTTATTAGTTGTCTTCTGCAGTCATGTGGAAAATAGCTAATGATGCTTTCTGAGGCCAGAAGATGCCGTTCTCTGGAGCAGCTGCTCTCTTTGAACTTGGCTTGCCAGGGCTCCTTTTATCACTGGCAGAGTATTTCATCAAACTGTATCCGTGGATTCAAATCACGAAAAGCTGCAGGCTGCCAGGTTCCCTGCTTCGAATTCTCTTTTTTTGTGTGTAAACTCTATTTTCACCTCTTCAGGCTTTTGAGGATGGGTAGATAGAAGGCCTCTGGCTCATCTAGCTTCATCCTAGACAATCCATCCATTTTAAAAAGTTACTGTTAACAGTCACTTCAGGAGACGTATGTGTACCCAACCTATTCCAGCAGCAGGGACTGGCCTGTTTCCAGGAACTGGACTACTCATGCTATGAGGCACAGAGATGATTTGGAGGAGAATTTGAATGGGGATTCCTGTGCTGAGGTTTCCTTTGATCCGGGTAGCGGACTTTATGTCATGGACTGCTTACCAGCATTATTTGCAGCTCTGTAGATGTGAGAGCCACCCTTGCTTTCTTGTCTGCAGAGAGTTCTCTTTTTGCATCTTGGATAAGATCTCCCCTTTTTTATATCTCCCTTCTTCTGCCTGCTGCTTCAAGCATGCCTAAAGTACAGGACATATCTTTGCTTCTCCTCCAGTTTTTAGGCTGTGCATCCATTTTGTATGGGTGCCTGGACACGAGGTAGGTCAAGACACCTCATAGTTTCCCAAGTGGCTGAATGTGTCACATGCACTGAGAGCAAAACCAGAACCTTGTTATGAAAAGGTGAAGAAATGTGCAATTTGACAGGTCCCTTCTGTCCCTCTGTCCCTCCTGTATCCTTCTGAGAATCTTGTTCTAAAGACTCAGAGTGAACCAGCTCTTGACATGGAGACACAGGTGTTTACTGGAAGTCCTCCATAGCCATGTGTAGCGACTCCAGAGGCCGTGCCTGGTTTAGTTGCCCTCTGGGTCGGCGCTCTGTGCATGAGTAGCATTATAACATCATTTCCTTCTCTTGGGATCCTGCTGGCAATGTGAAAATCCCCTCAGTGGTGTCCTGTGCTTATGCCAGCTGGGGAACATTGGTAAGATTTTCTTTTCTTTTCTTTTTCCCCCCTTTACAGCAAGTGACCACTCCTGGGGCCAGCTGGGGCCCCCATGCATTGGCAAGTGTGTGTCATGAAAGCAAGAATTTGTGGAATGTTAGAACATCGTGTGGCTCTTCCCTGCTGGGAAAGGATGGCCGAAGATAAGAACACCACCCCCGTAGCACACTCGCTCCCTTTGGGGGGCTGTGGGCTGCAAGCAGGCAGGACTGAAAATTGTTGTCTGCAATGTAGTGAGACCTTGGTTCTGAGTTGTTTTACTTTTTGAACTCCCTTATGCTCTTTACTTGAATGTCAAGGGCTATGATTGTCACAAATAATAGCTGAGATAGGGATGTACTAGCACAGAAACCACTCCTGAATTTGTAATTGGTCCTCAGACTTTGCCAAGTGCATTGTGTTGTATGAGAGGCCCTGTTTAGAGCCATCCTTGGAGATCTTGCCCCTGACTGAGCAAGAGTTTGGAGCAGCAGCGAGAGGGAATCTTTTGTAATTCAGTCCAGTATCCTGAACCTTTCTTACTAATACTGCATGTGTGTGTGTATCCACGAACCAAATGTCTTCTAATTCTTCTAAGGTGTAATTTCTGCACCGATTGGTGTGGGTGGGAGAATGTTCTCTTGAGCTATAAATGTGTTTTGTACAGGACATCATGGAAAATGAAGTAGAACTTGGAATTTAATTTTGTAATAAATAACATCTACTTTCAAGTGTTTTCTTTGTGTCTAGATCTTGGGATGGGTTGGGGGATTTTTTTTTCCCCTCTTTCATCTCTCCACATATGTGCTTAAAGTAGCAACGTGACCAGTTGGAGAGTGTGATACCTGACAGCAGTGACCTACGTCATCTTTCAGCATACAGATGTTACTGGACTGCACTCCTGAGGTTAGGTTTTACTGCAGTCCCAGCGATGTGCTGACACAAGCACAGCAGAACATTTGGATGAGAACTAAGTGCTGTCTGTTGAAGTGGGTTTGTTTCTCCGGGGTACAGATGTGTTACATTGTAAATACGTGTAATGTGTCAGGTTAGAGGAGTATATCCCTCCAGTCTCACAGGGTGCCTGTGAGCACTCCACTTGACAGATCAAGCACTTTATTGTGGGCCCCAGTGTTCTTCTGTAAGTCATTCTTAGGTTGGATGTGTGGTGTCCACAACATCAGGCAGATGCACAGTTGGGTACAAAGGATGCCCTTGCTGTGAACTAAATGCTGGAGTCTGGAATAAAACTGGAATGCTGTGAATCAGAACCTGGCTGTACGCCCGGCTGTAGTGACAGGGCAGCGTCTACTTGTGAGTACAGTGTAACAAGGGGTTGCCCTCCTTGGGGTGGAACTAGATGGGGAAAAACAAAATACAGGTGCAAGTTGGCCTTTGGATATTGAGCAGGGCTGTCCTTCTGGCAAGGACTGCTGCTACAGAAGCTGTTCTAGAGTGTAGGGAGACAAGGAAAAGACATGAAGTGTTGTTCAGAAAATACTAGTAATATCTGAAGTAAAATTTTACTCCTCGCTGCCCTCCAAGGGAAGAATGGCTTCTTTCTTCAGGTAAGTGATCTCACATGGGTGAATTCTGGTGACTGATGCTATTAGCATCTGCTTGCATTTGTTCTGAACTTGTCAGGCTTCAGATTCCAGCCATTGCCCTGTTACATGTTCCTCAACATGAACGAGGCTTTTCTATGGCCTACTGTTTTAGTACAGAGTTTGTGCTCTGTCTTCAAGCTGCTGCTGACGACATAGAGACTTGCAATGTGAGGTGCTTTCTCTAGCCCTCAAATCTCCCTTGCCTCTGTTCTGATTTTCTTCAGTTTACCCACATGGTTTCCCAAACTGAATGCTGCTTTCCAACAAGTCTCCCCAATTCCATTATGTTGAAATAAATCTTCACTGCTCCTCCCACTGCTTCCTCGTTTACATCCAAGGGTTGAGGTTGTTGTATGCTTTGGAGTTGTTTTCTAATACACTATCTCTAACTCTGTAGTTCTGGTCTGGAAACAGAAATGTGGTGCTTCATCTGAATGGGTCTAGTCTCCCAAGTGTTATGATTGCTGTAAATTGCTTTTTCCATATTTATTGTTCTTGCAGTCATTGTTTTATCCCCAGGTTTCACCCAAGGGTTGTCATCCTGCTGTCTTGCAGCTGACGAGGTAGTTTTCAGGCCTCATTCTTCTGACCTTTTTTTTTTCTCCACCAGGTAGTTTAGGATGAGGTGATTCTGAAGTACCTGGTTTTCTCTGTTGACCAGAAAGGGAGTTTAGGTTACTTGCCCATACAAAGGCATCTGTGTTGGGTCAGCCATGTCCCACCTTTGGAGTATGCTGATCCTTTGGGTTGTTTTAGGGACGGTAACTATTTGGTTCCAAGATAGAGAAGGAAACCAGCTGAGAAGTGGGGAGGAGTTGGTTGAGATGAGAATGACACCCCTAAGATCTTTATTTAAAATTGCTCAACTGTGTGAGAACAGCCAAATAAAGCCCATGTGGCTGAAGAATGTGAACTCAATTTTATAACTTCCAGGCAAAATCCCAGGAAATCAGAGACTCAGAGAATCATTAAGGTTGGAAAAGACCTCCAAGATCATCTATTCCAACCATCGCCCTACCACCTATATTATGAACTAAACCACGTCCCTAAGGACTTCATCCAATCTTTCCTTGAACACCCCAAGGGACGGTGACTCCACCACCTCCCTGGGCAGCCCGCTCCAATGCCTGACCACTCTTTCTGAGAAGAAATTTCTCCTAATTTCTAACCTGAACCTCACCTGGTGCAACTTGCAGCCATTGGCTCTGGTCCTGAGGCTAGGTATCTGAGAGAAGCAGCTGACCCCCAGCTCACCACAACCTCCTTTCAGGTAGCTGTAGAGAGCAGTAAGGTCTCCCCTGAGCCTCCCCCACACTAAACAGTCCCAGTTCTCTCAGCCACTCCTCATAGGACTTGTGTTCCAGACCCTTCACCAGCTTCATTGCCCTTCTCTGGACACGCACCAGGGCCTTGATGTCTTTCTTGTGATGGGGGGCCCAAAACTGAACACAGTATTTGAGGTGCAGCCTCACCAGAGCTGAGTGCAGGGGAATGTCCTGGTCCTGCTGGCTACACTATTCCTGATGCAAGCCAGGATGCCATTGGCCTCCTTGGCCACCTGGGCACACTGCTGGCTCATGTTCAGGCTGCATGAACTGCTGGTTCATGTGTCAACCAACTGGAAGCAAGTCTGAGAAGATATATTTAAATGAAAGACAAGAAGAGCATCAACTGTGCCAGTGCAAAGCAAGGCCAGGAAGAGCCAAAGAATATGAAGATAACAAGTTCTTAATTGACTTCAAACGCAAGAAAAGTATCTGGAAAGTGAGAACTCAGATTCCTAAGGGCTGCTATGAAGGAGTTGAGCGGAGGGGGAAAGCAAAAAGGCTGCTTCATAAAATGAAGACATAATGAGGAATATCAAAGCTAATGAAAAACTGTCAGGACACAGGCAGTAAGAGATGGATCAAGAATTAGACCCCTACTTGTCAGAGATGGAAAGGCGTGAGCTGATGGATCACTCTGAAAAGCTGCACACCCATCTTCAGAGGTTTTTATAATTAACTCCCTACTGGGTTTTTCATTATGCTGTTTTTTATTAAGCTTCTTTTTGTCATGTTTCTTCTTTACTTAATCATCCTGTTTGGACTTTTTTAATATTGCCAATCTCTCTATCTGCTGTAATTTCTTTGTTTTAAGCATTATTAAACAAAATAAAATAGGTGAGTTGGAGATAGATACCCTCAGGCAGCTCAAGTAGCACTCATGGGTGCAAGTTACTGTGCCTGCTGATTTTGATTCTTTATTGCTAATAGTTGCTGTTTAACATCCTTCTAGTTACTCAGGGATTGGAAAATACATCATAAAGTGCATCATTCTCAAGACAGAGCCACGATATTTATTCACCTCTGTCCTGGTTTTCAGCTGGGATAGAGTTAATTTTCACAAGAAGCACGGAGGGGAGCATCACCAGGAGAGCTGAGGAAAACTAGCCAAAGGGGTATTCCATACCATGCATGATGTCATGGTATAGAATACATAAGGAGGGAGCTGGCCAGGGAGGAGGAGCTGCTGCTCTGGGGCCAGCTGGGCATTAGGTTCTGGATGGTTCTGATCACCTGCTTTCTATATTCTCTTATAGGTATTGGTGCTGTTGTTATTTTCCTCTTCCTTTTCTGTCCCAGTCAACTGTCCTTATCCCAACCCATGCATTGTTACCCCATCCCTCCAGGGAGAAGCAGTGTGGTACCTAGCTGCTGGCTGGGGCTAAACCATGACAAAAGCTTAGGCATTTTTAACCTCATATTTTGCAGGTGCAAAACTTCTCACTGAACTGGAAAATGTTTTTGACAGATCCCCAAAACTGGAGTGACTTAGACAAGGAGGAGAGGACCTCATGCAGAAAAGGAATCTCACATGGAAGCAATGGGTTTTGCTTTAAGAGCAGATGGCTGTGTGCAGAGCTGAAAGGTGGTGATGCTCACACAGCCTTGGCATCAAGGAGTGGGCATGAGTTAAGTGCACAATCTTTGTTTTAATACATAAGAGCAAAGATACTGTTCTCAGAAACAACAGTTGTAGGTAAAATGATTGTAGGAGGTGTCCTGGTCAATAGAATCAATTCATATTGCAAGGTGCGAAAGGACACATGGATCTGAGATCAGAGACAAGACAATCAATGATGACTTCAGAGATCAGCGCCAGCAGTGCTGATGAAACAAGACAAATCCAGTGGGGAAAATACAGAGGTGACCCCCCAGTGAGTAAAGCATCCTTTCACCAGGGCTTTTCCATGACGTTTCAGCAGATAAGGGACAGTTAGAGGAGGATCCCAGCCTACATGCCCCATCCCTAGGTAGGATGGAAGCCAGGTGACTGTGCTGACACAGTGCTTGCCAGGTTGCCAGGTATATTAGCTAGAGTACCATGTTGAGCTGATGGTGCCAGAAGAGCTTTGGGACTGCACCTGCTTGCATCGCGACAGCTTGGTATGTGTACATCTCTGTAGTTGTGTCTTACGATCAAATTCAGTTTGCGTGACAAGATGGACATGGTAGGCAGGCTTCTGGAACTCACTTTGGTGGAGTGACTTAAGGGAGTGGTTGTGGTTGCTTCTTGGAAATTTATAGCCTGGTGGTGGTAACAACTGGTGGATTATCACTGTGCTAGAGAGCAGAAGGTGAATAACCACTGAGGTACAGTCTGAGCATCAGTAAGTGCCAAGCCTGGTCCAACAGTCTTGTAAGTCAAAACTACTCAGGCTAGTAGCTCTTCCTGTTGTCCCCTTTGGCTTCTCTCCCTGCTTCATGGCCTGTCGGCCTTGGATTGCTTTCACCTGCCTGTACAAACTTTCCCCAGATGGCCCTGGGAGATCCAAGATGAACCTGGGGATGTCTAGGTGTGAATCAAAGTCAAAAGACATGTTTTAATTTTATTCTGCTGTTGAATCCTCTCCCACACACAGCTCCTCTTCCCTCTGCCTATCCCTCTCCACTTAGCCCAAATCCTCAAGGTCGATAATGCTGCCCTGCTCCCCCGCAGGCACGTTGTCAGCCAGTGAGCTCTGCAGCTGTTGCCTTCATCATTTTATGGGCAAGATTATTCCCTCCTGCATCTCTCTTACTTCTTGTTATGCAGCTGCATTTTGTGGTTTGTTTGCTACAGAGCTGTGCCGCACCATGGCCTGAGGGGGTGGCTTCAGAAGGCTGCTGGGAACTTGTATGACTTCTGCTCCCACCTGAAGATGGAGATAGGAGTCTGGGGAAAAGAGGAGCTGATGTGATCTGTGGTTTTGATACTGGGGAAAGGGGGAAGAAAGGGGATTAGCGAGCGCATCTCCGAGGTGAGCAGAGAGCCTGGAGCAGCTAGATCAGAGTGGCATTATTCATGAGGAGGTGCAGATGTAGAATTAGAAATGAACGGGGGGGGGGGTCATGCATGGAGGAGGGAATTCGTGGTGTTTGTACAGCACTTGGGATGAAAATGTGACAGTGCCACAGCAGCACACGTAAAGCAGCCATCCCTGGGCCAGGCTGATAGGGTATTCCTGGGGAGGGATGTCTGTTCTCCAAGCACCCCGAACCCTAAGTGCGGGGTTGCAGATTGGTATTTGTGAGATTATTCACAGTTCTGTCACACCCTTTTATGAGGTTGGGCAAGTCTCTGTCCCTGTGGGTAAACTGAGGCACTGAACAAGTAAAGCTGGCACTTGGCAGGGGCAGTTATAAGTGATGGTTCTATAATTTGGACGGGGCACCGATTACAGTAATGAGACCTACTGTGATTTAAAAACATACAAATCTGTGATCTGAAGCACAAGAGCTTTATTGTTTTCTTTGAGATCAATGAGTTTCTCCAGAAATCTGCCTCCCCTTTATCTAAGTGGCCTAAAGATGATTTTGAAGCAGCCTGTGCTGCTGACCTGGTTCTTCACTCATGACAGCTGCAGGGACAGTCTTGTAGAAATCAAAAAACATCACAAGAAATGGGCTGCCTGGCTCCGGAGCCAAGGGAGATGGGGCCAGTGCAGGAAACCTTCAGACTGTAGCAATGTTTGCAGTGCCCAGCCTCTTGGTGCATCCTCATGTTTGAAGGCTCACAAAACACTTGAACAAAAAGGGAGGTTTTCTTGTTTGTATTTCTCTTGTACTTTAAATCCTCTCTGGACTCCACTTGTGCTGTCAGCATCTCAGTGCCGTGGCAGCAGGAGGAACTCCTCTGACAGCCACATAGCTGCAAGGGAGAAGCTGCTCTGTGTGTAGGGAAGGGCACTGTGTCTCCCCAGCTCTCGCTCTTTCAAGTCATGTGAATGGTGGTTCAGATGTTTCCTTCCCTTGAGCTCTCCCTGTCTCCCACCTCAAATCCCTCCTGTGCTGTAAGACCTTTGCTGTCACAGGGAAACAACTGCCGGTTTCATTAAGGGAGAGGACACATACAGTGCCAGAAGGCACTGGCAAAGGAATGGACTTGCTGTTCAGCAGGGTGGGGAAGGTGGGGAACCAGCTCCTCAGTCTGCCTGTACCCTGCCCAGGAGGAGCTGGTGCTGGGAGGCAGGGAAGGGATGAATTCAGTTTGGTTATTAGCCTCTGCTAGGTGTCATACCAGCACCGTCTTGGAGTGCCGACAGGTAGGCAGCAGTATCACTGGCCCATTGCCCCTTCCCTCAGCTGGGGCAACCGTGTGTTCCACACAAGGAGAAGACACATCACTCTCAGCACTTTTGTTGCTGCTGATACTGCCTGGTCTGTTCTGACTCTTGTGCCTTGTCTGCAAGCGCTCAGTGTGCAGCCACCATCTGCAGCACAGAAGGAAGGTGGGGGGAAGACTTTGGACAAGAGCCACCATTTTCCCTTGCTGTCATGGCTTCACTGCTATTGTCTGCGGTACCCCTGCCATCAGGAACAATGGCTGAGCCTGTCTTCCACTGTTCCTCTGGGATGTGATAGCTGGTGTGGTGCCTGCATGGACCCAAGGAGAGGTGCCCCATATCCCAGGTACGATTTAGGACCTGATCCCTCTTGACTACAACAACTTGCTTTTGTGGTGCTTCTCTTCCTCCTCTACCAGCCAGCTCTGAGTATATTCAAAATGTTGCTAGGCAAATACTCAGCCTCGGTCACCACTCTGACTGCACGTAATTGCTCTAACTCTGTTCCTCCGTGTCCTGTGGTCTAGGGAGGACTGTCCACTCTCCTTTCCAGCGCTCTGGCAGCACAGCGAAGTGCAGCACTGTCTGTTCTGCTCCCCCTTCTCATCCACAGGGTCAGGCTGAACTGTCCAGCCAGGTGAAGCTCTGCGGATGGCTGTGTGCTTGTGACAACAGGCTGAAACGTCAGAGCAGTCTGTGCAGATGCACGCAGGGTGACAGTTTGTGCTCTCTACTGGTGTGCTTGCTCAGCTGCAAGATAGCTAAAGGTTAATGTTTGCTGGCACTGCCAGGCTGGTGTTCGCCGCCCTGCTCACGTTAGAGTGGCATGTCCCACTGCGCTCCTAGCTGCTCCATCAGACGCCTGGCAGCTTACACAGTTGTCGCCGCACCCAGTTACCGCCAGCCCCCAGTGGGAACGTTTCCTTTGCAACCACGTGGCTGAGATGCTGTTCTTAGGGGGAGCTTGTCGTGGACCTGAAGAGGGTGGCCAACTCCAGGAAGCACTGTGGGCTGGCAAGTTGCATGTTCCAACCCTGGCCTTGCAGCTCGTGAGTTCTCTGCATTTGTGAACGCTTTCTATGTACCCCCATTCTCTGAGAATACAGGTGTGTAGCTATCACATGCTTCTCAGGCTTTTCCTAGTTCTCATGAAAGCTAAAATGCTGTATTATTAACAAAAGCAGTTTGCATTTTTCCAGGACCCAGGACCTTTGACATGAATCAAGTCTTTCCTAGCAGTGGCATCCAAAACATGGCAAACCTGGAACATAATTTTTTGTTTCCAGGCTTGATAGCCAGAGATCTGAAGCATCTGTGAGAGACTCCCATTCCCATCTGATAGTTTGATTTCTTTGTGAGTTTGTTGGTCTCCTCAAGAAGGCAGGGTTCTCCAGCTTCCTCTTGTGCTTTTCCTATACAGCATCTTGTCTGGTCTGTGCTGAGAGTGGAGGGTCTCAAAATCCCCAGAAAAAGGTGATTTATTCTGGCCCTTGCAGATGTGTCTCGGGCGGCTTCCTGTTGTCACTGCAGTTGGAGCTGCCACTCTGGCCCCTGAGAGACAAGTTGGGGCTGAGAATGTAGCATCATGCCTTTGAACTTGTCTCCTTCCAGGGATTAATTTCAGTACTTACAGGAGAAAAGCCTCCTTTCTGCCTACATTGAGCCAATGTGCTCCTGGGTTGGGTCAGAGGCTGCTGTCTTCTCCCCTGATTACAAGAACTAACTCAGATGTATAGAACCAGAACTTGTAAGAAGACCATCACAATTGTTATCCCAGAGCAGACTGTGACAGTTTTAGTAATATTTGTGCTTTTGTGTTGCTCACATCGTTCTGCAAACCTTTACTTGTGTGGCTGCTCTGGCTTCTCTCTTTTGTGCTGCTTTGAGCCCTTGCTTGCCCCTTCTTGCTTTGTCTCCTCGTGCTGCCTAAATCCTGCAGCCAAATTGAAAGCAGTGTTTCCCTTTGTCTGAGCAATAAAGAGAAGCTGGGTGCCCTGAACGTGTTTGAAAAAGATGACATGTCTTCTGATCTGTTATTAACAACTTTGCCTGGTTCAGCTGGCTTAATTAGCCTTAAATTAAACACGTATCTTGCAGTGTCTAGACTGCATCTGCCTGAGGAGATAGCAGGTTCTGCGGGGCGTCCTGAGCCTGGGGGAAGCTGCTGTAGCGCTGGAGCATCGCTCAGGACCTCCACGGCAAGGTGAGCGCGGAGGTAGCTGTGCTGTGCGGCGACTGAAGACGCCGGGGTCCCTGACCCCTCTCTGGCAGCGCTCTGCCTTCTGCGTCGCTCCTAAATTCAGGCAGATCGGAAAATGTCAACCATGAACCAGCTAAAAACTTTCTCCTCTGCCCTGCGGCCGCGAGCCCGGGGGTGCGGGGGGGGTGGGTGGGAAGGGGGGTGTATTCTTCTTCCTTCCTCTGCGAGGCAAACGTAAAGTGAACTCTTCCTTACCGGGGAGCTGGGGGCCGGGGAAGCCCCGGCTGGAGGAGCGGGGCGGCGGGGAGCGAGGCCGGAGGGCGGGTGCCCACCGCGGCGGGGGGCGCGGGGGGCGGGACGCCCAGGTGAGCGCGGCGCCGCCCTCCCGGGGATGCGAGGGGGCAGTGGCGGGCGGCGGCGGCCCCCCGTTCCCCCCCTCCCGACGGAGCGAGGGGCGGGCGGCTGCCGCTCGGCGGCCCCTCCGCCCGCGGAGCGAGCGGTGCCAGCGCCTCGCCTCTGGCGGCGAGGGGCAGGTCCCCCCGCCATGGAGAGCGGGATGCTGCTGTCTGGCAGGCAGCGAGCGCTGATCCGGGAGAGCTGGCAGCGGGTGAGCGGTAGCCCCGTGCAGCACGGCCTCGTCCTCTTCACCAGGTGAGCGGGACGGCGGGGACGGGATGCGGCCACCGGCGTCTCAGCCCCGGCCGCCCGGACCGACCCGGGGAGGAGGGCAGGGGATAGGGACGGGCGCCGCTTCTTGGAGAGAAACGCTTCCCTTCGCCCGGCCGTGGCTCCCGCACCCCGCCGCCCCTCCCCGCCTCGGGGCTGGCCGCCCGAGGGGAGCAGCGCGGGGGCTGAAGCCCCCCGCCGCGAAGCCGCGGCCGCCGCGCCGTCCTTCCCGTGCTTCTTCCCGGCCTTCCCAACCTCCGCGAGTGAGAACTTTCTTGCGGGGAGACGGAGGGTGAGGCGGAGAGGCGGCGGGCAGGTTTCGCGCGTCTCTGCCCGCTGATCTCCCGCCTTGTCCCGTTATTTCTGCTGCGTGTCCGCCCAGCTCTGGGGAGCGCGGGGAAGGGACCTCCTCACTGTCCCTGGCGCCCCGCTCTGCAGCCCCAGGCAAGGGCCGAGCTGCCGGGGAGGGAGTCAGGCTCCGGGCGGAGGAAATAGTGTGTTGGGAAGCGCGATGAAACCCAGCTCCGCGTCTCTCCTGAGCACATCAGCGTCTCGGCTGTGGGAAGAGAAAAAGGAAAAAACCCTATGAAAAGTCGTTTAAAAAGGAGAGTTGATGACCGGCTTCCGGAGTGGGGCAGAGCAGGCAGGAGCCAAACGTGGCAGAGAAGGGCTGCAAGTGGTGCCAGCAATGCTTGGAAGTTTTTTTGGGGGGGGGGGCGGGTAGGGGAATGCAGTAGCTTAATTGCAGGATGGGGAGGCGAGAGGCTGTCTTGTCTGAATTCCCTGTGGCCTCCACGGGCAGCATCAGCCTGTGATATCTGCCTGGGTGGCCACTACCAAGTCCTCTGTGTGTGCCCGGCACATGCTGGCGGGGAGCATGGGGGGGTGTGGGAAATGGGAGCTGCCGATGGTGGGGAGACAAGGGCCATAGCTGAGTTTCTACATGTTCCCTTGCTCAAGTAGGCAAGTCAGCTGCCTTCCCTGGATTTGGGAGCTTTGGGGATCAAGGGGATCACAAAGTGGGAATAGGAAATGTTGAGACAAGAGCCAAGACTTAGGGGAGAAGGGCCAGGCTGAAGGAATTCCAGTGAACTGAGACAGCTCCTCAAGTGCCATAAACACGTATTTGAGAGCTGGAGCTGTGGGGTTAGAGAAACAAGAGACTTTTTTTGACCATCGGTAACCTGGATTACCCCAAACTAAGACTTCAGAACTTCTGAGTCCATTACAGGTGGGAAGTGATCCATAGATGGGAAGGGAGGTGAGGATGGCAGGGCTGCTGATGGGGTTGTTCCTGGGGTGAGCAGAACTCTAAATAAAGCTGAGGAAGCGAGAGGATGGGCATTTCTTTCTTGCTGTTGCAGGTTGTTTGATTTGGACCCTGACCTGTTGCCCCTTTTCCAATATAACTGCAAGCAGTTTGGGAGCCCTCAGGAGTGCCTCTCTGCCCCCGAGTTCCTGGATCACATCAGGAAGGTGAGAGAGGGGCTTGTGGCGTGGCTGGACCATGGCCCCTGTGGAGGAGGAAGCCCTTAGTCAATGGCTTGGGACTGTGGGAGATCTGACTGGGGACCAACTGGGAAGTCCCCTCCTGAGATGGTAACTGCTGGAGGACACTTATGCCAGCAGAAGGTACTATTCCAGGACAAAGCGCCCTACAGCAGTGGGAAGGGAATGAATACATGGGTTGTGGTGGGTAACAGGCACCATGCTGATTTTCGTGCCGTCATGTGGGAGGGGATCACCTCTTGTGAAAGATGGAAACTTCCCTCTTCTACTGTGGCAGTGCCTTAGTGAGCTTGCTTCTGTCCAGACAAGGACTGAAGCTCTCTGCTTGGCCATACGTTGACCAGGAGGCAGCACGAGCTGGGCAGTGGGCCAGGCTCTCTCCGTTACTGTGGAGAGACTGTTGGTGTGGCTGGCTGAGCGAGAAGGCCCACACTAGTTCTTAGCCTCTGGGGGACTGCTGTGATACACCTTTGCCTCACCCCAAAGTAGGAAGAGGAGCAATGCTGATGACATGTGGAGGAGCTTACACACGGACGGAATTGCACCCAGTGCAGTGGAGACCCTTTGCCGAGCCCTGAAGAGTGGGCACACCGGGGCAGAACACGGCCTTGGTGTGCAGATGCCTTCATAAACTGTCTGGCTCCTCTCGAAACCCGCTTGGTGCCTCACTTGCCTGTCCTTGTAAAGGCTGTTTCAGGACTGTGCTCCTCTGATAGCTGCGAGCTTTTTGTTATTTTCCAGCCTCTGTTTATTGGCAAAGTTGAGTCCATTTTTACTCCTGCTATTATTGCCCTGAGCTGAAATAGCTCTTTGCTCTTGTTGGAGATAATTTCCCTGTTGAAGTTATAGAGCCACAATTCTATCACCTCATGGCTTTGCCAAGCTAATCGTACCCTGGTTTTAATTTTTTCTTCTAATTTGGTGTGTCTGTTCCCTTCTTAACTGTTCTCTATCCTGTTTCCATTTTACTTTTCACACTCCTGTGGGATCGTGGTACGTGCTTTACCAGGCCAGGTCTCTTGGCTGTCCTATCCACCCCGTCTCTGCCTGATCTTAGACCTCGATACCTGCCTGACCTTACAAATACCTGAATTAGTAGAAAGTACCTGAAATACCCTGCCTGGTCTTAGAATTTGAGCTGCCTTATTCACAATTGCACCATCTTGTTGGATTCTAGCTGGAAGGTCTAGTCCTGAAAACTTCTGGGGCTTACCTGCAGTTGTCCTAGTGTCCTAAGAGCTGTAATGACTGCATCAGTATTAGATCTTAGCCTGCAAATGCTCTGCTATAGGGCTGGCCACCGCCTCTGGGACAGGGAGGTCAACAGTGCTGCTTGCTGTGGTGGAACTTCTGGCAGTGTCCCATGGAAGGATATGGTGTGTGCTGCTGTCAGCATGCCTCACTGATGTGATGCACAGATCACAGTAAAGGAAAGCTCAGAGGGCATCTGCTGGGCTGGGAAGTGGTCAGAATGAGAAGGGTGAAATAGAGGGGTCTTTGTGCGTCTGTGAGGGCAGCAGAGTCTTGCTGTTAATGCCGTTCTATGTCCATGCTCCTGCAGGTGATGCTCGTGATCGATGCTGCTGTGAGCCACCTGGAGAACTTGTCCTGCCTGGAAGAGTATCTCTGCAACCTCGGGAAGAAGCACCAGGCAGTTGGTGTGAAGGTCGAGTCTTTCTCGGTGAGGTGTCCTCTCTTGTCCTGCTGAGGGTGTGTTTGTGCAGACTTGCCTAAGCCCTTGACTGTCCACATCCCTCTGGGCCCACGTGGGTTCAGCTGTCTGGAGAGAAAGCTGGTGGCTCAGGGCAGCCCCCAAGCTTTATTAGGGTAACCTTTCTGCCCCCCTCGTTTTCTGCCGTCCCCAAGGAAGCCCAGGGAGAAAGGCCAGAAGGGAGCAAGGCTTCTTCCCCTTTTTGAAGAGAGCCATGTTCCAAGGCACTGCAGTATCTCCTGTGACACAGAGCTACAAGCTCAGCTTTTGCAAACTTTAGGAGTATCCACCTCTCCCTGTGTCTGCACTGGGATGGGGTTGCTGCACCTCAGCTCCTTCTTCCTCCATGGCAGTAAGCCAGAAGCATCCTCCATATTAAATCATTGCTTATTCCTCTCCTGCCATTGAGCCTGGGCAGAAATGCAGGATGATGCAGTGGGGAAGGGTAGGTTGAAAGAAAGGTTTCTAACCAATGCATGGCTCCCTCCTGATAGCACTAGCTTTGGTCCTCTTCACTGGATGCAGGGTTCCTTCTTCTTGGAGTAGTGACCCCCAGCAGCCCTGTGTAGGTACTCTTGGATAAGGTTGGTGGCAGCTCCGTGAGGAGCAGTGCCTAGTGGAGAGCCCGGAGAAGTGGTGAGGCAGGCCCTGAGTGCCCAGCCTGGAGTCTGACCCACGCTCCCGGCATCAGGGCATTGCTCAGCTCTGCTGCTATGCTAGGGGATGGGGCTGGCTACCCACATCTGGGAGCCATGGAGGATGGCCATGTACCTCTCCCCTGGTGTTATGTAGGTAGTGTCAGCCCTTGCTCCCTGCCTGCACTCCCTGCTTACCCAGGGTGTGGGGTGTCAGGTGAAAGACAGTGCAGGACAGGGGAAGAGGATCATGTGGGCTAGCTCTGGGCCCCCTTTAAGCAGCCAGGGATAGGGTGTCCTGGTCCCGCTGGTAGAGAAGGAGCAGCTGCCCTGCAATGGGAGAATTCCAAACAGCAGCAAAGTGAGAAGGGGCTGTGTGTTTTGTTGTCCCCTGGTGCTGAGCTTGACACTTCCCTTTTGATTTGCAGACTGTTGGTGAGTCCTTGCTGTATATGCTGGAGAAATGCCTTGGCACTGCCTTCAATCCAGACGTGCAGGAGGCTTGGAACAAACTCTACGGTGCTGTGGTGAAAGCCATGAGACGTGGCTGGGAGACCCTCCCAGAAGGAATCTAGGTCCTGTCAGCCATCCCCATCTCTGACCACGCAGCAGCCCTGGGCAGAGGGAGTGCTCATGTCACCCTCTCTGCCTCTCTCCACCTCTGTCTTTCTCTGTGCAGCAGCCCATCGCTGTCTCCTCCAGTCATGTGTGCTTCAGAGCTCTCCCAGTGATTCTGCCTTGCTTCGACACGGCCGCATCTCTGCCTTTGCTAAGGGCTGGCAGGGTACGTCTGCAGCAAAGCCCAGGAGTGAGGCAGCACAGGTACGCTGCCCTGCCCCAAGTTCCTTCGGGCGAGCTGAAGCACTGACACCCATATACCTACTCTGGGTTTTAGCTGGCTCATCTTCCTTCCCCTTGCTGCCCACCCTAGTTAGATGACAGCTAGTGTAGGCCTCTCGGCATTACTTGCCTAAGATCCCAGTTGCCGTGCTGGAGGCCTGCCTGGTCTGGCACCACTCACTCCTTCCTCACGGTCGTGTCCGGTTCAGCTGTGACAGTGGTGGATTTGGGGTCCCTCCAGGGGTGGGGGCAGAAGAGGTGGGAGCTGGCTGTGCTCTGTGGCCATCCCCTCGACCTTCGCAGGGAGCTTTTCCCACTTTCCCTTCACCAACATGTCATTACTGGATGGTTAATCCTGGTGCCTCGCCTCTCCCCTGGGTGAGATCCACAGCTTTTCCTCATGTCAGGTTGGCCACAGCTCAGTGTGTTTCCTAGGGATGATTCAAGCAGTTTGGTCATGTTAATCCTGAGGTGAGGCTGCTTTTAGCAAGTCTGAGCTGCCGGCTGAAAGGCTTTGTGTTGGTTTGGCTGGTTGGTTTAACCTCAGAACCAGCTGAAATGCAGCTGCAGTGGTGGCCCTTTGCTGCTTTGTGTTAGGAAGAATAAAGTAAATACAAGGAGAAGATGTCTTAAAATAAAAATGAAGGTTGCAATCATGTCATGGCAACAGCTTCTAGAAATCATTCTGGCTCTTGGCCAGAGGAAGCATAGCTGGAATTGCTCCACTGATGCTGTCAGGACCTGGAGCGCTTCCCAGCTGCTCAGAGTGCCCTTAGTAATCCCTTCCACCCACACTTGAGACACAGCCGCTTTGGAGCAGTGCAAGGCACCCAGTTAGGTGAATGCAGCAGTGCTGGGTCAGGGCAAGAGTAAGAAAACTGCCAGAAGAAATCCCAGGAAATGGCTGAGAGGTGGCAGCTGAGGGCTCTGGGGGCAGCTGAACCTGAGCACTTTGAAGAAGACTTCACCTTTATGGGGAAGTCGCTGTGGGACAGGCAGAACCGTGTTTCCAGCCATCACTAGCCCCAGGGCAAGGACATGGAGCAAATATTCAAGTATTCAGTTGCAGGTAGTACCCTTTTTTGGTTTTGGGTTTTTTTTAGGACAGGAGTAGCCTGGCATTGAGGGCTGAGATGGTCCTACTCTAGAGACATTCCTGTTATACTCAGATGTCCTCCAGTCTGGAGCAGGAGAGGGCTGCCAGCTCCTTGCAGTTGCAGCTGAGGTCTCCCAGCTCCATGCCATGGAAGGGATAATGGGGTGCCCTATGAGACGGGGCTCTGCTTCCTTGACACTAGGTCTCGTAGTAGCCATGGGCTTCCTGCAAGGAAGGAGCCCTTCAGCTATGTTTGAGAGGTGTGCTGAGGGGTGTTGTGGAATAGGCAGTGAACATTCCCTTATAGGATACTTGCTGTACTCCCTGCAGTACCAGGCTCTGCTCCCACAGTCTTATAGCATGGTGTGTGCGCCCTGGCCGTGGCCCGTCAGCTGCATCAGGTGAGGTCCTCCCCATTCCTGTGCCAGGCAGGGAGGGATGGAGGAGCTGGGGCTGGGGGTAGACACTGTCTGTGATGGCATGGTAGAGCTGGAATGTTTGGGAATGGGGACATCCTCTTTGCAACTCTGTTCTGGGGCATCAGCCTTCAGCATCACAGGGAGAGACCATCTGGCTCTGTGTGACAAGTAGGCAGCTGTATGATGGGTGGGGTGTGGGTGTTACTGCCCCAAACCATCCCTGCTCCCTCTAGCTCTCCCAGCTCTTTGACTTCTCAGTACCACGTTTTGTGTAACTCCCAAGAGAACTGAACTCGTCTGTGTGCCTCTTATACCCAGCTGTACTGTTTAATAAAGAACAACAGTGAGTCTTGGACCCTTTTGCTGCCTTCTATTTGATATAAAAGGCCCAAGCAAACTAAAAAAGGATGACACAGGGGTTTTACTAGCTTCATGTTGGCTCTACCTTTAGAGATACTGGTCACTGTGAGCACTCAACTGACATGAGAAGGCATCAAACACCAAAGGTCTGTTGGGAGATTTTGTGCACTGTAATTAAATGGATGAGCAGCAGAGGGGCTAGCAAAGGCATCCTGATGCTGATTGCTCATTAACTTTCAAATTTAATGATCTCTAATTGAATTAGAGTTTTAAGCAATCAGCCTAAAAATCCTTTTTCTGTTGCTTTTGTTCTTTGAGATACCATCAGCTCACCTGCTGCTGGTGGCCTGCAGCAGCAGGACATGACCTCACAGCAACGTCCTACCCGGCTCCATGCAGCATCCACCCTGCCAGCTGGACTGTGGAGCGGCCCTAGCAGCCCTGCCCCGGGCAGCAGCTGGTGGGGATGCAGGAGATCCTGTCTCCGCAGGGTGTGTTCTAGCTTTGATGTGGTGGGTTTCCAGCCCTGGGAGGGTTGAGGGCTTGGCACTGAAGAAGGATGATCCCTAGAGCAGGGAAGCCAGCTTGGGGTCTGTAATAGCATCTCCTGAGGTCTGGAAATCCAGCCCTGCCACAGGAGAGCATGGTGAGCATCCTGGGAAAACCAAGCTGCTCTGCCTTGGGCAACGTTTGTGTAGGGAACGTGCAATGGGCTGCAAAGAGGAGGAGAGCAGCAGAGATGTGAATAGAAAGAAATCCTCCCTGTGGTTTGTCTCTACAATACATTTCCTGCTCTTCCTGGCCTGGAGCACAGCTGCCAGCTTCAAGGCTGGTGGTGGGAGCCCAAACCCAGCTCTGCAGGGAAGGGCCAGCACAGCACCCCCAGCTTTGGCCCCGCCCCATGCCAGCAGGATGGTTTGCGTGGCTCCCACAGATCACCCCTTTGCCTTGGCTGCTGCCCAGCCGGGACACTCCCAGCACTGCCCAACAGGCCGGCGCAGTGGGAAAGGCCATGCAACTGCTTGTGAGGGATTTCTGTATGTGCTGGCTGTCACCAGGCAAGGCGGGTTCTGAGGGTGGGAGTGGCTGAGGCACAGCACAATGGGCTCACATAGGTTAGGCTGTGGTGAGCTTCCCCAGCATGAGGGCCAGGAGAGCCACAAGCTGGAGGTAGGTGGGGGACAACTGCAGGCCTCCCTCACAGCCAGGGCTGCTGGCTCAGCAAGGCTCTGTGTTTAGCCGTTGCCTATCTACCATTAATTAAGACCTGTTAGTGGCCTCTGCGGTGGGGGGGGGGGGGGGAGTGTGTGTGTGTATGTGTTGGGGTTTTTTTCTTAAATTTTTCAGGTTTTCACCAAAAGTACTCTATTCCTCCTGCCCTATGTCACAAGCCACACAGGTTTCACACCAGGGGTGGGACCTACTGAAATCAGAGGCAAATCACTCAAGTAGGAATTTGGGTATAAAGAGGTGTTCTGGGGAGTGGGGCAGGGGGAGCAAGAGCACTGTCTGCTCAAAACCTAGGGAAAGGCTTCCAAAACTCCATTCACCTGCTTTCCCTGAGATTTGCTGAGGAGTGCCCTTGCTGCCTCTGCTCCTTGCTGTGGTCCCAGAGGAGCTCCAGGCCACCCTCCCTCCAGGCAGTATGTGCCCCTTTGGTGGTGTCCTGAGACAGCCCTGCCTAAAGAGCAAGGACAGGCAGGGGAGGCACACACCTGTCCTGGGGCTGCACCTCATTCTGTGTTGGGGATGATGCCAAGGGCTGTACCAGCCTTTCCAAGGAGACATGGTGGGGTGCTGCTTCTGCCCACTTGGGGTGCACTTTTGTGGCACTCATGGTAGGCAGCAAGCTGCCTGGCGGTGGGAAGGGGCCCAAGCAGTCTCCTTGCCACTAAGACCTCTGCAGGACAGCCCCAGGAAGGGTCAAAAGCAGCTGGCAGGTGGGGAAAGAGGCTTTAGTATTTTTGCAGGCTCCAGCAGTGAGGGTTGCCCGTTTTCCTGGCACAGGCAGGATGCATGGGGGTGATGATACCAGGCAGCAGCTGGGTGAAGTCATTTTATTCAAGGCACGGTCATAGCAATAAATCACGAGAAGGTACAGACCTCTGGCACATTCCTACAGCGGGGCAGCCAAGGGCAATTGGACCAGCAGCCCAAGCTCCTGAGGACACGGTTCCGCTCGCAGGCACTTGCTTCCACCTGTAGAGAGGCTACCAGCATCCCCCCCTGTTCCAGCTGGGGCTGCTCCTGGAGCAGGCAGTGGCTGAGCTGTGGGCTGCCCTGAGGGCACCCCGGCAGGGAGCAGTGAGACCCCCACGGTGCTTTTTGGGGTTGGGAGGGAGCAGCTGAGCTCAAGGCTCCCCCAAGGCAATGGCTCAGTGGCTAGCATGCTGCAGCCATTGCCCCCTGCATGCAAGAGCATGGGTGGAATGGTGGCCATGGGGCTGACAGCGGGCCAAGTCGAGACCCACCAGCACCACTGGGACGTCCTAGAGCCCACTTGAGTCCAAGAGAAACCCACAGCTCACTGCTGGGCTGCCTTTCAACCCTCTCTTTAACCCCCCAGAACCGGCATGCTGTGCCCCCATTTCCAGCAATGCGGAGTGGTGCCACAGTCAAGA
Organism: Hypotaenidia okinawae; assembly: GCA_027925045.1. Lineage (NCBI taxonomy): Eukaryota > Metazoa > Chordata > Aves > Gruiformes > Rallidae > Hypotaenidia > Hypotaenidia okinawae. The sequence continues at coordinate 44,191,371 of BSDF01000006.1, read as the reverse complement.
GTCTACCTTTGCACAGCAGCACTCCTCCTGCCAGCAGCCTTGGGGCCAGCAGAGCAGCCATCCCTTCCCTCCCTGCTTGGCCTCGGGAGGGTGGCTAGAATTGCTCTGAAGCCAGCATGAAAAATCAAGACCAAGAAAATCAGACCCAAGGCCAAAGCAGGGTGGAGGGAGGAGCCGGTGTGCCTAGGCAGGCTAGCCTGGGGGCTGAGTGGCTGAGCAGGATGAAGATCTGCCCTTGTCTCCAGAGACCTCCACAGCTACTGCAGATGAGCTGGAAAACCCCAGGGATGCTGCCTGGGCAGGAGCCGATGCATTTACACTGATTCCAGGACTCACACTTGAGAGGCAGTGCGGCTGCTGGGGGAGCATCCCATGGCTGCTGCTTGTGGACAAGGGCAGGATGCAGTGAACCGGGACCTGGAGACTGGGGTTCTGCCAGCTACCCCCCACTTCTGTTGCAACACGATGGAGTCATGCAGGGTCCCACAGCCAGCCCCAGCATAAGGGCTAATGCTGCTGCAGGAGCAGGATGATGAGGAGCTACCCTCAAAGCCAGTAAACACATTTGTCTCTTGACCTCCTGCTCCTCACCAAGGACCCAGGGGCACAGGCATGATGCAGCAGTATGGAGGGATGGGGTGGGAAGGTGGAGAAGGGCTGGGTTTGTGTTTTGATGCCTGCCCTGGGGCAGGACTGCTGGTGCTGGGGAAGATGTGGGAGCAGCCCCAGGCATTCACCTCCTCCACCAAAGCACAGGTATCTCAGCAGTCCCTGCTTTAATAGGCAAAGCCATGGGGGGCATCAAGAGCTGCAGGGAGCAGGGGGTGGGAAGCAAGGGTTAGGGGTGGCCCTCCCCTGCCACTGAGGACCCGGGGGACATCATGGGGGTGAGCACATTCGTCTGACCTATTTGGGCTGCCTCCCCCTCACAGAGGGGTCAGGGCCACCCTCTGGCCCCAAAAAGTATGGCCTCTGAGAGACTCTCTCCTCACGCCGCTGCAACCTCTCTTCCCCACGCTGGGCTGGAAGAGGCAGGTGGGGATGGGGAGGGATGGGGAGGCATGGGGGGAGAGGAAGGGCGGACAGAGACTCCCACGACCTCTCACGCAATGGGTCCCCCCTCACATCAGTCCTGTCACCTCCCCGCCCCCTTTGCAAGGTGGCCCCCGCCACCGCTGGGAGGGCTCCTTCCTGCCCCTCAGCACGCCCTCTGCTTTCAGCACAGCTGGTCCTCGCCCCAGAGGCGGGACGCTCACTGGTAGCGGGCCTGGCTCTCCATCACAGGGCCGCTCCTATACTCGCCCTCCACAGTCTCTAGCTCCGTCTCAAAGCTCTGCAGCCCCCTGTCTTCTCCGTCCTCGGCTGGCTCCAGGTGGTTGCCCATGGTGCCGTAGGACTGGTGCGCTGGGGAGGCTGCCGGCGTCAGGCTCAGCTCAGGCTCCTGCAGGACAGTGGCCACGAAGAGCTGCCCCGGTGGGCAGTGGGGGGTCAGGGCCCAGGGGAGCAAGGTGTGGGGGGGCACGGTAGGGCTGGGGAGGGATACTCACGTTGGAGTTGGGGGTGGAGGAAACACTGCTCCGCTCCACATCATTGAAGGCGCTCTCAGACTGGTCAGACATCTGGGGAGAGGGAAGGCCAGGCAGAAACAATGGTTTGGGGGTCCCCAGCTGAAGCTGGAGGACAGCCAAACACTGCCTCGGATTCCCTAGAGGGGCAAGGAGGAGATGCAGTGCAGCAAGGGAACAGGGTGGGCAGCTGCCTGTGCTTACCTGGTAGCTGGAGGGTTTCCGTGGCTGCAGCTTCTTCAGGCAGAGACCAAAGAAGGAGAAGACAATGCAGGAGAGGAGGACCACAAAGGTGAAGAGGGTGACGGGGCGGGTGGGACCTAGAGCACAGAGACACTGGGGCAGCATGTGAAACTCCAAGGACCTTTTGCATGTCTAGCTGAGTCCCAGGCTGACACCTGCTTTGGGTCTTACAAGCTCTCAGCCCCCTTCTCAAAACATTAGCTGACATCCCCCTCATCTGCAAGGTCCTAGTCACACCTCCCCCTTCCCATACCCCTTCACACCCTCTGTGCCATGCCTAAGTCAGGGGTGACACTGGCAGCTCATTCCTCCAAGTGTCAGGTGTGACCTTCAGCAGTGGGAGGGGGAGTCCCGAGCTCTCCCTACCAAGGCGCAGGACGGAGAAGAACAGCAGCCAGAACATGCAGAGGATGGGGGCCACCACGACCTGGCTGATGGCAGCGACGTGGAGGCGCTGGTTCAGCTTGGTGGGAATGTACACGTAGTAGATGTTGTACCGGTCAACCATGTGCTTGAGCAGCATATAGAGCAAACCTGGAAGGACAGAGGCCATTTAGCAGAAGGACAATGTGGACAGCAGGTCTCAAGAACAGAAGGACAAACCTAGATGATGCCCAAAGGTTCCCTCCTGTACCATGCAGGAAGCTCATGCTCCCATACTGCTGCCAGTGGCTGGGACAGACTGTTCACAGAGCCAGGGGCAGCGGGACTAAGACATGGGGCTGTACTCACCAAAGGGGACAATGATGGGGCAGGTGATGCTGTAGGTCATGACGACAGAGAAAATACAGCAAGTCCAGGCGTACTCCAGCCCAAACTGGAACTGGTAGGCTTGGCTCTGGGGCACAAGCAACAGCATTCTTATCGTTCTGCCTCTGCAAAGGCTGCTCTCGCCTTTGCACCCCAGCCCACAAGATGGCTCCCTCTCCCCCCCGCCCCCACCCCGTTATACCCGTGGGGCCAGGACCAGCAGTGCCCCTTGCATGGTGGCTTGTCCCCACAAGTCCCCCATAGGGCTGGAACAGCCTGAGTTTCCAGTGAGTGCATCTCTGCCCTGTCATACAGGCTCAGAGGTGACCAGAAACACGTACCCGTTTGACGTGGAGCCTCTCTGGCTCGGACTTGGCAAAGCAGAGGCGGGCAGTGTAGACAAGGAGGCCTGGGATGCGCAGCAGCTCCATGGCAGTCCCGATCAGGCTGGAGGTGACCACGTAGTTGACGAAGAAAGCGCCATTGTCTGGGAGGAAAACGCACCTGTGCCGGGGAAATGGAGGGGCAGAGGATGCACAGGCAGGCAAGCCAGGAGAGCTGCTAGGGGCTGCCGTTGGGTGCTCCATCTCCCCCAGGAGGTTTGGGACGCCCCTGCTACTCACTGGAACTTGATATCAGCCTCATCCAGAAAGTGGGTGTCGAAGAGCCACCGAAAAAAAAGGTCCAGGCTGGAGAAGGAAAGGAAGAGCAGCTCAGAAAGAGGGGGAGCCATAGAGCAACATGGGGGGCACAAAGCAGGCGTGTGCTTTCCTCTGTCCCAGCAGGCAAGCCCCTCTGGCCCCTGCAGTTCCCACTGCCACGCCGGGCAGGCTGAGTGCCCTCTGGCAGGTCAGGTTTACTATGCAGATACCTAACCTGGTCCTTTTGGGGTCTGCTGAAGTGTTGACCCCAAGAATGACACCACCAGCACCCTCAGGTCAGCTGTGGCAGCCTGGCAAGCTGCTCTGCTCCCCTCCTCTGCAGGGAAGCTTTCTGCCTGCAACCATCTGGGAGCAGCTCAGCATGGCTAAAGAGCAAGCATTTTCCTCCCTTTTTGGCAACAGTGGTGCACCCTTAGCCCTTTGGGGCTGGCTTGCCAGCGGCGAGGGGCCTGCTGCGATCCCAGCTGCTGGGGAAGAGAGAGAACAGCGCAGAAGGGTAGTCCATACCTACTCAGCCCCAGTGAGGGCAGGATGATGACCATGAACACCAGGAAGAAGAAGCACTTGTGCATGGTGAGCTGATTTTCACTTGACCTAGGGAGGGGAGAGACAAGAGAAAAATGTTTCACTTTTTGAAGACAGAGCAACCAGTGCAGGGAGAGGCTGGGCTGTGTCTCTTCGACCAAGCAGCTATGCCAAACCCCAGGAAGCCATGTGTATTTGATCTATATACCTACGGGGCATGCCAAGCCCCTCCCAGGCTAGGGGAGGAGTCACAAAGGGGAAAATTACTGTAGTGAAAGCTCCTGTCCCCTCAGACTCTCACCTCCTTCATCTTTGCCCTCTCCTACCATCCTTGCTGGTGCAGACATCCAAGAAGAGACAGTTGTGCGTCTATAATGGGTTCAAGAGCCACCATTTCCCCCAGAGAAGTAAGGGAAGTGGTTACAAAGCTCTTGCAAGGATTCAGAAGACCAAGCACAGGGGCTGGGGCCAGCAGAGGGTCAAGACAGAGAGACAACATCATAGGAGCTGGACTGAGCTTTCTCTGCTACGCTTTGAGCATTCTGAACCCATACCACCACTTTGGAGGTTTGGGAGCATAGTTGGGATGTGCCAGCTGAGTCAGGGCCATGGCCATCCCTTTCATAAATGTCTTCAGACCCATCTTAAAACCAGCTCCACCTGCCTTTGTCAGCAGCCTGGAAACCTTCAGGGCTATGGCAAGGAAATAGCTCCTTTCAGCATGGGCTCTTTCCATGAAGGGCAACACCCAGGGGGCTCTGTGGGGGTCTGCGGCTCCAATGCCTGCCTCCTTGCAAGGCTGGGTCCCCCAAGTCCCTCTGAGGTTCCTCCCATCCACCATGGCCCTGGGGAGCATGGGGGCCAGTACCATTACCTTGTCCAGTGTGACTCAAAGAACGCCGAGTAGTAGACAAGAAAGGGCAGGAAGACGGAGAAGGCCCAGAGCAGCAGTGTGGGGAAGAACTGGGTGATGATGGGATTCTGCAGGAGGAAAGATGCCAGACATGCCCTCATGAGCCTGCTGGAGCCCAGCCATGCTGGAAGCAGCTCCCCAGGCCTCCTGGTGCAGGACAGTCTGTGCAATGGGTGGACTGGGGCATTCCCTCCCTAAGCAGGGGCATTTGCTTCAGGAGGTAAGAGCATGAGGCCAGTCAAAGGAATCACAGGCACATTCTGAGCCCCAGTGCCTGTCCAGCAGCTCACAGGTCAATGAGCAGAAAGGAAATGTGCTGCTGGCAGATCCTAAAATCTCCTGAAGCTCTTTCCATCCCTCTTCTCTTGCATGGACACCAGTGTGCCCTCCCCTTGGACACCAGCACCAAAGCTCAGGTTTTCACAGGTGGCTCAGGGCTCTGCCACTGGAAACACAAGAAGAAGGGCATGGATAGCAACCACGGGTATGACTGCTCCTTGCCTCTCAACCCATCCCAGTGACAGCTCAAGTTCTTGGGTCAGTGTAAAGCTGGTGCCCCCACTCTGCATGGACAACCCTGGAAATGGAGACCCTTTGGGAAAGCTGGCACAGGGCCACAGGGACTACCTTCAGGCTCTCCACAGGCTGTGTGACGTTGAACATGTCCATGGTGTTGACAATGATGGCTGGTGTGGTGAGGAAGAAGAGGAGGACGAAGAGGCAGATATTAAGGAGGATGAATCTCACCCACCAAGATGTGCCACGGACCGATAAATTCTCCCTGTGAGAAGAAAGCATGACTCAGACACGGTGTGGAAGAAAAGCCACATGTCCTGGGTCTCCTAACCCAGCTCTCCACACCTCTGCCTCCCACTGCCCACACTGCCCATCCTCCTTCCCTGTGCTGCTGCATTGGCACCTGCAGAGCCCCTGGGACCAGCGTACAGCTGCAGCGTGGTCTGTGCCACCAGGCAGCTTTGGAATTGGGCTGCAGGAATCAGAGGCTGGCAATCACTCAGATCTTGCCTGAACCAGCCCTGCCACCGACAGGGTGATCACCCCAGTCACCCCTGCCAATTTCTACTATGGCCATAGGAAGGACTATCAGCCTCTGCTACCCTGAGAAGGCACCCTACAGCTACAGGCACAGGTTCCCTACAGCTATATGGGTTCCCTGTAGCTATGGGTACAGGCTCCCCGAAGCTATGGGCATGAGACCCGCCCCACCCCAGCTGCTTGCCCTCCCTCCCTTTCCCACCACGGCGGTTCACCAGATGATATCAGTGGGTGCAGGGGCATAGCGAACACCCCAGTGATGTGACTTGACCACGGTGGTGACAGAGGACTGCTGCGGGTGCTTGCGGCAGCTGATGTGGCTGTAGTCCTTCAAAATCCTACAAAAGGGAGGCAGGGGTTGGGTCCAGACAGAGGGCTCAGAATGTCCCAGACTTCTCATAATACCCTTCCCACAGCCCCAACAGAGTGGCTGTCTCCACGGGTGGCAGAGACACAGTGGAAACAGACCCACTGCCTGGCTTTGGCCAGAGGAGTCAGCATGGTGCCTCAGTGGTGGTGGACACCTGGCCAGGGGATGTGCCTGTACTGGCATGCTGAGGGGCACTCACACAGCCGTCATCCGCTCGTCCTGGAAGGTGACGAAGGCCATGTCGAGCCGCTTGAGAGTGATGCGGTTGCGCTCGGCATTGAACTCATCGGTGAGCTTCTCCTCCAGCTCCCCGTAGTACTGCTCCGCATCCACCTGCAGAGCAGTTGGCGTTCTGCCACACTCGTCGCGCATCGTCACGGGCGAGCTGCCGTGCTCTGCCCTGCCCGCTGCTGCCTGCAGCCCTGCCCGCTGCTGCCTGCAGCCCTGCCTGCACCCTCATACCTGCTCAAAGCCACAGAAGCGGCAGCAGAAGATGCGGGCACAGGGGTGAGTTTTGATCATGATCTTCCCTTCTTTCTGTGCCTTGGTGGTGAAGTAAAGGCGCCCCTTCATTGCCTTGCGCCTGCCGGGAAGCCAACAGGGATGAGAGTCACTTGGGGATCAGCAGTCAGACGGACCGAGTCCCTCAGCGTGGTGGGCAGGGGCAGCACACCCACCCACAGAGGAACTGTGGCCCTGCCTGCACTCACCTCTCCACATCCAGCTTCATCAGCTTGCGCACATCGAAGCAGAACTGGACATTGGTGACGGTGCAGCTGGGGTAAGCCTCACTGTGGGCACAGGGACACAGTGGTTCCAGGAACCAGGGCAAAGGGACAACCACCTGCCCGCTAGCCACCTGGTGAGGCTGTGGCACACTGCTTGCTACTCACTGGAAATGCTTGATGATAAGGGAAGGGTCTGTGATCTCCTTGGGGATGTGGGTAACCATCAGTGTCCGGGCAACCTGGAGGAAGAGAAAGGACAGCAGGAGCTGGTGAGCAGGGGTCTGTGGGACGTGTCACTGCCACCCTGTTCACCCAGATGCTGGAAAGGCCAAGGCAAGCCAGGGCACCTACTGCCACCTTGGCGGTTGGTCAGCACAGACCTCCTCAACATCTGCTCATAGACCCCAGGGGCACAGCTGGATACTGCCACCTCCCAGATGGACAGACACAACAGAGCATCCATCTCAGGAGACAAGGCAGCAAGAGAGAAAGATTTGCCTCCAGTCTCCCAGGTTTTCTCCAGAAGCTGCAGAAACCCAGCCTTATCTTTCCCTGTGTGCTCAATCCCAGGCTGTTTCTAAAGCTCTCCCTACCTGCTGGGACCATCCTTTCTGCAAAGTACAAAATTGTCCATTAGTGTTGAACAAGACAGGGCTGGAGGAGGAGTGGGTGCTCACCTTCTCGTTCTCTCTGTATTCAAGGTGGACAGAGTGGTGAGCCATGCAGAGGATAGTGAGGATGAAATAGATGAGGGCGAAGATGCTGTGCAGCCACAGGAGGCGGTCCCTGGAGGAGGGGAAGAGGGGATCAGACAGCACTGTGGTGGGCACGTGGCACATGGACCAGCTTGGTGCTCAGCACCTCACCCGTAGCCACCCCCACTGCGCAGCAGCACCTCTCTGAGCCAGCTGCCAGATCCCCACCCCAGATACAAGACAGGCAGTGTTCAGGCTTTGGGAAGAAATGAGGTCTCCCAGCACCCCCAAGAGCACTTCTGTCCAGCAGTGGGGTGCAGTGAGCAGCACCAGCGTGCCAGCCACCGTGACAGTGCTTGTGTGTGGTGCAGACAGACACAGGGGCTACTGGTAGCAGCATGCTGCTCACATGGACCTGTCCCCAGCACGGGACTGTGGCAATCACCATGCCTGGGCACTCCCCGCAGCACCCACCCCCGGCGCAGGAGCCACGTACTGTGTTGGGATGTTGGCGATGGTCGTCCGGCCAAAGTGGGTGGGGTTGTGTCCTGCAGGGGAAGAGGCGAAGCAGGTTACAGGAGCCCAGCGCAGTGCTGTGTCCATGCTACCAGGGCTAATGGCTCTGGCTTTTGCTCCCTCCTTTTCCATCTCCCAGGCGCCAACCAAGTCCCAAAGCTTCCTGCCTCTTGCAGTTCTGTCCCACAGCTGATGGTGGGCTCCTGCTCATATGTGAGCTCCTGATCCAGAGGTCCTTCTGCCCTCTGTCCCAAAGGCATGGTGCTCATCTCAAGACTGCGGAAGCTTGTGTCACACTCCTGACCCATCCCACGACAAGGGAAGCACCTACCCAGGAGGTCCCCTGAGAAGTTGACAGGCAGGATGACGGCCACAGAGAGCACGCAGACCAGCATCAGCAGGACCAGGAGGTGCCGCTGGAAGGAGAGGTAGGTGGTGGCATCGATCCCACACTTGCTCTGAATCTCCTCATCCCTGGGAGAGAGGCACGTGAGGGTGAGCGTTGGTGATGCCTCCCCACCACCTCCCACCCTGGCAACACAGGCTGCTCCAGACTCACACAACCCATGCCAACAAATGGCATCCTGCCCATGGAATGTGGGATCTATGCACATGGGGAAATGAGGGACACAAGTAGCCCTCAGGCTGCCACCCCATTACAGGAGCGGCTCCTACCAGGAAAGGTTGAAGCCCTTTCCTCTGGGACAGGAGCCAGGAGGAAACACAGAAGTGAGCACTCTGCTCTCTCTCTCCCAGGGGGATGTTTTAGAAGGGGTCTCCTCTGCCACTGGTTCCAGCAGCTGATTGATGGCCACCTACTCTCCAAGTGCGTGCAGTGACAGGACAGGGCCAAGATTCCAGGGACACACACTTACTTCATTTGGTAGATTGAAATGAGCCAGGAGCAGAATCCCTGGAAGGGAAGAGAGTCAGGATGAGTTAGGGATGACCAATCCGACCTCTCTGGTGAGGAACTGGAGCACTGCATGCAGTCAGGATCTGTGCAGAGACAGCGTGGTGCCTGGAGCCCGGGGGCTGAGCAAACAGAGGCAGCATCCAGGGCAGCTTGGTCATGCTCAGCCAAGCAGCTTGTCTGCAGTGGTGGCCAAAGGCAGCTGCCAGGAGGAGCAGGAAACACCGGACATCTCTGTGACAGGCTTCTGGCTTCCAGCAACTCCCTCCTCTGTGCTTTCCCTGACAGTCCCTAACATGCAACACACTTTTCTGACAGAGTACTGAGTGCTGAGTCAGCACTGCTTTAGAGCAATATAGGACAATGCCAAGATCTTGTGGCCATACCATGTAACATCCAGCCATAGGGCCCCTCCTCTTTTCCCCTTTTCTGGAGGGTTTATGCTGACCTTGGATAGGACAGACCACAGCCAGCCCCCTATGGGTCCATCCCCAGCTTTACCCACACCAGGACCTTCCCTCCTACGTCAGATCCCAGCTTCATCTGACTGAAGGCTTGGGAGGTGCAGGCATCCCCATGTCCCCAGCAACTCTGTGCAGACTGGATACCCCCTTAGCACAGCCAGGCTGACACCCCTGCTACACCTGCACCAGGCTCCTATGCTCTCTACAAGTTTCTCCTCAAACTCCTCTTCCCACCCCACTAGTGTACATTGTATCTAACCTGGCAGAGTTTAGATTTTCCTCATTTGGGAACAGTTTGACTTTTAAAAGGATATCTTCTTACTTCTAATAATCTCCTGTAATCTGCTTTTCAACTGTGCTGCCATTCCCTATCGTCTTTCTCACTTCTGTTTTGATGAGCAATTAGACATTTGCCCAGAGCATCCAGTGCCAAGCCTTTAAACAGGGCTCCTGCCACTTGCAGGGATTTTAGTGGTTTACCTTTCCTGCCTGGTTTCTTTTTTAGTAAGTTTTGTCACTTTTCCACAGTCACACCAGTGACTACATTTTTGAGCTCTTGCTGCCAAAAAGAACAGGAAATGTGTCAGTCTGTACTTGTTTACAGAAAAGCTCCCTTTGTGCCTGATGCCATGGAGAGAAACAAAAGCTGCCTTTAAAGCTCCTGCAGCCCACCCTGCCACAGAAGTGGAGGTGTGATCTGGGGCACTCTGTCCTGCCTGTGCCAGAAAGACTCCTGTGGCTGCACAGTGAGGCTCTGGATGTGCATCTGACTAGGTCCCCAGGGATGGCCACACACAGCTGGGAGATGCTCATCCTGGCGGGAGCATCCCCTCCACGTTGTCATTCAAAGCAGATGACTCAAACCAAGCCAGGACAAAGAAAGCCTCCAGCTTTCCCAGGAATACCCCACTATTAAAGGGTGTTAAGCAGGAAACCCCACACTGGAGGATTTAATTTCTCTCATTTAACTTCTGACCTGGGTTTCCCATGAAAAGCAAGGTGGGCTGGGCTAGGGCAAGCCCAGCATGGGCTCCCACTGCCGTGGCTACCATTACTCACCACATCCTTGTTGTCAACATCCAGGGGGCTGCTCTCTGATGGGGACTTCTCCTTCTCGCTCTGCTTTCCCTCCATAGAAAAGCGATGTCAAACTTGTATGAAGGGGAGGAACGGAGTGGTGAGGTGGGAGAGAAGCAGATGGGAGAGAATGAGCACCCTCAGTGAAACAGCCTGGGAAATGCCTTCCCCTCCCTGCATCCTGCACTGGGGCTGGAGCAGCAGCTACTGCTAGGCTTGAGGCTGGGCCTGCACTCACTGCCTCTACATCAATGAGTCCCTGTGGCTTCTCCATAGCCCTGACCCACAGCAGGGCAGCTGGTGGGGAATTTGGCTTAGCTCCAGGACAAGGGCCTGCTGAGCTGGATTTTTATATTCCATTGGTTTCAGTCTCCAAACGGCATTACAGTAAAAGGACTGTAATCAGTGCTTGAATTTTAAGTCTTGAACTTTAAGTGCCTTTTGATCACCCCAGTGAAGGGAAACATCACCTGTCCATTGCCAGACTTCACTCCAGAGCTTGAGGCCAAGAGAAGCTGGAGAGAGGAGAAGACAGGAGAAAGTCTTTTACAGAGTTTGCTCCTGCAGACTGCCCAGCTTTGCAGAGACCCCTCCTGTGTGCACCCCCGTGCAAAGAAAGATGCTTTACTGTCTGAGGTCAGCTGGAAAGCAGGCAGCTGTGGGCAGCACAGCCCACCTGGAAATCTGGCCTGGGCTCTACTTTCATCAGGACACTGGTGTTTTTTGAGGGATTCTGCACCTAGCACTAACGATGGGCCGGCCACACTGCCTTGGTGACATGAGGAACAGTGTTATTGCTTTGTGCCTCCCTCTGCCGCCCCTGCTGACCAGCCCTGTTCATCCCAAGAGAGCGGCAGAGGAAGAAGGAGCAGCTCAGTCCTCACTAGAAAGCAGCTCCTGGGCCTTCCCAATACTGTGGACTCCCTGGCCCAAGAACACTGTTGCCAGACGGTGCCTGCAAAAGGGAATCAAAGCTGGCCTGGGCTTGCCCTCTCCATGCAGCAGATGGTGCCTGTGTGTCCTTGGGCAAGGGCAGCCAGGGTATTCCCAGTGGGAAGGAGGGACAGGAACACATGCTGAGCTTCTCCATGGGCTGCCCTGCCTCTTGCCAGCAGTCCTGGAGAGGCTGAAGCCATCACCTGCAGTGACCTCATGTCCTCCTTACCTATCATTGTCCATCAGCAGCGCTAGGCGCCCATAGTCCCAAGCTGCCTTCCGTAGGCAGGAGAAGACCAGGAGGAGAAGCTGGAAGAAGAGGAAAGAGGACAGGTGAAGGGTTTTGCCACAGGGTCTTACCCTGTTGGGTCTCCTCACAACCCTGCTTTGTTTACTCACTCATGAGCCCAAGCTTATGCAAAACTCATGCATCAAGCCAAACTGCTTCTGCTCTACTATCTCAACCTCTGCTGCCCAAGTGCCACCTGATGCCCACCATGATGTGGACAAAGCTCTTAGTCCTTTGCACTCACCCCTGTTTCTCCAATCAGCTACGTGTACCGACGCACAGGCTGCACTCGTGTGTGGCTGTCAGTGCACCCATAACACACATCCCCCTGTGCTCACAGCCAGACTCTGACAGCACAGCCAGGGGGGCTGCGGTACCCATAGACATGACCCCCTCCCGTCCTGCTCACCAGCCAGAGGATGAAGTTGATGGCGAGCACGGTTGGCACACCACCGAACGGCAGCCCCTCCAGGACGCTGCTGCGGGAGCGGGCGCTGAAGCATTGCTCCTCCGTGCTGTTCACCAGGGTGTCCAGGAAGCTGAGCACATCCAGCGAGATGGGGCTGGCACCATCAGGTGCTGGCTCAGCCGAGTACGCGCCCTCCATTGGTGCTGTCGTGTCTCGCCCTGCAAGACACAGGCAGGGGTGTGGATGGAGAAACCTTTGCTTGAATAGGGGCCGCGGCTCCTCCAGCAAGGTCTGAGGAGCTCGCTAAGGGTGAAGAGGGGAGAGGACTAGCCGGTGACCTTGGAGCTTCTGCAGTCACGGTCTCTCCTGGGGAGGGGCTGTGGGACACAGGGTGGGTGTTGCTGAAGAAATCTCACTGCTACCTCATAGCCTTCCCCCTCCCCATTACACTATTTGGTTGTCTCTGACATACCTGACACAGGTCTCTTACCGCTTCTGCCTCTCAGTCCTGGACGCTGGGTTGTGTCATGACCAGCCTGGTGTGGTCAGCAGGCAGGAACAAGGAGCTGAAGCATTTGCTTGAGTTTCTGAGAATAAGAGCAATGATGTTATTAACAACAGGGCTGCTCGGGCTGTGCTTGCTTGCTTTGCTCCTCACAGCCAGGTATCTATTGCATGTGGAACATCCTCCGGCCCTCTATTTTCCACCATCATGGTGGTCTATGTGACTTAAGAGTCATGGGACTTCCTTTCCATCTTTCAACCACAGCAGTACTTCTTACAAGATATCTTGAAGTCTTCAGAAGAATCACCTTCTCCAAACCCTAAAGGACGAGGCTCCCGCCCATCTACTCAGGAGCTGATACCACAGGCCCTTGCTTGCAGGAAACGCTTCAAGGCCATTAAAGGCTGAGGCTGTGGATTGTTTCCAAAACCTTTCCATGTATTGTAGCTTGTGCAAAGTCCACAAGAAACCACATCATGCCCATGATCATTTAGTCCCACAAGCTTTGTATTGAAGCCACTGGGAATTCGTTCACATCCCTCCTTTTTAACTTATGTTCCAGCCCTTGCTGCAAGAGCTGCTGCAGCCCTTGCAGCCACCCAGCCACAGCTGATCCCTGCTGCGGGGTGCTCACAGCCTCCATGGACAGGATGGAGGAAGAGGAGCAAGAACCACGGTCTGATAAAGCAATGGAAGAGATGCAAATGAAGACTGCCAGCACTTCCAGGGACCTGGAGATGAAAACCGTTTCGGGTTTGTTTTTTTTTTCCCTGTCAAGACCAAACAGGATCAACTTTGCTTCAACACCAAAGGAAACCTGATTGAGAGGTCCTTGGGGAGTACAGGGGGAGCACACACAAAACGCCTTGGCTTGGAAAGGGGATCTTCCTGAGCTCTGCATAGATTTGCTTCTGTTGTGAAACATTTGCTTCTGCTGTGTCAGTGTGACAGATGGGCGACTGCAGCAGCACGGGGTTTTATGTGTGCTGCCGTAGCCTCAGCCTCTCGCTCTTAGACCATGCACTGATGGCCTGAGGAGACAGCCCTGTCCTAAAGCTCCTGAGGAGCCCAGACACCTCCAGTTCCTTGCCAAGAAGAGCAGGTAGGATGGGGGTGCTGGGGCAAGAACTCATACAGGTTGCATGCCTGAGACACTGAGTCTCTCTGACCTCCTTGTCCAAGGAAAAGAAATGCTGAGGAAGAAACAAACCAACAAAAAAAGGAAGTTTGGCAGCATGTCAAATACAATCAGGGGGACACCAGGGATTCCCAAGGGACTGTCAACCCAAACTTTCTAGAGGGTTAAAAACTTAAGAATTACTCTTGGTGCCTACAGCTTCCAAATTAAACACAGAGAGATGGTGACATGCTATTTTCTTCATTTCTGAAGCCTAAATTCCAACCCACAGAGCAATCTCCAGGGAAGCCAAAGAGTGGCTAGGATGCTTGCACCAAGGCTATAAGCCCAGCAGACTTTAAGGCTCACTCCACTCCAGGGTTAGGTTGGCATTTGGTTACCTGCACAGATTCCTTGAAGGGATGTCAGAAGCCACTGAACTACAGGTACCAAGATCCCCAGAACATGCAGACCCATAGCAGTTCCTTTTACTGTGCACGTGGTGCATTGTCACCCAGGGCATAGGCTTCAGCCTCTGCTACAGATCTGCCCATGCTGCCTACAGCATCTTCAGTTTTCATTGGAGGTCCTAAGCCATATACATATTGATCTGGCCAGTCCACGGTGCCTAAAGACATCATAGGCCCAAGCTGGGATGGTTGACCATTAATGTAACTTCCAAAAGAATTGCCAGGTCACCTGAGATATACTGACATAGCTCCAAAGGGCATCCGAGTAGACTTGGGGCTGAAGCAGCATCCCTTCAAACAGGTGTGAAGTGAGGGATGGGCTGACAAATCCTCCTGCCTTCAGTCATGGTATGCCTCCCAGATGGGGCTGGAAGTCCTGTACCTCAAGGCCCAGCATGGACGCATCAAGAAAACAATGCCTGAAGAGGGAACTCCAAGAAGGGGAGACCCATGGTCCACTGTGACAAGCAGCAGCCATTTGCCTTAGCCAGCCTGCCTCCTGCTCACTGTCAGGCAGCTGTGAAACCACCAAAGCCTCAGGCCAGGGTCAGCTCTTTCCTACAGAGTTGCTCTCAATCTGTTCTCCCCATGTGCACGTCTCCCTGCCTCCCCTCCTCCAGTAAGCAGCAGAGCCATCGCCATCTGGCATTTTCAGCTGCTAAATAATTCATTGCCTTTTTGTTAACAAGGAGAGTGTGTCTCTGACCGAGGGAGTTGTTGGACCTTCAGTAAATAAACAAGGAGACTCTTACTTAGCAAGCTCTGAGTCCCTTCTCTGCCACCACCACTCCACTGCTCAGTGGTATGATCGCTCAGTGTGTTTCCAGGTACTGTCTTCACGCTTGCAGAATGGCAGGGTAAAGGGGATTGTCATGGAGATCAATACAGGTTGTCTTTTCCTATCACATCCTTGTTGCTGTCCCCTTCCACCAGCAGCTGGTATTTTGCTCCTGGTGGCCAAAAGCAATGGGTTCCTCCTGGAGATGGTACTAGCATTTCCTGCTGCTGTCCTGTCCACAAGCCTCCCAAATGCAAGCCTTCACTCACCCAGTGCAGCCCGTTCCAGTCTCTCCACCCAGCACTGCACAGACAAATTTCAGGACTTGAAGAGTCCTGACGCCACTGGTCCACTTCCCTGCCCAAAGGAGCCATCACGTTGTGCTCAGGCCTGTAGCACAGCATTTGTGACGAATCACTGCTCCCCTGATGCTAACCTCAAGCTTGTTCTCTTGCTTTTTGCCCGGTCCCTTCACTCCCTGATACCCACGGAAACCCACCTCCAAATACCCAAACCGGTACTTTTCTAGACTGTTCGTTCCAGCTAATCTCACCTTTTATGGTGCTGCTCTTAGAAAAGCTTATGCAAATGATATAGCTGCAGCATTACCATTAAAATAACCATTGGGAACAGCCAGCCAAAAGTGTATCATGTAGATGTTCTAGGAACAGCACATCCAGAAGAAATGAGCAGAGATTTCTGCTCACACACTCCAGGAACAGCTTGATCTCAGACCTGTAGGACATGTTCAACCTCTCTGGAGGAAATACCTTCCTTAGAGAGTAGTGGTATAGAGAGTGAGAGATCACGCAGGCACTGCAGGTCAGAATTAATGTCACTGTTAAAACACCTAAGCTAAATATTCACACCAGACATGATGAAACAGTTCAGCATTTTGCAATACTCAGGTGACAGCGCTCTGCAGTTGTATCTTAAAGGGCCAAACAAATCCCACAACATCAACTTCTTATTCCCAGCTATACCACCGTCATTGTGCTTTTCCCAAACTCTGATAGATAGAGGAGGAAATATTGTTGTGAATAACAGAGATAGGTCAGTGCCTTTCCCTCCAGGAAGTGGTGGGAGAGCTTCCCATTAGCTGTGTGGAGGCAGTGCCTCCAGATGCCAGGTGCAGACAAGCATCCCGCCCCTCAGTGCAACCGCTGTTCTGGAGGAGTGACAGCATCAGGCAAGTGGAGAGCAGGGCTCTAGCTGGGAAAATGAAACAATAACACAGAGGCAGAAATCACAATTTATGGTCTACCCAATCTAGGTCTTGCTTAGGGAAAAGCTGGTAAAATAGGGTCAGAAAATATGCAGAGTACTAGAGAAATTAAGTTCTTTCTCCTCTTTGCAGTGGCTGTGAACAGACAGTGAATGTATGAGCTTGGCTGCTGAAAAGGATTCGCTGGAGAACTTCTATGAAGCATTTCCAGTGTGTAAGGTCTGCCTTGAATATTCAGTGCCCTGTTTGTTTTGTCGATACATCAGCATATGCTTCTCCTCTCCGGTTGGGTGGGCATTAATCCAGAGAATGAGATTTCCAATTAAAAATAAGGCATTTTTTTTATGCAAATGCAATTTTTCAAAATTTGTCTTTCCCTTGAAGCACCCTGCCAGCAAACTCATTTGCTAGGGGATTCATGGACAGCTGGAGTAGCAAAACACCAAAACAAAGTCTTGGGAGCGCTCAGATGACTAAGCTGTGCTCCTCGGCATGCCTGCTCTGGCAGGGAGGGGATTGCTCATTTCTGATGGTGGAGGAGTGGCAAGGGCAAAGGACTGCTGATGGAGCTGCCCATGGCCATGCAAAGCCAGCAGAAAAGCCAGTCTGAGGAGCCAGGCCATGTCTCCTAGAAGGCAAGCATCCCTGCTACCTGCCTGCCTCTGCACCCTTTTACCTCTGCAAGGAGATATAGCTAGGCTGCAGAAGGGGAAAACAAGGACCACCATAGTGGGAAGACGAGGTTTGTGTCCTGGTGTGCCCAGGACCAGACAGGGAGGTGAACCTCTGGTATCGCACATTGAGGGACTGCAGTGACCGACCTTGCAGGACTGCAGTGACTGAGAGGCCAGGAAACCTGAGCCACTGACTCAGCATGACTAGTGACCTCTGGCTGGGAAAAGGCTCATCAACACCCTGCGCTGAGCTCAGTGCACACCCTGGCACAGGTAGTTTTGGCACCAAAGGACACGGTGACCTTTCCTTCCCTGTTGTTCAGTGCAAGGGAGAACAGGCACACCATGGGACACATCCATTCCTGAAGGGGGTGAGCACAGATGGGATGGGGCCACAGACGTGGTCCTCCAAAACCCCAAAGCATTCCTCACCAGCTCTCCCTTCGCTCCTCCCTCTTAGAATCACAGCCTTCAGATCCAAAAAGCAAAGAGAAGGTCAGGCTGCAGGTGGCCTGTGCAACAAGTGGGCATGGGGCAGCAGCGTCCCCAGGCAGTGGGATGAGTGAAGAGGCAATTGTTTCTGGGACAGAAAACGTATGGCCTCCTCACTCCCCTCTGCTCATACTCTGCTCCCAAACTGCCTAGCCAGCACTGACCATCTAAACTACAAGACACACTGAGGGGGAAGAGACCACAACCCCATTTACAGAGCCAAGCAAGTTTTTCTGCTCTCAGGAGGGGTGGGCTGCCACTTTTGGGAAACCCTGTGCAGGGTCATGCTGCCCCAAGGGAAAAAAAAAAATCTGAGACCCACCTTAAACAAACACAGCAACTGAGAGCAAAACCCTCCCCTAACACTTACCCTTGCGGTGGCTACTGCATCACCCCCAGCTCCTTGCACTCCCCTTCTTCCGTGGCACCACCTTGCAGATCCAGGGTTGGCCACATTTTGGTGTTGGGACAGATTAAGCTCCACTAATGAGGTTTTTGGATGAGAAGAGGTTTCAGCCTCTAGCAGAGATCTCTGCAAGATGATGTTTGTGACCTTCCTCTGTGGTATGGCAGCCACCTGCACAAGCCCCTTCTCCCCCAAAGGATGCTGCAGACCAAGCAGGGCGGCACTGACTGGCTGCAGTGCTCCTCAGCACAAGGATAAAGGCAAACCCCGGGCAACAGAGAGCCAACCATGCTTATGGTGAGATCTACGGCCCGGGAGGTTTGCTTGGACCATGCACAAGAGCAGCTCCTCTCCAGCGCCTCCTCCACGCATGTGTGAGCCAGCGGCCGCGGGAGCCAGCGCACAACGACTGGGAAGGAAGAACCAGAGCGGAGTTTATTCATCCCAGCCCCAGCCCTTTTCGCCACATTTGCCACAGCTGCCCTCGCAGGCTGGCTCTAACCTGTGTTTGTTTTCTACTTCGATACCCTGCTGTGCACACAGCGTGCTTAGCCCCTCACACCGCACTTTGTGTGTGCAAAGCACTGAGCAAACATGAGCTAATTGGGCTGCAAGCTCTCCAGGGAAGGGGCCTGTCACTCATTCTGCATGGTACACCCTTATCCTCTGGTAATGCTTAAATCGACGCTCCTCAGCACAAAGGATTATCCAGACCAGGCGTAGCCCAAGCGTGGAGCAGGGAGCCACTGTGCTTGCTGTTGTGTGATGGGTGGGAGCAGAGCCAGGAAAAGGGGCTTATACAAAACATGGGGTCAGATTTTTTTTAACGGGGCCTCTAACAACAGGACAAGGGTTAATGGTTTTAAACTAAAAGACTTATATCTAGTCTAAAGAAGAAATTTTTACATTGGGGGTGGTAACACACTGGGACAGGTTGCCCAGAGAGGTGGTAGATGCCCCACCCCTGGAAACATTCAAGGTCAGGTTGGATGGGGCTCTGAGCAACCTGATCTAGGGAAGATGTCCCTGCTCATGGCAGGGGGTTGGACTAGATGATCTTTAAAGGTCTCTTCCAACCCAAACTTTTCTAGGACTCTATGACAAAGCCAGGGCTGACTGCGGGGTATGGAGACCCAGGTTGCTCACATGAGGGAAAGAGGCAGGGGGTCATCCTAGGACTCTCAGTTAACATGTGAAGGAAAGTGCCACTTCTGTTGGGAAGAACACCTTTGTGGGAACCTATATGGAAACTAGGAGCAGCCATGCTGTGGCCAGGGGCTGCCTTTTATAAGGCCACCTGCTGTAGAGAGACTACCAGCCATGGGAGCAGCCAGCACAGCTCCAGCTCTCACGGTGAGCAGAGGGAAGCTGAGCCCAGGGCAGAGGCAAGGGGGAGACCGGCAAGAAGACTTGGCCTCTGTTTGAGGGGGAGGCAGACCAGGAAGCCAAATACTGTACTGCCTGAACTAGGCAACTTCACTAGCTTTGCATCCCAGCATCCTGCTCAGCCAAGGTGGTGTGGCATGCTTGGAGATGGCAGGGATCTCACTGCCAAGCTGGTGGACAAAGCAGATGCATTTCAAGTCCCCTGATGGTTGCCCTCAGCCGCTGAGAGCGCCAGCCCTCCTCACAGGTGATGCCTGCAAAGGTGCTGTGCATTGCAAGGGGGATTTGGGCATACGGTGGGCAAGCAGGGTTCTGTGCTGTGTGACAGGGACTTGGAGCTCACTGAGCACCCTCATCCCACAGCCTCCCAGGGGCCAGTATAGGGCGGGCAGAGTCATGCTTGTGCCATTGAGCTTCTTCTCCTCAGGCCACCCACGCACCACCCTCCACACTGCTCTGGGGGAGGCCCTGGCATGGGCCTGCTGCCACCCTTCCCCCTTAGCTCCTCAGCTTTGAGCAGACACACTGTCTCCCACAGCTGATTCTGCTCCAGGAGCAAAGAAAACACTCCTGCCCTGCCCAGCTCCCTTCTCTGCAAACACAAAAGCTTCTTCCTGAGAGCAGTGCCTTGTAACATTATGTACACATACGCACACCGAAAATGTGATTTTAGAGCATCTGCAGAGCTAGAACACTTTCTACTGCCTGAGCTCAGTGCCAGGAGCAGAGAGCATGGTTTGCACTGCAGCAGGAGCCCATGGGCACGCCCCTTGCCAGTCCTGGCCCCGATGAGGCTTTCCTCCCACCTCTGCCCACCTTCCAAGCACATTTGGGTAACACCAGCCGACCAGGATGAATCACACCACCCTGGGAGCTGGCAGCTCAAAGAGCGCTCCTGCACAGGCAGGTTACAAAAGCAGGGGTGGCCCGGGCAGCAGCTGCATTAGCCACATCCAGCCCTGCCAAAGGGATTAGCTCTCAGCATCCTGGTTCGAGTCAATAGTGCATCAAAGGGAAGGAGAAGCCTTTGATGTTGAACACAGGGGCCTGCAAAGGGAGGACAGGGAGAGAAGGTGCTTCCTGAGGCCTGGCTTGGCCACCTACATCTCCTGGGACTGCATCTTGAGGGGAGGCTGCAAGACCCACCAAACTGCCATTTTGCCCCAGTGTACAAGTAAATTTGGTCCTTGAATGGGAGGAAGGAAGAGACTAAATCCATCTCACAGCCTCAACAGCAGATTGTGCTCCCTTTGCCTGGGCCCAAGCTGCCTGCCCTCCCACTAGATCCTGCCCCTGTGCAGGGCCAGCCCAGCGCTGCTTTGTGCTGGCCCAGCAGAAGGAGCATGCAGTCAGTCTCCCTTGTTGCTGGAGCACACATCCAGCTGCTTCTGCAGCCCACGCAGCCTTCTGGAGGAGATCAGAGGAAAGCTGCTGTTGCTGCAGCCACCAGGAAGGGAGGCAGTTCTCCCAGGAGCACATGGAGCCGCAGACATGCGGCTTTGCAAAGCACTCACTGTTCCAACCTCCTCCCAGCATGATGGGTGCTGAGGAGACAGCTTGTTCCCATCATTCCTGACCCCTGCCACAAGGTAGGACAGAGCGGACAGACTGTCACACCTACCAGCCCACTTTCCTTCATGGAGAGGACTTGGGGAGTTGAATGACCCTGGAGCATCAGGAAAGAGAGTGAAATCAGAGGGCTGTTGGGATGGGCATAGTGGTGCATCCCAAGACAGTGGGAGGTGAGATGGGATTTATGGCATGGATTGGAGTTCAGAACCCACCCCACCACACACCTACCATGGCAGGTGGCCCAGAGTATAGGGGTATGGCCCAGAGTGTGGGGCACAGGCAGGTAGCACACAGCCTCTGCTGTGCCGGCACCATGGGCTGGCACTGCCCACACCCATCGCATTGCCTTCCTGCCCTCCTCCAGCTGTGCCCAGGGCTGCCAGGGGCTTTGGGAGTGAGGGATGCAAGGAAGGAAGACAGAAAAAAATGCTTTCATGCCCTTCAGGCAGAGAAAGAAGTGTCACATCTGAGCATGCACTGCAGCCAGGCTGGGAAAGGGACAAGGCACTGGGAGGAGAAAAGCTGTGGGCCAGGAAGGTGCAGCATCACCCAGAGGCCATGGTGTGGCAGATGACAGATTTAGCAGCAGAGTGGTCACAGAGCAACCTACAAGCTCTTCCTGCTGGAAGGGCAGTTGGCACAACACTGCTGAAGGGCTGGGAGTCCATCCTGGTGGGTTTGGGGGGTGGGTGGTGGTGTACCCTTTCAAACACACCAGATCAACAGCCAGCATCAGAGATGCTCCATGGGCTAAGAAGCCTTGGTAAAAAAGGGGTCTGGGGAATACAGAAAAAGAGATCACAATGACAAGTTTTAGGAGCAGGGAAGCAGAGAGATCATCCCTGGTTTCTCTGCACAATCCTGGCTTTCCCCACATACAGGGCACTGCAGTCAGGCTGGCACTCAGGGAAAAGCTGGCAGTGCCTGCACCACGCTGCCCACCCTGCTAGCAGTGTGCAGTCCCCAGGACACTGCCCCTCTGTCCTCCACAGCTGTGCTGCTCATGCAAAAAAGGAAAATAAACATGAGGTATTGTAGCAGAGGGGCTGCAAGGGGAGCGTTCCCAAGCCATGTCCCCTCATCCCTCCAGGGTGCTTGGGGCACAGCAGTGCCTGCAGCGGGAATACAGCCAGCCAAGATCTGGGGGTCCAGGCAAGGAGCCTGATGAACAGACACGGCAAGCCTCTCCGCTGCCCAGGAGCTACCTGAGGCCCTGCCACAATTAACAAGGATCAGACAGGCTCTGTGTCCATTTTGGGAGCGATGCTCAGGAACACAGCATTGATACAGAGTTCTTCCTATAATGTCTGGGCATAGTAGCCCAGTTCCTGCCCAGACTTCTGCTTTCTACATGGTTTTGGAGGTGCTGTTCTTCCTGCCTGCATCCCCACCCAGCACATCCCAAAGCTGCCACCATGAACACAGTTTTTGCCTGGCTGGGCTGGCCCTGCAGTGAGTGCCCTGACATTCCATGCTTGGTGCCATTTACTAAACAGGTGAGGGTTTTCACCTCCTCATTCACTATGTGGTTGATGCAAGGAGCAGTTTGGCACATATTGTGCTGCGTTACCGTCATGTCCACTCTGGGAAGCATCTCTCCACCTGGACAAAAAGTCTCCAGCCAGTTTGAGAAAAGCCTAGACTGAGAGCACATGAGACCTCCTAGCCTGGCTCCCTGTGGCATCCAGCACTTCTAGTAAAGCAGGGGCACAACCCACCCTGAAACACCTCTCATCTGCACCAGTGCCAGCACCCACCCACAACTACAAAGAGCTGTGCAGCTGCGGACACTCCAGAGGCTATGGCTCATCCCAACATCTCCATGCCAACCAGAGCTCCTGAAAGGTGAGCCAAACTCTGGCACAAGCAGTCAAACCCTTCATCAGAGCAGCAAGGATCAGTATTTACATGATGCTGAATCACATGCTGTTGCCTCTTCCCTGGGGACAGCAGAGCCTGCAGGACACCCTGGTCTCCAAATCCTGTCTGGCTGCCTTCCATCCTTCCTCCTGGTGGCACAAATCCATTCTGGACGGTATGGATGTCATGCTGGAGGAAAGTGACCAAAACAGGACCGAAACCCACATGTAGGGAGCCAAAGGAGAGCACTAGAGAGGCTCCTTCTAATGCTCAGCACGGAGAGAGACCCTGTACTAGATCAGTTGCAGGGTCAGCCCAAACCCAATGGCAGGCTCTAGCAATGTCATCGGTGTTGCGCAGAGCGCCAGGCTGGCCACGCACATGGGCACAGCCACCAAACCTAGTTACCTCTATTAGCTCTGTTCAGTGAGGGAGTGAGATACCATCCTGCCGGCACAACCACTCTCCCCGCTTCCCACATCCCAGCCTTGGGAATGGAGAGCTTTCACACCATCACAGAGTGGGCAGCCAGCCCACAGCACAGACAGAAGGATCTGACCTGAAGCTCAGCAGGTCCCATCTCACGCCTGCCCTGCACACTCCTTCTCCTGATGCAGGGGCTCAGGATAGGAAGGACACAGTGCTGGCACAGCAGGCTCCCACGGGAAGGTGAGGAGGAAAAGAGACACCCCAGGCACCGCTCCCTGCTGAGACTTTAAAGATTAGGGATGTACAGAAACATACTGTGCCCCCAGGATACTTCCCAGCACATTCAATGTAGAGTGAAACGAACTGAAATGTGTCTTTCAGGATGGCCAGAAATTCAACTCCTCAGATGGAAAGAAACCCCCAAAGTTTGACCCCTGTCTACATAAACACCTGGCCCCTCTGACACAGCTGCAGGGATGAAGGAATCCTGAAACCTAACGATTGCCCTGAACACATGCAAAGCTGTAGCTGTGACACATACCCAAGACAAGGCTTAGGGCACGGCCACAGTTTTTTAAGTCCAGTTACTAGCATAGCATATAGCCAGGTTTATCCAGCCCAGTGTGCAGTGTACCAGAGGACTATACTTGCAGAAACATCTACCCCCTGACTTTGCTGCAGTGACTGAGCTAACCTGAAAGTCTTTAACATGTGCCATTCTCAGGAAGCAGCCCAGCCACTGCAGCTTTTATTGGCCGTGTTTGCTTTGTAGGGCTTTTTTTGTTTGTTTGCTTCTGGACAAGGGAGAATTTGATGAAATTTAATGGAAGAAAACACAAGAAATTAAAAACTCGGATGAAAGAAAATTAAACTTGATGAAAACCTCCCAACAGAAAAATCCAATGAAACTACCTGATGAGAAGATTAGCAACAGTGTAATATGAAAGGAAAAAGCAATAAAGAGGAATTGGCACCAGAACAAAGAAAAGAATTATGACTTTTGGAAACATATACCCAACTTAAAAGTAATCAGATTTTGTCTGAATTAAAAATTTTTAAAATTAAAAGACAGCCAATTTAGAACTGGAAGTTGTAACGGCCTACATGCTAAGACCTCAGCTCACTCTCACCCATGAAAAGTAAGTCAGGAGACATTCACACACTACGTCCTTGCTACCAGATCCACTCAATGCCTGCACCTGCAGAAGTCTGATGCACTACAGAAGTGGCTCTGGCAGCAGCAATCTTTTTGAAAGCAGAGAGGGGGAAAATGTTTAAATTAATGTAATATGCTGGTTAGTTTAGTCAAACTTCAGCAAATTACTGCAGGTTAATGCAGGAGAACCTGGTTCCCTTCCCAAGCCCAACGAAGATGAAGTGCAAGAGGATAATTAATCTCTACTAGTTCTGAATTCTTGAAAGCCAGAAATAAGCAGGCTGTATCACTGGTTATAGTTTACATCCCCTATAATGAAATTCTGTTCCAATAACACAGTATTCCAGTAATACAATATAGTCATACAGTATTGCTAAATTCATCACATATACAAATAAAGCTTTCATAAACTTACTCTTTTTCTTTTGTGGACCCATAGATTTTAAGCAGTTTTATTTAATCAGCTAGAAAACATTCTTAAAATGCTTGATTTCTGCATTTTAATGGGATTTCCTTTTCCACGGAAATACAGCTGTACCCAATTTATAAACAAATAATTAAGTGATATCTAACAAAGAAATGTGTCGCTCACCATTTTCTAATGCAAGAAATATGGATGTTAAGAATCTCAATAACCTCATGTTACACCATAAACCTGCTCCTTTAGGCATCATCAGCCATCCCTGGGAATCAACCTGGCCTTAGGAAAAGAGCCAAAGTGTAGAAACACGCCAAGATTAAAACCAGGTATTTACGTTGTGGCTTCCTGATCGCTAATTTAAATTGTGACTTTAATCTATCCATCCATCCTACCCAGCAGCAGGTCAAGAGCCAAACAAGGCACAGATCAAATTTATTGTGAAGTCTACAGAGTTTGTTCTATTTTTGCCATGATACTTCCCTTCCACATAGTTCTGCCACCTGTGACCTCTCCCTGAGTAAAGCTGCCCAGAAACACAAGGGACGGTGGGAATGGTGCATGTCCCCAGCCTGGAGCCTGCCAAACCTGGGAGTCTCACACGGGCGTGGAGACCTCCAGACCATAACTTTCCAGCTCAGGGAAGTTAGGCAAACCTCCAAACTTCTGGTCATTTCTCTAATGCTGCCTTGGGGATTATCCCATGATGACCAGATCTGTCAGAAGATAGGACAAACAATCACAGAAGTATTGTGCCTTCCTTCTCAAAGCAAGGTCAGCTACAGGAGGTTGCCTGGGGCAGGTCAGCTACAGGAGGTTGCCTGATAGAGACTCTGCTTCAAGCCAGAGCCACAGATGATCCCCCCAACTTGCTGTTGCAACCAGATCCTCCAGATAGGTGGGTCCCAAGCCCCAGGGTACTGGGGACTGTCCTATCCTGGCTGTGCTGGTGCCCTGTGGCCCAGAGTCAGCCATTTCCAAGCCTCAAAACTCATCCCTCTGCTTTCCAGCCCTCATGTAATGTCTCAGCACATCAGCCCGTGCCACTTCCCTGGCGTGCCGTCCCAGCACGCATCATCTCACTGCACAGGTAGCAGAGCAAGGGGACTCCCCCGGTACATTCACCTTGGCTTGGCCAACACAGGGTCCCCAGGCCTCATCTCAAAGGTACCACGGGCTCATGATAGGCCACAGCTAGGAGCTGCTCCCCAGCTACCTTTCCAAACCTGAGGTTGGTCTTAATTCCCCAACCTGTACCTTCTCTGAAGTTCAGTCTCCATTACACCATCCAACACAGCACATCAAGGGGGTCGTTCTCTCAATCACCTTCTGCTCCAGCTGCCCCCTACCACCAAGTCCCAGCTAAAATTAAAGTGCTGCCCGGTGGAGCAGGGCCAGAGCTCCTTCCTGTCTCTGTAGGGTGGAACCCAGAATTACATGATAACATATTTTTTCACCTCTCACAACCTGCTTTTTAGCACTTGGGGGTGCAGTGGAGCTTGGCTCCTTCAGATCCTACCTTCCTCTCAGCTCACCCACAATCTGAATACGACAAGACATTGGTGTTGGGGGTAGCAAATTAGGTCATCCAAAGCTTTCACATGCTCCCACAGAACAGGAGCACTGAACCTGTCTGCTCTGGTCCTCTGTTTAAAACACATCTTAATTTGAGATCAAACTACATCACCATGGAAGCCCCTCCTTGGTCAAAGTCGTACCCACAGCCTCTCATGGGGACTCTGCTGGGAACTGCACAACTGATCCCAGAGTTGAAATGCTTCTGTACCATGACATTCATGCTCCCCAGAGGCTGGGCAACATTACGGTAATTTCAATTAGGAAGGCGATTTCTCAGCCAAAGAGGTTTTCTCTGCAGCTCTCATGCCACAACAGCATCCACTAAGAGAGGGCTGTACTGGGACAGACAAGGCAGGACAATGCTAGGGCTTAGGTAATCATCAAGATGAATCATAGAAGGTGAACCTGGTGAGGATGCGTGAGATTGAGCAGCAGCTGAACTGCCAGAGATGAAGATGACACAGGGACTGGGGCAGCGTGGTGTGAGAGGGGAGCCTATGACCCAAACCAGGCTAGTTCATCCCACCTACCCCTGCCTCTGCAGAGAGGTCCCGTGGGACCTGTCATGCCCAGTCTCACCCATTAACCAGCAACAATAATGGCCTGGGCGATGGGAACTGCCACACAGGGCTGCCTGGCCAGGGCTGTCCCATTGTTGCTGTAATGGGGTGAGCAAACTGTTGCCATTGTCCCCACCTAATGACAAGCTGTAATCGCAGCCTAATTACCAGTCCTAGCTACATTTTGAAGGAATAACTTCAAGACAGCTTTTAAAATATATTTAGGCATCTATAAGCACTGGTGGATGCCAAGTGGGATCTTCACAAGCTCCAATACCTCGTCATTGAAGGATCTGATGATAGGTGGTTGGGAACTGAATGTAAACAATCCATAGCTGAAGGAAATTGGGACTGGAGATGCTTCTCCTGACATAATCTCAAAGTAAACCCACTTGTGCTGTGAGCACAGTGCAGCAGCAATGCAATGTTTTCTGCAAACTTCAGGCTAAGTACACTAAATATATTTACAGCAATTAAAGTAGGTAAGAAGAGCTGTTTCACCAAACACAGAAGTGACACTGGTAGAAGGCTTTGGTGTTTATAGGATTCACAGAGGAGTCAAAATTTGCACAGCACACTAGTGTTTGCCTCAGAGTTTAGGTGACTGATTAGTTTAATATCAGTTTAATTCACTTGTGGGTGTTAGAAACATTTCTCCTCGCTGTGCTGCTTTGGGAAAGCTCTCACAGTCTGTTCAGACCTGAGTACTTCCTGCGAGGAATATTTTAAAGCAGTGACACTCCTCCTCTTACAACTCTGCAGATGTAGGCTCTGAGGCTGTGATAAAATCTGCCTTTCTTTTCCTCAGGCCAGAAGTCTCTGCATGGAAGAAAGGCAGTATTTACCTGGGAGAGCCTACGCACACCCCTCACCAGCATCCCCAGCAAGCACTATTTCTGTTCCCATTTGCAGGACCACCCTATGCTTGCCACTGTCAGCAGGCACCAAACCAGGGATGAACTAGTTAACGTCAGGGAAAGCTCTGAAGAGGAGAGCAGCTACAGAACATTCAAGTGTTATCTGGAAAAGAGAAAAAAAAAAAGAAAAAAAAAAAAAAGAGCTGAAAGGCATTCAGAGGGAGCTGCAGGAAGACAGGAGCCAAGATGCTGCCATGGGAAGGAGGCAGAGGTTTAAGCTTACAGTGAAGCCAGAAAAGCCCATATGTGCTACAGAGTCAGAGGCTGCAGGGGTGCTGGTGGCCTCCCTGATTTTATTTATTACTTATTTGTTTGCCAGTGGCTGTTTGCCAGGATGCTTAAGACAAATCCTTCCTGAAAGCGCTGCTCCTGCTTCCCTCTCCATCTGCTGCCCAGCTCTGACCACCACTTTGCAGGCAGCAGGGAAGGCATCAAGGCCAGGGTTCAGGGCTGCCCTCAGCGCCAGAGTTTCTGCCTTCTGCTTTTTTCCATGCTTCCTGTCCTCTCTCCTATGAACAAATGTGGCAAACCACTCCAGCAGCAGCAGCTTTTATTCCAAACAGCACATTTTGCCTCCTTTCTGCTGCTCAGACAGCAGCCTGACCTGGCATGCTGCATCATAAGACCCCAGCATGGGGCAAGGTGGTGCTTTCTTGTACCTCTTCTGCCCACCCAGCTTTCCCCTCACCTCCTTGCTCTCTGTCCACTTCTCCCTGAACTCTCTGAAAGGCGAGAAGGCAGGGGTGCAGATCAGTGCTGGAGATGGTGGCTAAACAGTTAAAAGGAAAAAGATGTTCATGCAGAAATAACATCCGTCAGGCAGACAAAGGTCTCTCTCTCTTTCTCCTGGATAACACCCGTTCTGTTCAGGAGGTTTCTGAATTGCAAGCCTACTGTGCAGCACCGATGCTGCTAGAGAGGATGGGGAAGCAAGGGAAGGAGAAGACAGGGCCTTGATCTGTGGACAAATCTGGATGAAGTCATAAACCGGGGGTAGAACATCTCTACCAGAGCATTAGATCATCCTGACCTGGCAGCCCTTCCAGAGTCATCAGTGTCTCAAAAGCTGGAGGGAGAAACAGGGCAAGATTCCTCCCCTCTTCTCCCCTGCCAGCTCCAACGTTTCTAACCCTGTCAGGTGTGGCTCCCGGAAGGAGGATTCTGTGGCTAAGATGACGTGGGGACTGAGCACAAACCATGGCATGACACAGCGGTGGGGTGACATTTTATCTCACATCAGAGGACAGCAGCACAGGCCAGCAGCACTGGGAATGGACACGGAGGGGCTGGGGCCCACTCTCTGCTTCTACCACTGACCGACACCAGCAGCCCAGTGAAGCTCTCATTACTCGCTGGGCCGCAGCTGCCCATCAGGCGGGTGGAGACAAACATCACTTAAAGCCACTTGGGCATCCGGTCCCAAACGGGGGCAGGAAAAAAGCGTCTAAACAGAGAGAAGTACCCCAAGATCTCCCACAACCACAAACCCATCCCTGTATCCCAAGGCCAGCAGCCACCCACGCAAGCTGTACCCGAATGCTGCCCAGCGCCGTGCTGGCATGCCCGCCCGGGGGTCAGGCAGGTCTCTGCGGGCATCCCCCGGTGCAGCCCCAAAGCCAGGCCCACTCGGGAGGCGCAGCTATACACGGGGGGGGGGGAGGATTCGCACCACGCGCAGCGCGGCTTCCTCCCCACCCCAGTCTCCCCACCTGCAGGACACCCCCCCGAACCCGTCCTGCCCCCGCCCAGCCACCCCTGGCTGCAGCCCCGCTGCCCGCCGGACAGCCGCGGCAGGCACCGGCCGAGCCCCGCAGCCCGGACCGCAGCTCCCGCCCCACCGCTTCGTCCTGCCCCGGACTGACCTTTTGGGGGGGGATCCCGGCCCCGCTCCGCTCCGGGCCCCGCGCCTGCCGCTTCCCTCCTCCCCTCCCCGCGGTCCCCCACGCACTGCCCGGCCGCGGACTGCCCGGCACCGGCCACGGCACCGGCCACGGCACCGCCAGGGGAAGGGGCCGGGGCCGCGGCCGCCGCCGCTCCGCCCCCCCGACCGCCCCGCTGCGGCGGAGAGGCCGCGGTCCCCGGGCTGCTCCCCCCGCCTCACCGATGCTCGGGCGCCGGGGCCTGCGCTACCGGCCGCCGGTCCGAAAAGCGGCCGGAGCTCCGGGGCCCGCGAGAGGTGCCGCTTCCCGACCCGAAGCGGGGGCGGGCAGCCCCCGCCGCGCTGCCTACCGTGCGCTCCGCGGCATCCGTGCGGGGAGGAAGGGGCGAGGCAGCGGCCGGCGGCTCCGCGGCAGCCCCGGCTCTCGGTACGGGGAGCGGGCGGGGAGCTGCCGACAGAGCGCCTGGGTGCGGGGTCTGCGCGTCTCAGGCTATTTCTGGGTGTGAGGCTGTGCCCGCCTCATCAGCCGCTCCGAGCAGCTTCTGCGGCGCTCGGGCTCCTCGGGATGGCTGTCCGGGCGTGTGCCGCAGGGAGAGAGGGGAGCGGGCCCCCAGCGCAGTGGGGGCACACGGGGAGTCAGCCCCATAGCACAGGGGGATGGGAACATTTTATTCCTCAACAGCATTTGCAAAACCTCTCCGGGTGATGCAGCATCGACCAGGTGCTTGGCAAGGGTGGTAGCTAAGAAACTTCCTAGGGGTCTTATTTCTGCAGAGCATCCGTGCCTTTCTGCCATCAGGAGTGAGTGGCAGGTGGGCCAGGGGCCCGAGCCACTGAGGCGCAAAGGCGCTTTGAGACCTTGTTTTTTTCCTTAAGCATCCCACCCTGCTTCCCATCTCTCCAGCTGGTGAGATCTTCCCATTTCTCCTGTGCTGGAGAAACAGCCAGCAGCACACCCAGGGGCTGATACTGGGTGTCTCTCCCGGCCACTGGTTCCCATCGGATGATCAGGGACACACCTGCAACTGGGCTACCAGGGAACAGACACCAGAATGTGACCACAGGGAAGTGCCACTGACACCCCAAGTGCTCCTTTGCTACCACCTTGTATGGGGGGCCTGGGATCCCACATCTCTGGTTTCTTCAGACACTGAGCAAACAGTGTTGGTCTGTAGCATCCTCTGAAGGCTCATTTGGGCTCATTTAATCTCTTTTGGGCTGAAGAAGCACAATCCAGTGGCTAAACCCCTGCTGTTTAAAGGACCTTCCAGTCTGATAATCACAGCTATCAAAGTCACCAGGAGAAGCATCAAGGAACCAAAACATGTAACGAGCTGCCAGCTGAGAACTGCAAGTGGAAACAGGCTGGCATAGCTCACAATCCATGAGGAACTAACCAGGTGTCTCCCACAGTGTCTTTCCTTTTTTTTTTTTCAGACTCCCCAAGCCTGAGGTAGCACTCAGCTGATTTCTGCTGTGCCAAATCATGGTGCAGAGCACAGGTGGGCTACAATGTGATGCCTTTTGATAAAACTGTTATAAATGAGACCTTTATCCCTGATTGGTGACATCTAGGAGCTACCACATCCCAAAAACCACATACCTAAAACTTTAGGGAACAGCTGAACAAAAAAAATATTTCCAGATCTCTTTAGCTGGCACCTCCTTCAGCCCCAGCAATACGTATGATGTGGAGAAGTCACAGCTTGCCTCCTCACTCCAGACAACCCAGTGCCAGTCCCACAGTGTCACTGAGGCTTGGAGACCTTGACTGCTGCCTTGCACTGTCTGCCTAGGAGAGAGCAGAGAGGGCTGTGCCAGTTTAGTACAACATGTGCTCTGCAAATGCTGATCAGCGGGGGCTTGTGGGAGAAACAAATCTGTGGGGGTTTTCTAAAATGCCTTATAGATTGTGATCTGCCACTGGGTCCGCAGTATTTGATACCCTACTTCTCAGCAAGTGTAGACAGGATTTTTCAGAAGCCATGGCTTCACTGACCTACTGAACTGGAAACCAATATGCCTCATCACTTAAGCTGGCAAATGCTGCTGGGAAATCTTTACTTCTGAGCAGAGCTGGCAACCTTGCAGCTGGTGATGTGCCCCAGTCCCAAAGGAGTAAATACCCGCTCCCCCTCCCTTGGTCTGTGAAGATATCAGGGACCACACAACTCCAGGCAAACCTAGCCTGAGCATAAGCCATTCCCTGGAGATACTTGCTTTTTCCTGACTCTGGTCCAGATTGTGCCTAGCTGGGATAGGATAGGATAATAAACTGAAAGGGAAACACAAAGGAGTCCAAACAAGAAGAAAAACCTGCATTTTCTGATATGTATTAGGATTGAATTGCTGTGATTTTGGCCCAAGAAGAGCCTTATGGGTCTCACAAGGACTCAGACATCCCCTGGGTTTTAAGTCCTTTCACACACCTGGGAAGCACAGGCAGCATGTGGCTCAGCCTCCAACTCTGTGTGTGGAGGAGCCCATTATCTTATGTGGATCCGCAGCCGGTGGCAGCTGGAGGCAGTGGGAAGATGAGGCACAGGGAGCTGCTTTGCAGTTGGAGCTGTAGCACTGCATCCTGCTGTCTGTGCGATGTTCCTAATTGTAGTTTCTCTTTTCTGTCACTTACAGCTTTAGTGTCAGGCTTAGGGACTCGGTCTGAGTTTGTCTAGACACGTTTCATGCAAGATGGAGCAACTGTTCCTGAGAAGGACATCTGGAGAAAAGGACTGCTTTGCCTATGTTAAAAAAAAATGACTGGTGATTTCTCCGTGGGCAGCTCCAGTGTCTTTGAGCTTCAAATCCAAACACTGGCAAGGCTGTGGCTTTTAGCCAGGGATGTGCCTTTGAATACCCCCCTGGAGCTGGTGTATGTCACAGAATCACAGAACATGTCCCTGGGAAACTGCAATTTGCCCAGGCCAGGAGCAGACTTGAAGGGTGTGAGAATTAGTCCCTGCTCTCTGCTCCTGGAGCCAGCAGGCATGATGCTGCCAGGATGTCCCCACGCTGGCTGCTCCCCGCCAGGATGGGCCAGCTAGGCTGTGGCGAGCATGGCCCACGAACCCTCAGCCAGGGCTTCCCTGTATGCAGCCATCGAAGAGTCCCCCTCCTCCCTAGCACAGGGGTGGGAGCCAGAGTAGGGCTTCACAGGGCTGTGCAGTGCAACCAGGCCTGGACACTGGCACCTGGGAAGTGGGGCTGGCAATGGGTAAGGGCACAAAATGGCTGATGCTGGTGTAGTGCAGCCCTGGATGTGGCCCCAGACTTTCTTACCTGCAAACTGCTTCCATGACGGAATTACTTGTTCTCTTGGAGGATTTTTTCCTCATCCTTACAATATGTTCATGCAAAAGCAAGAATTATTTTTTTCTCATCCCTGGGACAGGTGGGGTATTATCTCCCAAGTAGAGATGGAAACAGACCCGCAGAGGTTGGAGTTGCACACATGCAGTGATGCTAGGTCGTTTCACCTGTGTTTAGCGTGGCACTGCAGCCCGTCTGTGCTAACTTCAGCCCCGGCTGTGGGTGCTCAGCATGTCTTCCATCTGGACTCCAGGGCACCGAGCGGACACCTGGGTGGTTTAGTCACTGTGTAAAGGAAGTGTTGGTGAGCCACCCTCCCTTGTGTAGCCCCGGGGATGACATCAGGAGAGACGCGGCTCCCCAGGCCAGCATTAGCCATCCTCTCCTGAGACCTGCCTGCTTTGCCTGCCTCCTTCCTGAAAATACCTCCTGCCTGCCGTAACTAAGGAAACAGGGCTCCTGTAGGCAGCAGCTTCTTTCAGTGTGCACCATTGTTGGGTCCCCAGAGCGCAGGGGAGACGCTGCTGGCACCATTCTGGGCTGAGGCAGTGCCAGCCCCATCTGCAACCTGGCCAGGGGCCTCTGGGCTGCCCCACAGCCCACTCCCAGAGCCCAAACACAGAGCAGTACCTCCCACATGCACCCTTGAAAACCAGGGCAAAGCTGGCTGTGACAGTCCTGCATGTCTCCATGTGGGGATGGAGAGGTCCTGCACCCTTCACTGGGGTCTGCCTGGTGGGGACCCTGGTCCCGAGTGAGACACAGGCCACAGGATTCACGGTTTGCAAAAGGAGAGGCTGGAAGAGCTGCAGCAGAGGCTGAGCCACCATCACACCAGCCACCTCAATTCTGTTAATTAAAAAAGTTCATTTCTTAATTTTCAAGTGTTCACCCCAGACCTTTGTGTGGCTCTGGAGGCAGCTTGCCATGGGGAATAGCAGAGAAATTGGGGCCTCAGCTGCTAGGCTGGGAAGTTGTCTCTCCCCCATGCTGGCTCCCTCGTGGTTTGGTGTCTGCATGCTTGTAATTTCTGATCAGCTTCAAACATCACCCACCACCCAGACTGCGTGATCAGGCACTAATCAGTTAGATTAAAATATGCTAATTGTCTCTTCCCAATTGCCAGTCAGGCAGGACAGTGATGCTCAGCATTCACAGGCATGGGATTTCTCTGTAGCTCCAAATCTTGGGGTTTTTTTTGGCTAGCCTGGGGAAGCAAAGTGTTCCTGTAGTGCTACTGAGCCACCACCAGCCCTACTCCAAAAAAGCACCATGTCTGGACCCTCAACTCAGGCACCTCAAGTTGTCCAAGCCACCAAATGCAGCTTAAACTCAGCCACTCATCAGATACCATCCACGTCCCTCCTGGCAGTCAGTCACTGCTGCCTCCAGCAGTGCCTTGGTGGGTGCTCCCATCCGCTCCTCTCTCACCTCAAGCAACTGGTATAAACATCTTGCTCAGGGCTTTCCTATCTTCACCCCAGAATCCTGCTATTACAAATGTTCCTCCAGTTTTGCCTCCCCATAGCCTGCCTTTTGCAACATGGAGTGTACCCCCTTGAAGAAGGATCCATTAGAAATCCTCTTCTAAACCTGCAGGCTTGCACTTAGTAATGTCAGGCCAGCTTCTGTGCATCAAACATCCTTGCATTACTTTGCAGATAGCCGTCTGCACTTCCCCAGAGGTCCGTCCCACTGCCCACCTCTCCTTCCAGTGACACATGCTCTGGTTTGGCCTCGTGTGTTCTCTGACAACCCAGGGTGTGCTGTGTTGCTGCTTGTGGCCCTGGAGATGCACGCAGATAGGAACATGGGTCCGTCCACTCTGTGGAAAATACATTTCCCTTTCTTATGCACATGTGCATGGAAGAGAAACAAAATAAATACATGGTTCTATGGAGCTTGAAGTGGAGGTCATGGGTCAGAGTCAGATCTTTCCGGCACATCTCAGGGCAATGACCCCTCTGCATCCAGAGGTGCAACCGGTAATTCCTGACAGACAAGAAGAAGATCCAGGCTGAGCACTTGACCTTCTGAAGCAGGAGATGGCATTTGCGATGATGCTTGGAGCAATGGAAGATTGATTGCAGAGATACCAGGGAAAAGCGATGGTAGTTTTAATGAGAATGTCAGTGGATTATGGGGGAAGGATGTAAGCTGACAGGCTGAGCCGGGAGAACCAGCGAGGAAGATGCACATCATGTAATGAACCATATTACCATTCTGTCCAAATGCAGTGCTCTGCATGCAGGCTGTGTCTCTGCTCACATGCCTGGCCATCCTGGGAGCAAACACTCTGCACTGATGTTCTCCCCGGCTAAAACCGTTGCCAGCAGCACAGCTAGCTAACGCACAGTGGCGGGGGCCTTTATGAAAGTCATTAACTCTAAATAAGCTGCCTCATATACAACATATTCGACAAAACAGTCTTTGCTAACTAGCTCCTTGGCCTTTGCTCCATGTACAGAGCAGCAACAGAATGGAAAAAAAAAAAAAAAAGAAGGAAAAAGGAAGGGCTAGCCTAGGTCAGCAAAGGGATTTGTGTAGACTAGCATGCTGTTTCTGGAAGCATCTGGTAGCAACACCTTGGGAAGAGAATAAGAAGAGCAGGAGGATGATGCCCCTGCAGTGTCCTCTCCCAATTGCCAGCGTGAGGCTTCCTGCACCAGCAAATACATCACTCTTGAAAGAGATTCAGAAGCCATGTAAAACGTGGGCATCCACAATGCTCCACAGCAAGGTGTTCCCCAGGCAAGCCACATGCTGTGTGAAGAGCACAATGCCTCCTTGCAGCTCTTCTCATGCACTCAGCAGCTACTTTCACCCACTTCTCAGCCTGGAACATCCAGTTGGTGTTTGACCCCGCTCATCAATAAATAATTATTTATTATTGTCCCTGCTCATGCTGCTGGCTTTACCTATGGTCTTACTGCATGTATAATTTATCACCTTCATTCATCACGACCTTTGCAACTCCTTTCTCTCTCCCCTCGGTTCCACAGACACTGAAATGACAGGGCCGCATCTAATGGGCAGGCTGGAGCCAGCTGAACCTCCAGGTTGTCTGTCTTGGACGTGCAAGCAGCTGCCGTAGGAAAAGCCACTTGCGCTGGAGTGAGTTTGGTGGTCTGTGCTGATTTCCTCTCTGTGCAGCCCCTTCTTTTGCTACTCGTTCCCCATGGGTGAGATGATAAATGCTTTGGGGAGATGACTCGGTCCCATCCCGGCAGGGGAGGTGGGACTCCAGCTTCCCTTTACCTCGGTCATCGCTCCACTGCCTTCGGACGCCTCGGAGAAAGGTGAGCCTAGGAAGGAGCTATGCTTCCTTGACGAAGACGCTCTTTGTGTCTGCATCTTCCAGTGGGAGCTGCCCAGTGACAGCCTGGCCCCGCTCCCCGACCCGCAGGGGCCTCGGGCCGGCCGGCTAGGAGCAGCTCGGCAGGGATTTTCGGGGTGAGACTCCAGCCGGACTGTGCCCCGCGCCCTCCCGCCCCCTCCTTCCCGTTCCCTCCCGCCGCTCCGGCCGCTCCCGGCGGGCTCCCAGCACCACCTGCCGGCTGGGCCCGGCATCCCCGGCGCCGGGGCGGGGCGGGTGGGGTGCTCTCCTGTCCCCGTGTGCCAGCCCACCCCCGGCACCCCCCGGGGCCGTTCCTCCGGAGGTGATAGACTCATCCGTCACACACGGCAGCCCTGGAGAACCGGGCGGTGCCCGGGAAGGTCCGACCAGCAGTGCTGGGGTTGGGAGGATGCTTGGGAAGCCGGTGCCCCCTGCGCAGAGCCTGTCTCATCCTGGCCCTCTCCCCAGTGCCTCCACTGGCTCTTTTTGACCCAAACCATCCTCGTCCTTTCCAGCTTTTACATCACCGAAGTCCCCTCCATCCCCGCGTCTCCATCTCTTCTGCTCCGGTTTCCCAGCACCTTTAAGACCTGCCCTCCACACCGTGCCACTGCCCCTCCTGCTCCAGCCTTCCCCAGGACTTCCCCTGACCCCGTTCCCCTAGGAGTCCCCAGGGTGGTCATACCCTCACTCCCCACTGGGTGGCCACTGCTTCCTCTGCCATTGGCTTTTGGAGGTACCCAGAAACTTTGGGGATAAGGGAAGTGACCGTCTGACAGGAGCACACCCTTTCTTCAGGCAGCCTGATGTGTGTTGCCCTTGATACGGTGCCATCAGCCTAACCTTAGGCTAACTCAAATCAGGGCTAAGAGCTTCATTTGCTTGATGCCAAATACATCATGTGGTTCCTGGAGTCTGCCAAACAGCTACCCAGGATCAAACCATGGCTTTCTTTTCTCTCAGCTGAGAAAAAAAAAAAAAAAAAAAAGCAGCATCTCCATTATTTTTGCTTGTCTTGTTTAGGGAGATGACATTACTGGGCCAAGGTTTACCCTTCAACTATGCCTAGCCCATAAAGGGTATTGGCCTCAGAGGGATGGTATTTGCTCCCAACATCTGTAGGGATGAATATGTCCCTGGTACAAAGAAAGAGGGACTTTCCAGACTCCAAGCCACAGGGGAGCTGGAAGCACGTAAATGTGGGACCACCTCCAGCATCCTCAGAGTAGGACCTGGTTCTGCCTCTCATCCTCTTACTGAACAGGCCTTTGAATTTCTTCTGTTAAAGGAAGCCTGATCTGCTCCAGGAGACATTGCTGTTCATCACCAGCAGGGACAGAGAGATGCCCAGAGAATGCCTGGCTTGTGATGGGGCTGAACAGGGCTGCACAGAAAACACCTTAACCCACTCAGGGATCAGTGTGGGCATCCCCTCCATGTGGGCACCCAACTGGCGGAGATAATGGCCCTTCTTCTGCACCAAATTCGGGGCTTAATTGTGTGCTCAGAGAGTTAAGTGCTCTAGTTCCTCCTAATTCGAGCCCAGCACCTTTCATACCACACTACCCGATGGGACAGGGTGGCACCAGCTCCTTCAGTGGGAGCTGGGCAACCGTGCATATGGCACATGGAGACAGAGAAAGGCAAGAAGCAAGATGGTGTTTGACTTGGCTGGAGGCCTGGTCTCTGCTCCCAGCGCTGTTAGTGCATTTTGTGTAATGAACCGTAAATGGAGATTGCACCCACTGGGGCGGGTGGAAATGAAGCAGGAAGATTCTGGCCCTCCATGTAGCCAGCAAGCAGTAGTTCAAATCCCTGTCTCCTGCAGTGTGGCTGGGGCAGTGGTTGTGTGCAGTGTATCTATCTAGTGCGCTAGTTGATAGCTAGCATTTTTGCAGCGCCAAAGTAATTTAGGAACTGCTCTTACAGACCCACTGGAGGAGCATCTTGATGGCACGGTCAGCAGCCATGTGACGGCTGGGAGAGAGATTGCTTCTCCCAGAGCACTGCTGTGGCAGGCAGGAGGATTAATCCAAGTCTATTTTCTGGAATTGATTTAACACCGTGTGCATTTATCTGCAGCTCCTGCTGAAACATTTCATATTTCAGATCTGATTTCACTGTTTCCAAGGCTGAAAGGCTTCCTTCTCTAGGGAGCAGCAGTTCTGCAAGAGAACAACAAGTAGGAGCCCTAGGGAAGCAGCAAAAGGGAAGGAATATTTTATCTTTAGTAACTGGTCATTTCCATTTTGGAGGCAGTGAAAGAACCATCTGGTGGGTGCTGAATATTCACTATGTAAACAGTGACTTGGTTATGAATATGTGCATGTGTTATTGTTATTTATTATTTATAGGACTCCCTAGGTGTGCCTGACACTTCACAAGCAGAAAGGGGGACCAGGGCTCTTGCCTTTTGATGTGCCCAATATAAATTTGACACACTGCTCAGCAGTGGCAGAGCATGGCAGATGAGGGTCAGGCAAATGGCTGGGAGTGGGGAGGAAGATGCCACCCCTGAGAAATAGGGCAATTCACAACTTCTGGAGCGACCTGCTCCTGCTGACAGCAGATGGCTTCGGATGACCACCCTCACATATTTATGCCCGTTACTTTGGGTTTTAATCCTCCCCTTCAATAAACAACATTTACATTTATTATTTTAATTATCTGCTCCTTAAGAGCTCTGCTCCCACAGTGTCCTGCCTGGAAATTATGCAGAACAAAGGCAACTTCATTCCAATACCTTTCCTCACAGTGGAATTCAGCAGGGGGTGATGGGACTGCTCACTTGGCTTGAGGTTTATGGCTCAGGATCTTCAAATCAGTCAGCTGAAACAAAAAAAAAAAAAGGTGATTTTTTATTGCACTCTTCCTGCTAGCTAAAGTATCTAGAAAGCAAGGAGAAGAGTCCCATCAAGTCTCAGGATGACACCTCATTGTTGTTGGGGTATGATGTCCTATTCTGCTGGGAATGATGGGAATTTGAGAGCAACAGACACCTGCAGAGGATGCTCAGAGCCTTGAAGGCAGAAATGCATCTAGTACTTCCCCCTTCTTTTGTCCCTTTTTTCTTTTCACTGCCTGAACTCTTTTCCTACAGGGTTTGTTGGGTTTGTTTCCAGGGCATTTGGCCATTCCTCTGGTGCCGAGGCAGTATTGTGGGCAGAGTTTCATGAAGGGGGCAGTTGTAGGCACTTGAAGGGAAGGGTTTCGGGTCCATTAGGAGGAGGATCCCCAGACCATTACAGACACAGAGCTCAGGGGCACTTGCAGGGCCAGTGGGATGGAGGAGTAGGCGCAGCACAGCCAGGGACAATGGTCCCGGCCAGAGTTCAGGCATGTTATTGCCTTCCCTCCTGCAACACTCCCTTTCCACCCATCATCAATATTTTCTCTTCCTGCTGGCACACTCTGACATACTGAACTTCACTTGACTGCAAAAGTTTGTTTCCCAACAACACCAACAACCAGCAAATGAGTCAAATGGGCTCTTTGCAACAGCTTTCCTGACACAACAGCGCACACTGTAAGTTGTGACTTGTTTCAAACAGGCTGGTGCTGCACTGCACAGGCCAGCTAGAACAGCCCAGAACATCATCATCAGTGGGCAATATCCCAGCTTCTTGGAACCATGATGTCCTCTGCTCCCCCAAAAGATGTTTAGATGTTTATATGGCTTGAGGAATGAAGGAGTTAGGCAAGGAAGGACAGAGTGACATAAGGACTTTTCACACAGGATGAGGCAATGCTAGTGACTGCTCTGATTTTTTGCCATGAGAGCTCTGTATCTTTTGCTGAGCTCCTGTAAGCAGCTAGTATCCCACAGTCAAAGAACTCCTGTTAGTCACTGCCAGCATCAGAGGGATGCAGCCATCATGGCATCTCCTTGGTTTCAGGAGGAGAAGCAGTCACAGGTAGCCAGCACCAACTCAGGCAGGGCATAGAAAAGCAAATCAGTTCGTGTTTTGTAGGGTGGTCTTCATTGAATCCTAGGCATCAAGTCCTGCTTTTTAAAAATGCTGTGAGGTAGAAGATCCCTAAGACACATCTTAGAAAGTGAACTTTTTTTGCTTGTCTAAATACACCCTTAGTGCTTGCTCTACCGGGGCTGAGCCTTGGACTTCCTGGCAGAAATGCCGACAGCCCGGTCTGTGCAGCGGGTTGCTATTCAGACCTTCAGAAGGTCAGTTTTGTTCAACAGGTATAAGACATCTTTTACAGTCTACTCAACAACCCATTCTTCATTTGGAGGCAATTGTCCCTCTGTCAATAAACTTTCACTGTGTCGTCTCAAGTGCTGGAAATCCATTTGCTAGACAGTATTACAAGGGGAAAAGGTGGAAAACAAGCACCTGGTGAGGTTCTAGGTGCATTTCTCTCCCCCTCCCAGTTCTATTCCTCTTCTTCATTCACATGGCTTATTGACCTGAAAACGTCTTTTAAATGCAAAGATACAGCAAGCCGTGGATATGTCGTTAGGTGGCAGATTATTTACTCATTTACTTTAGAACTGTCTGGCTCAGTTTTCAATGTATGCCACTAGTATCTGAATCAGAATGCATCCCTGCAGAAATGCCTTGCACACCAAGCATTTCCTCCTGGCTTGGTTTTACACTGAACGATAAGCTGGCAGGTTTGTAATGAGAAAACGGCAGCTGTATCAGCCTGGGGAAGGCTCAGCACACTGAGGCTGGAAGTATGGCTGTATAAAAACCCCCTCTCTCTCAACACTGTCCTTGAAGGAAGGAGAAGGGGAGGGCAGGTAAAGACTGGCCAGATGGGAGCTGAAAAGGAGGTTCAGTAGCTTCAGTCATAAATTCAGATACAGCACATGCCTGACAGTGTGCTAAAGTCATGACCATCTGTCAAACATTTAGTTACCATCTCCTCTTCCCATGTTAATAACTGTCCCCCTCACTGAACCCCCTGCACAACTGATGCAGCACAACCAGTGATCTAAAAATTATTAAAACCTGGCTACCTAAAACTATGCTGTCAATCATCCTGACCTCAGTGCTGGGTGCCCCTCAGCTCTCAGGTACTTGCAGAACAGATAATATACCCCAGGTCCTTCAGTCTTTCTTACAGAAGTTTCCAAAACACAACCCAAGAGGAAAGATTGAGGGAACAGGGTGCCTTCATCTAGAGAAGACATGGTAACCACTTTCAAGTGTGTAAAAGACCACAGAGAGGAAATGACTTACCTGTTTACTGTACCCACTGGGCATGTGGCAAAGACTAAGGCCTTGGATTGCTGCAAGGCAGTGACAAGTTAGGCATGAGGAAATACTCTGAAAGGACAATAATTAACCGAATGGATTGCCTGGGGGTGGTGGAGGATCTGCATCACCAGAGATCTTTGGGACCTCATTAGACTTTTGTCTGCAAGGGGTAGGTATACCTGGGACAAGGATACAGAGGAGCCAGGAAAGGTGGTTGAGTTGGCCTCTGAAGTTCGTTTCTCACTCTGAATAGGAACTTGGCATTAGTTTACTGTTTCAGGTCCGTCTTGACAAGCTCAGTAGCATAACCCAGAGCTCAATGAAGAAAGGGCTGAACCCTCTTTTCCTCTCAGTGTTTGTGTCTCCACCAAGGCAGAATGGAAGCTGGTCAGCATAAAGGCACAGAGCTCTTCTGCCAACCATGCTGTATTTGTTTCATTGCTAAATCGAAGACACCAGGCCTTGCCTGCCGCTTTATGTGGCCATTCAACATATCTAACCAAACAGAAAACCTCTCCAGATCTTGTGGGCATTCAGATTTTGAAATCTAACTAACTGGAAAAAGAAGAAAGAAAAAAAACTTCATAAGACTTGCATGTAAGTGATAATTTAAGGCAAGCAGGACCGGGTTTACCACTGAGATCATTCATTTCTTCCAAGCTATTTCAGCAAATAGCAGAGATTAACTCACTCATTTCAGAGAAAAATCACCATCAGACTGTATCTTGAATAAAGAAATGATACATAATTTGGGATGCAATTTAAAGCGAGACCTTGAAAGTTGTTGAGCAAGCTGTATCAGACCTTGGAATCAACTGGAACTGCATTTTATTCTGCTTTAAATGTCTGAGCACATGGAACTCTGAGATCTGGGGACCAAGATACCAAGGCTGTCATCTGCCAGTCATCATCAAGTGTAGCCCAGGTTATTGAACTAGGAGATGAAAACACCAGGTGACTGACAACTGTAGATTATGCTTGTGGCTTCCCACCCTGCTTGCTGAAGGGACACAGTGGGAAAGGCTCCATACCAGAGAAAGTGTCTCCACACAACTGGGCAGCAGGAGAGAGTAGAGTGGTGAGACTCAGCAACATCAAAGCTGGGGTAAGGGAGGGGGAGGCTGGCTGCAGTATGCTGTGCTAATTTCTGGAGAACAACTGTACAGTATGGAATAACAACAATAAATTGTTCTTACAGGTGTTCCTCATGCCCAGCTATCAAGGTCTTCCAGAGAAAGGCATGTAGCATAATCCCTACTGGGAATTCTTGACACATGTGTGAAGTGGTTTACCTCTGATTGAAATCCAGATGGGGAAATACCACATCTCCTGGGTCACAATCAGACTCTGTCCAGGAAAACTCTATCTCTCCAGAGAAGGAAAAGGGAGATAATATTTCTGAGTGCCACATATTCAAGTTCTCCCATGATGTTGATTTTACAGCAGGAGAAAATCAAATTCCTGCAGTAAATATTGTTTCCTTTTAATGCTTGCTCCAAATTAACAAACATTCTCGTTATTCACTTACTCCCTGTGCTAATCTATTTACCCATCTCCCTCTTACATACACATGGACAAATGTGTATAGGCAAATTCATCCCCAGACAACTTCTCCTTCATCCTGCAAGAACTCATCATATCAAAACAACAGAACTGCAAGAGGATTTTTTTTACTATATTCTAAAATACGAAGCCAGTATTTTGACAGTGACAAATCATAAGCATCAATTTGCAGGAGCATTTTAATGAGAATGTGGGGGATACTCTGCTTCACCATTCTTCCAATCCAGTGGAAACCAGATTTCTTTCTTCCCTTCCCTTCCCTTCCCTTCCCTTCCCTTCCCTTCCCTTCCCTTCCCTTCCCTTCCCTTCCCTTCCCTTCCCTTCCCTTCCCTTCCCTTCCCTTCCCTTCCCTTCCCTTCCCTTCCCTTCCCTTCCCTTCCCTTCCCTTCCCTTCCCTTCCCTTCCCTTCCCTTCCCTTCCCTTCCCTTCCCTTCCCTTCCCTTCCCTTCCCTTCCCTTCCCTTCCCTTCCCTTCCCTTCCCCTTCCTCTCTGCTCCTCTCTCCATCACCTTCCCTTTCCTTCCTTCCTTCCTTCCTTCCTTCCTTCCTTCCTTCCTTCCTTCCTTCCTTCCTTCCTTCCTTCCTTCCTTCCTTCCTTCCTTCCTTCCTTCCTTCCTTCCTTCCTTCCTTCCTTCCTTCCTTCCTTCCTTCCTTCCTTCCTTCCTTCCTTCCTTCCTTCCCCTCTCCCTCCCTCCCTCCCTCCCTCCCTCCCTCCCTCTCTCCCTCTCTCCCTCTCTCCCTCTCTCCCTCTCTACCTCTCTCCCCCCCCGTTACAGTTTATGACACTCCCTGCACAGGCAGGATTAATGTCTTTCATGAGATGCAGTCCCTTCAGTCAGGCATCTTTCATGACATGAAAAGGTTTCTGTGGATTTTTTAAATTATTTTGATGTAAGCTGTTAAAATGTGAAGAAAACACTGTCTGATTATTTAAAAATAAACCCCAGGCTGGGTCACGTATCTCTGTCGCGAGGCTCAGTCTGCTTGAAATTGATGAGTTGAGGGAATATTGGAGGATTTTTATTCTCAGTAGTCGTGACAGGAGACTGGAGGAGGTGGGAGTGAAAGCTCCATCGTCTCTGAGCAGCTTTCCCTCCAGTTCTGCTGAAGGTGTCTCTTACTTGTTTGTCGCTGCAGATCCAGTGCCTACAGGCTTGGTCTCACTCGCTTTTATCGTTGCCACTGTTTTTCTCAGAAGTGTTGAATCATGAAAGTTATCTGGGAGAAAGTTAATTCTGATGAAGAACCCTTGAACACTTGGTTCCCATCACCTCTCTCCACACCACTGCCCATACAGGAAACAAACACAGCCGGTCCCTCCTCCAGGCCTCCCTCCCTGGAAGCTGAGGCTTGAAACACACTTTAACTGCACTCTGTGTCTTCTTTTGGAGAAGCAGGGTCTGTGCTGAGAGGCTGGCCACAAAGCCGGACCTAAGGTTAGGTTAACCCCATCTTTCTTTGACTTTTGACCAGGACAAAGTTTGTCTCCAGGGGCAAAGCTGCAGTCCAGCAGCCCTCATCTCCTGTCCTGGGAGGCTGGCTCATCTGTGGGGGAGAGAGGGATGCTTTTTGTCAGGGCTGGGAGGGTGCAGCAGATAGGTGTGTAGGAGAGTGAGAGGCTCTGCACAGCGCCTGTGTAGACAGTACAAAGACTGCGTGGGTGGGCAGAAGGGGGTGAGTGTGTGCAGCTGTCAGAGGGCAAGCACGTCTGCAAAGCTTCTACCAGCATGTCATATTGCCCAGGCACCACCTGCCCAGCTCAAAACCTTTCCTAGCTTCCTGCTGTTCTGAAAAGGTGCCTTGAAAACCCATGGAGGTTTTGAACCTGCAAAAGCTCTTTCCCAAATTTCCTCTTGCCTTGGATACTGGTTCAACTGCTTTGGGGTGGCAGGGAGACATGCTGAAGCCTCACCTTGCCTCCCTCACCCACATTGCGGGAAGGAAGGATGCTCTGTGGGCTGGAGCAAGCAGGATCTCCCTTCCCACCCCCTTGCTTTCCCCCTGGGACTTGTCAGGAGCTCAGAGCCCCAA
This sequence comes from Hypotaenidia okinawae, assembly GCA_027925045.1. Taxonomy (NCBI): domain Eukaryota; kingdom Metazoa; phylum Chordata; class Aves; order Gruiformes; family Rallidae; genus Hypotaenidia; species Hypotaenidia okinawae. The sequence continues at coordinate 44,146,377 of BSDF01000006.1, read as the reverse complement.
GCATACCCTTCTCCTCCCCGGGGCCCAGTGTCGTGCTCTCGGGGAGGCAGAGGGACCCGCGGGAGGTGCGGATGGTGCTGATGGTGCTGAAGGGACAGCTCCGGGGCTGACTGGCCGGGCACGGGCAGCGACCGGACGCCGACAGAGGCGGAGTGGGGAGAGGACCGGCCAAGAGCAGGACTGGGCAGGGAGGTATAGCGAGAGAAAGAGAGGGAGAAGAGAGGACAAGGGTTGAAAAGCACACAGACAGGGAGAGAGACAGGGCAGGAGATGGACAGAGACAGACACCGGGCAGGGACAGAGTGGGGACGGACAGGGACGGAGGGGGAGACAGGGACAAGGACAAGGTCAGGGACAGAGACAGAGACAGGGACAGGGACAAGGCCGAACCGGGCGGGACAGGGGAAGGGCAGGAGGGAGAGGAAGACGGAGAGGGAGAGCAGGCGCTTAGCTGCGCTCCGCCACCGCTGCCGTGAGGGTCTCGGCATGGCCGGGGGCGACCGCCGCGCCGGGCGGTAGCGGCGGCTTTGCCGGCGCCAGACACGCCGGTATCGGGCGGCACCCCGCCGCGCCCTGGTACGGCGTGAAGCCCCCAGAGCCCGACCACCCCCGGGACGCCGGGTCTCTGCAGACACCGCGGCGCTGGGGAGCCCCTGACGCTTCCGGCGAGAGGGTGTTCGGGGAGCCGGGGCACCCACACCGCCACCCAGGTAGCTCCCCGCTGCGTTTGGTCCCCCGCGGGCTCTCCTGTGCCCTGGCGATGCAGGCTGAGCCCCGGCGCCGCGGCGGGGACCGGGGGTGCCCGCCCGGCCGGCGGGGATGCGCTGTGCCCGGCCGGCCCGCTCGGTAGCCCAGCGCCGCAGGTTGCATCCGGACAGCACTTGACCAGCTGTTTTGTGCATTTTCTAATTTCGTGCAGAGCAGGACAGCGGTCATAGAGGTAATCTGTAGAGCCGTGGCTTTAAAGGATAAATTAGAGCATTGGATTTGATCCGTATTGCAGTGGATTAGAGCAACCTCTCCCCCTCCCCTTCTCCTCCCCCCCCCCCCCTTTCAATGCACTCCCCCTCCTCCAGCACCACCTTTTTTCCTCTCATGCAATACCAAAACTGACCCTGCCTGGCAGAGGGACTCTGCTCGGCGAGCAGAGCGGTGCCCACATCGCCGGCACGCCGCGGGAGCCGGCTTTCCCCTCCAGCCTCCGCAGCCCCTCCGGGGCATCGCCGCTGCAAGTTCCCCGGAGGCAGACGCCGGGGCCGGGGTGCCTCCTCCGGGCGCCGGGAAACGGTCGCTGCCCGCGGGCTTTCCCTTTGCCCCGGCCCGGCCGGGGCCGTGGGGCGGCGGCGAGGGAGAGAGGCCCCCGGAGGGCATTTCCCGGAGGCAGCGGGGCCGGGACCCGGCAGGAAATGGAAGGATGAAGTGTGCAGCCGGAGCGGTGATGTTCCTTCTCTCCTTGCTTTCCCCTGCAGGAACGTAATCCACAATGCTAGTTCTCAGGTTGCTCAATGTTGTCGCTCCAGCCTACTTCTTGTGCATCTCCCTAGTGACCTTCGTCCTCCAGATCTTTCTCTTCATCCCCAGCATGTTCAGAGACCCTTCCACCACCCCACTTTTCTCTCCTGCTCTGCTGCATGGGGCCCTCTTCCTCTTCCTCTCAGCTAATGCCCTGGGCAACTACGTCCTTGTGATCCAGAGCTCCCCCGAGGACTTGGGCAAGGGTTTAAACTTGGGTGAAGGAGCCGAAGTGGTGGCGGACTGGCTGGATGGAAGCAGGTCCCCTGGCTCAGCCTTGCCCAGCACTCACTTCTGTAGACTGTGTGCCAGAGTCACCCAGAGGCATGACCACCACTGTTTCTTCACAGGGAACTGCATCGGGAGCAGGAACATGCGAAACTTCATCATGTTCTGCCTCTACACCTCCCTGGCTTGCCTTGACTCCTTGGTGGCAGGCATGGCTTACATTTCTGCTGCACTCTCCATGTCCTTTGCGAACCCACTGGCCTTCCTCACTCTTCTGCCTCACTCCATCAGCCAGTTCTTCTCAGGTAAGGACTCCTTCCTTGAAGATGAGGAGCATCTTCCTCCTCCGGGGCTCCTGGGGCTGGGGGGAAAATGATCTTCCTCAGATAGCTGTGTGTGGGGAGTGATGGTGGGGAAATGGGCAAGAGGGAAAATTGATTGTGTTTAACAAAGCCCTCTTTGGAGGCTAGAGACAGTTTTTGCAAAGGACTTTGCTTCAGCTGGAATAGAGGCTGGGACCCACTCCAGGTTACAGCCACAGCCCTATTCCTTACGCATTAGGCTCCAGAAAACACCCCATAACCAGCTTGCTGGTGACAGAATAGGGCTGTCTGTTTTGCAGGGAGTGTGTTGCAATTAGACAGAGGAGAGGGATTCACTCATTGTACTGCAGATGAGGGGGATCTTTTGCCTGTCCTACAGGCAGAGGTGGGGGATCTGTAGGAACTGGTATCTTACAAGCCTGCAGGTTCCCCATATCCCAGCAGAGATATTCTTATTCTCCTCATTCAAGTCCACCCACCCTCTCCACTATCACCCACCTCCTGCCTCCTGGCAGCACAAACTTACTGAGATCTTGCCATCCTTCCAGCACAGGCGAATAGGGGTTTAGGCAACAGAAACCAAGAGAGGAGTTAATGTGAAATGCTTAGCCACCTCTCTTGTGACCCCAGTCTGGGACACAAGTCCACAGAAACCTGTGGAAATTCTCTGTGCCTGTTTTTTGCAAGAGCTCCATGCCCACACCAAATATCTCTTTCTCTTCATCCCTGTTACCCGTGTTTCTTCTCCTTTCCCCTCTATGCCTTTCCATAAATATCCACAACCCTTCCCCTTCTACCTTCGGATTCCAGTCCCACAAGTCTTTCTCTGTTCTTCCAGCCTTGCCTCTTCACATTTTAACATACCCTCAAACTCCCCAACCTCAACCCTTTCGCTGTCCAGACCCAAGAGCTAGATAACACCTGGTCTCAGAGAAGGGACTATGCAGACAGCCTGGATGGTTGCTCTGCCCTGAAAGTGGCTGCAGAAAAATGCCAGCCCCCCATGCAGCTCATGCCTTGCACACTTAGATCAGCTTTTGTTAGACAAAAATAGGTATCCCATATATTTTCACTGTGCAGATTCAGCTGAGCTCAGTAGGAAGGACCTGGAGTCTGTTTTGGCTCGTTTACCATCACCAGAAGTGTTGATTATGATCTGAGCACGGAGTCTCCACTGCTGGGGATACAGGAGCCAGAGAGGCCCCAGCTTGCTTTTCGGATTCCAGGCTGGGTTTGCAGGGTTGCCATCTGAAAACAAACAACTATCTCTCTACTTGGCAAATTAGCAGATTTGTCATGGTAATCACTGAGAGACAATAAACATGAAATCCTGCCATGACATTTTTATGGAGTCATTTTTCCAAGTAGGAGAATTTTTGTTAATAATGTTGCCTGAGCTTCACTAGTATTAAAAACACTGGGAATGATTTCCCCCTGTGCCTAAGCTCTGCTCAGCACAGCAGCCTGGGAGGGGGAGCAGGGATGTGGGAGGAGATTATCAAGGAATTAGTTCTCTCTCTCTGACTCTGAGGGCTCATCTGCACTGAGCTGGGTCCTGGCATATATTTTAACTGCTGCTGAAGCACCCCAGCTCTGGTGCCAGCAACTGCAATGCCAAAGACAGCACGTGAGCAGTGTTTGAGTGGGACACAAAGGGGCTGGGAGTGGGAGCCAGAACACCCTCCAGAGGCAGCAGCTCCCAGCAGCACCCACCAAACCTCTAGATCTGCTGGGGTGAACACTGCTGCCTAACGCAGAAAAATATGGGTGCATGGTGTCCTGGTTGCCTTAGGGGAAGTGCCTACTGTGTTTCTACCAACACATTTAACCTCCAGTTCAGAAAAGAAAAACAGAGCCCGGAATAGTTACCTGGAAGGTTGTCCACCCAGTATTTTTCACCTAATGTAACTATTACTTAAGAGGTGTCGTAGGACCCAAACAGAGCATTGCAGTAGCAGGGGAAAAAATGTTAGTACTTCTCCATCATGCTGTCTGCACTGGAGGGGGAGTAAAGGAGGATGAAGGGTGAATCTACTGGTCTTATGTCAACTGAGTGTTCCCTGCTTTCATGCTGGGAAAATTTTCAGTTGGCTCATTCTACCCAGACTGTGCTCGGGCATGGATTTCAGAATCTGACCCAGAGTCTATAATTTCAGCCTGTGATTCAGCTTTTCTGGCATAGATAATGTATGGCAATAAGCTTGAGATCACACTAGGTCAGTTAGAGCAAAAGTGAATCTGAGACTAAAATGGACTGTGGTGATGAGGGACAAATGGAGAGTATTTTTGTAAACACAGGTCACACTGGATCTGCAAAAGAAATTACAGAAAATGCTTTATGTAGGTAACCTGAAGAAAAGGTTAAAAAAATCATGTATCCAGAAAGCACAGCTCAGACATGCTTAATATTTGCACGGGGAAGCAAGGGTAATTACTTTCTTTATGTTGAATTTCAGAACCTGACAGAAATAAAGCTTACAGCTGCCTTGCAAAGGCTTTAAAGAAAATAATGGTCTTTCTCCATATCCCATCTGAGTATCAGCAGTAGGAAAGAACAAATGTCTGTCACTTGTCTGGTAAAAGAAGGGCAGAGAAGCCCATATGTGGCTCTGGGCTTCCTACCTGATAGATTAAGTTATTCCAACAGAATTGGTATGAGGATTTGTCATCCTAAGGGGCTTGTTCTTCCCTTGCTGTATTGCGTACAAAGCCCACTGAGCTGAATGGTATCTAATGTGGAGGCAAAGATGACATTGCATTTTGGAAGAAAACTGAGTGACTCCTATGCCTTTCTCTAGTGAGGACAATCTCTGAAAGCTCGAGGCTGTAGTCAGTGTCCTTACAAATCATCCTCAGAGGGGCCTGCTGGCTGAGCCCAGAGCTCGAAGTGATTGTCAGGGCTCAGCCCCAATCTCTCACTTACAGCACGGCCAGGTGGAGAAGCTGGGATTCACAGACTGCAAAACCAGATGACACCACCTAATCCATCCTTCTGTGTAAGAGAAGCAAGAGATGCTTATCCAGACACTCCTGTACTGAACTTAAATCCTGAAGCAGCCACATACCTGTTTCAGGCAGCGCACCTCTGCTGTCCATGCAGAATTGCTCTTGTAGGGCTTTAGAGCACCCAGAGCTTTCACCAGCCTGAGTCACTCTGCCCGCTGGTCTTCCAGAGGGATGGGAGCATGAGAGCTACTTCGTTTCTAAACCTCACAGGAACCAGTGAGAGGATGTCAGCTATTTATACCACTATCAACACACATTTAATTGTCTTCTTGTGCCTGTGTGTAAATATGGGTGTTTAATAATGTATTGATATATGCAAAATGTGTGTGTACACAGTCAGATGCACACACAGAGAATATTATTTTCATGGGGTTATATCTGCCTACGCACTGAGAGGTCACTCAGTGATACCTGCTATTATACTAATGTTTTCCAGAAGGAGTTCAAAAATTGTTGTAGAGGAAAGGGCCCACAGAATATTTTTACTTAAATATATTCAGCATAAATATATGCTATAAAAATTGCTGAATTAGGAGCTTTGACCTACAAAGTATTTTGAGTATTCTAGCAGCAGCTTAAAAAAAGGAATTTGGATTGTATTTTGGCAAGTTTTCTGTTTCTGTTGCTTGCATTCAAATTAAAACTGCCTTTGCCCCATGGTAGGGAAGTCATTACTGCTTTATTTTTCTTCTTTAACGTATTTATACATATATATATATGTAGTCATTTGAGAGGGAAAGAAATCCCAAATCTTTCTGCCTAGTAATAATGTACACAGTAAGACTTCTGGAAGCATCTACATGCTGTAGGACTCACAGGGCTTTCATAAGGAACCTAGAAATCTTAGATTCACTGTGATGAGCAGGCAGATCCTTAAATAAATCAACCATTCTTCAAAATACTGCTGATGTCTTGCAGACATGTTTCCCCTCTGGTTGAATTTGGTCCCTGTAATCTAGATGCTCACGTTACCAGCAAAGGGAGAAGTGTACGGAGACAGTTACCATTTTAGGATTGCCCCAGCGGGGTCCATTGCATCGAATGCTACAAAGGGAACAATTTATACAGTTACAGCAACAGCCTGTCTTTGCTCCTAACTCCCCACTCGTGGCCAGAGAATATAGGTAGCTCATCAGTTCTTGGGGCTGAGTATTACCCTGGCTTGTGAGGTGTGTCTAAAAGCTTTCTTCTGTTGCTCCCCCCACCCTCCTGATTCTTGTTCTGCAGGAGCTCTCCTTAGCTCTGAGATGTTTGTCATCCTCATGCTCTACCTCTGGCTTGGGATTGGACTGGCCTGCGCTGGCTTCTGCTGCCACCAGATGCTGCTGATCCTGCGTGGGCAGACGCGCTACGAGGTGCGGAAAGGGATGGTGGTAAGAGCCCGACCTTGGAGGGAGAACCTGCGAGAGGTCTTTGGCAAGAGATGGCTGCTAGGACTGCTCATCCCTGTTCTGAATGTGGGAAGCGACTACCGAAGGCAGAAAGAGAAATAAAATCCCTGGGCATGTTTGTGCATCCCCTGCACACAACACCTCCCTGTTCTCTCCCACTGTCTCCTGGATCACTGAAGAGCTGGGCTACTCCATCTCTTGGGATTGCAGCGTCTGGGGGAGGAAAGGACTGGCTATCAAACAGAATAAATCTAGCATAAGAAGATCACAAACCATGCAGATGAAGAGATACTGCAGCTTAGTAGTCACATCACTGCACCTGTGTACATGGCAACAGTCTTTGAACTAGCAGAAAAATTAGTCAGACCCTCCCGTGGCTTCCTGCCTGACTCCTCCAGCCCCCAGCCCCATTAGCCAACATATATAGTCCCTAACGAACCACAGCAGGAGCTTTCAGAGAGCCTAGGCTGTTGTGGTAGACTGCAAAAAGATGGTGCCTGTTCCTTGGGAAGGTTTTGCAGGGTGCCTTTTTGGCTCTTATATACTTGAGGTCACTTCACAGTACTGAAAAGCCTTTAATGACAGAACTGCAATGCAATCAAGCTGTCCTAGGAGCAGGCTGTGCATGTGGCTAATGCAGCAGGTAAACCTCTCCATGGGCTAGAATATCAGGAAGAAAATAAAGAGAAATTCTGAATTTCTCATTTCTGTTCTTGATCTGCTCCCTATGCAATGGTATGTCAGGACGGTAGCTCTGCTATTTATTTTTAGGAGTCCTTTGCCCAATGACACAGTCCAGGCAAAGCTGCCCTTCTAGCAGGGAGCAGCAAACATGTAAGTCATGATCAGACGGAGGTACAAGGAGGGGACACTGCAAGGGTGGATGGAAAGGCTGTGTTTGGGAAGCTGTGTGATGAGGCAGGCTGTGCGTGCCAGTGAGAGAGAGGGAGGTGTGGACAGGACACACAGTGAGCTGTCAGGAGGATGCCAAGAGCTCTGGTGCTGTCTCTGAGCCCTAATGCATCACCCTCTCGTAGGGAGCACCTGCACTGTTATCGCTGTGAAGAGTTAAAGATCCCAGACAACAGGGAGATTTTTCCAGACGGTCAGGATGCTTCACTTTGCACTAAAACAAACGAACAAACAAATTTTTACCTCGGACATCCCTGCCACACCACAGTTATGGGGTCTCCAGGGCATCTCCCTCTCACATAACTGCAGAGGGGTAAATTCATCCATGCTATAACTCCATTAAGGAGGTTAATGGAATTACTACAGGGATTAATCAGCCTAATGTGTCAGTTGTTTTCTAGCTGCAGCAACAGCCCATGAGATCAGTGCTGAGATCCTATGCTAATAGGTGCCTTAAGAAAGGATACCAAGACATCTCTACTGGGATCATAGTGCTGGATTCCCCAGCAGCTGCAACAAGAGGCCTCCGTTTTGGCAAACTGCATCAGCTTATGTGGGCTGGATAGGAATCCATTGCTTCTCTTTAACAGGCTGAGGAGTGTGCTGACAAGCCGTGAAAAATGTCATTTCTTCCTCAGAAATGTTCTCGGTGCATCCCAGGTAGGGGAATGCACCTCCTTTCATCCTTGCGTTTCTTACGAGCTGGAACAGAGGCACTCCATTCATTCTTACAGGCTTTGTAACCGTCCTTCACTGCTTCACCCTTGTATACACATTTGGATCGATAACAAACAAAGGCTATTGTGATGAGCAGAGTAACCATGAAAATAAGCTGGAAAAACCCTTAGCTGGATAATTAAACCATGTAGGATATATATCCTGCCACACTGTGTGTGTTCACATGAATGCATTGCTGTTTCCATGTGTAACATACTGTATTTTCACTAAGAGTGAACAATAAAAAGTGTCCTGGTTTTGTACATGAGCTGTATTGTGCTTTTTGACGGTTCACTAGCTGCCTCTGTACGTATGGTACAGCATACAGGTGAATATGTTAGGATTTCTTTATTGGCTTTGCCAGTAATTCATCATATGCTTTTGGACAAGTCCTTTCACCCTCCCTACTTTAGTGTGATGGCCAATCTAAAAATGCATCTAATAACACACTTGCAGACTCATTCTAATTTCTATTTATGAATTATACTATCAACCTCAGCTGAAAGCTACAGGAAAATTAAGCTATTATCATTGCCCACAAACAGCATCTTGACGTAAATTACTCCTTACTAGCACGATGGCATCAAGGTGAGCAGACAGTCACCTTGTCGCTGGAACTGGAGCCCACGCCTCGTGCCATGCACCTCACCTTGGACGGAGTCCCAGGATTATTCTTATTCCACAGACTGGTTGATCCAACTTCTTTTTTTGTGTGTGTTTCTAAAGGCAACAGGCTCCCAACATTTCAGCCAGCAACTTCCTCACATCAGCACAAATTATGGTTTGACACCCTCGCCCTCTGCTTTCGGCGTTTGATTGACACTGCAGCCTTGGGCAGCTCGTGGCACTCGGCGCCTGCTGCCACGCTGCATCAGGCTGTAAGATCTTGAGGGCCGTTCGCTCAGAAGGGCACGACCAACTCAGAGTTTCAGTGGGCCGCTCTGCGAGGACAGTCCCCCACGCAGCACAACAGGATTAGGTGTCCCTGAGGCGTGTTGCCACTTCACACCAGGGTGGTTTAAAGCCCAGCCCCTGCGTCAGGGTCACGGTTGTCTCGGTCCTTGCTGAAGCACAGAGAGGCGCCAGTTGGAGTAACTGCAGCACTGCTCCACACAATTACTCTTTCTGCCAGACACCCGCCTCCCTGGCTGTAAATCGCTGCACCGCCATCTCCTTTGCAGCACACTGCTGGGTTTCAGCAGTGGTGGTGGGACTTTCAGATGGACGCAGCCTTTGCAGTTATCAACCTCTGGGATGAAAAGTGCTATAAAAATGTAGCATTAGACTGACCCTGTGTTTTGCCTTATTTTTCTGCTCATTCCCAAGTGTGTGGACTGCCCTGTCTGGGGCAGAGTAGCGCAGTGGTTCTGCAGGAACAGTTGAGAGAAGCCCTTTAATTATCCAGCCGCACTGACATCGCTTCCTTGTCATACCTGTGCATTCACTTATAGAAATCCTTGGCAAGAAAATGTAACAGGGCTCAACAACTGTGAACAGAACCTTTGCTCTTAGCTATAATTTAGTAAATGAAGGCTGAGCTCAATGGCAATGCCACAAATTCTAAATCAGTTCAATGGCTGTAAAGTTTTATAAGGATAAATAATAAAAGCTTCTAATTTTCCATGCTTAGAGAGCCATTACCTATTATTTGCATTTTATTAAATAGCAGCTGCAATAGCAAATATATTTTGGAACATGACTTCTTGTGACAATGTCTAAATACTTATAAGGTTTTAAAAATAAAACACTTAGGTGTTCTCTGGCTGTGGAAAATCAGATGAGTATAATTTCTTCTCTGTTAATGCTAGTGGTTGAAGTAAAAGATCTCTGTTGCTTAAAACCTTGCACAGAAACCACAGAGATTTTCTTAGTGGCTTGTCTATTTTAAGTGCAGCTACCTGAAAAAAATGGTGCCACCTCTAAGGTCTTAGAAGTCTTTGCAATGACAGCACAGAGAAAATGAGGGGATGAAACTGTGAAGTAAACCAGAAGTCCGTTCTTATGCAGAGTAAGAATCTCATACAAAATGAGAAGTAGATGTTTGTACTCTTCATGCTACACTGTTGGACTGCTCTCAAGGCCTGCCTGCAAAAGGTCTTAATTACATATCCTCAGAGGATACAGAGTTAAAACATGATGAGTTTCAAGTAATAAGGCATAGGGAACACATGAGAAAAGATGACGTGAAATAGCATTTATCTTGTTTAAGAAATAGCTAACTCAAGGGAGATGATCACAGTCTAAAAATACTCGCAAGGAGACAGAATAACTGAATGAGGAGACTCATTAACCGTAAGGTGACAGCTGGAGGACAGGCAGTCTTGGACTGAGAGAAAGAAAAGCTGAGGTCAGAGCTTAGGGCATCTATCTTTAAAGCAGTCAGAAGAGAGCAATCAGGGAAAGTGGCCCCAGTGAGAGCAGAAGTGATTTGACATTGGCAGGGACGATGCACTGAGAGCCATCAGGCGGTAGGAGGTATCACAACAGAATTCGAGTTACCTTCATTGATTGTTGATTGAATGGACACAAAGAAAGCTCAGACTGAGAAAACTCATTGCTAATCACTGCCTGTGCAAAGACTCTCAAGGCTTCAGCAGAGCCAAAAGGGGTTTTCTCTCTTGAGCAGCAAAGTGTTACAAAGGAGGAGGTGCATGGGTAGAAGCCCGAAGTAGCAAGAGCAGAGTCTATATAGTTCTCTTTGAGTTATTTAAAGACTAGCCAGAACTATCATGTCTGGAGTAAAGCAATGACCTACTTGTTCAATATAAATAAATAAAGGGAGAAGAAAATTAAAAGCATATGTGGAGTCTCTCTGCCCTGCTAGATATTTAAATGAATGGAAACACAATGTCAGACAACTTATAGTAATGAACAGTAAATTAACAGTTATTAAAGAACATAATAACTACATGTCCACATGTGGGCTCTCTGCTTTTCCAACCCTTTTCCAGAAAGCCAGGGGAATAATGAGTCCTTGGAGATTAGAGCAAAAGTTAGGAAATAGGGACCAATTAGTGCTTCAGCCCTCTTATGTAGCTGTCCAGCCAGCAGCCTTGTCTTCATTACACCAAAGAGGTTTTAGCATTTGCTGTACTACTGAATCTAAGTGGCAAGTGATGTCACAGCTCAGACAGGCCAGTCCCATGTCCCTTAAGGCTTTTGGAGCCAGCCTCTTCTAGTCTCTCCAGACAATCACAAATAAAAAACGCAAGTTCCCAAGTACAAGTGGCATGCACTGTTTGCACAGTGCCTCATTTAATATATTGGCAGACACCTTAATAGTTCCAGAACTGCTATCAATTAAAAATAAGTGGAGCATGTTGATCAGTTTACCTCAAAAGCAGCAAAGCAGTGAATGGCAACAGCAAGTTCTCCACATGAAAGAGAAGGGTCACCTTGTGATCACCAGGGATAGGAAGGTTTCATTTGTCCAATACTGACTTATAAACACAGCTGTTAATCTACCTTGATCTTGAATAGTTAACTTGGGTTTTCTGTGATTACAATATATCCACCAGTTACGGAGAGCACATGGCCTCTGGCATGTATTTCAGCTGGTTTGCTCAGTCTATCTTTACCACCAACCATTCCCAAACTCCAGATATTATCATGCCTGACTGGAAAATTTCCATTAGATGTCAGCTCAGTCTTCTAGCTGCATATGTTGGATAAGAAGAGATGAAGACATGAACTTACGCATCATCAGACTGCTGAAAATATGATAGACTGTTTTGTCACAACTATACTCAAGAATCTTACATCCTCACTGGGCAGGGTGGTTAACATAGTGGACCTGCATGACTAGGAGTTAACAAGCAACTGCTGAATCCAGCCTTGACACAGAGGCTGCTATCAAGGAATGATAACAGAAATGCTTGGGACCACAGACTAGCTTTATGGTCAGTGACAGAAAAAAAGCGCCATGCTAGGATCAATGTTTTGAGCAATGGAGGACCTGGAGAACCTGTTCCCCTATTGACAACTTTCACAAATCAGTTTTTTAATTAATCTCCACTTAGTTTGATATTCAAGGTTGTCACTAGATGTTCTCCCAAAACATCCAGGGATAAATTAATAAAAGTGGTTTATACAATACTGGTCCTCCCAGTAGCATGTATCGGTACTATGATTTTCCTCTCCAGGGGACACCCATAACAGTCAGTGAGATGATTTTGTCTAAGAAAACCTTGATTAATCCAGCAGTTTATCACACTAAACAAAACTTGATTGAGAATTTGGAGGTGTAGTTGTCAAGACAAAGCACTTTTCCTTATTCCTTCAAGCAACAGAGTAGGGTATAAAAAAGTGTTTTGGACCCATCTATCCATGTCTCTAAACTACCATGCACTAGACTGCAATTTTATCAGTGCTGTATCTGTCATCCTTCATACTTCCATTGTCACCAACCATCCAAGGAAATAAGCCAATTTCTGAATAGGAAACCATGAAAGAAGGCACAAGGAAATAAAGAAACTGACTGCAGAAAGGAAAAGGTGACAACAAAGTTCTGCTAAGCTATCAGCGATGCAGGTCATGGAGATCTAAAATCTCTTTTAAAGTCTCTGGAAACAAAGCTCAATAAACACACACTCCCCACCCCACCCTCCCCCACCCCCCAACCCCCCATTATTTTTCATGCCAGGAAGAAAACTGAAATTTCAAATCAAACTGTAAGGCCCAGTTTCTGGCTCCCAGGACTGGCCTGTTTTCCAGGTGTATGAATTCAGCCCATCACCACCTCAGATTACCCCATTCCTTCAGGGAAATCAGGAGTTTCAGAAATGGATCTATACAATCAATGCGGCTGGCGGGCACAGTCAGCCTAGGCAGAGCCCCGTGTCCTGCAGCAAGGGATGCCATCAGCTCAGAATGAAATGTTGCTATCCAGGCTGTCAACAGCTCACTAAAAGCTCCTTAGCCCAGGCAAGGATCTTGCCTATGTGTGACATAAAGATATGTCACAAAGAAGCTTTCTATCACACCCAAGTTTGAGGTAGAAGAAATCCTGTAGTCAGGCTGGAGGCAAACACCACATCTCTCCCCTTGACAATCTCTTCTTTGGCTTTGTGTACTGACTACTCCTCAGGAACTAATTTGGCCAAAATTTATCCAGCATCAGTCAGCTATTGGCATCTTCTGGGAAAGGAAGAATTCCAGTGGAGGCTCATTAGGATATGTATTAAGTTGATGGGAAAAGAGGAGGCAAGTGTGAAATATGTGAAGGAGCGTGCCAACCCAGCCCTCGAATTATAGCGCGATGGACAAACTCAATACGAGGCTGCGAAATAAGGCAGCATCATTATCATTTCAGACTGCATATGAAGAAAAAGGAAGAACCAATAAACTTTTTCCATGGTGTTCTGATGCAATGAAGACACAGAATATTATATTCAGCTTTGCCTTCATTAGTTAAACCAGACAGAGTTCACAGAAAAGCCATAAATTTTTAAGAAGCTGAGTAATGGATTTGTAAGAGGAAAAAATTGGTTATATTTGTGTGGCTTGCATAACTACAGCCAAAGTAGATGTGGGGAAAATGTGGCAACCATCCATGTATTTTCGAGGGTGGGAGAAATCATTCTTGTTAGATAAACAAGCATCAGCTAGAAACAGAGTCCAATTTAAGAGAAGGAAATGACAGGTTAACATTTCAGGAAATACTTCCAAACAGCAGTTCTTCCATTCTCAGCCTTTGGAATGAGCTTGGGCTGGAGAAGCTGACATCTTGAAATGTGGGGAGCTACAGAACTGAGCAGGGTAAAGCACGGTGAACAGGAAACTGTCTGCTGTTGCTTGAACACGGTGGGGAAAAATAAACCAGAGAAGCTTCCACTTTTTACCTGGACAGTCTCTCAAGCTTAAGCCAAGAGGAGCTAGATACTGATCATACTGACCTGGGATTTCTTTGTGCTATGATGACCCTTTTCTATTCTACATTGCACTTCTTGCCATCTCAGCTGGGTTCAAAATGCTTATTAGCACCAGTGCTTTATTCAGCTGAAGCAACATGAAATACAAATAGTTATGGGAGTAGTAATCACATACAGGTGATATGTGTGGAAGAGGCACAAGTTAGGTATGTCAACTTCCCATAACACAGTTCTCAGGTGGTTTGGACCAACATTGCCAATTAAGAACTTCTGGAAATGTCATCACCATAATGGAGCAGCTACAAATACATGCAAACTGAGATGTCACAATGGAGTTAGGATCACTTTTGAATTCTGGCATCATTTTAAGAGATAATTTCTTTTTCTTCTTGAGTCTTGCTCCATCTCACTCTCCTTCCAAATCAAATACAGGGAAACATTTTTAATAAAACATAGCAGGTCAGACAGAAAAGATTTTGTGGAAGAATTGGGAGACCTTTACAGTATCTGGGAAATACCAAAGAAGAGAAAGTAGACACATTTCATTAGCTCAGCTATTATTATTTATGAATCCACCAGAATGACCTTTTATTCTTGTTTGACCAAATTTACTTACTGAAACCCCAGTAGAAATGTAACGAATACATAATTTAGATTTCCAGCAAAAACCTAAGATTAAGGTTTACATTTAAGTCAAAGTGTTAAGAGGCTCTATGGATGTTCACACCCCATAGGAAGTCCCTGAGGCACTAGAAGCATTACTCTGGTGGTCAGAAGTCTCCAGCGCTACATCAGAGAAAGTAATCCTTTTGCAATTAACTAGCCAAATTCCAAGTCTTTTAACAAATGTGAATTTGGGGAGGAATGCTCAATCACTTGGGTTATGACGGTGCACAAATAGCAAGACAGGGCCCTTAAATTTTCTTCAAGGCATACAAAAATTCCACTCATCAATGCACTACTATATATTACAAACCATCTGAGAGAATTATAAATCTTTGTGCCATCTCGAAAGTCATAGCTCTTACATCCTGATCCTTTTTAATCTGGGCCTTTGACAAATCCCAGTGTCTCTTCAACAAATTTGCACAAACGAGGCAAACACACAAGCAAGCAGGACAGGAGCTCCATGGATGAAGAGGCAATGAAAATACTCAGTCCTACCAGTTGCAGAGCACTGTCGCTCTGTCCAAGAAAAAAAAAAATTGAGCAAATTCTTAGCTTCAAGAATATTCTTAGCTGCAGACATAGGCACAGTCCCATAACAACAGCTGCACTACTCACACCCTTCATTTTACTCATCTGTTTCTCAGCTCTGTTGGTTAGACTGCAGTACTCAATGTCTTCCAGGACTGCATTGAGGGTATTTTTCTCATTTCAAGCATTGTAACTTTTTAGATATGAAAATGTAACATCTGATAAGCCTCCAGGCTTTTGACCCCAGTTTCACATGTTGCGTTACTACAGTTACATGAACAGGTTTTACATGCTGGGGAGGAGAATGACATGCGTGGGCATAAATTAATCCATGAGTGGGGCAAAACAGATGTCCGCTTACACCACAAAAGGGGTTTTTTCTGTCTGCAATGCAGCTAGCTAACACTCTCTCCATTTCCCTAGCCTTATCAACCTTGAGATATTTATAAAAGTTTCCATGGATAGCATAGAAGTAGAGATTTTAATCCTCTGTATTCCTTCCTTTCAGTCATCCAAACCATAAGGAACCAGTCTCTATGCTCACCTGTGGAATTACATTGGGGGAAATTAACCCCGTGAGTATGTAATTTAATTTATTAACACGAAAGAAAGTGTACATTAGTATAACCACATAGATACTCAGCCTTTATAAAATCCAGCACCAGAACCATGACAGCCCACAGCCATGACTTGTAATAAATACCAATATTGCAATTCTTATACAAGAAGCTTAAAGCACTTTATAATAGAGAACAAGTATTACTTTTCTCATTTTACAGCTAAGAAGATCAAAGTGCCTTCTCCAAGGTGAGACAAGGAACAGAGCCTGGGACCATCTCACTTCCAATCATATGTTATTGTTTGAACTATTTCATGCAGCAGTAGCAATGCCGATGCCAAGAGCTTTTGAGCTGGGTGAGATTTGCCGAATTAAAGCCACAAACTTAAGCCTACAGCATACTTTTTGGCCAGAGGAAAAAGGAGGGGAGAAGAGCAAGCACTCAATAAAAGCAGCAAGTTCATCTCCATCATCAAGATAAGTTTCAGCTTGTACATGTAGATCAAATGGGAAAAAAATCTTTGTGCTTAAAATTACAGCATTCTGATTTTTAAAAAGAAACCTGGAAAACAGGTTTAGGACACTATGTGTGGACGGTTACCTTAAAATCTATTTTCACACATCTCTGAGAAAAATCCGTGGTAACCTTGCTGTTCAGTATTCTTTTCATTTGGCTTTGTTCTCCTTTTCCTTTACTAACAGTTGCCACCTACCTATGGCATTAATTTAGAGGAATTTACTTCATCTTTTTCCACTTTCTTCCCCTCAAATTGCTGAGATTTTGGGCGTCAGCCATATGGCGACCAATTCCTCAATCAAAATTCTCTTATTTTATCTTCTACCTGATGTGACTGTAGAAACAGAATGGAAAATTACAGTGCATTAAGAACAGTGTATGATTTAAAACAAACATTTTGTCATGCCAAGGAAATACTGAACATCAATAGCAGTCGCTGAAACAAGATTGAGAGCCGATATTACACATCATAAACATCACACCTACATAAAGACCTTTTTGAGTTAATAAGGAAGCAATCAGGGCAAGTCAGACACACACACACAAAGAAAAAAGTCCAAGAGCATGTTAGACATGTCAGTGTTAATGGCACTTGTTGGATGTTAAGTGTGAACACAATTGCCAATATCAATTTCATTTCAGGTTAGAGCCATTCTGACCTGGAGCTTGGGTGCCATGGAAATGTGTGAGAAGAGTCCAAGAAGAACTGAGTGCTGCTATATTTGTTCTCATCCCAAACAGAAACAATTTCAGGCTGATGGAGGTTTATTTTCAGTCACATTTCTATTTTGATGGGACCTAAAGGGGACACAGTAGCTCATTTACTAAAAAGTGGTGTGCTCAGGACTGATCTTGCTTCAGAACTGGGTGTGATTAAAGAAGTTACAAAAGCATGCCCAAAGTTAAGCTGAGCTGTGGAGAACTATGGGGTGTTTTCTTCCCTTCTCCACACTAATGTGAGACACAGGCAATGACCCATTACTACTATTGTCATTATATTTTAAGAGGTAATAGTGGATCCTTGCAGGACTACCAAGCATTTGGTTATGACTGAACCAACTGCCAGAACAAGAAGACAAAGCAAGCATGCAACTATTCCTCCCAGGTGTTCTCTTGTGGATAAAAGACATTATAATGACACGTAACAGGAAAAGTGATATTGGGGACTAATCTTGCACCCAGAAATTCAGGGGTTTTTTTATTTTATTGGCATTCATCTACTTCTACTCACCCAAGTAAGCTCAATGATAGCCCATTTTACATTAGATGGCTGCACTGCCTCAGGCTGGTGGGTGTTTAGGTGCTGGAGAAGCAGTGGAATTTGGAAAAAAGCAAGCCTTGGAAACTGTAATGATGCTTTCTGTAACTTTGCTAGCTCCAGGATCAGGCAGAGGCAGAGCACCATTCTGCTTTGCCTAACATCACTGGTTTAATTTTGGCTGAGGAAAAAATGAACATGATAACAATTTTCACATGCAGGCAAATTTTATCTTTGCATCCCAGCCTTCCAAATAGACCCTTTGGCCTTGGCCATGAGGCACATATCCAAACTGCCCAGCTTGATTTCGAACTGCTAGAAACTAGTCAGGGCCATCCATCCATCTGTGCACCAAGGCCTCACTCTGCATAGCATTACCTCACTACACCAGTCTGCACCCAAATGCTGCCACTGCAGACCACGAGCAGTACAGCAGCAGACCCTCAGTGCAGTTCACTGCTGTGCTCTGTTCCAGTTTGAGATGGCTGTAGCTTCCATTGTACATCTGGAGGCATTTCAGTATTCAGATGATTATCTTCAAGCTCAGACTTGCCTTCCTTGCACAATTTGAGTGGAAACAGATGTTTCAGAATTCTTTCTGGCCATTTCTCACACAACTGATGTCAGCAACCCACTTTCAGAGTGTTCTTGGAAAGCATTACTGTGCAAGCATGCCGCAAGCATGGTCAGCAACAGGATGTTGAACAGTGAGAGCCAACTTCACTTTGATGAAGACTACCCTATTCTGACTTACAAGCATGTTTGGGCATGTTGTACAGCATCATCATTTGCATGGGAGACAATACTTAGCAAGAGTACCAAACAATAGGCATTGTTACCATTCACTCTGGGTGAAACAGCTTTCTTAGTGTCTGCTCGTATTTCACACTTTCCACACTGAACACTGCTCATCTCACAGAATAGTCATTGCACTGAACTCTGCCTCTGCCAAATGCAGAACAAGGCCTATCTGGCACAGCCATGTTTTAAACCAAACCAAACCAATCCCTTGATTTTTCTTTTTTTCCAATTAGAATTTTTAGGGATGTGGTGAAAAAATATCATTTGTACTCATTGAGCTAGCAATTTTCTCAGGAGATGCTGTTTCATCCTCACTTACTCAGGAGCTCTCTATTACCCTCCCCATCCATCGCAGATGACTGAGCAGCTTTGGCTATGTGGGCTTCTGCTTCTTCAGCATGAGGTGATGAAACCACTCATCAAAGTTGGGGTCCTGTTTCCTGTACAAGCAACCCAAAACAATCCAAGAGAAAAGAATGAGGAAAATAGCATCTTCCCCCACCCCCACAGTCCAGACTATTTCCATGGTGCTTGAGATTCACTGAAAAATGAATGCTATGACTAATGCTGCAAAACACTATGCTTCCAGCCAAAATACATTTTCATTTCCAATAAAAACACGGGAGTTTTCCATTGAAAACACATAAATTTTTCAAGCAGTCCTATCTATTAAAAAACAATAAAGATTGGTCTTCTGTCTGTTATTGTATTTCTTAGTCCTAGTAAATATAAGTGGCCTAAAAAAATCCCCTTACCACTGTTACGGAAAAAAGGTGAGATTGCCTAAGTGGGCACGGTAAGAGGCATTCTAGTTCCATTAAACTAACTCAATTAATTTAATCACAGTAAGAACAAGAAGAAAACAATGAAGCAGCTGATGAGACTCCCCTTTTGGCCCTGGAAAGCCCACTTCCTCCATTTCTTAAAATGTGTGAGCTGCAGAAGAAATCTGTATGCTGGCAGCACTCCATTTCAAGATGGAAATTATATTGCTGCAGTGCAGAACGGCAAAAGCATTTCACCAAAAAATGGCGAGCAATTAAAAAAAAGCCAGATGCATTCCTCTCATATCATGACAGCAACTTGATTTCCACTTCAAGAAGCAGTTCAGGACATTTTAAACAACAGTTATTAAACATTTTAAAGTCAGCAGGTCTGAGTAAGTTGTGATTGAAAATTTAACAGGAGCTGAGAAGCTCTCCTGACAGTCAATGCTATTCCAATGAATTTCAGACCACTAGGAGCAGTTTCAGAGCACTGAAGGGATGGAAGAGCTAATGTAGCATCAGCATTTCAGTGGGTAAGTACATAGGCTGGGCAACTGAGAAAGAAGAATGGAATAACCCATATTTTTTGATTAATTAAGGAGTTAGAAAGCAAAAAAAAAAAAAATTATTGAAGTATATAAAAAATAGAGATGGTAAAAAAATGGACTCCTTATTTTGATGAACTAGAATTAAAAGTTCGTTGAGGACAAAGTCAACATGGCTACAATATTTAACAGTGTGACATGACACAGACCAAAGCCACAGTTACATAAAAGAAACTGAATGGTGTGAAATGCCTTACAACTAGGCATTTTGACTTCCATACAGACTCTAACAAACACTCTCTTCTGTTCTTATTTTGAAAATGGTGTAAAATCAGTTCTCGACTGTAACATTTCATATTCTTTTTAATAATTGGAAGACAATATAAAATTACCTTTAAAGGTGGAAAAGTTTTGAGGGAAGGAAGCAGAGGTAACTAATGAATGCAATTGGTCACTTACTAAAAACAGGCTTCTTTGCTTTCCAGGTGCAAACTGCATTCAAAGGAGTGTGGAAACATACTTCAAGGACAGGGATTCACTAACCCACCAAAGCAACAGGTCCAAGAATGATTTGGTCTTCCAATCTTATGCCACAGCAAGGATGCTATAAAATCGAAGCAGAGTAGCATTTGGGAGGTTCGATATTGTACAACTCTTAGCAATCCTTCTTTGCTTTAATTAAAAATATATTTAAATAATTTTAAAGGATCCAAAGAAGAGTGTCAAAGATGAATAAAGGATTCAAAAGATTTAAGAGCTTAATCAGTTACTTTAAAAAAGAAAACTGAAGACTTACTTGTTCAGTTTGTAAATGCCTACAGTGAAAACATCGATGTCACAGCATGCACTTGCGTTTAGCAGACAAAAGGCAAAAGATCTGACAGCTGGATACTGAAAGATGACAAATTCAGGCTCAATATGAAAGGCACATTTTTAACAGTAAGCAATTACGTTTTCAACAATTTGGGTGGATTCTTCATCGCTAGGAGCCTTCAAATCAAAGCAGGATGTTCCTCTAAAAACATGCTTTAGTTCAAACAAGAATTTGAGGAAATCTTGTAAACTCTGCTCTACAAAAAAGCAGACTGAGCACACCATGTTTCCTTCTGCTTTCAGACTACAGTGGAAGTTGTCTTCTGAACACATCTCAAAGGAGGTACAGATTTAAGAAAAAGAGGTCTCATGCATTTTGGACACTCTAGACCATTCAATACAGTTGGGTCTACATGGCTGCCTTACCCAGCAGCCAGAAAGGAAGCACCGTCTAGATATAGCAACAGCTTAAATTTTCCCCACATCTCTATCCTGGGAATTACAAGAATGAAAGCAGTAACAGTATTGTCTGTTCAAACTAATGGAGGTGAAAGTTTGTATTCCAAGAGTTTCCTCAGCCCAAGTCTGCAGGGGGTACTGCTCCTTTCAGACGGTTTTTGTGTCACAAGAAACAGAAGCAGGACAGGTTCAGTGTACCTGACAGAAGCAGTTCACCTTTTCAGCCTCAGTGAAACAAAGGTGAACAGGTCTGACGTCCTGCAGACAGACATCAGCATGTGAAGCAGCAGATAGCCAAAAAAGACACGGAGACCTGAAAACTTCCTGTTTGAATTGTACTTGCACCTTTTATGAATACAAAATTTCCAAATACTGAGTTTTCAGCCTCAGGGTATAAAATTACTTCAATTGATGGCATTCCTTCTTTGGATGTCAAGTAACGAGATGCAATTTATTATCCTGTCTGAAGCCAAGGACTTTAACCAGAATCTCTTGTAGCTTAGGCCACAAGGCAGCAGGATTTTCTGAGCATGACTACCTAGTTCTCGCTGCAAGAGTCATCTTTAAAAAAAGAAAAGACCACGTGAAGATGAACACATTTTTAAAACTGTGCATTTCTGAAAAGCTGGTATACAGATTTAGCTGAAGAATGTTCTTTGAAGAGACAGTAAAATTTTTCACTCAAGTAATCCTCCCAATAGCCAAGATCCTTACTTCACCGTTCAGAACTTCTGCATGCCCAGCTGACACGATTCAGGTGTGGTGTAGGAGTTCACCCTGCACAGACGGTGAGCATAACGTGAAGTCATCACATAGGTAACAGTTCAGAGATGTAAGAATCCTTCTGGGTTGTTCATGACAGATCTATAGCAATGGTCACCCACGACAATGTATTTTTGGAATTGTGTACAGCCCATGTGTACTCACGCTCGTCCGAGAGGCCCTTTAATTCACATACACTGTTAAGCCTCTCGTGAGTCCCTTCAGGGAGATACATCATAGTATCACTTTTGGATCTCCACTTTTGCACATGGGCAACCTGCTGTTGTGAAGCTGTATGTAAAGCGTGCTTTGGAAACAAGGACCTTGAAGTTTAATGGCACTAAAATAACCCACAAATTTTTCAAGTATATACTTTATTTCGTTCATATTTCACAGTCTATTTCAGTAAAGTTTTAGCAAAAAGGTTATTTTCCCTAACAGAGTTCTTAGGCTACTGTATTCGGAGCTGGCAATGGACTTCAAAAGTACAGAAAATGTTTACATTCCAACTAGAGCAGTAGAATTTCAAAAATACATAGTAAAAGTAATCAAAAATACCAACATTTATTACAACTTAATAGAAAGACAGCAGTCTGTTTGACCCATCAAGCTATCCCACCTACTAGCTGTCGGCAGCAACTGAAGCCTCAGCAGGCCATTTTATTGACTTTTGAGACTGGGACAGCTCTCTTCAGCTAACTTATTAATACAAAGTCTTGCCGCTTCAAAATGTTAAAAAAAATAAAATCTCTAAGTTCATTGCTTACAGGTTTCAAATCAGAGAGGTTTATGTTTCTGCTCAAACCTACTGAACAACTTCCAGAGCTTGCCCAGAATCAGGACCATTTCTGGTCCTGATGCAGTCAACTAATTTTCTCAACACAGTTCCAAGCTAACCTATTTTATTAAATCGCAGACAAGAAAGAAAAGTCTTTATTGTTTAAAGGTTTACCAGGGCTTCCAGGAATAAAGCCAGCTAAGACAAACTGAACAGAATGGTGCTTGATGACATAGCTATAACTAGGGGCCTTCAACATCCTTTTTCTTTTTTTTTTTAATATACACATGCTGTGTCAAGATTTGCTGCTGTCTAGGGATATGGTTCCTAAGGGACCCCAGATTTACATATAATCGTTCCAGAGTGGATTTTTCGAGTTCAGCAAGTACTATTTAAGTCTGGACTGATGCCCAGTAGATTTCTAACCAGCTGCTGGACTTCAATCACAGATTTATTGAATATACATTTATACAAATTATACCAGCTGAAAGGCCCATCAGTTATAAGCACACCCACTTCAGTCCACCCTCAGTGCTGTCAGGAGAAAAAAAAAAAACAACCCACATGGTATTGTGTGGTCTATGAGAGATTTCTATCTAAGTCTGATGATATTACCCAGCAAGGCAAATTTTTCCTTCCTTTTACTCTGTCAGAGGAGTGGAAATACAATGGACAAGAGGTCACTGGTGGACTCACTTTTTCTTGTCTTTAGCAGGTAGAATTTGACTTATTTTCCTGACTTCCTTTCATGTCTAGGTAGCTTAAACCAATTATCTTACTTTCTAGGACAATCACTTCACATATATATATGCTTGTATGTAGTGAATTTGTAAATCTCTCTATTAGATGGGCAGAGTAAGAACTTTAGGAAGAGAAAGATACCCTATGCATTTTCTCATACCTCGCCTCTATGTCTATTACAGGTAATTGATCAATGGAACTGCCTCCTACTGCCTCCTCTCCCTCCCATACGAAGCTCAGAAGAAACAAGCTTATCTTTTGGGATTCTTTCACAAATGTCTTAAGGTACCATCTCATCTATCTTGCCAAATGTCACTCCGTGCAGGTATCACAACTGACTCCAAAAGACGTAGATTGGACATGTCCTACATTATTACACTGTACTATGCTGCATTCTGAGTTTGCCAGCCAAGTTATGATACTGCTGTGCTGCAAGTTATGAGACATCCTAGTATTCATTACAGCAGGTATATTAAGAAAAAACAAAACATGACAACACAGTCTATGAACACCTTCCTTTTAATCAATTCCCACATACTGCACTAGTCCAGTGGGTGTGCAGGATACCACAAAAGGCATAGCTACTAGTTTGCTACAGCTCCACTAATGTAAGTCCTACCATGAAATTTCTCTCTAGGCCTGTGGCTGGTACAAATACGACATTTCTCCTCTTTATGAGGCATGTGCAGCATTCTTCTCATCACCCCTTGCAAGACAGAAGCCCCTCGCAATCTCTCTAATGCACATATTAGAGGAAGACTACAAAAGCATTCTTTACAGTCTTCTGCAATAGATTCCCAAAGGCATTGGTAAATGGCAAGGCCTAGTCACAAATTAGCAAGACATCAACTTTATTTTCAAGTTTCTTCTGTTTATGATTTTAAAACAGTTGATAGAAGTGATCAAAGCAGCAAAATACCCAGTCACCTAGACCATATAGTATATTTAAAACAACGTCACATGGAAAGGAACATACCATAAAAAAACAGATTCCTTAACATTCTCAGACAAAGCCATTGTTAGTTTTCTAGAGACTGCCTCTGAAAAATAAACCCAAAACCCTTCAGATTGGAGGGAGTGACATAGTTAAGTGCCTAGATAAACTGAAATGAAAAACACGTCTGTAGAACAGCTTTTGTAACATGACTACCATGGATCTCTACTATTAAGGCCTAATATCTTATGCACACAGTGGTGTTAGCTGTATCCCAAGGCAAGCAGGCTAGGAATGATACAAATTTATGTGGAAGAAAAGTGTTTTGAGGTTGTTTTGGGGTGTGTTTTTGTTTGGCTGTGTTTGGAGGTTTTTTAAAGTTCAAACTCAGGTAGATACAAATTTGAGGGAGATTATCCAAGCCTAGACCTCTCTTGTAAGCTAAAGATATACATATAAAATAATATGCAACTAGTTTTGCCAAATTAATCCTGATGAATATCTTACTTGTACTGTTAAAAGTCACTGCAGTCTTTCATAATAACATTTAATCTGTTAGCTACCAAAAAAATCCAGTCACTGGCCTTGTACTTACACTTGTTAGCCACTAATAAATATGGCTTTGGAATAAACACTTCCAGTGCAAGCCTTGTAATTTTCACTCACTCAACTGTACAGATCAAAAAAGTATACTCATCAAAACACATCATTTCACTTGGGTCCTGAGACACTCGTGGCTTTGACCAAAGACTGCAATGAAAATAGAATGCTGCTTTAGCACAAGCAGATCTCCACCAACTCAAATGCACTAAAACCCCAAAGCAAGACTGTCTGTAACAATAAAGGATAGTGATAGCCTAAAGATACCACCCCAGCAATGTAAGTTTCCTCTTCTCAGACCAACCCCCTTCACCTATACTTGCCCCTGATGATGGCCCAATATCGGGGCCTGTTCTGCTGTTCCATTCTCAGAACTGACTATCTGACCATGGGAATAGGAAGATGCTTGCTTGCAGAATACTGCCAATGACTGTCTTTTTAAGGGAACATGTCAGCAGAGCACATCCAAGCTTCTCAAGTCCAAGGAAGTGCATAGAGTTAGCATGGAGTTCAAGGTCACACGGAAGTAGTAGGTACCCATTCTGTCAAGACCCTACCACGCTATTCCAGTTCCACAACTGGCTCTGAAGACAAGCTGTTAATGGCATGTCACTTCACAAGTCTTGGACTCAGAAAATGCTCAAGTAAAAGCTTGAGACAGGAAATAGGAGGCACAGAAATAACTTTACCAGCAGCTGTGTACCTACATGTTGGGGTAAGTGTGATCTTCAAGGTTGCTGTCAGCTTTGTCAGATCCTGTCAAAGATGCTTCTAGTTCTGCCCACGACTGTGGAGCATTGTTCTTTATTGCCTCTATGAAAAGCTGTGTTTGGTGTTTCAGCCGGTCCAGCTCGGCCTGAGTCACCTGGTTCTGATGAATGAGCTCCTTGGTTTTTAAAGTGATCTCCAGCAACCCCGACCTGCGCAGCACAACAAGCGTATTCTGAAAGCGTCTGCACTTGCTTTGTTGTTGCAAGAGCAGCTCAGGGGTAGTGCAAATCTCTTCTGGTATCAATGGGGGCTCCACGCTGCAGACTGCATCGTAGTCTGTGCTGCACTCTCACCCTCATGAGGGGTGCACTTTGTTGCCTGCAGAGTTCCAAAAGGCAAAAGGGGAGTCAAACTCGACATTTTCTGATTGTCACTGGAAACACGATGAAAACCAGGAAGAGCAGACAGTTTTCCACTTGTCACTGGAGTTGAAGAACTTTGCTGGTTAGAATCTTGAAGGGTCTTAAAGCTAACTGGTAAGTGGGCAAATGGACTAGTAGGTAAGCCTGTACTCCTTGATACAGGAGGAGTCTCCATCTTGGGTGCTTCTGTGCAGAGTCGTTTGTGGCAACTGGTTTCCTGATGTTCTTCTAGATCAAAGGAGTGATCTCTTTTGCAGGGCTGTGGTGCTATTTTGGGATAAGAATTCAGGATGGGCAGGTAATTATTGGAGTCATTTCTCTTTTTCCCAACAGGATGAGGGTTAAGGGCAGGTGGGATCGAGGGACGAAGAAATACTAGCTGTGGCTGAGCTGGAATCACTTCAAAGGATGGCTGCACAGTCCAAGACTGGAGCTGTGATGAACTCCCCTGAGAAGCACAAAAAAACAGATCTTACAATAACATGGTAGGAAAGGATCAAAAAAATTTATATGAAATAGGCAGACTATGTTATTTCTCCATTTTTAATATACACGAATTAATGCAGTTTTCCATCCAACTCATCCTTTTCTTTCTCTGACAACGGAATAGAGCACTAGAATCAAAGCTGTAATCCATAACCCTTTTACTATGGACCCGCAGTTACGTGTGAACACAATCCAATCTGAATTTATGGGTGGCTTCCTAAGTGAGGATTACAGAGCACGCCTACGTTGTGCAACACTCATGTAAAAGTTCGACCCACACTTAGGATTAAACAAGTGTACGGGAAAGTTGAAAAACAACTGTAAGCACTATGGTTATGAAATAGTTTAAGAGTCAAATGAAGACTGCACAGACATTTTAGGAACAATTCAGACTGTTGAAAGGCAGCAACTCTAATCTTGTCAATTCTATTCTTATAGCAAGCTTTTGAAACAGTTATTTGAAATAGACAGCTGTTCTGTAAGTCTTGCAATCTTATGTACAATACAGTTTCAAAAAATTTGAAACCATGAAGTAGAAAAAGATGTGGGATATAAACCAATACAAGGAAAGAAATCTTGTAAGCATAGAGCAGTTTAACTCCATACGTCCAGTGAAAGTGTACATTAATAAACCCTAAAAGTATTTTATTTCAAGAAAAACGCTCAAGTTTTTACTCCCTCCCACTAACCATATTCTGTAATATAGGGGGAATACACCAATTTTTCAAAGACACTACCTCTTCCTCCTCCAATATATTAGTATTGATCTTCATGGATCTCCTAGCTGAAAAGCATGTCTGCTTTTCTTCAAAAACATCAAATAGTCTAGTAAGAAATACTGTTTCTTTCAGAAACAAAATCTCACTTAATATATTTAAGTCATCAACACCACAATTATACTAATATAATGTACTGACAGATACTTTTCCAATTCCTCATGAATTGGAATGCTACTGGGAGACCTGCTGAAGGCACAGGTTTTAGCTAGCGCAAATACATTTTACTATTTTTGGTGCTACACTGAGTCATCTGAGATCCATCTCCTTTCCCCCAGTCTCACAAGATTTAAACTGTCAAATGCTAACACGCTTTGCTGAAGTCCATGGCTCCAGTAACAGACTTGAACTTGTTCAAAAGTGGGTATTATCCCACTGATTAGGACAGAGACTTGGAGGTGAGATTCAACTATCTACTCTGACACATAGTATCTTTTTTTCATTGGGCAAGATGCTTATGGAATAAGGGTACAGAAGAACTACCTTTAAAAATAAACATTAGTAACTTACCACAGAAAAAAGAACAAACACATTCAAAAGAACAGTAATTGGAGAAGTTAGTATTTATATACTTCCTCACTCCTACTCTGACTACGCGCAGAGGACAGAACATGCAGCCTTATAAGGAAGGTTTTGAGGGGCAGAAGTTACCATTTACTGCATAATTGTACAGTAACTAGCACAGCAGAGCCCCAAAATTATTGAGGCCAAAAGAACTCTGGTAACTGTTTACCTTGTTCTTGTTTTGCCTGCATTATCTATTTTCCTCTCCTGTCTGCTCACGTTGCATTCTACTTCTGTTCTCCTATCCAAAAAATCTCATTTTTAGTAGAGATAAACATATTAATTTTGTTAATTCTGAAAAGTAGTTTTGTTGTTTGTTGGGGTTTTCTTTTAATCTAACACCCAGCATGTATTGATGTCATTTGTCTAAAAAGCCTTCCTACTCATTAAGGACTTTTACAAGGCTTAGTGAAACCTTGCCCCAAGCAGCACTGTGTCCGAGGATTAATGCTTGAGTTATTTATTTTCTTAGCAGCATTATTGTTAGTTGTTTACCCTCTGAAATTGGGACAGCAGGTAACAATCACTGCGCAGGCTCAGAGTGGTTCTAAAACAGAAGGATGATGTTGATTGAAACTGAAACTGGAAGAAATAAACAGCAGTAACTAGATGTTTATTTGGTTTTTTATTTTGTCCAGTGAGCCCAACTGAGTGCTGTGTTGACAAGGCAGTTTTAAAAACATGACTGGCATGACCACCTGAGGTAACCAGGCTTAACAGACAGAGGCAGAACACATCATTATTATTCTGACCTAGACTTGATGCTTTTGTTTATTGCTGTAAATATTTTTCAACTTAACATTATTGCTCTTAACCATACATAATTAGAGATCAATGTTATGACACAATGCTCAGGAGAACAGGGTCTGGTAATTTTATCTACCTCCAACTTTTTCTTATCAAACACTACCAGTTTAGGGTTTATTTTTATTTATATATAATGATATATATATTACCTACTTATTATTAGCTGCTCCTTCTAACTGTTTGCATCAGAACCTGGAGTTTAACAGGCTACAAGTGCAATCAGTGTTTCATTTTTAAGATCTGGCCCAAAGGCTATCAACCTTTGGTGAAGCTTGCCTACTCCCTTCTATAAGAAAACCTCAGCATTTGTTTAGACAGTATTTTGGCCACACACCTAGGAACAGGATTATAAAATAATCTTGTTTCTTGTCAAGATAAAGCACAATGTTCAGACATCAGAGCCACCTCCCCCACAGACGTATAATCTGCCAAATGCTAACAGCAACCCCTACCTGGTACACAGTATTTGAATTTAGCACATTTTTCCTTGTTGTCATAACAGATTCAGCAGAAAAAGAATCAGGATCTATACTCTTCCCCCCGTCAATGCATTCTCAGAAATATTCTAATAAAAACCACTGAAGAACATCTGCTCTGTTCAGAAATCACCGGTGAGTACCAAGCAAGGGGTCTAATACAATGACAATACTTTGAATGTGGCATGGGTATCTTCTGCTACAATGTTAAATGCATAAACAGGGAATGTAATTGTTGCAATGTGAGGCATCACATGCAATTAAGAAGGAGGACTGCTAAAATGCCACAGCTTCAGATACAGATTTAATTTTTTCATTTGTAACATTCTGGATTAGTGTTTCCCACTGCACATAAAGCAGGCGTAGGACCAAAGAAGAAGGAAGCAAAACTGCTCATCCTACTTGACTGTCTTTATTGAACAAAAAAGGAAAAACCGGTCACATTTGTTTGGTTTGCTCTTTGGTACTATTTACAGAACATTGTTAACGATCCATTTTTTAGGGATCTCTTTGAGACAAAGAGCTTTAATAGATGTAGCAGAGCTTCTCCATTTCACTTGTCCATTTTAGTGATTCCAGCTGCCCCTCAAAAGAACAAGCTGTCAAAAGAGAACTTTAAGTTACCGGTTACTTTCTGAACTGCAGCAACTTTGTAAAAATCTTTCTGAAAGGCAAAATATTTTTTACAAAACCACAACAATTTAAAAGCATACAATATTTTTCAATGTATTGTTTCTTCCCTACCTGCTTAACTAAAACATTTTTCATTACAACCATAGGAGAAAGTGCAGGAAAGGAGCTGTTTGTGGTCACTGGGCATTGCCAAGGTCCATCCTCTGTGTTCCAACACAATGCATTCAGTGCATCCTCTGAATCAGTCTGCTCCATAGCACTCAGGCACTCTGAACTTCCATCTGCCGGATGTAGAATTTAGCTGTTAGTTGTTTTACATGCAGCAACCTTGCTACCTCCTTTCAGCTCTACTATTCTGCCTCTTTTCAACCAAGCCACAAAGAGCAGTAAGTTTAGTTCTGAAATACCAATAAAATTAAGACTTGCTGTGACAGCTGTCAAATAGCCTTTAATTAAAGGCTGGTTCTCATGCAGATATTGTCTCCCAAAAGTCTATTACTTTTTGTTCTTTTGTATTTAGTCTGCAAAGGGCTATACACTATCATGAAGACTGCTCTAAAATGTGGTACAGGACAGAACTACAGGCTCCAGCATCGCCACAGCCATAACGTATGCTGCAGGCATTTTGTGTCTTGAAATCTTCTATCTACAAACCCCATAATGCATATGTTTCTCACAAAAGCACTATTTTAAAGACCATCCTTCCACAGTTTTATTGAGCATTAAATGGCACATCATCTACATTTTACTGATGCTGTAAGAATTACTGTCTGGTTTATCAGGCTCTACTGACAATCTGGTCAAATTTTAAGAGACACTGGACAGCATAATCCAACAGTTCATTCATCACTGGAAAAAACAAAAAGTAACTTTGCCATCCCCACTTCTACACTCTGAAGTCTGAGATTCTTCATTTATTTATTAGTCACTTTTTAAATTCCCATGCCATTCAAATTCACAGCATAAATTTACAGCTACATGAAGCTCAAAAAAAGTTTGATGGTAGGATGATTACAGATGCAACCCATCCTGCATACAAAGGCCCTCACAGGTAATGAGACAAAAACTGTAAGGGGTCAGATTTGTCAAACAGCACCGATAAAATCACAGTCTGAGCAAGGTAACACAGAAAAAAAGAGGTAATGCAGTGGTTTTGTGAACCTGAATATCCGGAGTCCTTGTCAGATTCAGCTGCCGCCATGCTGAAGCGATGGTTTAAGCTCTTCATTTCCGTCACTTTGCCCAGTAGTTTCTTGAGGGTCTCAACAGATGATTATTTTGTCTCCGTGCTCCCATAGTGCTGCAGGCAGTTTTTAATACCTTTTCCATTGAGGAACTATGAAAATAGTTATGAAAAAAAAAAGAAAGATGTTCTCTGAATCTAAGCTCCATCAGTAAAAGACAACAAAGGAGGCCCTGTTTGCCCTTACAGAACTCTGATTATCAAAGGTTTGCTGTATCTGTTAAACAACCTGTAATATTCTATTAAACTCGCAGCTTCATATTTGCCATGTTTATCACACACTTAAGTAAGCAAAGGTTTGGTCAACAAAAATCACAGTTTATTCCCTAAAAGCCTCTCTAAACTATGGGTGTTTAATAATGCATTACAGAGTAGAAAGGACAAACAACAACTCTTTGGATCAAATGACATGTTACTTTGTAGAATCTTCTAGACTAAAAATTTTCCATCCACCTTAGGCTGATTTTTGAAATTTCAGGAAAGTTTTGGTGATCCAGTCTTTCAGTTCCCTGCATCAACTATAAGAGAGCAGTATCAGCCAGGCTGTTGAGTCCTTCAGGGTAGGTTAAAAGATCCCAAAAATCTAAGGCATAGGAATGAATTATTCGAGGCAGAAATATAGTACAGATATTTTACGTTTTAAAAATATTTTATTACTGCTGTGAATGCTATCAGTGAATCAAAGGCCTTTTAGAAGTACTGAAGACATGGGTACATTCTGCCTCTTCAACTGCATCCATCTCATTCAGCTCCTTTCTTCGGTGACTGAGGAAGTCAGAGAGCCCAGGTCAGAAAACCTTACTGAATTACCTGGAGGAGAATCATTCCAGACTTAAAATTACTGAGTAAAGTACACAGTAGACTCGTCTAGAGAGCGCGATGCATAAATAATTTCTAATTCTGTTATCAATTCTGTCCAACAAGGTCCTAATTCCTTCCTGTACACACAAAACTCGGGGAATAGCAATGTGATCTCCTGATCTGCTAAAAATGCAATACCTGATTCTACAAAGTTCAGTAACCTGGATAACCAAGATAACAACCTTACACTTTGTGTCTGCTGTTTTATCTGTAATTAAATCAGTGGCCCTCTGAGTGAAGTTGAATAGTTGCATATCTCTCTTTACACTGCCAGTTAGCTAACTGGAGACTTTCAGAACAGGAATATTTCACATTATCCAAAGAGTGTAATGTAGATAGAAAACTAATGTAGTAGACCTGTTTCTCTACCCCAAAACAACTAAAAGCTAAAGGCTACTCATAAAACACAATTTTATTTTAGTTCCCCCCAAGAAGTAGAAGTTACTCAGATCATATTTATCTTGCAAAAACTTAAGTTATCCCAGGGACTGAATCCCTGTGCTGGGTAAACCCCATACAACAAATATAGCTGAACCTGCAAAGCTATGATTTCATTAATACAGTCTGTTTCACTCTCAAGAGTGAAGTCAGTCATCAGAGGAAGGAAAGTAAGTGATCAGAAAACATACTTGAGGGGCTACAGAAACCCATACTGCTAAGAGCACAACACATACTATATTTGCAACGCACTCCTAGGGGAGACGTGGCCTTAGAAATACCCTCTTTTTCCCACACCCAGAATGAGAACACTGGCAGGCTGAAGCTAAAAATCTATGAAAATCAGAAAAGTTGTATAGTTACATTATGGCCTCCCATACTAAATACCTGTCACAACTTCCAGCTGCTTCCAGAAGGTAGGTAGACTCTAGCAAGAGAGAGGCAGCTGAGAGTTTGGCCAACAGAAAATCAACAGGATGAAGTGCAGAAACTGTATCTAATAGTTTGTTGAAGTTATTTCTTATAAAGCAACCCCTTGGATTTATGTCTCTTAGAACTGTATATTTAAGTTGCAAACACAGGAACTCAGATGTCCACATCATGGTCAGGTCAGCCAGACAAACTATTTCAAATGACATGGTGACAGACAATCCAGAATAAAGTGCCCCAAAAGGAAAGTTCCTTCCTGGCAGGTAGTTAGAATTCTGCTCCACCAAGATCCCAAGCCATGGCACCTCTAGTAATTAATTCTGTATGTTAGATAAGAGTGCTGAGATGGTTAGATGACTGTCTATATAACTACAAGAAAGACGGAATAATGGTCACCAGAAGAGAATTTCTCCAGTAGCAATTTGCATTGGTTTTACTTTCCATCTTCAGTCACACCTACCAACCTCCTAGCAGGTATGGAGCAAACAAAACTGCACAACAGCAACCTAGATGCTACCCTTGCAATGGAAGATGAGGTTTACGTCCTGACCTGTTTCAAAACAAATGCATTTTTCATATAGTGATACATATTGATACTAGTCTCCAAAAAAGCAGAACTAGAAACAGAAGGAGGGCTAGAAAGAAGTAAAATTAGAACACGCCATCCACTTGCCTTGCATCAAAGGAAAAACTGAAAAGGGATAGTACATCTTCTTCTCTTCCCTTGCAGAAAAAAACCCTCACAACAGTAACAAAACCGCAACTGAAAATAAACAAACCAGAAGTGCCACTCTCCTGAGACGCGGGCGTAGGATCCCTCCTGTCCGTCCCCCGCCCCGCCCGGCGGGCAGGTGCTCAGCCGCGCACCGGCGGGAAGCGCCGTGCGGCAACCCCTACGCCCAGGCCCTCCCTCCAGCCGCATGGGCGAGGGCCGACCTTACCCTTACCCAACCATCTTCCCAACGCTTTGCCCGCACTCCAGGCCCGGGCGGCGGGGAGCCCCGGAGCCCTGCCCGCCCAGGCGGGGTGCCCTCACCGCGGGCCCGGCGTGAGGCGAGACCCCCGCGCAGACGGGCCGAACCGCCCGGCGTTCGGGCCCGAGCCGCCACCCCGCCACAGGACGAGGTGAAGCAGGCCCAGAGATGGCCAAGAGGCCCCACAGCTGCCACCCTTCCCTCACAGACACTTTACCCGCACCGAGCCATGCCAGACCACCCCTCACCTGCTTGCCGGCCGCCACAGCTGTAACCCCACCAGGCCGCACATGCGCAACACTCTACCATGGAGCACAACCCTCCCTTACGGCCTAGACAAGCCCACCCCGGAAGCGGATAGTAGCCCTCCAGGCTCCCATTGGCGCACATGCGCACAACGAACTTGCCTGCGCGACCCGCCGAGCTCCGCGCTAGCTGGGGGCGGGGGTGGTTGCGGCGCGCATGCGCCACTTGTGTCCACGCGCTGCGCTTCACTGCGTGGAGCTGCGGCTCGAGATGGCGCCATAGCGCCTGAGGCCTGTGCAGCTGACAGGACGCTGAGGCAGGAGGGCGGGGGCCTCTGGGAGGCAGCAGGGACAGGCTCAATACAGGAGTTCTTGCCACAGAGTGCAGTGGGGATTGGCGTGAGGTGGGAACAGGCAGCCCGAGGTGAGCAGGCAGCCGTGGATGCATAAAGGGTCTGTCAGGGAGAAGAGTCTGCCACCTATGTTGGTTTTAAAAAGCTTCTGGAACTGTGTTCCACTGCAGCTGTGAAGAACATGGCAGAATGGAGCATCTTCACTGAAAAATTGTGTGTGTACTTCTGGTTGGCGTTGTGCCACATCAGCGAGTATTTGTGTGAGGGCCTGGAGCTGTACTGCCTGACCTGGACTTCTGAGGCAATCAGGACAGGCCAATAAGAGGCAGGAATCTGGGATGCTGCTGGACATCCCAAATATAATGCAGAACACTGTAGCTCATCTCTACACGGGAGTTTTGACTTACATAGAACCTTTCTTGCTCCAAGAATGGGAGATGGCAGCGAAAACAGAAATCTGACAGCCACTTAGAAAATGAGGAAAGCAGCACCACAGAGGTCCAAACGCTTTAAACTTGTCTCAAAGAGGGAAAAGAGGGCAAAAGGAGGAGTTGTCACAAGTGAAGGATACGATACCCTTATTCTTCTACATAGTTGTAAAATACAAGATAGTGAAATAAATACGTTAATTTGCTTTCTGTGAACTGCCTATAAACCAAGGGCAAATAAGGAGGAAGTGAATCCTCTTGTTCATTGAATACAATTAGAGTAGCTATTCTTATTCTGCGAACTGCATAAATGCTACCATCACTCTGAAGTCCGTCAGAAAATTTTGCATTTGGACATGAAAGCCATTTCATTAGAGAAAACGGAAAAGGCTGAGTGGAAGGGCTGAGCAAAGACACAATGAATTCCCTGAATAGAAATGGATGAAAGAAATACTTTCATTGTTATCACGGTCTTGTTAAAGAACCTGAAACATGCTGATTAAAAAGATCAACATGATCTAATAAATTCCTGAGTGAAAAAGAGAAGGACCTTTAATCTCAGTGTAGTCTCATAAATGACCTGTCAAATGCAAAACGAAAATGTCTGATTGTGTGAAATGACACTGTCATTTTGAAAATGTGACACAGAACGGATTCCAGTCCTACTAATCCGAAGTGCAGCGAGAGAAGACTAGTGACACATATTCCCAGGATATATTTTTCAGTATTTAAGTTACAGAGTTGGCTCTGAGTTACATCTAAACACTACCATGAGATGTGTGATTGCTAGACTCTGGATTTGGATCCCTTACAGTTCAGGAAGTTTGGGTTCTGAGGAAAAGCATGCTAAGAATGCTGTTGCATCATGATATTTGCTCAGGCATGGTCCTGGTTGTCTTAACCCCAGAAACAACCCTTACCAATCTGCACAGAGACCAGATTTCTCAGGATACAGAGATACCAATATGTGGATGATCACTGAAAACGGCTCATCAGAGAGCAAGTAATCTGTATTTGGGATAGACAGCCTGCCTTTCAGTTCAGGGGATTCAGAACAGATGTGGAATAGACTTGTAATGTGTGATACCAGGTCTTCATTCAAAGGGCAGCAGGTAGGAGAACTGAAGTACTGTACTGTTTAATAGATGAGTTTTCTTATATAGTCAAGGTAAATCTCTGTTTTAAATCACCTGGATTCTTACTGAATTCAGTTGAATTAAAGTTTAGGTTTATATTTCACACTATAACCTGAATTATGTGCTTGCTTTTTTTTTTTTTTTGTGACTCTAATAATACTTCTGTCATTCTCCCTTCTCTCCCCTTTTCTTTCATTTGAGTCTTCATTGATAGAAGGTGTCATTTACTGTGTGCTTTTGGCAATTCCTGTCAGTGGTAACAGGATGTTTTCCTTTTTTCCTATGTTGGACTGTGGTTTGTTTGTATATCCTAAAGGTGAGCGTTTTGGCAAGTAAGCATGAGATTTTTGTTCACTTCCCTGTTTATCCCGGTAATATACCAGGCGAAGAGTGAAAAGAATATGGGTGAAGTATGACTGTATGTTTACTCAGTTAGGTGTTTCAACACTTTTATTAAAAAGAAAAATAGAGTGTTGAATCTCTTCTTACAGGAAAGGATGCAGAAATCATTTTTCATGGCTTAAGAGGGACAAATGCTAGTATTTATCTAATGAGGTGGTTAAATAGTAGGTCTTATGTGGTTATTGAACAATTAATGAAGGTGTTGATGCATGGACTTCATAAATACTTATGAACAAAGAATCTTTTGTCCTGGCATGGCACTAGAAAGAAATGTTTGGCAAAGTTCGGAAGTTAAGCATTGCCAGGTCAGAAGACGAACATGTTCTCATAATCCATTATCTGAATTGGAGAAGTAACATGTTTGTCTGAAAACACCATGTACTCAATCTTTTTTCTTCATATGCTCATTGATTTATTTTGCTATCACAGACAAAATACAATTTAGTAGGTACTATATTGCATAGTTAGTCTGCAAAGAGCTTTATTAATCTCATTTTATTGAACCAAAGCCTATCTTTTATGTATTTTCATACGTATATCTTTGTTCTTTCCATTATTCATTTCTGTAATTTTAATACATTAATAGAAGAATATTCTTCAAATGATGCCTTTTTCATTGGTCTTAACCTAAGAATGAATTCATGTGGATAAAGTATTTGTTTCCCCTTTCAGTACAGGGGCACTAAATCTCAAATGTGTTTCTCTTTATATTTGTGTAAGTGGTGTTGTTGGACATTAAAACAATATTAAACCCCCAAATCTGTTTGAAAAGGCATTCCACATGTGGATTTTATTAATAATTAATATCCTATTTAATAAATATCAAAGCATGAAAGAGATATGGTGTGATCACCTGCTTTGACCTGAAGTCTATCACGTCATAGAATTTCATCCAGCAGTTAACAAGATTTTTCTTTAATGACGGTATTTTAGCAATCTTTTTGTTTCTCCTATGTCTCAACCTTATCTAGCTATGTTTCCTTTTCAAAGCACACACCTTTGAGATTCTTGTATTCATCTGCAACTTTATCTTTACCATAACTGTCTCCAAATTAAGGGAAGGCAGAATGACAATGATTTAACAATAACAGATGGTTATCAGACATGACATATCAAGAATAAAGTACCTTTGATGCTCTTTACACTCTTCTGTGCTATATTACGCTGGAGGGGAACAAAGGTGGGTGTAGTAACTCCTTTGAAACTCCTAGACTCTTGGACCAACTGAAGATTTGGGGAACCTATGCAAAAGAGCAGCCCCAGGGATTGCTTTTAATCTGTGCAGCATCAGACCATTTCAGTAATCCAGCTTCCCCAGTGCAGCCATCTTCTCTGTCTTCAATATAGCTTTCAATGTGTGTGGAAAGCTACAGGCTGTAGAGGGATGAATTTACTTAATCAGTGCAAGGCCATCAGGGAAATCTCATTATATTGTTATTTTCTGATGGAGAAATCTAAAGGACTTACACTGCTGTCATGAAAGAGCTACTGTTTACTCCAGTGAAGGGTAGATGCCATGTTTACCTGGAAATAAAAAAATATTTGGATTTGTATTTCAGATGTTGGTGGTTGCTTTGGGAGTTTTTTGGTGCCATAAGTGTTGAGTCTGTTAAGGCCATCTCTACTGACTCTTTAACATAGATCGGAACTTGTCCAGTGTCTTTGTTTTTCTAGTTGCATCTTAAATTCTGTGAACCTGAGAAAAGTGTTAAGTATCTTCACATTGTACCTGGCTTCTGCGTCCCTGCATTATTTCTAATAACCACTGGGTGTCGTGTGTCTCTGAATTTCAGTATATAGGGAAGGTCAAACCTGGTCCAATGAAGGACTGCCTGTGGACTTTTTTTCAGAATGAAAAAGACTTTGTCTAGTTTGCATAAAATTACAATAAGTAGTCCCAAATCTTACTTTAAAACAATTTTATTTAAATATCAATGACATAAGTATGAGATAGGGATACTACAAACAACAGCCTAATTCTCTACATGATATATCCCCAATACCATTTACCCAGCCAACTGAATGATACATTGATGGAAAAAATTGAGATGTCAGTAGGTAATTAAAGATAGCCTGATAAAATAAATTCATAATGTACCAGAATTGAAGCTACACTAGAGATCTCAAGTCTGTATTTTCCTAATTGATGGGAACTATATTTGACATTACTATATTTGAGAATATTATTTTGATAAGGATTTTGGCCTTTATTTCCTGTCATTTTTACAAGCAAATGAAACAGCAAGAATTCATTACTTTATGTGCAAGGATAACAAATGTGCCTCATGTAGAAGAGAATTTGAACCTCAAACCTTCAGTACAGTCCTCTGCTATGGAGGATTAAAGACCATCCATACTAGTTACACATAGAAGGATTTCATTTTCTACGGACTAGTCATTAGAGAGATCATATGATGAGGTAACATTGATATAGCCATTTGCTGTGCCTCTTAGTTCAGATAGATGAGCCAAGGATATAGACTGGATAGTAGGCTTTCCGAGAAGCTCAGATGCCACTGTGACTCAGTTGCCTTCCCTGTAAGCTTGTTATGCTAGGTGGCTGAATTCGTCAGTTGTGTGTGGGTTCTCTTAGTAGTGGTTGAGGCTTTGCTTAATAATACGATTGTGAAACATTCAGAATTACTAGAGCTATTTGAAAGACAAATATAGAACTGTCTCTCGGTTAGCACAGCAAAGTATGTTCCCCTACGCTAGGGTATAGTACTGGGATGCATTTTTCCTTTAACTTAGAAGTCTTCACTGCACAGACTATCACAGCAAAGCATTCAATGGCTTGTGTCCAAGGCTATGGGAATTGTGAGGGCTTATAAGAGCAGATCAAGACAAATCTGTTTTTTCCAGTGGCCTGTGTATAATGTAACCAAACCTGAACACATTTTTATG
Organism: Hypotaenidia okinawae; assembly: GCA_027925045.1. Classification (NCBI taxonomy): domain Eukaryota; kingdom Metazoa; phylum Chordata; class Aves; order Gruiformes; family Rallidae; genus Hypotaenidia; species Hypotaenidia okinawae. The sequence continues at coordinate 44,107,399 of BSDF01000006.1, read as the reverse complement.
AGACTAGAAGACAGTGCCTTGATGATAGTACTTCATGGACATTCAGACCTACTTTCTAAGTTTACCAAGTGTAGCAGCTTTTCTGAAGAGGTCTTCTTGTACAAGAGAGTGTTGGTATCAGTTAGAACATTCTTTTGTTCTGGAGCAGTTTATGGACCTTGTTGAGGTCCGTAATTACTATGTTTCCAAGCCTCTGGTCAGGAAAAAACTAAAAAACCAATTATTATTTCAAGTGAGGTAGCAGAATGGTCAGAAGATATCAACTGGATTCCTAATCCATATGCAAGACTGATTGCTGTTGTGCCTAATTTGGGATGCGCTGCTGGGGCTCACGGCTCTTGAAAATGGGGCAACTTGTTTGCTGGTCTTTGGAAAGAGAAATAGAGCTCCTTGGAAATGTTCTGACTGTAATTGTCTTTCAGATTGTGTAGATTCAACTAAAGTAGAGCCTGTAAAGAAAAGGTGTCGGTATTGCTGAAAAATTCACTGAAAAATCACCTATTTTATTTTAACTTTGACACTTGTAAAAACAATGTTAATTGGTACAATACAAAACTAAAAAGAAATAAAATTTGGTGATGTTCCATTTTGCTTTTTTAAAAAATTTAAATGTAGTTGTTGGTTTTGGACAAAACCACAATCTTGGAATTTTCTGCAAGGTAGAAAAACTCCTTCTTTTATTAAAATTAATGTAGCCCTCTGAATTGCTAATTTTATGGAACATTTTAAATATTTTTATCAAATTCCTCGTGCATTTGTTATGGTGGTCAGATAAAATGGAGGATTGCATAGTGGGAACAGTAAAGCCTAAAAAATATGTATTTCTGATCCTAAGATAGTTTACATCACTGTATTTGTGATACCTTGTTATAATACTGGTTTCCTTTGTGTCACTGCCTAGAAAGAAACAGTATTGATGTTAAAAATTTGTATGTATGAAAGAAGCCTGTAACAGAATATCAGAAATGACAAGCATACCCAGGCTGTCACACTCTTGACCAGCTCCTCTGTGCCATCAAATACACTGCTTCAGTAGGCCAAAAGCAAAGTATACTAAGGATGATAGAATATTTAGCAGATGTTTATGGCATTTGTGGCTCCAGGACTAACACTGTGTAGATGTAAGACTGAATTAGATTTTTTTTTGCAGTTTTGCCAAGGGCAGGAAAAATCATATTCAGTCAGGGAAGCTGTTTTTGCATTGTTTTAGGAAATTCTCCACATGATGGCAGTAAAAACCTCTGGAATTCAGAGGCAGTTTCTGTTTCACCTTCAAAAGCCAGAGAGAAGAAAACAACCCAAGATGAAGAACTGAGTATGTGACTAAGCTTTTAGATTTCCCATTTTTCTCCTGGTAGTCCTTAAATTCCCCAGATAGTTTTCCAGACAACAAGGCTACATGCAGCCTGGCACAAGGAGACTACGTCACCCGTCAAATTATACTGGGGCACAGTGTCACTCACAGGCACAACTTCAAAAGATATTTTTGGTTTCTTATGCTGTGTAAGAGGGAGAGGATAAGGAAAAAAAAAAGAGAGCTTGTTTTTAATCCCTATCTGAAAACTTGTCCCAGTCCAAAGAACTTGGAGACTAGCTCACCACTTCAAACGATGTAACAGAGGCCACTTGGATAAGGACCCAGTTTGCCCCAACTGGGCATTTGACAAACTTGGTATGATTGCTGTCACAATGCCAGATGGAGATTAGTTGTGGAATGAGTTTGCAGTTGAGACTCAGCCTGTCTAGAGCACTTGGATAGCTTGGTGTATGGAAGCACTTAGAGGGGTGTGTATTTAAAGAACCCAGAGGCAGCTGTGTGGCTAAAATTAAAATGTGTATTTCTTGTATTGTTTTTGCTTGGTTTCCTGTTGCACACTCTGGACCTGTCTTACGAGAGCAAATGAGCAAAGGAAGAGGATGAGTCAAAGGGATGAAATAGATCCTAGAAATTCCTGCTTTGCTTTTTACAGCTTGGGTGCACCAGATACTTGACATGAAAAGTCCTGTGGTTGAAACAGTCTTTGAAAGTCTCTTCATATTCACACGCCCTTTGTTCCATTCTTCATCCAGCCCATATATTTTCTTTTTGTGTGAGTGCAAGGATTGCTGCTCTGTACCTTTCTCCCCATCTTTCCTCCCCAGCACACTGGAGGTCTAATTCTGCAGTGCCTGGCTCCAACAGTAGTTACCTGTAGCTGATCAAAACGTGTGTAAGAATATCAAATGTAAACGGCAGAAAAATACTGCTGTGTAAATGAATGCATAAGCTACAATTTACAGATGAATCAGAATAAGATCTCTGATAAAGCAAAGTTAAAAATACAAACAAGGTTAGTTTGTAATCAAGAGAACAATTGCTTCTTTAGCAGAAAGATAATTTTCTTTGAGAGAGTATATTACTTAAACCTAGCATAAAAGACACGCAGCAATAGATTTATACTCAGATACTTCTGACATGGGGAGTTATTACTCCAGAATAGCCTATGGGGAAATAAAAAATAGATTTAAAAACTTGGTCAAGGTCATATAGGAAGTCTGTAGCAGAGTCAAAAACATGACAACGGTAAGGGCAGTTCCTATTCACCATTTCCCTCTGATGATGTGCCTTATAAAGAGGTTGTAGAGCATTGCTGTCAGGCAAAGAACTCACCTAGTCTGATGCCCTAAAAGCTGCTTTGGAGATAAATACAAAACTGTACATTATGGGCAGCCTGGCATATGAGTCCATATGATCTTTTAGCAAAAGAAAAAGGCGTGGTTAGCTATCATAGTGAATGTAAAGGGACTGTTAAAATACCCACACAGCCTCCAAACCAACAAATGTAGATGTACACATTCCCTCTACCTAAAATGCTATGTAAATCTTTTATAATAGATTTAAATAGTTTAAAATTACAAATATACATTAAACCATGCAGCTTTCCTAAAGACCAGGAATGCTATTAAGGAAGGAGATAAAAGGACCAGACTACTTTGCTGCTGATGAATGGGAAAGTAGAAGTTTTTGCAACAATAGATTGATCAGAAATAATAAACAGAATTTATGTAGCTCATCTTTCACTGGTATAGCAAAACTGTATTTTCAAAAGGGATTAGGTTCTTTGTATACATGTAGCATTCTTGTTCCTGACAAGGAGAGACACTATAGCCTGAACCCCCAAGTGAGCAGCACTGAAAGGGTCACATTAGCAGTTTGAACTCTGGCCATGTCAAGGGTACTCTAGAAACAATGAAACCAAAAACTAGAGTGTAGTCAACAGAGTCTGAATAAAACAACAAAACTGAAACTGTTAGTTGTTTAAATCAGCCTTCTGCATCAGCAGTCATTTTGGCCAGGGTTTTGGGTATTCTGCTGAAATCTCTCAGGGATGAAAGGTTCAGGAACAGTAGCCCCATTAAACGCTGCTAAAGACTAAGGCTTTCACAAGGAACCATTTTTAAATTTATTTATTTTTTAAATTTGTTTGTGTCATACAGATAGCACAGTTCTGGTATCCCTGTACATTTTCTGTAAGAAGAAAGGATGGTGATTACATTTTCGTATTTGGTTTTTTCCTCTCTAGAAGTAGCTCAGTTGTGAATGACCCTGTGTGATGAGGATGAGAAGTTCAGTAGGCAGTTTTGGTGCTACAAAAGGACCTGTTGGTAATTTCAGTGCATGTTTCCCAAGTCCTCAGAAAGGTCGTTGGGGATCTCCATTACGTGCAGTCTAGAGACTGCTACAATTTTCTCATACAATTTAATCTGCTGCTTGGACGGCCTCCCATGTACAAGCAACTGACAATCTACAGTCTTTGGAATTGATTTCCTGGAATTGTGGAAGGCCTGCTTGGCCTCCAGATGACAGATGTGTGCTGGACCTCTCAGTGCAGCAAGATGCTTTACAGAGATGAGAGCAAAATTGCCTCATTTCAGCATTTTCTATACGCTTTTAAGTCTTCGAGTGGTTTTTGGGATGAAGTATTAGTAAGGTACAAGCATCATTAGGAGCGGGCAATATTAATAATAATCCTTTGCTTTTTGTAGGACTTATCATTATGGGTTCTTTATGGGATTATAAATATTCTTTAAGACAAACACCCCACTTAGGAATTTGGTAACTATTGTCATAGTCATTTTACAGCTGGGGAACCAAAAATTAAAGGACAGATAAATGAGTTGCTAGAGTTCACACAGAAGGATAGTGTCATCACAAGAAAAAAAAAGGTTTCAATCTTAGAGTTTACTTCAAGCAGTTAATGTGGATTCATGCTATAAATCTTTCGTCTTCACTAGGATTATACTTGTACTTTACTTAAAGCATGTGAAAAGTACGTGTTCTTAGTAAAAAAATACCCCCATAAGTAGCAGATTGAGAAAATACTTGCCATTTCTGACTTATTTTCCCGTTATATGGCTAAATATTTCTCCCTTTTGTCTTCTCTATAGAGCAAATGCTCCTAAATCTGGACTATAGGTGTCTTCCTTCCCCTCATAGTATATAGCAGGAAAACCCACATCTCAGACTGAGGGTCACCCCAAAACCCCCAAACCTAGCAGTGAATGGACATCAGGTAGTTTTAGGTTTTCATTTAACAATATGAATATAAATAGTTTGATGAGATTTGGTGTTAATTTTATCCCTTGATGACAAGCTAAGAAGGCAATCTGAAGCCCAAATGAACTGCTGTCCTTTCAAATATAGAAATGCCTCTTCAAACATAGAAAGCAGGAACAGAAAATAGGCAGAGAAAATCTGGAAATCTTAATACAAAACTCCAACTCAACTGGTGTAGTAATGTCTTATTAGAATGGAAATGTAAGGACACACACAGTGGCTTGTCCAGAAAGATGATACACGCAGCTGTTACGAGATCAGGGAGATTTCTGCTGAAATTGCAAGCTAGACATTTCTGTTGCATAAGGCTTGAATTCAGTTTTGGCTCTTTTGTGGGGGTGGTGCTGTTTTGGGGTGGTTTTGTTTTCTTTGAGAAACTATCCAAATAATCTAAGGCATAGATCTTCATAAAAACAGGCAAAAACCTTTCCAGTTCAGCAGGAAAGGAATATATATAACAGCTTATATACAGTAATTTTTAATTTATTTTTGGTGACAGCGTTGGCACAGAAAGTAGAGGAAGCATCTAGAGAGGTTAGAATGCAGTCTACAACAGTCTTGTACTAAATAGGATATGGATGATAACATGAGAGTGGAAGAGAACTTCTATGAACATTAAACTATCCACGATCCTTTTGAAGGAAAGGAGGGAGAATAGCAAATTAGAAAAAGAGGATTTCAAGAAAGCAGACTGTAGCAAACTCAGGATACTGGAAGATCACATATTATGGAAGACAAATTTAAAGGAATAAAGGAATTAAGCACTTCCTGATGAAACACGTGCTATTCAGAATTTAATGATCCCAATGCAATGGAAGAATAGCAAGAAATCACGTGGTTAAATCATATACATTGACGTCAAACACGTGGAAGAGTCATACAGGAAATGAAAATTATGTGAGATTACTAGGATTAGTATAAAGGAATGCATAAGTATGTGGGGACAGAAATCAGAAAGAACAAGGCACAGAAGAAGTTATAATTAAGAGGAACAAGAAACCTTTTATAAGTGTCAGGCTCTAAAAATATGGTCTTATAAAGAACATTACAATTTATGACTGTTGAGTTTCTACTCAAATTCTGTAAGGAATACGACTGAGAAACTATTCAATACTCTAGTTGAGAGGGAAAACTAGTAACATTAGATGTCTTAGGCCAAAACATTTAATGCCTTTATTATTTCAGTATTCACTAAAGAAGTCTGCTATAATCATGTGGCTAATACAATTATTATGAAAAACAAAGGAGCAGGATGGACTCTAACTTATTTAAAGCACTAGCCAATAGTATTTAAAGCTGTCAGCAGGCATCTCTGATAACCTGAAGATGCTTGCTAAGGCTCTAAAAGATTGAAAAGGAAAAACATAGTGCTTAAAGGGTAAAAAAGAAATAGCCAGGGAATTTTACATCAAGTCAGCTTAACTTCAATTCCTAAAAAAAAACCAAACCACAAAACACCCTGAGAACAAATAATGAAGGAATACTCAGATCAGTTATGTGTAAATGTCTGGAAAGAAAAAGCTAATAGAATGGATCTGTTGAGAGTAGCCCATGTCAAACCAATATGTTCTACTTCTGCTTTGGGCTAATAGGGCTGTGAATGGAAGAGCAATAATAGATATTGTCTCTCTTGACTTCAGCGAAGTTTCTGACCATCTTAACATGCCATACACATTTTTATCAGCAAAGCAGGAAAATCTTATATGAACACCATGATGATAATAGCACAGGATTGTGTGGAAAGCATACTCAGACAAATTAGCAATAGTAGTAGTAGCAGAATAGGAAAAGTAATCAGCACTGTTGGATTGGAAGGATGTATCAACTGGGTTGAACAAGCATCTCTCCTGTGTCTCATACTATTTGGTATTTTCAATAGTGGCTTGGGGATGGAATATGGAGTATGTTTATTCCATTTACAGATGGCAGTAGGCTGGCCACAGCAAGTTGGAGGACAGAATTCAGATTTAGAATGGTCTTGGCCAGTTGGAGAAGCAATCTGGAAAATTGGATGCAGTTCAATATGGAGAAATTAGAAGTTTCCTATTTAGGTAGGATTAAGCAGCTTTAACAGCTTGGAATATGAAATATCTGGGCAGTCTTTTAGAAAATGATTTGGGGGATAGAGTTGGTCTCCCTTGGATGCAAAACTGGAAATGTAGCCTGTAAAATATGGGAAATTACAATACTCAACATCAGTACGGTCTCATCTAGATGATTGTAGTTAACATTTAGCATTATACTTCACAAAGAAGGTGGATTAACTGGAGTGAGTCCAAAGGAGAGCAGTGAGAGTGACTGCTCTCCTTTGAGGAAAGTCTGAAGAACTGGTGTGGTGTTTAGTCTATAGGAAAAAAAAACCTGAATGAAACATGTTTTCACATATGTGTTCTGGGCTACCCCAGACAGAAAGGGAATCCTTTTTCTTCATGTTCAGCATGGATAGGACAAGAAATGAGAGTCGTCAAATTCAGCTGGAGAAATCCAGATTAGATATTGGGAGGAATAAGTAGAAATCATGAAGCATTGGCATGTGTGGTGAAGACATGATATCAAATCTCTATTGGTAGAGTTCTTTAACTTTACACTACTTGTGCTCAGAAATGTTATTTCTGTCCTACATCAGGACAGTAGATAGGTAAGCTTTCAGGGTCCTTTCCAGTGGCATCTTAAGTCAGAAGTGCCCTTCTTCAACCTTGGGTCTTGTGTATATGTCAAACACTTCAGACAGTGGTGATGGCAATGAAGCACACCAATATTCACCTCAATAAATTTTGTAAAGAGGAGGCAGGTATTCTGATTCGTATAATACAAATGTTGGGAGGATTTTCTTCATTAAGTACCATGTAGAGTTGAGGGCAGAAACCATTAGAGTTGCATGCAGTAGATATTTAAACCAAAAATAATTTCCTTGTTTTCACTGTAAGAGTCACCATCAGCTGTAATCCGTCTTCATTTTCCCTTTTCCCATGTTGTTCCTCCACAAGCTTGTTAAAATACTCCATTGGGAGCTTCAAATTGATTTCTAATGTAGTTTAAAAAATTTGGCTCCTCCTAACAAACTTCTGAGAGTCATATCTGTAGTTCAGGTGGAAATTGCAATTTCTGCGTAGCTGCTACTTACAAAATGAAAACTTGGAGAGTTATTCTTATAGCCCAGTAACATGGTAATAAGTCACAACACTGCTTATATTGAACTGTTTAATAGAAAACTAGTGCCAGACCTACATCAACTTGAAAAAATCAGGATTTGTTTCTAGAAGATATGCTCCTAAATAAAATATTTTTCCAGCAGTTAGGTCTCATTTAATTTTTATTCCTGTTTCCCTTTCTGTACATTAAATCTTTGTCAAATCCATACTATAAAACTATAAAATACTTTGAAACTTAGTTACAGAACTGGAAGCCTTTCAGGGAATGCATGATATTTTACTCACAGGAGAGCAGGGATGGAGGTAAATGTTAGATATTGTGAAGGAGAAAATAGGTAAGAGTATCATGTAATCAACAATGGATTTGATCTGCTAGAAATTAATAGAATATAAATCATTGGTGAACATGATTAGCACATCTTCTTTTCATTCTTTGCGGTGTTAAATTCAAGAAGTGTTATTTCTATGGTAATTCTAGTAAATGGGAAAGCTTTTTATTAATACAGTAAATAGGTAATTTAGCAGTAGTTATTACCAAACTTCTATATATATTAAGCTGGGTTGAGAAAAGGAATACTAAAAGACTTGGTGGGAAAAAATGATTGAAAAGACTGAAGTTACGAAAACAGCTAATTTTTCTGAAGTGAAATGTAAGCATTGTCAAGAGTTGTTAAATCACAAGATAAAAAGAATTCACACTTATTTCAAAAAGAAAATTAGTTTCTTCAGAGTCTCCACATCAAATGAATGAAGCTTTGTCTGTTGAAGTGGAAGAGAAAACATGGGTTTGATGATCTTCCAAGTGAGACATCTTCAGTGTCATTGAAAGTTAGCCACAATGAAAATGTAATTCCCTACTCTAGGTCTTCCAGCAGCTCTTCAACAGCAACCTCCTTTCAGAGTATTCTCAGTTCATCTTTGAAAACCACAATATGACAGATCAATTGGCGACTGCACCTTAAAAAAAAAAAAAAAAGGAAAGAAAGAAAAGATTGAAATGAAGGCAAAGGCTTGAACTTGATAGAAACTTGCAACCTTCTTTTCTTCTGAAAACATCACCTTCAGTGTAGCACAAAATGAGCAATTTAAAAGTGATTGAAGTACTCTGCCCTGAATACTCTCATTCAGACAGATTTAAATTTGTGGTTTCATATTAGATACTGCAAGTGAAGAGACAGAAGAAAAAAATTAAAGGAACAACTAAAAGAATCAACTTTGACGTTAAAGCAGATGGTTCGTTGCACATGAGAAATGATTCAATAATGGATACAAGTATCCATAGAGAAAAATGAGTCCCTACTTAATGTTATCGATTTTCTGTCTGAAAAGAAAAGCAAAGAATATTGTGTCCAGGTTGGTATAGATGTTGCCTACTAGTTCAAAAGAAAAGTATAAAAGGGATCTTTTCATTTGTTCTAATGATGGAAAGAAAGAGTATAAAGCTATTTACATTTAAAATGACTTTATACATTTCTATGGTAGGTGTTCAATATACATTGAAAAAATAATAGTGAAATAATGACACGGCACATTTTGGGAAATCAAATAATCTCATGAAACCATCAGTCTCATGTTTGTTTGATTAAAAGAAGAGGATTGATAGTACACCTTTCCAACGGCATTCAGAGGAACCCCGTGGAAAATTGTTGACCTGATTTTTATTTGCAGTAAGACAATGGCTTGCGCTGCATAAAGGGATCTAAACACACCTGTAATTCTTTTCACACCGTGCAAGCACTTTTATTTCAAAGGAAATCAGATCTAAACAGTCTCTATACTTTTATCAGAAATAACACAGACATTTAAATTTGTGTTGAGCCCGAAGTGAGCTGTGGTCAAAACGTGACAGACTTTGCTGGCTTTGTTTTACAGAGATGCTGCATTTGCAAAAGTTATTATGTTGTGTTCTTGAGGGATAGAAAGTCTATGGACATACAAGTCTACTATCACAACCACAGTTAAAAACCAGCACGTCTAATTAACGCCTAGAACCACAGAGGGACAAAAGATGTTCTTTGATTGTGGGTGAGGTTTTATTAGAAATGTTATTTGGCCAGGATCACTGATAATTAATATAGTTGTTGGATTTTGGTCTAAATTAGGAAAAAATAGAAGAAATGTGGTAAGTAGGCTTTCAGCCTACTTTTCTTCCTTCTTTTAAGACTTACAGGCTTTGTACATGATGTATATGGGGAGAAATTATAAGTTATGTCAAAGTAGTAAAATTTGTGGATAGATGCTCAAATTCTGAAATATTTCAGTTTTGCAAAGTATATATAGTTCTTGTTCAGCAAGCTCAGTATGCCTCTATGGTGAGTTAGATTAATTTGCTTGAACTGTTAATCTCTGAAATCACTGTTTCTAAATATTCTGGAATGGCTTGTCAGAATCTGGCAGCCAAATCCACTGAGCGTTCTCTGTCTCCGTTGATCATCCTTCCCCATGAGGGACTGGCATGAACCATGACTTTTCTAGGCACCATTCTTCTGGCACCACAGAGGAAACTGGTAAGACATTTCTCCTTGTATCCTAAAGCTACTTCTTCATGCTAAGAGGGGGAATGGAGGACAGAGAAAGCAAGCTGCCTGACATACAAAGTAATGTTGTGGGTCAGATAGGGGTACAATATTTGTCGAGTTGTGAGAAGAACAGCACAAGCTAGGATCGGTAAACGAAAAGGAGGGAAAAGAAATTCTTTATTTAACAGATATGTAATTAAACCTGAGTCCCAGTGTTCTTTTGCTATTATAAAATATATCTGAAATTCCACTAGTAAAGTGCCTCTTAGTCCCCTCTACCCTCTAACCCATATTGAAATTTACCATTTATACCATTTTGTTAGTGCAGTCTGACTCTGACAGAGGCATGTACTATGAATTTAAAGATTAGAACCCTATTATTTTAGAGATCAACGTAAGTCCATATTACAGAATTTACATTCACCCCTAATTAATCATTTATTCCATGAAACTGGAAGAGTAGTAAGGTTGTGCTAACATTCTAGAAGGTAAGCAGACTGACCCAAGTAATTATAGATCTGTTAGCCTGGCATCAATCCATGCCAGTATAATGGAAAGTTATTAAGGATTTATTCAAAAAGCCCCAAACCTCCCAAAACATTAAAGAATGGAAATATAACGAACAGTAGGTAGATTTACAGAGCATCAGTCTGGTCAAAGAAGTCTGATTTATATTTATGTGTTTACTAATTTATAAAAGCAATATACACAGATTCTTATAAAGCAGTTGAAATGGTACTAAAAACACATTCTAATTAAAAAATGAACCCCAGTGTCAACAGAGCACATGCTCCTCTGATTGATTGAAGAACTTGGTACACAAAAAATGAAGTTGTCAATAGGGAGTCATCGTGACTGGAGTTTACCTTACACAGAGATTGATACTAATGTTGTCAGTAGGCCAGTGGAAGTCTAATGCTGTTCAATACTCTCCTCTTTAATAAAGAAATGGTACTAAATGTACGTGGTAAAATTTGTGGATAATATAAAAATGGGAGAAATAGTAAATATGGAATGGAGCCAGGGCAATCTTATAGGACCACTTGCACTGTTTGATTAAGCTATGCCCAATCAAATAAAATTATATTTTAACGCTGCCAAAGGCAAGATCATGTATTTAGGGAAAGAAAACATATTGTTTGTTGGTCTATAGGAAGAGGAGTTGTACCCTGGAAAAAGTGATTCTGCAAAGACTTCAAGATCACAGTGAACAAATGACTCAACATGGGTTCCCATTGTAATGATTTGACAAAAATAGGTCATTTGAATAGGAAATGGACTAGTTGAGAGGTACTTTAAATTTGGGATATGAATTTGGTACTGGAATCCTGAGTAAGTTTCTGGGGCTTGCATTTAAAGAAGAGCCCAGTCTACTTAGTTAATTTAAAAAAATAAAATAAGATAAATAATTCAGGGCTGATTTGATTACAATGTATAAGTAATTTCCTGTGGAGAAAATGCTACATCCTAAAGGACTATTTTAGGCAAGATAGGCATAGTACAATAGCACCCCTTTGTGCTGGAAACCGTATCCAGATAAATTCACATTAGAAACAAAACTCAAATTTTTAACAGCAATGGAATAAACTACAGAGGAAGATGGAGATTCTCCATCTCCTAAGATGAAGATTTGAAAGTTTCTCTAAAGAAATATGAAAAACCTTCAAATCAAAACCTTTTTTTTAATATGCATTAGTGAAAAACAAGTTAGTAGTCTTAGTATAGTCTGAAATTTAATAGACTGTGATATGGCAGAGATCCAATTAAAGGATTTAAAAGTCTTTTCTGATAGATGAATTTATAGAAAAAAATGTGTATCTCAAAAGATTTGTAGAGTTTTAAGTCATGCATTCAGAATAGGGAAAAACAGAATGCAGGGTTCCTGGGAAAACTTGACTCCAAACTGTTTTATCTGTGCATTATGAAATAGTCCAATTACATGTTCTTAGGTTTTGGAAGTCATGTAGAAAATGGATAAGGTACAAAAGAGAGTAAAAGGCACTGTCTGGGTCAAGCAGTGGAATAAGATCATGGAAATATTACATGATCATGCAATTACAAACTTATTTTAATGAATATTCATGAACAAAACTACTGCTGGCATTTGCCAGCTAGTGAATGCTTGTCTTTGCAACATCTGTAATCCTTTAATGGGAGCAGTGAGATTGAAGAGAAATAAGAGAGAGAGTCAAATAAGAAGATAGTATCCTAAAAGCAGGTCTGAGAAGGCTATAGAGTGCTTTCAAAACACTGTTCCCCCAAAAAAATCCCAATTTTAGGAATTTTTTCTGCTTTCAAAATAATTATTTAAACCAAATTCTTAATTTATTTCATCCTGTCATAGATTAACTTGGGACAAATCTTAAAGTCTATTATGTTTAATTAATTGCCAGAATGATCAGTTACCTTCTTTGACCAAGCATACTAGGTTGGCTGAGCAGAGCTTGATGGGAAGATGATGGAATGAAAGGAAAGATATGTAATTTCTGTAAATTTTGAACATGGTTTTCCAGTCTCAGGGATGATTGAAAACTATGATTGAAGAACTAGGCGAACTCTAGATTTTATTTCATATTTCTGTGGGCTGCAAAGGCAGATAGAGGAAATGTCATAAGTTTCTGTATAAAAAGATAGTAAGAACTTAATTTTAGTGATTGCTCCTTGTTCTCAGCTGTATATAATGACAATATGCTACCTCAGGAAGAACTTAACTCGGCTTCTCTCATGGAACAGTAATATTAAAAAGAAAGCAACACAGAATAATAAGAAACAAATACAGCAGGGCAATGAATCTGTATATACTCCTGTTTACAGACTACAAACCTGCATTTTACACTTTTTTGTTTGATAAAATGTCATTGCATAAAACTTAACCATAGCTCATTTTCCATTGCAACATCTTTCTTCTCATCCTCTTCTCATGAAGTAAAGAACGAAATCAAGGTAAAAGCTTTTTCTTCGCATTAAAAGGGAAAATTGCACAACTTTGGTGCTTCTAGTGGGAAGTACCAGTCATAATTATAACTTGTGTATTTGTTTTGATTTCAGTAATATTTGAGGAATATCAATGAGCCAAACTATGTTCATGGAGTTTCCTTCATACTCTTTTTATACTCTGTAGTCCATTCCTTATATCACTTTAACCATAGCACTAATGTAAGATACGTACATCTGTTAGTTTGGTGACCTACCATATTTAAATATAGAAAAAAAAAAGTTTTATAAGGAAGAAGTGCAGTCTTCATGATTTGAGAACTAGAAGGAGAATAAGGATAGTGACATTCAAAGGACAAGGTTAGGATACCCAAAGGGAGTAATGATAGGGTAGTGGAAATTATTATCAACCACCAATGTGGAATAATATAGAAAATACACAGTTCTTACCCTGAGAAAACAGGAAACCTATGTTATGTGCCAGAAAGAACTGGCACATGAAATTGCAACTCCACTAGCAAAGATTTTCAATTAATCTTTCAGTTCTGGAATTGTACCACGTGATTGACAAGTATCAAAAAGTGTTTGTTTATAAAAGGAGAGAGAAAAGCTACAGGATTATTGTTTTGACCTTGATGTTGTGCAAGGTCTTAGAAAAAGTTTGCAATGAAGGAGTAATCGAGGTCACATAAATGGAGGTAAATGGAAAATGGGATAAAATGTGAGATGGTTTTATCAAAAGTAGATCATGTCAGACAAAACCTCATCTTTCTTCGATAAGGGATTTCTGTAAAAAGGCCAAGTGAACATAATACATCTGGATTTAAGTAAAACATTTGAAACAATGTTCATGGAAATCTTTATTTAAGCAGAAAAAGACAGGAACTGGAATTAAAAACTGGCCAATGACTTGCAATTTTGAAAGATAGGTTGTAAAAATGTGGGGAGTTTATTTAAGGCATTTTTCACAGATTCATCTTGGGACTGATTCTGCTTAATATTTCACATTAGTGACTTCAGTGCAAACCTTTAGTTTGTGCTCATGAAATCTGCAGATAACAAAGAGCTGGGAGGTATTGTTGATACTGAGAATCTGCCTAATAAGATAGGAAGAATGAAATGACTGTGAATAGGAATCATCACAATGGGAAAAAATGTAATACTGCAAAGTCATGCATATAGGGACCTTCTGCTGCTCATTGGTCAGCAGGGATGCAAGAAGTTAGAACTCTTGTGTTTATTAAGATAAATGCACTAATAGGACTTTTGAGCTATGAAGAAGGTTGCTGTAAATGTCAAAACCACAATTTCCGTCAGTACTGGAAAATATTGATATGATTAAGACAAAATACCGTTAAGGTCTTGTCTGGATTACTGGTATCAGGCTGACCATTTGTACTGGAAAAAAGGTGAATTTGAGTTAGAACAAATGCAGAAAAGGTCTCCAAGGACCATTAATGGAATGGTAAAAGAAGTCTTTCGAGACTAGATTAAAGGAGCGTAGCTTGGTTTGGCTGACCAAGATGAAGAATCAAAGAAGATATGATTGTTTTCTAGAAATACATTTGGGGGTAAATAGCAAGGAGGGAGAAGAACAATTAAAGTTAAACGATAACATCAAATTGATATAAATTAATCAATAATACATTTAGATAGAAAGTTGAAAGATGTTCTCTAGCCATCAGAGAAAAATGAACTTCTGAAACTGTCTTCCAGTAAATGTAAAGTGTGCAAGGAATCTGAATGGCTTACAAGGTGAAGTTTGATAAATTAAGGGCGGGCTGGGGATGGTTGTGAGGTTGAAAAGTAAAGCTTTGTGCATTTGGTTGGCTGTCACAAGAGTTCCGAAGAAAGATTTGCCTTCCATTTACGGCTGTGTCAAGAAGTGTTAATGCCACATATTTGCTGTAAAACTCCTAAGTGGAAAAGAGTGAAGCCCAAAAGCTTTGTAACAAGAGACAATGGCATAGATAAAAGAAAAGGCCATATACTGGTATGGTTTCTGTCCTGTAGAAAACGTCTCTTCAACTATGTGCTTCGTATGGGATCCAAGGTTTCTATGGCTGATATGCACAAAGAAAGAGGGTTGGGCCAACCCAAACCTACTCATTAGGTGAAGTTCTTCATCTCTTGCTGGACCATAAGCTTTCAGTAGTAATTGTTCTATTTAATTGTTGCATTTAATCACTGTATCACATAACTCAGAACTTCCATTCACTGCCTGAAGAGAAGGGGAAAAAATTTCTTGGTTTCTTCTCTCCTTTTTGGTAGTGTAATTGCACTTTTGAAATCTTTTCACTCTGTCATCTTTCTCTAATGGGACTGGCTACAGCTTTGGTGGGATTTCAGCTTTGGGGCACTGATTTCAGGTCAGAAAGAAAATTTACTTCCTAGTCAAGTTATGAAGGATCTTCTTTGGGGGTGTGGTATGGGGGTGGAGGGTGACATTCCCTGTAGTTTGTAAAATGGTTCGCTTTGTGATCATTTGAGTTCATCTCATCTAACAAATCCCCTGTCCTTTAGGGGCCTCAGTCATTACAGATTTCCTTTATATCTTTATGTGATACTGTAGGGTTTGAGTAATGAAAGTACCTCTATATTGCTGGAGTGACTTCTGGAAGATGGAAACTGTGCACGTTGTGGACCCTGCTGGTTGCCTGTAGTGTCCTTCTCAGTTCTGTGTTCCAGGATTGAACTGATACATGATATTGATGCTAGAGTTACGCTTCAGAAAAGTCTGGTTTACTGATGAAGTATGAACCCAAGTTGTTTGTTGTTTGATTTTATTAAAGATCAGTAACGTCATTCTCAATGTTAAGGTACTAACTACAGCTTTGTGATAAGTTTTCAGCTGACTGACTACATTCCCTCTAGAGTTTGAACAAGGCATGATATATTTAACCATTCATGAGCTGCTGTGTAGTACTGTTGTGTGCTTTTCTGCATTTGAGGGTTTGGATGCATTTAAATTATGGGACTGTTTAACTTTATAATCATCATCATCGCACTGTCTTGCAGAGAGCAGTTTCTAAGACACACTGTGCTGAGACATTAACATTTATCATCTTGTGTTGCTATTAAATTATCATGTCTGGTATTTATAAGTCTTTACTATTAAATATGAGCTAAAGCATAAAAGCACCCTGTACCTTAAAAGGGACTATAATAATAAACTTCCAAACCAGACAAATAGTAAAGGAAAGCATTAAATGAAGTCGTTCACATGATAATTCAAGACGAATGAGTATTTTTACCTCCAGAAAAGAAAAATGCAGCCCAAATGCAAGGTGTAAGGAAGAACTTAAAAGACACAGAGATTCTAATGGAGAAAAAAAATAATATTACCTTCTATCCATTTTGAAGCTTTTAGGGAGTTCTTGAAGTAGCTGAGCTGCTAATAAAATGTTTGATCTACTTTTTAAAATCTGAAGCAAGTTACCATGATATTTCAGATATTTGCATAGGAGTAAGTGTTGTACCTTTTTATAAATCCTTCTGGGAAGGATACTCAATTTACAAACTAAATACAATGCAACCAATTAATTTATCAGGGACTTTATTTTCAAGTAGCTGCACTAGAGATCAGTAATCAGAACAATGTTCTGATTACTTTCTTATGTAAGAAAGAAATTTGTAAAATTTTAAGTTACTTTAAAAAATCTTAAAGGAAGGCTCATTAAATTTATTTTTAAAAGATTTTTTTGTCAGGTTAACAAATTTGGAACGTTTTTAGGTTCCCTGGACCTTGCCCAGTATGTCAGATCTATTCCCAGTGTTTGCCATTCCAGGACACAGAAATTGCCTTTATGCCATTGAGAAATATGCTTTATAGGGTATGGCATCGAAAGCCTTTCTCTAAAGAGTCCAAAAGAGACGCAGCTCTTAGCTTGAGGACTTAGTATTTCAAGCCTTTCCACTAGTAACTAAACCACTAGATTGTCTCCTAAAAGATCATGTAGATGAGACCAGTACAGCTTCTTTCCGTTTAATCTTTTAAAGGAGGAATTCTCTTATAAACTGAGACTAGAAGAAGCTGTTAGGGAAGCCATGGTAGCCTCCTTGGCTTTCAGGGTTTTTTAGTTTCTTCGTCCTTTCCACAGGAGGAATATACCTCCTTCTTCCTTCTCCCCCTTCTTTCTTATTTTATAGCTTCTCCTACTAAGAAGAGAGTTTTCATCTCTTTCTAGCAGTCTAACAAGTCACAGCTTTAGTTCAAGCAGCATGTAGGAGCTACTTTCCTGTTTTCACACAGAGGGAGAATTTAAATGCAGAGTGAACTGGGAGGGAATTTATGTGTGTTATCCTTGACACAGAACTGTTAAATGGGTTCCAGTGGGTATAAGTTTAGAGTTTGTCAAATGAAGTGGAGCAACTCCTGTAGTATGAGTAAAGAAAGGAAGAGCAGGTGCCCCAAAATTAAATGGATCTGTTTAATCAACAACCTTGGATCCTATCTCAAGGATAAAAGCTCCTTGCATCTAGACTGATGATCATTCATCTATAGCAATGTGCTGATTAAGCTTCCCTGGCCAAGATAGCATCAGCTGGCATCTTTGGAGGTGCTTATGAAGGAAATATCAAATAGCTAAATAGTTACTGATGCCTCAACATCTTTAGGAAACATTTTCTCTGGACTAAATGACAATCCAGGATAATTAGTTGTTTGTCAGAGTTCAAAGACAACTTTATGTCACTGAATTTCTGAAATCTATAGATCACATTTTTCTGTCATAAACTTCTCAGAGTCAAGGAGCTGGTTTCATATTATTCTCTTGAAACTCCACTTAATAAATACCATGTTTAAACAAGAGAACACCTTTGAAGCCATTACAGATAGTTTAGCTAGCTCTAGAGTTTACCTCCTGACTTCGATTTTCTGGCAGGTGTTCTGCAGCATGGACTAAGGTTCTACTCATCTGTCACACATCCCTCTGGCAAGAAACGTTTCTATACCTGGCAGTGTATAGAAATTCAGGAATCACCCTCTTTCAGGGAAATACTTCTTCAGATTGTTTCAGCGTGGCTTCTGGCATGCCTTGCAAGTGCATGTCTATCTAGGTATAATTCCCTTGGAAGTGATCACTTAAAACTTGGGGGTTTTTTTTATTAAAGAGAGAAAGAAAGAGAAAAGGTTTTGATGGGGAGATGTGGCAGGTGGAGGGAAGAAAATAAGCAAGATTTTTATTTCGTCCACCAAGTATGTAAACTTACATTTGATTGTTCTATGTAAAGCCTTAAAAGGAAGTGTTAAGTGTCCCTGCAAAAAAAAAAAATAAATTAAGAAGTAGAAAGAATTAGTTATGAGGCACTGAACTGCTGATGCTGGATGCCAGTCCTAGGTGGGTTGGTTGGTTCATTCGTTTTCTGTATAAATGAACAAAAGACAGATACATGGAAAATTAAAAATAGCAGAGGGTGAGTGTAACTTTCCTTTGTGTCACAGCCTACAGAGTAACTTCTGGGAAGTGGCAGGTCCAGCATTCTACTTGGACACTTAAAAACTTCCCAGTTTTGATTTGTAAAAGTTACTACTTCTGGCTCATGGAGCATTGTGCAAATTGAGGATTGTTGTGGCTGCCTGCATCAAACCTTCATTACACAGAAAACAAACATGACAGATATAGCAAAGATCAGAAAATAATTTGTGGGAGTGCCGGCCACACCACTGCTTCTGGGAAGAAAATGTTCATAGGAATCTTAAGTTCATATTCCAGATATTAAAGATTCATCTAAATGTGGTGGTAGAGATATCATCCCATACTGTCTCCTCACTCAACCATTTGAGCAGCTTTTTCAGAGACAATTAAAAAAACAGACAAAAAAAAAAAAAGGAGAGATAATAAATGTTAAACTGGGGGCAGGGTGGGGAAAGTGGGGGAGAAGAGGGACAGGAATGTATAGCAGTTCTGATGATGAAACTTGTTCCTCTCCCTGTCTCTTGAGTTATTCAGTCTGACAACCTTCCGGTCCACAAACCTAAAAATGTTGCCAAATGGCTGCAGAAAATAATTTCCAGAAAAGGGTGGCATCTGATTTATTTCCTGCATCCTACCCTGTCTTGTTGTGGTTTTGGCTGCAAGATTGCAAGTCTAAAACGGACAGAAGTGTCATTGGCCCCTAGAGACAGCGTCCAAACAATTGAACGTGTTTGGAGGAAAGGTTTATTCTTTGGCTCCCTCAATACTGGTAGCTGCCAATTATTGAGTAGTTATGGCCAGACACAGACTCACTGTGGTTCATGGCTGGCTTTTGGGTTCAGCAATATCTGGAATTGTTCAAGGAAGGCTAAGGAGGTGTCCAAACATTTCCTCAAGGTTCCTTTGATATGTTGTGCTGCTGGCAGTCTTTAGGCATGATGGTTTCTCTCAAGAGAGATTTCTGACTCATATCGCAGAGATTGGGCTAGTATAGGAACTTAAATAGAGAAATGAGAATTCCTTTCGCTTCATCTGAGAAACTGGACTTGCTCAGATTTCTTCAGTTCAAAGCAGACAATGTTTTGGAAGAGCTGAAAGCCACAGAGTTCACAGCCAGTTTCAGGCCTTGAATCAAACCCTGCTTATGGAGGAAATCTTGTCAGTTTGTAAGTGACAGCAGTCCTCTTTTAGGAACTGCCTACCTGCAAAGACCACAATAATCTGCCAGTCCTAATGAAAAGAGAATGCAAAAAGCAACACCCCTCTTGATATCATTTAGGAATGACTGAGATATCTAAATCCAGAGAGGAGATTTATTTTTATTTAGTTTGTTTTTATTTCTCTCATTATGATGAATCTTTGTCTTTCCTTTTCTTTGCATAATTCTGTTTGAAAGGTTCAAAATGGTGGTGATTCTGATCAGAAACCAAACTAAAGTCTATAGGTCTTGTCCCCTTCTCCTCCTTGTATCTTTCTCACCTAAGAACCCTTGAGGAGTATTACTTGGCCATGGCAAAATTGTGAATCATAGAAGACACTGCCAGGAGTAGTTTCAATTTCTGTATTCTTTTTCCAAACACACACACACACAATATGTAGTGGATTTGAGTCTCTGCAGTTTGGACAGACCTCAGTAGAAAAAGTGCTACATGCTTTGCTAGAGGACAATAATCCATCCTTTCAATATTTAGGATGGATTTGGGTCTCTAGGCTTTTGAATCATTTCCATCTATATCTCAGTAAGACAAGAAAGTACACCATGTTCTTGGTGGGCTGTGACTATTGCCTTTCAAGTTGCTATCCTTCAGATCTCCATTAGTCCTTTGGCTATCATTAAATAGTTGGCAATGGTTTTATCTTATCTTTGTTGTTAATGTCTGCAGGTGCATTAGTTATCTTGAGAACTTACTCATTAGAGATCATTTTTACAGGATAGTAATTCATGCCTTCTGGGAAACTTATTACTTGAAGAATCCCTGTCAAAATGAGACTTTCTTTTGCCCCGTTTCAGGTTCTTCCCTTGACAGAGGCCACCTGGGATCTCAGAAGGGCTCTAGTTTATATGTGCTTGGACAGCTTCTAAAATTTAAGGACAGGAGATCAAGCTATATCCACAGCAGAATACCCGGGTCATATTATCTTGTTAATTTTATACTGAAGAAGGGTATAGAGTTTGGATATGTTTGAAAGTTTAAAGTATAAAATAAGAATCTGAAGTTTGGACTTGGTGCATTTTCCATCAATACGTCAAAGACTTGATCCAATGCTGACCAAATATACTTCCAAGGAGATGTCCTCCCTTTAGCCTGCTCCAAAAATGATGGTTGGTAAGGAGGATCCAATCTAAAAAAAACCAGAGCAACTCTTAAATGTTTATCTGGAGACAAATGCTCACACAGGAAGCTTTGCAATCAGTACGCTACCATTGACTGCTACCAGCTCCCTTTTCTGGCAACCAGACTAGAACACTTCTGCTTCAGCAAGTCTGTCAACAACACCAAACTGCAGTGGTGCAATCAAAATGCTGGAGGGAAGGGATGCTATCCAGAGGGACCTTGACAGCCTTGAGAAGTGCACCCATGTGTACCACTTGAAGTTCAGCAAGGCCAAGTGCAAGGTCCTGTACAATGCTTGGGGCCATCCCGAGTAAAACTACAGGCTGGGCAGAAGATGTATTGAGAGCAGCCCTAAGGAGAAGGACTTGGGGGTGTTGGTGGACAAGAAGCTCAACACAACCTGGCAATGTCCGCTTGCTGCCCAGAAAGCCAACTGTATCCTGGGCTGCATCAAAAGCAGCGTGGTCGAGGGAGGTGATTCTCTCAGGGAGTGTAGTGATAAGACAAGGGGTAATGGGTTTAAACTAAAAGAGAGTAGATTTAGATTAGATGTGAGGAAAAAATTCTTTGCAATGACAATGGTGAGGCACTCTAAGAGGTTACACAGAGAAGCTGTGGATGCCTCCCCCCGGCAGTGTTAAAGGCCAAGTTGAATAGGGCTTTGGGCAGTTCAGCCTAGTGAGTGGAAGGTGTCCCTGGCCATGGCAGGGGGTTGGAACTAGACAATCTTTCAGCCCCTTCCAACCCAAACCTGTGATTTCATGATTTCTCACTCCTCAGGTTCTGAAAAATGAAGCAAACTCACTCATAGATAACCAAGTAGTACAGCATTGAGGGCAGTGCCTTACCCCTCCAAACTGCATTCTCTGCTCATCCCAACCATCAGTTTTGGCTTCCTCTAGTCTGAACTTCTTTACACAGAAATCTTCCAGGCAACTCCTAGCTGTCTGATGTTGCCAGTCTTCCCCTCAGCTCTCTGTTGGTTCAGAACGTGAAGGGGTACTGTAGAGTAAAGAGTTATGCCTTCACTCATCATTAATCTCACCGGCAAGGCTTCAGACAAAGCTATTAATGTTACCAAAGTCACAGATATGAGGTAATACTTTTATGAATTAGAGACTAATTAAAAGACAGAACTCTTAAGTTTTCCACATGACAAAAGGTTAATAGGGAGGTGTCACAAGGTACCGACTACTATTATTGTGAGTAATATATTAAGCAGTTATCTATAAAAGGGGGGGGAACAATGAGATGGCAAATGTTGCAGGTGACATGAAAGCAATTCAGTAACTGGAATTCAGATCCATACACAATTCTCCTAAGAAATTCCCCTGATCCATTGCATTTCTCATCACAGTAGATTCTTTCAGTCCTTTTCTGTATATTAATGAATGTAACTTGCACAATACAATCTCCCAGCAACCTTATGCTTTCCATTCTGCTGAGTGAGGTTTATAGCTTTTCATTTTCATTTTCAGCCTTGGGCTGACTTGAAAGACGGAATCCATGTCCCAGCCTGCAGACTGGAAGCACTTAATTAGTATGCAGGGCAGGTACTGAGGGAGGCTGTCTCTATGCGACAGCTCTCAATCCACTCCTCTGACTATTATGGTTCAGGGAAGAGAGAATGCAAGGGAGGTAGGGAAACAAAAGAGAAAGAAAAAAAAATTATGCCTTTTCAAATTTGTATATATATGTTAAATAACAATATGTTTAATATTTAATATAATATAAACAATGTCTAGAATAATAATATATTTATGAATATAATTTCAAATTTTTCTGTGTATTTATTGGTATAAAGTATCTGGATATATCAACCATGTCTCTGCCTCTATAATAGTGGCCAGTCATTTAAATTTAAAGGCAAATATTTGTTAAAAATGGTCACAAGGGAAGAAGCAAAACCTCAAATACTAATCACCTGTTGAATTTATTATTTCTGGACTCTTTTAAGGAATAGCTTATGACTTTAAAATAAAAAGCATCATAGTGTCAAGTGACAATCTACTCTGCTGATGATTTCCTTCTTTTCTGCTTGTGCATATGGCTCCTATCAGGGTTGTAGAGCTAAGCCCGTTGTAAATGCATGCACTTACTTTTAGGGGAAAGAACAAGTAAGACAGGGAAATGTGAGATATTATTATGAATTATCTGTTTTGTTTTAGCAAGATATGAAACTATTAGGAAAAAAATTCTTTTTTCTGTTGTCATCATGCTGGAGGATAGAAAAATGTTTCATAGATAATCCAATCCTCTCCCTTTTTCTTTTTCCATTTACATCCCAGGTGGTAGCTTGTTCATGGCTAAAATACTGCCAATTCTGCACAGGAATATTGTGGCTCTTTAAAAATGGATTGTTACACTACACAATAGTTCCAGGATTGAAAATTACATGAGGAATCATATCTAATTTCTTGTTAAAATGAGGTTATAGAGATCACTTCTAATATGGTGGTTACCTTTCCATATGCTAAAGCTCTTGCCTTACCCTTTAAGCCAGTGGTGAGGCACTTATGAATGAAGTCCTTGGGGTCTTAAATTTAATTTGCTTAAGGAGGTCCAATTATGCCATCTTCTTCCTCTGAGTAGCCTCTGAGTAGCCAGCCTGCAACTGGTTGAGATAGGGGCAGTGTTTTTCTTCCTGTTGGCTCTGTGCCTTCGAGCTGAAAGAAGCACAGGATTTATGGTTCCAGAAGAATGGCAGACAAGCAGGGGCATGACTCACTAACCTGGTACTTAGCGTTCTCACCTTGAAGATGGGATTCCTGGGTTCAAAACCATTTCACAATTCTCCCCTTCTATGCATCTTTGTGCAGCTCACCACTCATCCTTTTTGACTGTCTGATTGGAGCATTTAATTTTCTCCTGGCATAATATAGAAAGCCAGAGTACCTAATCTTTGAGGGTCAGGCAGTGAAAATGAGCTGTTACAGTATGTAAA
The DNA here is from genome assembly GCA_027925045.1 of Hypotaenidia okinawae. NCBI lineage: Eukaryota > Metazoa > Chordata > Aves > Gruiformes > Rallidae > Hypotaenidia > Hypotaenidia okinawae. Next base: position 44,083,500 of record BSDF01000006.1, on the reverse strand, counting down.
TTTTTCATTAGCAACCTGTGAGTTATTTCAAAGACTGCCTATTTTATCAGAAGAAGAATTCAAGATTCTGATCTTGGAAAATTTACTGGGATACATCACTGAACAGCTAGTTCTGTTCAATAGTGAGTAAGATGAAAACAACCTGGAAGAAATGATAGAGTCAGATGACCAATTCGAGATCAATTGTAATGTCAGTAAGAGAGGAACATTTCCAAGCTTCAGGAGGTGCTGGGTTGTACTATTCATCAATCATACATAATCCATAATTATCAGTGTAATCATTTGGATGCAGACTTACGCAAACTTAACAAACACCCCTGTAAGTGAAGGTTAGAATTCCATCAAGGAGAACTGACAGCAAGAAATGGTGAAAATGAAGCCCCAGTCACTACATGGCAGAGCTGGGAATTCCTGGGTTGAAGCTGCTGTGTATATATAACCAAACATCTGCATTTTTTTCTATTGTGAATTTACAGTTTATTTCACATTACACCTTCTGTGTGAGCATGAAGCTGATTTCTTGCATAGCACAATTACTATAATTTATTACTAATGTTGATGGGGCCATAACACTCTGTCACCTCACACTAAGGGGACAGGCTCTTTTAGGGATTCTTGGCAGAATAATTTTGGCACCAAGTTGTGGTTACAATTAAAGTTTTATTTTCTTAACAGGATATTACAGTTGAATAGAACATTATTGCACAGGATTACTACAAGCAGAATAAACATAGTGCAATTTATAATTAGTGTAATACAGAATATATAATACAACTTAGAATTTCTTATCACCTAGACCCTCTATAGATCGGGTCAGATCTTAATCCAGGGCTTGCTGTATCAACATAACAATCATCTAGTCTCAAAAATCATACAATGAACCCAAGTCACTCAGTCCTTGGAGGAAGCAAAGTACAGTGGAGGTGTCCCTGGGCGGTCGCGGGTGTCACTGTCCAGCAGCAATGCCAGTCCAGGTTCCCCACTTAGGACTTGTTACTGCTTGATTTTGTAGACAGTGCTCTGTGTGCTGTTACACTGACCTGTTCTGTGAGCTGGTCACCACCATGACCTGGCTGCCCGGGTGTCTGGGACCTTCAAGGCCAGTAAGGAAGGGAATAATCAGCCTGGCACCCAGGAACCTTGAGGCCTGCAGGGAGGGAAAGAAGAAATCTCTTTGATTTGTCTATTTGGTTGACATGACCTTCAGGGACTGAAAATGAGAGGAAAGGGAACCCATACGTGACTCACTCGGACACAGATAATGGTTTTGCCTCATAAAATGGTGTTAGTTGTGCTAACCATATTATTGGGGTCAGGAGCAGGGGTTACCAGTCACACACTTGTAGAAACATTAAATCATTTTCTATTTCTTTGTGATAAACACAGACAGGAAAGAAGCCTAAATTCACCCATCATAAAGCGCCTTTGATGATGAGAAGGTTATCATCACTGATGAAACTAGGCTTTGTTTTTAAAAATGTTTACATCATACTTGAATGGATGTTAAAACATGAATGTCATTGTCTTCGTTTTTAGGCTGCAGAGTCTTCACAACAATTAAGTATTTGTCCTCTGTTAAGTACAAGGTAGTGCAGCTGATTCTTGGAACCTGCTTGTACCCACAGTTTTAACCATGTTGCTCATTTTGTGCTCTGTGTCAGCAACGAGAACAGAATGGATTAAGATTCATGGCAAAGTGAATTTTAACATTTTAAATTTTGGAGTGTTTGACTTTCTGGCCATAATATTCTTTTAATATAGTCTCTTTATGTGTAATTTCCTGTGTTAATTCCATTGTGTGGAACCACATTAAGTCTTACATGGATCGTTAGTAGAGCTGGAACTTAGAGATACTTGTACAGACCTCTACCATTTTAGCTAACTGACCTTAAAAACAGGCAGCTATCCTTTATGAGAACTAGCCTCTAAAGGCAAAACGAGACAAGCACTTTGCAAAGGGATTTCATGGCAATTTGCTGAGCACAGAGGAATGATGGGACCCAGGAAGCCTTATCCTGCTACTGTGTATGTGCCAACGGCTACAGACACTTTGCTCTACCTCTCTTCAGTCTATCTCCTGTATTTGGAAAGAAACTCACAGTCAGCTCAGCTCCGCTCAGCCTGTAGTAGGATCAGCTCAGTATGGATGAAACAATCATAAATTTACTTACTAGCCTCTTTATATGTACTGAGTGTACACAGCTAGCCATTGTAGGCTTTATCATGTCAGGTTGTTTTCCACCTTAGCAGCACGAATGAATGAAGAAAAGTTTCTCTCTACTAGGCCTACCCTGCCACCTGGTCTGTGGTTCTGAAGCATCAAGGTACCAAACCTTCTGAAAACAAGTGTCAGAATTTTTTATCATTGACAGAACAATACAATTTTCTGGAAGTTATTAATCAGAAAAGATGGAGACATCTATGCTGACATAAGCCTAAGGCAGATGGCACAGAAAATTTAAAATCATATTATTGAAGTTTGGCAGTTACAAGCAACTAAACCAAGGCCTTATGATGTCAAGTATTAGGTAGCTATTACTCTGTTATACCAGCTCCTGACTAAATACAAAACATTAACAGTAAGAGCTGAAACCTTACCAGGGGAAATACATATAGATAGATACATGGGACTCAGAAAGCACAACTGATTAGAAACAACTCTTACACAGATGAGATTTATTTCGTTGCCAATGTTTAGGGACATCAATAAATAAACTAAACAGCCTAATTTTTGAAAAATAACAAGTTAAAGGGCTCTCAGAATCAGTATCATGGATCTTTTTAGCAAAGATGTTCAAAACACAAAAAATTATCTCGATCATCTCTTTTCAGCATTTTTAGTCACTGTAAGAATTGTGAGGACACGGACATGAAATATAGGCCCAAGACAATACCATTTACTTATTTTGGCAGTTGGCTGGAAGCAAACCCACGTATGCCAAATATAAAGTTGAATAATTTTATCAATATAAAGTTGAACAATTTCCATCAGTTTCTATCTTCTGCAATTTATTAGCATTCATGTAGTGCTGCTGATCATTACATTTTTTATTGTCAATTTATTCAAAGACATTTTAATAACTGAATTTTATAAATAGATACAGCCCCTTTTTCTGTAGAAAGCTAATTGGAATCTCTGTTGCAGTGCACACTGTGTTCTTACTCATATTAGGTGGGCTTTTCAAAAGTTCTTAATTTTGAACAAGAAAAAAAGTATGTTCTGTCTTAAAACAAAAGTTCTTATTTAATACAGTTAGCCTTTATTTCCTCTAATATAATTACAAATACAATTATTTTTCTGACTGTATCAGTGCTGGACTATTATAATCTGAAGTTTATGATCTGCCATTTAATGTGATTGTAGTTTGAAGTGGAAAATCTGGACATATATTAACATTTTTGAGAAGTACTGGGCTTAACCTGAGACTTTTCTTTATAGTTTATGTGACTCATTTAACAGCATAGTTTACATGACTACGCTAAAACTAGAGATGCCCTATCCTATTTTGTGTATATCTGTATAGCATGCACCCCTGTGTCACACTGGTGTCCTCATCCGTCATCCCTCTCTACAGAATACAAGCCAAGATTTTCTACCAAAGTGGAAACTGAATAGATCTTGGGGCAGGAAAAGGTTGCTCTGCTTTACAGGCAAACAGTAAAGATTCAACCTAGTCACAATCCAGGTCTGCAGAGGTATCTTGACAAGCATTCTGGCCTGGCTGATCCAGAAGCTTCCCAGCAAATCTGGCATCTTGCTGGCAAACAGTGAGAAGCAGGAATTGATGGGAGAAAAGATGGCAAAATGTGAAGATATTTATGTCCCTTTTCATCATATTAAGATCTTTCTACATGACCCCCAAACTTTCTGCTATATGCTTATTAGTGCCCTAATCACCACTTTGTTTGCTGAGAATACATAGTTTATTCCTCTGTTTGGGATTTTTTGAAAAAGAATGAGCTAGTTGTAAAATGAATAGTGCACTACAATAATGTGCCCTCTTGTGTTTTTCTGAATTTTTAGGTGCTAGCACTTTCTTCATGTTTTGTTCCCCTCACTCTCACGGGCCTTCAAGAGTGTGCCAAAATAGACATCCTGTATAGAGGGAAAAACCCTGGTCCAGCATGCACCATGTAAAGATACTATGTGCATCGAGCACTGGGGATGGGACTTTGAGAAGGAAGTGCTCCCAGAGCAGCTCTGTATTCACGGGACAGAAGCTTTCCTGGTGGAACAGGAGGGAATACCTACCAAGAGCACATAACCCAGTGACTAGAAAATCACTAACAAGCCTTTGGCTTCCTTTTAGGGGCTGAAGCCTGTGGACATTGCTGGGGAATAAGACATCAGTCATGAGGAGCTGAAGAGCTGGGTCATGAGGGAAGGGATGGTGGTGGGGGAAAGAATGGCTAAAAGAAATGGAGAAGAGAAATGGCCACTGATAGTGGCCATTTACCCACGTTTGGACTTTATGAGCATGCTGTGAGTTCTGCAAAATAAACTCTGATGGCTCCTTTAGATTTGTATCCTCATTAAGAAGCTAGAGTCAATGCCCATACTGGTGCCAGCTTTTAAGAAGTTGCTATGAAGAGCTCTATTTGCAGCATCCGTTCAGGATGGAAAGGCACTCATGTGCCCCAGTAAAAGCTTTGGAGGACGTGGTAGCCTTGAGTTGATCGAAAGCTCATTTTTTCCCTACCCATTAGGAGTTTAGCACTTATGTTTACCTCCCTGTCTGGTAAAACAACATGACCTGTAGAGCACGAGATAGATAGCACTGATCAAAATGCAATCAATATCCTAATCCAGAAAATACAGGAATCATATGTTCAGCAGGTACGCTCTGTCATTATGTCCTTGTATTCTTCCTTGTACTCACCAAGGCTATGTAGGCCAGGAAGTGAAACCTCTTCTGAGTAACTTTGCTAAAGATCCTCTGTTCCAGGCACAATTAGATACTCTCTTGGCCCCTTTCCCTCTATTTAAACATATTTTCTGTGAATCTGCCTCATGATCTCATGGTCAACACCATTTGGGGATGGTAGACTTGAGCACGTTTGAGCAGGCCACCTGACAGTCAACTTCTCTATCACTGCAGGCCTGGCTGCAGGAGTCAGCGATGTCCAGGCTTTGTGAGCAGACTGCACTGCTTATGAACATGAGGGTAAAGCCAGCATGGTGCTGGGTAGGCTCCAATTGTTTGCACAGAGTCACTCCTTACCCTAAAGTGGTGGAGTCACCATGCATCCTCCTTTTGTAGAACACGAAGCAGTTCTCCTGGTGCATGTCCATCTTCCTCACCCTTCTATTTTCTAGGGAAAAGTTCTGCATTTGTTAGGCTCTGCTATAGGAGTAAGTCTAGGTGGTAAGTAGCAGAGGTGTTCTGTTCTAAGCAGAATAGCTTTCTGTTGTCCAGAGGCCCGCAGTCCCAAACTCTCCCCTGGTCATTCAGAACCACTGCGTCCCATCCCATCATGTCCAAGTTAGTTCTTTAAAGCCTGATCCCATCCAAGCCAGGAACAGCAGCAGAAGCTGCGAAGTTGCTACGTGTCGAAGTTGCAAAGCAGAGGGAGGTTGGTGGACAGTGCTGGTTGAAGCACTCTTTATATGATCTTTATATGTGTGAGGCCAGTGAGACAAAGAGGCACACCTGCTGCAGGGATTTGCGCTACTGAGAGAGCCAGAGCCAGAGGGTAGCTATTGTGCTGGTGTTCCTACCTGCTCATTCAGAGTGCGCTCAGGAAGTATGGGCACAACCTGTCTCGTCAAAAAGGTCCTCAGCCTGGCATAGTGTGTGCAGCCCATGTCGCGTGACCCAGGTTTATTAAATGCACTATGATGTGCCTACCAGAAATGTAATTAGAATATGCATTTTCTCAGTGGAGTCATTAGCAATGAAAGCAGAGAGAAAGAAATTCTAAGTTAAAATAGCCTCCACATGCTGTATATTTTTACTGCTTTTTTCAAGGTGGAAAATGTTACAATAAAGACACATAATTACAAGTGGTGAGAAAATATTACTGCATATGTGTATCTGTGAGTGTTTGCTTGTGAGAGACAAACTGAGTTGTATTCAAAATCTAATTACTCAAATTCTTTAAAGGCATAATAAGATATAGCAGTAGGAATTTGGTGAATCAGGAAAGAAGAAGAACACGTGCTAAGGTTTTAGGATGTAATTGGCTGGCATGGAGTAGGTGACATTTCTTTTTCTCCCCTGTCTTGTGCTAGAGATTTTCTGTTGGTAAAAGGAAGCATTTTAACAGAGGTACTCCTTTATCATAGACAAAATGTATCATCCTTAATGCACAAAATTGAAAACCACAGATGTCTGTATGGAAAAAAAAATACAAAAGCAAAAATTACAGCAAACCAAAATCCTAATTGTAAAAGCACACATTTTACAAGGCTCAAATCCTCTACATGAATATGAAAAGGAAGGAATTCCTGTAGAATGTTAGTGAAGCTATGAACAAATATCATTAGTTCTTATTTTTCTAAGGCATGAGCAAAGAGTATGAATCCACAGATTTAGGAAACTTTTTATCTTTAAACACATCTTTACATAGGCCCAGATTCAGGAAAACATTTAAATGCAGATATGAAGTTATTTATATGCCAACTGCTCTTGATTCAATTGTGTCATACGGGAGCAAAGTGCTCACCAAAGACACTGGTTATGGCAAGGACTTGGGAAACCATAACTTCCTGCATTGCATAAACTTCCTGAGTCAAAAAGCAAGAAACTGAGGGTTTGGCTCTTGTTCCTTCAGTATAGAAGGTCTCTGCTAATGCACAGCAACTGGCACAGAAAGGCTGACCCAAATGGAGGGACAGTATGGGGCTGTTGTAACTGCTTCTTGTGTAAGTGCAGGAGCTGGAGGAATGGTGGAGTAACCCTGGAAGCAGGACCTGCATTGCTAAGACTCCTGGCCAGCTGCAGCACGGCGGCAGTCTAAGACTGACTGGCTGTTGTTATTTGAGCAGCAAGTGTTGGTTTGGCTGAAAAAAAAAAGAGACATCCATATTCTGGAAAGTTCCCTTCCTACTGTTCCGTGAGCAATGTGTAGCTTTGCCAGAAGGAGCTGTGCAGACTCAGAAAGTCCTCCTCTTTTTCTTTTATTTAAATAGAGTAAAAATTAAAGTAGATTCAAAGGGGATGAATCTGCAAGACTGTCACATCCATGTGAAACTAACAACCTGGCAGACAACTGGCCCTAGTTGTAGTTAGGGTAGATCCTATGGTATGCTGTTGGAAGTCAGGTTATTAATTCTTACTGCCTTGGCCAAAATCCAACATGCTTTATTATTTTCTTCTTCCTTCAAGCTCTTCTCTGCACTTTCAATAAGATGTTGAAGTTTTCTTCATCTCCTAGCCTAGGCTTGTGCATTGTTCCTTGCATGATGCCCCAGGAGATGATAAACTGATAGTAAGCAACGTGATTCCAATGTACATACCTGTGGGTGAGTCTTACCCCTCTGAGCTCCTGCACAGAGCCTAAATACAACTGTTACACTTCTGTTCTAGGAGAGCAGAAGGAGCTGAAGGAAGTTAAGGCTGAAATGGTATTAGTGAATCTCCACAGAGTGGACAAAGGAGGATACTGTGCAAGCAGAATTTTCTTCTGAGTCAGCCTGCTGAGTTGATCTAGCTCACAAAAAAACATGCATTACAACATCTTAAGAAGTACAGCAAAGCCTGTTTCTGCATTCTTGGGTGCTTCTCCTAGGTCCAAAGGGCAAACTTGCTTCAGCATAACCCCCTGTTTGCTTTGGAATCTCAGAGATTAAAGGTGTCTCTTAAGTGTCAGTAATTCTCATGGTTATTGTTAAGTATGTCCTTTTATTATCTGTATAATAGGAGTTAGAGATTAGAAAAAACAAGGTGAGTTCTCAAGTGCACCCTCACCATTTCCTGTCTGTGAGCACAAGAATGTTCCGTGCGTGAGGAGACTCCGACTCACACATCCCAGGAGAGGAGGCTGACCACCAGACTGCAGGCTGTTTTGAAGGCAGGCACTCTCCACCCTTCCTATTGAAACTGTGCCATGCTGCAGAAAATAATTTAAGTTCATTGGGCCAGAGAGAGAGAATGGGAGTCACAGAGAGCAGAGAAAGCGTAAGAGAAAGCATGACTGTACTGGTTAAGGCACCCATCTGGCAGAGACAACCTTAGATTCCCTTCCCAGCTTTCAGGACTGTTTCTTAAATATTTCTTATAAATAGTCACTGGGTAAAATACAGAAACAGATGTTTTGGATGCCATACACAGAGGTGCCTAATTTTTCCCATGCTCTGTATAGGAAATCTAGGCACAGAACAAGAGGTTCTGAACTCCCCTCTAGGAACCTGGTACTTTTCACTTTGGCACTGTGGGGTTGAAGTTCTGGGTAACTAATTCCTTTATTGGACCAGATCCTCAGGCTGTCACCTCAAAAATCTATTTCAGAGATGCACTTTTGCCATCACATTTCCCTTCCCAGTGTCTTTGGCACTGACATTTTTTTGTATTCCTTTGTACAAGTGCTCCATTATTCCTCTGGGTCTTGCAGATAGCTTTAAAATTAAAAGCTTCAAAATCAGGTCAGACTTTATCTTTGACTAGGGTACATTTTTTGTTTTATATTTAACCTGCTAGAGAATGCAGCCATTTTCCCATTACAGAACCTTGACTGTGCCTGTTTTCAGATAACAAGCTAGATCGGAGTTGTTTTTCTAATCAAAACCATTTGTGATACAGTTCGGTGTTTTCTGCTTTGCCTTCAAAGACTGCCTGGACTGGAATAAATGCAACCCTTACAGATGGAAAAGTTTGAGGAAAATCATGGGAATCCCCCCAGCCCCCCATTTTCTCTCTTTTCTTTTCTTTTATTTTCTTTTCAGTGTTGAGAATAGTGTTGAGGAGTAGGTGATAAGTTGGTTGGTTTCACCTGCTGCCTGGTGGACAGACTGTGGGTGTCTGACAGGTTTAGAGACTTCTAGGTGGGATTAGTAAACAGGGTCCAACAAGACAACCAAATGTTTCAACTTACAGGGATGTTTACTAGGGAAATTCAATATAAAATCCAAACTTTTGGACCTACTTTCCTTAGATAGCTTTGGGCAAAAACATGTGGTGCCCTTCAGAATTAGCATGCCCCAATAAAGCTGCCTGAGTGTGTGTGCCAGCCTCCAGCAGGGTTACTCTTTGCTGATCTGGTGCTGTGAAACATCTTATCCCACTCTCTGCTTGAATGGCTCTGATGGTGGTGACAGATGTTTCATCCAATTGTAGAAACTGTGTCTGGGCCTGGTTTCAGGGAGCATTTTTGAGGTGGTGAGAAGAGTAACTACCACAGGAAGAATCGGCTATAGACGTTGTTTCTGTAGTGCTGCTAGAGCAGTCTCTTTTTTGGCCAGGCCATGGCATCTCATCTGGTCTCTGAACTTGCCAAGACAGAAAGGAAAGAATTCAACTTCAGTGGCTCAGAAATTACACAGGTCCCAGTATGTCCTTTCCAGTCCCTGTTCTGGAAGCAGCTCCTCCATCTCCAGTTACATATAAGCACTGTAACATGTTTTATTACTTTCTCAAGCTGCAGCTTATTTCCCAGGTTCATTTGTATCATTTTCCTGGATGGAACCTGGTTCCAAACATAATAGTATGCTGGCTTGAGCCCCATTCAGTGTTCAGCTTGAGAAGGAATTACAGGCACAGGCAGTGGAAGAGGACAGGATGGGGCCTTGTTTTGTTTACAAGATCTAGGCAAACAACTGTGTAGGTTTTTTTAACATTTGTTCCATATAAAATATGACTAGGGGAAAGGCAGCTCACAACAGATGACTCCAGAGCTCTGAAACCCTGTCAGAGGCAAGGAAGGAAGGAAGGAGAGATAGGTTTCCAGGTGCATTTCAAAGCCTCAGTTATCACACATGGATGGTGAAACTTTAATTGGAGATGTGAACATGCCTGGGGTCAGGAATAAATAGCACTCAGAATATTTTTATTTTCCACTATATACAGGTATACAAGAGAACGAATATTTACCATTGTACCAGGTAGACAGAGTTTTATGTTATTTCATCCCAAAACATAGAAACACATCATGATCTGAAGAAACACAGCCACTGTGGACAAGGAGACAGAAGCTGCTCAACTACATGATAGATTAACACCATAAAATAGGACAAAGACTGAAACCCTCCCCATATCCTGCATAAACACAAACAGTTTAAGAATGGAATATAGCTAACTAGCTTTGCATTTTAGACAGATGCTAAATTTGATTTGTGGGAAATGTGCTGTGAACATTAAAAAGGTCAGATGTTGAATTTGTTAACTTTAATTCTCATTCAAAGGGGTCCACATCCAACAGCACAGGCACAACTCTAAGATTTGCATTGAAAGTGAATGAATTTTAACAAGCATTTCTGGACACCAAGTTTGCCTTGGTCTTTTATCAAAGGACTGACCAAAGTTCATGCTACTTAGCCTGTGAACCGTAATAATAACAAATGAGGGAGATAGTCAGGATTTATATAGCTTTATATTTAATATGGGGAGTTTCTGGAAGGAGTCCGTAAGTAAGGACTGTTGCCCAGACCCCAAGCTTTGGCCAAGCAGTTATTGGCAGGCCTCAAGGAGGGTGGTGAAAATGCAGCTTTAAGCCATCCTTGCATCATCCTGGGGTTGTCTCCCTGCCAGCATGGTCCCTAGTGTAAACTGTAACACCAGCACAGCTACTGTATTTTGCATTGGCTACCACTGGACTGAAGAAACTTGTCTGGTAACTGGGGATACATGAGAAATAGGCTTGGTTTAGCCATTTCTTTCACAAGCACTGCAGTCCCTGTAGTGGCTGCAAATAGGCTGAGGCTTTGTCATCTCTGTGCTGGCGGATGTGCAAGTAGCTGGCTGAGCTGCCTTGCAGTCTCCATTGCAGTGATAATGTGTCAAAAAAACCCAGCTTGCAGTGTCTGGAGGATCTGGCCCACACGTCTGTGAGTGCATATGCAGATGTATGTGATGTCAGTGAATGTCCCCACTCGCTGCAAAGGTCACTTTGTCTGAGATTTTTCATTTGCTTCAGAATAAAGCAACCTTGAGAACATAATGAAGGAAATGAGGTCTGAAATTTGTTTCCTAACATCCATGAATTGCAGCACTGAGCTAAGGGGAAAGCATTCAAATCCCTCTCTACCCTCTTGGATAGGATTCTGTTTGTAGCTCTGCAATAATCAGCAGACATCAGTGTCTGCTACAACTGAATATTTTTGGTATCTAATTGGCACTTAGATACCAACGTGATAGGAGCTTTAGAAGCTAAACCAGATAAATATTGCTGCTTCTTTTCCTGTGTGTGCGTCTGTATCGTCTGTATGAAGATGTGTATTAATGTGAAAAAATCCCTGTTGATTTTAATGAGATGCATCCCTGTGCAGAGAATTTGCTTCATTCAAAGCTGCACTAACATATAGAGGGGATTTTTTTTCTTTGTGCTGTGAACATCTAGATCAAATTCCCGAAGTATTATTTGTGCAGAAACTGTGAATGCTCCCAGCTTGCAAATGAAGTCAACCCCTTGTTAATGTTTACAGTAAAACAGCTGTTCTCAGCATTTCTCCCTGAGCCTCAGCTCCTTTAGCTCTACCATACTCAGCCTTACATCATAGCAGCTGCAATAATAAGAGGCTGAAAGAGGTCAGAAGCAGCCAGTCCTGCTAAACCACACCTTTGTTTAAAGGAGATTTTGGATTGTAAAATGTCTCAACTGCTAAATTTTTCAGCCTGACTGGACTCCATGCATGGGCTTGGTCTTCAAAGACCTTGCTCACCAAAAGCACACAGGCACTGCCAGACCAGAGTGAGGCAGAACACAGGCTCTTTATACGTTTTCCCGGGAAACTTTCTATAGATCCAGACTGGGAAATGTTCCAAGGCTTCACAGAACTAAAGATAACAGTAATAAAAAAAATGGACTAGAGCACAGTGACTTTTAAAAGAAATAGCTGAGCCTATTATATTTGCGTGGCAAAACCTTGGTAATTTGTGCAGCAAGACTTTGTTAATTTACACTAATAAAAGCCAGATCACTACAGATTACTAAATTTTAGCAATTAGCAGGTATGCAAACAAACATCATTCTAAGAAAATAAAAGGCATCTGCATGTAGGTTCCTTTCAAGATTACAATTCCTTTCTAAATATTTAGGATCAATCAAATAATAAATGCTACTGATCCATTTTATAAAAATAATTAGGTGTTAGCAGAATGTACAACAGTGTACCCCAGCTCTATCGTTTTTCTGCTGGGTAGGAAGAGTATGGTCTATTGAACTTCTGCAGTGTCTGCACTGTAGAAATACATGAGCAAATAAGAGTTTAAGATTATTTCAGAACATTTTAACACTAATTGTCCTGCGTGTGATTTACTGAAACCTTTTCTTCTGCTGAGTAGTGGTGGGAGATACGCGATTTTTAGCATGGAAGAGAAATTGTGTTCATTGCTGCTTTATTACAATGCATAGGGATTAGATACCATTTGTCACTTTTATTTTACTGAAAATGGAAATTTGAAAATCAAAACAAGAAGAAAATGGGATTTTTACAGTTGAAAAATTTCCAGATTTATAGGTGCTTTGTTCTATGCACAAGGGGTTATTTTAGCAGCTTTTTCACAGTTAAAATCAAGTGTGAACATTGCAGACACATGCCACATACTACCTGTGACAGCTTTTAAATTCATGGTGACTGTGGAACAGCAACCTTTTCTGGCCTTGCAGTTCACAGGGTGATGTCACAAACTGCCAGATGATGTCACAGATGTCCTAGAATATGGCAATAGGTTGGGGCAGGGGGCTGTCACAGCTGGAATGCTCACTGAGTTTAGCAGATTCCACAACATGATGCCATCAAAAGGACTTAGCAAGAAATCCTAAATGTGCTTTCCAGTACAAGAAAGAGAAAGAAGAAGAAAGCAATATAGGGCAGACAGCAGAATTTGTAGATTCCATTAACAATTTAACTGACATGGATAGTCTTAATCCAGTGGGATTACAGATTCCATTGATACAGATAGTTTTGGAAAGATAGCGTATAGCGGAAATTGTTTGGTATAAACTGTAATAAATTGGGCTGTAGTTTCAGTTATGACTCTTAATGGTGGTGAATTATTTGCCTTGAGATAATTCTTTGAGATCCTAATGATGTCAGGGTGTAGCTGTATGAGGCACTGACCAGCACAGTAAAATACATACCTTTTCTTGAAGAGCATAGAGGCTAAATGTATGAAAGCTAGACAAAGGAAATAATCTGATGGACTATTCAAACAAATCATTTAAATAATCAGAGGTACACATGGTGCTTTTATCACAAAAATCATGTAGTGTGTGGGGAGGAGAACAGCTGCCCCCCCAAAAAGCGAGTTTAGGTGTCTTCATACGTATATATCATGTCTACTACCCACCTGAGCTACATATTACTTAGTAGTGTGCATTTTCTTTGAGCTTCACTTCTGCATTCAAAGCAATTTGTTTCTTCTGGCATAAATTGTCACCTGAACCTCTAAATAAAAATATTGCATCTGCTCTGTCATATAGAGGGAATATATATTCCAACTTTCTCACTCCAGGTACAAATGTGCCTGTCACATTTGAAAAGGCAACAGTTAAATACATGTTTGTGCTGTCAGAAATGCAGCAGTTAAACCCTAAATAATATCTATAGGATTAAGATCCAAGTACTTCACAAGAAATCTATATGCAGTTATCTTTCCACATTTCCTCTCTATCCCCTGTCATAGACTATGAAAGATAATATAAGAAGTGCTCTAGTATGTATGCTTATCTCATTATCTCCATTTTCAGGTAAGTGGAGCAAACAATTTCACCTTAGTGGATTTGTAGCAAAAGAATACACATTCCTCTGTGCTAGAGGAATGAAAAAAGGAGGATTGAGCCCAGAACTGGGGCAGGGGTGGGGAGAGACAAGAGGGTTTTTTAAAAGAGTTTTCTGAATAATCAGGAAATCCAGTGAGACAAACAGAATGTGTAGAGAGCAAGCCAGAATTATCAAATTACCATGACAACCGTAGGCAAGAACCCAGAGAGAATCAGGTAAAGAAATTACAGTAGAATTACAGTTAACTTCATATTTATTTATTTAAAAAAAAAATAATCCCAAGCAGTCAGGAAGAAATATTTCCTTTGGCCTTGCTCGGTGTGGTGCAAAGGCTTGTGAAACGCAGCCTTGTTGGCAATTTTGCAATTGCTTTGCAATTGTGTGTACAAGTTGCTTTTAGCTAGATTTGCATATGCAGATTGTTTTAAACAGCAGGATTGGTTGTTAGAATCAAAATTCAGAATCACAGATGCCTTCATTTGTTTGAAAACAGAAACTTAAAGAGAATTTAGAAAAGGTAAAAGGTGTTTATGTGTGTGTGTGTGTACATGCATATAATGTGCATTTCTGTGTTATTTCTAAACCGTTCTCTCTTCATTCAAACCTTAACACATTCACAACTAAAAAGGTTTTAAACAATGAAAACAGTAAAAAATAAGTGAAAGTGAAGTGAAACTTAGATAGGTAAAGCTACACGTTAACTATCAAGTGGTTAAACAGACTGTCAAATTTTGGTTGAAATTCTGTTTGTTCAGTTTTAATGTGCAATTTCATAAAATACCATTCACACAGGGGGAAAGATACAAGTATATAATTCTGAAATGCAGAGAGAAATCCACGTTTGGAGAAGAAAGGGGGGATTTGTTCATGTGAGTGGTGGTTGACTTTTTTTTCCGTTTTAAACAAAGCCCTCAAACTGCTCACATTCCAGCATATAAACAAAATCCCCCCCACCCCTTATCTTTCCTGTTTTGTGATGCTCTCTGAGTGCTTATTACATTTTATGTGTTCTGTGAACACAGATACATGCCCATATTGATCCTTTTAAATGCTGCCCTGAAGTTTGCTGAGTGGTCAGGGAGGGGAGTGATGCACTCCATTGTTTCCTGCTATGATGTCATGCTTAGACTTTGCCTTGGTTAAACAGAATCCAGTTTACTGAACTGCAGCAAAATGTCTTTAGGGAACTCAAATGTATTGCTGTAGCAGAGATGGGAAGAAATAATGTGTAAAAAAAAGAAGGCATAGAAAAAAGGGTCTAAATTCTGGCTGAAATATTTGCCATCTATATTTTTCTCTGCCGTTTTCCAGAAGTAGATTTGCACACTCATTTATGTGCACACTCATTTATATACACTCTCTAACTGTGTACAGCTCAAGGGTGCGTTTATTTTCATCTTGGGAACTAGGATGAGCCAAGATTCACTCTCAGGACTTGAATCGTTACTAAGATCTCTCTTAAACATGCAGTTCTGTATCACACCATTCTTTTAAACCACACACGGAGTCCACATAATGGGTCTAATCCTGCTAGCTGTCCAGTGATGTTAATGAGAGGTAAAGGCATCAGCCTTACCAGATCCAGTGGTAAATTAATGCATTTCCACCAGTGTCTGAAAACTCTATGTGGGGATAGTGAGCGGAAGAAAGGGGACAGCCTTTTTAATTATGTTGGGAGATCCTGAACTGGAAGAGAAATCTGAAGGGACTGAGTGGGAAGAAGAAGGTCTTTCCTCCTCCTCCCTCTCTCCCTCCCTTCCATCCCCCTGGCCTTAAAAAAAAACCTGGGGCCAGTCCTTCCCAAATAGGGACAGTTGGCAGGTATGTGTTAATCTTGTTCCCAGCACTTTGGAGGAGCTATGAACGGAGGCTCACCCTGTCCTTTCAAACCAGTGCTTCCTGTCCTTCAAGAGTTAACCTTCTCTAGAACATTTATTTCACCATCTCAGGGAAAAAAAAAAAAAAAAAAAAAGGGAAAAAAAAAACCCTGCAGAGCTGAGAGGCTGCAGATCACAAGGCCATTCTGATAGCCTCCTGTCCCCATGGCAACAGCAACGGCATTTATCAGTTCCTTATGAGAGCAGGCACAGCAAATCTGCATTGCACATGGCAGCCTTCCAGCCTTTCAAATGAAAGAGCACTTTGAACTGCTGCCAAGTGTGGAAGGAGCAGAGCTGTCAGGACTGCTTAATGCTGGCAGTTTGTACTTGGGAGCCTTTCAGTTCCCAGAATCCTTCAGCCGTGGCAGCCTGCCAGGTACTTAGCGGAAGCTAAAAACTAACCCCCAGACCATTCACTGCAGTGCACTCAAAATTTTCCACATGTACCATGTCACAAGTGCAGACTGTACAATGAAAGCAAACGCCTTCTGCTTGGGATTCTAATTTTATTAATAATCGAGGAAAAAGAATCAGAGATTAGCTGGCTGACAGCAGTACAGTATAGCCTCTGTTTATAACTGGGTGGTGTGTGTCAAATGTGTATTTCATCCTTCAGAAACAGAGTGGGCTCCACAACAGGGGCCGCACAGCCCCAAATCTGCATGCAGTACCTGAGTGTGGGGAGATCAGGGTTAGCAGAAGGGAGGCTGTGGTTATTTACAGTGGAGCATTTTTTTTAGCAATCACCATCAAACGCATAGCAGCGAGACATGGAATAGAAAAAGGAGACAGTATTGCTGGCTGGTAAATATTTTCTGCCCTTACCCTCTGCATTTTGCTGTCATTGTGAGAATCTCGGAAACTGGCTGATGAATGCAGCCAGGATACATGGATCTTGGTGGGTTTCCTTTCAATGGAGAGTTTTCATGTGAACTTTTTATTGTTTTGCATTACCCGAAGCACAAGGGCTTCTATTGGCAGAGGAAACAAATTGGCACAGTTCTGCTGGCTGCTTTTTTTTTTTTTTTTTTTTTTTTTTGTTAATCTGCACTGAGATCAAGGGCAAGGGCTTCATTTTCCAGCACCAGTCATAAGCCTTTAGCACAAATAGAATGAAAATTGTCTGTCGCTCAGGCAGTTGGACAGGGTTCAGGAAAACTATGTCTGGCACTAATTCCAAAGGGAAGGTTTGGTTCAATCCAGCATCATTAATTTCAGTAAACTGTTTTCACTAGTCTATATCCCACTGTTTGAGAGCTGTTTATTATCTTTTACTAAATAATGTCTTTTGGAGTACAAAGTAATGAAAAATATGTATGTAGATTCTCACATATATGTGTCCATATAAAGACACTATACATAGATGCACTCACATTATTTACTCTTCTGTTTATTCTTAACAATTTCTTGCTTCTTACCTTGCCTTCCCATTGTAAAACACATTTATGATGCCAAATATAAAATAGTAAAAATAGCCCAGAAGGCGAGAGAGAGAGATGAAAAACCCCAAACCCAAACTACCCTGGAGCAAAGACAATCTCCACAAATTTGTGAGTTTCACCACAAAACAAGGAAATGTAGTGCCTCTTTTTCAGCTTGCAGCTATCTTTGGCTGCTGCTTGAAGACTTGACTTAATTCACCCAGGCAGTAGTGTCTAAAAGTAATACACCAAGACAGTTAATTTTGGCACTTAGTGCCCCTTAGGAATTTTACCAACACTCTTTGAAAAGAAAGTAAATGATCTTTTTTCTTCTCCCCTCTCCATTTCCCCCCTAGCTTATCTTGATATATGCTAATAAAAAAACTGCCTCACCCCCCTTCTGTTCTCACCCTTGTCCTGTGTCCATAACATCCTTGTTTCAATAACAATGTTAATCAGCATTTATTATGTAGCCTTGGAGAAAAAAGTGGTTTAGCTCTTTTCAGATGGCCTAGTTACAGAGGAAAAGGAGGTTATGCCATGTGAAATAACTTAAGATAGTGCAGTTTCTTTTCCTTTTCCTTTCCCTTCCCTTTCTTTCTGTCTTTCTTTCTTAATCCCGCCTCCCCTCCTTCCCACCTCCCCCATTTTTGGAAAACACAGTAAAGTTTTGTTCAGTTCTCAAGTGTTATTAATCACTGGTGGAGGCCAAAAGCAGGGATATTTTTCTTGGCAGCACGTTTTGATAAACAATCTGTGTATGGGGTGAAGGGAGGGGGAGCCGGTCTTGCTGGTAACTAAGCTAATGTTTGGCAGATTCTTAACTGTCACGAAAGTGCAAGTGGCTCTCAGCGGGAATAGCCTTAAAAAATGTACCGATTCAGTTGATTCATTACTGTTGTTTACTACGTCCACAGGATGTAAGATGAAAACAGTCCAGGGATAAAGTAAAAATAACAACAATGGAGGACCCTGCCTCAGCATAACCCAGCCTAAAACACGCTGCCCAGTCGCTAGTCCCTTGCGGAGCGAGCAGAATTAATTATAGGTGTCTCTTTTTTCACCGTAGTATTTGGCAAAGGTTAACCAGCGGAAATCTGGGCTCGCCGGCGGATTTTAAAGCCATAAAGACAGCTGTAGGGAAATCGATTTGGGGCGGGTCTCAGAGAGGAGCCCTCCCCGCTTTCCAGGGCAGAAGCGAGAGCTCGGGGGGGGGGGGGGAGGGGGGGCGGGGAGGGCCGGGGTGGGGGGAGGGCCGGGCGGGGTTGCCCGCAGAGCTGCCGCGGCTGGACACGCGGGGCGGCGGCGGCTCAGCCCTGGGCTCTGCGGTCCAGCAGCAGCGTGGAAGTGGGACCGGTAAAACCGGAGGACGCGACAGACAATGTCCGTTAAGAAATGTGTCTGCACTGCAGAGCAAGGCCAGAAGGAAAAAAATACGAAAGAAGAGGGAAGAGTTCCTAGGTGGAAAAGCAATAGGCTTTGTTACGTCAGCAAGGCTCGCTACCCGAAGAATGGTAGGAAAAAACAGAATCATAGTGAGATGAGAACTGAAACGATAAACAGAAACACGTAATTACACTCCCATTCTTTGTAACTAGGTGTTTTGACACTTCCTGGCAGCTCCTAGTAGAAGACAATGTTGTTTAACTTTTAATTTGACAAAATTCTGCAACTCCTTCCTGAATTGTTTGTGTTTTGATTTGCTGAACACACTCCCTTTACCTCCGAGTGCTCTGTTCACTGCTCATCTCTGCATTGTTTTGAAGCTGGTAATTTGATTGTGACGGATTTTATTTTATTTGCCATACTGAGGTAAATCCATGTAAATCACACTCTCGGGACTGTGCTTCCCTTCTGGTTCTTGTGGTTTTTTCCAGCTGTAGCTGCTGCTTTGACCACTGAGGAAAGAACTAATTCTGTAGGTGAGCCCTTGCGGAAGAACCAGCTGCCATGACTGCTGCACTGATCAGTGCCAAAACTTCGTAAAGTGAGCAGGAAAGAGTTAAATGCATTCCCAGGCTTCGACCATTTACAGCCAAACCGTTCATTCCCAAGCTGCCTAGATCATGGGCTCCCAATTATTACTGCTTACAAACTTTAGGCCTGTCCTGTATTCTGCATAATTAACACTGGACTCCTGATCGATAATCAACAGTGCTCCAACCAGGGGGTTGGACCCGATGATCTCTCGAGGTCCCTTCCAACCCCTACAATTCTATGATTCTCTCGCATCCAGATCAACAGTAATCCCCATATTTTGGGAGCCTCTGCTCGGGGGGTGGCATGGAGCAGAGGCTGTCAGACCTGGGTACATGTAGCCAGGCACCTGGGGTTTGTTGTTTCACCCCTCACAGTGTGTCGCTCTCCACTGCTTCCCATAGCTGCTGGTGTCATGAAGAAAGGTGCTGGCTGGCTCCTGCACGCCGTGTTTTGTATGATTGTGTTGATTCCTTCATTTAAATCAAAGCTTCACCTGCTGTTTTAATGTTATACAAACATACGTATGTGCATGTGCACTTCCAAATGAAGAGGGCAATAGCGGGAAGGGGATTATTGGATGGCAGTATTTATCCTAGCACTGAAAAGAAGGAGTTAGTTGATTTCACTTCTGATAGTGAAAATTATATTCCTTGGGACTACTGGCAGGTCGTAAACTTGGGGCAATCTCCACAGAATCCCTAGTGTTGCATCCAAAGTGCTGACTCGCGTTCCTGCTCAAAAAGCAGTAGCTGGGTAGCAATTGTTCACAGACGCAGTCCCTGAGCTCCCCTCCCTCTTATCAAACAAGCTACTGTCTGCGGGAAGGGGGGTGTTCTTGTGCTGCTTGATTTAGTTTGCTCCCTTTTTTCCTTCAGTTAACCAGATCAGGCACCTGAATGGCTTCATTGTTTGGGTTTCCTCTTTTCCTCCTCCAAACGTAATTTTAATTCCTGGATTATTTCAGAGTTAAATAAACACACGATGTGTTTAGTATAAATCCAGCAAGACTGATCTAGATTGCTCCTGCCCTGCCATTCTCAGGGCAAGGGAGAGGAAGGTGAGCAGCAAAGCACACTACTACCCTCGCAGGGACGGCGCTGTCATAGATTGGAGCTTTATTACGTTGCCACAGTTCAATCTATTTTGCCCTATGAGATTAGATTGATAGTGACAAGTCGTTCCCTATGAAGGTGCCACGGTGTGGCATTTATTTGCATTTACATTGCAGTTCTCTTCATCAATCAGCTTTGCAGAGATCCCTGCTGCTGCTGGCCATATTGTTGCTATGCTGACACTTCATCCTTAAGTGCTGCTTGCGTAATGGTACAGTGCGTGCCCATGACCAAAGTTTAAATCAAAGTTTAATCATTACAGAAAAACAAATATACTTCCGCGACTGTGTATCCTCCAAGTAAAAGTAAGGCAGTTTGGTCAGGTCACAGATGCTAATCTCTACTCTTTTTCTGTTCACAAACTATAAAGGGAGTTGACAGCACCTGTAAATGGTGTTCTGAAGCTAGATTATAATCTAAGGTGATTATTATTTACACCCACTATAAAGACTGCTCTTGTGAGCCAAGAAGTCTGTTCCTGTGAGGTATGTGTTACCAAAAAAGGGCTTTCTTGCAGGATTCAGTGGAGCAAGGAGCCAGGGTGAGGGGCGGTTCAAGCACACAGAGTGCCTTGTCATGTGTTGGGTTTGTATAACCCGGGGACTGAAATACAGTCGGGATATGCTGCAGTTCTGCATTCCCAGACACTCGAGATGAAGGGAAAAGCCTCAGCTCTCTCGACCTGAGTTTTTTAAGCAGGGGCTGACCTTTTCCCACAGCCCAGTTCTGCTTCTCATAGTGCTGATCAACACGGGGCAGTAAAAGGATAGGAAAGGAGTTGACCTTGCAGTATGAATCAGAGCGAACACATGCTTGTTTAGTCAAGTAAAGTCATATTAATGTAGAAATCCTGCAGCCATCACTAAATCACTGTGGCTGGAAGGAAAGACTTTTACGTTGGCCAGCTTTCATCTGCCTTACTGGAAGCTTCTTTTTATTAAGCCTCTATTATGTCCACAGTTTAGGTGTGAAATGTCTACGTGTGAAATCCACTCTCCTTTAGCGCATCTTCTTCATCCAATTTGCATACAGGAGTGTCACACCATTCAGAGACTTTTCTCTCTCTACTCTCTGCTTCTGCAAGCTTCCCCTAAAAGAGTCACTTTGTCAGAATTGATTTTCTTACTGTATTTTATCTGCTCCTACCATTTCTGTAACTTCAGTGTATGCATTTCATTACGCCTTCCCTGTAAAATAATTCTGCTCACATACACATCGAATTCGTTTGCCAGCTCTGTAGATTATAACCAGACACATATAAAACGTTTTGGACAACTAAAAATGGAAATGAGAGGCATTGGCGATATGAAACGAATTATTTAAAGCAACAGCTTTATGTCGTGTGAGTTTTGAAGCACTGCTAACCCAGTACAAGGCATCTCTTCTGTTCGGAGCCGCATCGCTGCTGGGCGTGCGTGTGTACACATGTAAGAGAGTCGTGGCACCACGCCATAGAAACCCCACGTCCCTTTAAAGCACAGAGGGAAACCTGTAATGGACGTTTTCTTTCGGCGTTTCTAGCAACAAAGGAACCAGGAAGAGGTACCGAAAGAAAGAAACCCATCCAATACGACCCGGCTGGGAGAGGCTCCGCAGCGTGCGAGCGTTCCGTTCCCCCGCTGCGCGCTGCCTCGGTGGGCACCCGTGAACCGGGAGTGCGCCAGTGACACCATGCCGGCCCCCGCCGGCTGCGCGGCTCAGCCCAGCCCAGCCCAGCCCAGCCCGCAGCGTCCCTGCCGAGCAGCGTCCCCGCAGTGAGAGTTTATTAGCCTGTGGACGCGGAGTAGCGATGTCGCCGTTTGCAAAACCGACTGCAGGGAGAGCGAAAGCGGGCTGTGCAGAGCCCCTCCCGGGGCACCGGCGTGGCCACGGGGGAGGGCGGGGAACGGCAACTTTGGGGATCGCGGTCGGGAAAAGGCAGGCTTCGGTGTTGTTTGGTTTTATTTTGTTTTCCTCCCAGTGAAATGAATTCTCGGCTTATTTGCATCAGCCGAATTTGTTTTGAGTAATTTGCCTGTTAGCAGTGTTATGCAAATGTTAGCAAGCTATTTAAAGGGAAAAAAAAAACACCCGTGTGTTCTCACAGCGCCGGGGAAATCCTATGTCCCTTTGCATTAGCGAGATGAGATCACAGCGATTACTCACCTGCCTGGCCTCTCCTACACCCTTGAGCAAACGCACAGCACTGTCTTCCCCAGCCCAACCTTAAACACTCGGCAAACATGGCCGATTTAAACAAATCAAAAGTGGAAGAGCTTCTGATGTAGTCACGGGCTTACAGAAACTGTGTCATTCTGTCACCGGGATCACTGAAAGAGAAACACGAAATCGGATATTAAGGCGGGATCCCCCCGTTTGCCTCAGCAGCCGGAGCGCACGGGAATCCCACCGACAGCCTCGGTGGCAGTACGCCGCGCAGTCGTCACGGAGGCAAAGCGGAGAGAGCCGCGGGTTTACACACACTCCCGAAAACGAGACATTTGAACTTTGAAAGCCCAGCCAGGGAAAAAAACAAACCAAAAAACCGAAACCCAACAAAACCAAAAACCACACACCACCGCCGCCCCCCGTCATTGTGCATGCGCTTCCTGGCCGCGTTTTCGCGGCGGAGGAGCTGCGGCGCGGGCTGGGGGGAAGGGGGAGGGGGAGGGGAGGGGGGGGGGGGGGGGGGGAGGGGGAGGGGGAGGGGGAGGAGGAGGAGGAGGAGGAGGAGGAGGAGGAGGAGGAGGAGGAGGGCGAGGGCGCGATCTGGCGTTCAAGTTTCCAAACATAGCCGGCAGCGCGGGCTGCCCGCGCGCCCCGCCGTGCCCCGCCGCGCTCCAGCTGCCGGCCTCGCAGGGGAGGGCGCGGGCAGGGCGCCGGGCATGCGCGCCCCGCGCAACAAGTGGGCTCGGCGCCGCCAGCCGGGGCGAAGGGAGCGGGGGCGGGCGCTCGACTGTGACGCGAGGCCCCGCCCGGGTGCAACCGAGCCGAGCCGAGCCGAGCCGAGCTGAGCCGGGAGCGCGGCGCGGAGGAGGGGAGGGGCGGCGCGGCGCGGGGGGAGCGCGGCGCGGAGGAGGGGGCGCGCAGGCACACGCGGCGGCGCGCAGCACCCCGCGCTCGGACTGCGAGCAGCGGCGACGATGTGAGTGAGGAGCAGGCGGCGCCGCTCGCCACGCTGCTGCCGCCGCTGCCCCTGGGCCGGTACCGCTCTGCCGGCGCTCGGGAAAGCCGCAGCCGGGACCGGACAGCTCCGTGTGGGCGTCCCTCTTTCGCTTGCGGCGGTGGATCGGCACGTACCGAAGTGCGAGCTCGCGAGGCAGCCGCGGCGGGTGGAAGGTGACCCCCCCATCTTCCTCCGTGCACCTCCGCCTCCTCCCGGAGGAGGAGCAGCAGCAGCGGAGAGCTAGAGAGCGCAGGGAAACAGAAGCGGCTAGAAGGCGACCCCCACCCAGCCCCCCGGAGGAGCAGTAGAAGCGTTTCCCACCCCACCGGGGCAGCAGCGGCAGGACCAGGTAGAAGAAGCTCTCTCCCTGCAGCAAGGAGCGAGCTGAAAGCAGACGATCCCCCTGCTGAAACGGGCAACAGGATCAGGTACGGAGAGCCACCCCCCGTGCAGCCCGGGGGGAAGACTGAGCCAGCCCCTACCCCGGCGGCAGCGACAGCAGCTCCCCGGCCAGCAGCACCATGTCCGCCGCGCAGGTGTCGTCGTCCCGGAGACAGTCATGCTACCTGTGCGACTTGCCCCGCATGCCCTGGGCCATGATCTGGGACTTCACGGAGCCCGTCTGCCGGGGCTGCGTCAACTACGAGGGCGCTGACCGCATCGAGTTCGTGATCGAGACGGCCCGGCAATTGAAACGGGCACACGGCTGCTTCCAGGATGGCCGCTCCCCGGGCCCCCCGCCGCCGGTCGGCGTCAAGGCAGTGCCTCTCTCCGCCAAAGAAGCGGCGGCGGCGGCGGCGGCCCAGCAGCAGCTCAACCATGTGGATGCCTCCTCCAAGGCAGCGTCGGCGGGACTGACCCAGTCCAGCCTGGACCGCTACGGTCTCAGCGCCGCCGCGGCGGAGCAGCGCAGCCGCTTCGAGTACCCGCCGCCACCGGGCAGCCTGGGCAGCAGCCATGGCACGCGCCTGCCCAATGGGCTGGGGGGCCCAACGGCTTCCCCAAGCCGCCTGAGGACGGGCCACCGGAGCTGAACCGGCAGAGCCCCAACTCCTCCTCCTCCTCTTCCTCCTCCCGCCGCGGGGCGCACGGGGGGCTGGTGTCCGGCCTGCCTCCGGGGGCCGCCGGCGCCCAGATGAACGTGCCGCCCAACTTGCTGCCGCAGACCTTGCTCAACGGGCCCGCCGCCTCCGGTGTGTCGCTGCCCCCGCCGCACGGGGGCTTGAGCGGCCGCGGTGGCGGGGGTCCTTCAGCTCCCTCCGCCTCCTCCCAAGGGGGCACCTGCGGCAGCGGCGCTGGGGGAGGCGGCAGCTCGTCCTCCGAGGCCTGCGGCAAGCGGCCGGGCTCGGTGTCCAGCAGCGACCAAGAGCGGGAGCTGAAGGAGAAGCAGCGCAACGCGGAGGCGCTGGCCGAGCTTAGCGAGAGCTTGCGGAACCGGGCCGAGGAGTGGGCCAGCAAGCCCAAGATCGTGAGGGACACGCTGCTCACTCTGGCCGGCTGCACCCCCTACGAGGTGCGTTTCAAGAAGGATCACGCCCTGCTGGGCCGCGTCTTTGCCTTCGACGCCGTCTCCAAGCCGGGAATGGACTATGAGTTGAAGCTGTTCATCGAGTACCCCAGCGGCTCTGGCACCGTCTTCTCCAGCGCCTCTGGCGTGGCCAAGCAGATGTACCAGGACTGCATGAAGGACTTCGGCCGCGGCCTCTCCTCGGGCTTCAAGTACCTGGAGTACGAGAAGAAGCACGGCTCCGGGGACTGGCGGCTCCTGGGGGACCTGCTGCCCGAGTCCGTGCGCTTCTTCAAGGAGCTGGTGGGTGCCGACATGCTGCCGCAGCCCTACCTGGACGCCAGCTGCCCCATGCTGCCCACGGCTCTGGTGAGTCTCCCGAGGCCGGGGGCCGGGGCCGGCGGGGCGCAGGGCACGGCTGCCGCCTCTAGGGGACCCGGCGGCGGTGGCGGCGGCGGCGGCGGGGCGATGCGCAAGAGGAAAGCCTCTCCCGAGCCCTCGGACTCGGCCGAGGGGGCTCTGAAGCTCAGCGACGAGCAGCAGCGGCAGCAGTGGATGGCCAGCCAGAGCGAAGCGCTTAAGCTCACCATGTCGGCCGGGGGCTTCGGGGCGGTGCATGGCGCGGGACCCCCGCCGCCGCCGCCGCCGCCCCTCGGGCCTCACTCCAACCGGACCACGCCGCCCGAGTCCGCTCCCCAGAACGGACAGTCCCCCATGGCCGCACTCATGTCGGTGGCCGACACGCTGGGCAATGCCCACTCGCCCAAGGACGGCAGCTCGGTGCACTCCACCACATCCACCCGCAGGAACAGCAGTAGCCCCGTGTCGCCGGCCTCGGTGCCGGGCCAGCGTCGCCTGGCCTCCCGCAACGGGGACATGAACCTGCAAGTGGCCCCTCCTCCCCCCAGCGCCCACCCCGCCATGGACCAAGTGCATCCCCAAAACATTCCGGACTCCCCCATGGCCAACAGCGGGCCCCTGTGCTGCACCATTTGCCACGAACGCTTGGAGGACACCCACTTTGTTCAGTGCCCCTCTGTGCCCAGCCACAAGTTCTGCTTCCCTTGTTCCAGAGAGAGCATCAAGGCCCAAGGGGCAACTGGCGAAGTCTACTGCCCCAGCGGAGAGAAATGCCCCCTAGTCGGTTCCAATGTGCCTTGGGCATTTATGCAGGGCGAGATCGCGACCATTTTAGCTGGGGACGTTAAAGTGAAAAAGGAGAGAGACCCTTGAGTAGGAAATCCAATCCCTTCAGACTCCTGAAGATGTAGAATTGTGAATATAACAAACTGCAAAAGTTAGTCTTATGTATAGACATTATTTTCGTCGTATGTTTCTATATTTTGAAACAAAGGTATGTACTCTTCTTCATTTGAAGGATAGAGCTGGTTTTTGTTAAACAGAATATAATATTGTTTGGTTACTACATAATACCTGTTCTCATTTCTTTGGCAGTGTGTTGGCTAGGTACAAAGTTAATAGCCCTTAGCGATTACCTGCTGCTGGTGTGTATTTTTGTAAATGTATGCACTTCTCTGAAAGAAGAAAAACAAAAAAAAGAAAAAAAATTTTTTTTTGCCAAGGCCAGTGTTGATGCCTAAAAAAATTGCTACAAAAATGGTGACAGCTTATGTTTTACAAGCCCTGAGTGTTAGTCTTTCACTTTATTTTTTTTTTGTTTTGTTTTGTTTTTTTGTTTGCAAAACGGTGGGGTGGCTCTGGGGGGAGGGTGTTTTTTGTTGCAAGTTTGTAAGGAAAATGTTTCAGTTTGTTTCTATTGATCTGAACGTTTTTAATCTTCATGTGTTTTTTGTTTTTGCTTTTATTGATGCACGGATGCTTTTGAACAGTAGAGCAAAATGCTGTACATGAAAAACATGCTCTGTTTGTCCTTTATACATTTCTGTAGTTAACAGAACACTGTAATGTGCCTTGGAGCTTAGTAAATTGTAATAAATTCAATTGATATTAATACTTCTGGAGTAGCAAGTTTTCTTTTTCTCAGAGCTTAGGCAGCATGCACAAGCCATGTTGCCTTTTTTTAAGTCTCCATTATACCAAGAGCCTGCAGCTCATTGTGATAATTGTGGCAGTTGTACGCACATTTTCACATCTATGTAGTAAGATGATGATGCTGATGTTTTTATCAAAGTTATCTCCATCTTGGCACTGTGCCTATTTACATTTCACCTTTAATGTTGCAGTAACAGTTGCTGACTAAGCATTTTCTATTTACTGTTTCTGCATCTCATTTCCTCCTCCCTTCTCCCCCCCCCCAAGCTTCTCCAGCTGCAAACAGTGTTTGCAATACAGGATGCATCCATTGCCTGCGCAATTTAATATAAGCCTTGAGATCTGAAATGAAAGCTTTCTTTCACGAAAAAAACCCCAAATGCAAAAAAGAACCCAAACCAAAATGCAAAAGTCAGTAGTATCACATGCTTGGTAATTTTAGCTGATTTTAAGAGTGGTCGTTGAAGCTCTAGATTAGCCATAGACTCTTGGTAAGGCAGGACTGTAAGTTCAGCACAGCACAAAAAAGGGTAGTGGGAAATAACAGCTTCTACAGTTGGTGTTGCAGCTGGTGGGTAGCTCCCCATTTAGGCAATGACTTTTCATAACTGAGTTGGTGAATGGTTCAGGGCGTGGTGTGTTTCCAGGTTAGGAAGCTTCCTTAAAGCACTGAAGTGAAATGCTTTCCTTTTGGCAACGATCATATGTGATTATTTGTATAATTAGCTATTTTATGTGACACTGGCATTTTCTGGTGATTGGGGAGCAGTGCAATACCTGTGAGGTGATCAACAGGCAAACTAAATACACAGGCCTCACTGGCTAGAAAATGCAAACAAACCTAATGTGAACTTTGTCCTTCCCAGTGAGGCAAACGGAGGGAAGATAGAAAATGTGAAACAAAAACAACAACCTTCACAGTTTGACCAATAGAACACAGAGCTCTTCCAAATGCAAGTGTCACAGGTTATGAGCTCTGAGTTTTACTGAGTATTAAGGAGCCTCACCCTCTAAACCCCCATAATTGTATAAAGATGTACTTCTTAAAAGACTAGATGGCTTGTGGTACCTGCTTGCTCTTAATTTGTATTCCTGGTGGAAAGGATGGTAGAAATTTTGAGACTGTATGCTTACTGTGCCTTCAAATCTTTACTCTCTTGTGTAGGTACATGCTCGGGCTGTTTTGTGTCTCTGTGTGTGTGTGTATGGTTTTGAGATCCAGGTTTTAGCATCACTGTATCTCTGGTCTCAGACAATGATTTTGTGTACATACGTACTACCTTTTTTTTCCTGCCAAGTGATAATACTGGTGCTTAAAAGATTTCAGATCATACTGTTCTTATGTAATGAGATTGGAAAAAATGCAGAAAAAATTATGGTTTTAGTTAATTATTATGCATAACGTATAGGTTTTCAGTTAATTATTGTATCCAACCAATATGGTTTTTTAGAGTATATATTTGTACTGATCCTACCTTGTATTTATTTCTATGTATGTAGATCCCACACAGCAGTTTCTAAATCAAGAGACAGGGGGACTAACGTGTGAGTTCATGACTAGCAGAGAGTAAAAAACTGAACACATGGATGAAATTCAGGCTTAAATCAAATGAGGAGAGAAGTAATATTCATGTGTGAATTACACCTGCCATTAAAAGAACTACTGGCTAGTCAACATTGAATTATGTCACACAAGCGTGAATACCCTGATATATTTAAACAGAGCCACTCCTGTAATCTTGAAATCAGTCATCAGTAGTTGGAGTTAGAGCCCTGTTCGGTGGATTTCTTTAAGGGCAGAGAGAGCATTCCTGAAAAGCTCTCATCAGTCAGAAACTCAGCAGTTTGGTTTTTAGCAGGCAAAGGAAAGGTAAGGGACAGTGGACATAGGTGGAAAATAAGCTTGAAGTGAACTGTAATACTGGAGTTAATTAAAGTTAACCATAGCTACGGGGCGTTTGTTGTATGGACCTTTTTTTGTAACCATGTGACCTTTTCTTTTACTCTGGCTCATTAAGCAGCCAGTCTGGGCATATTAGCCAGCATTTCTTTGAACCCAGTCCATAGGTTTTTCTGTTTCTGAAGATGTCCACAGCTGACAAACAAGCGGTAACCTTTTGAGGAGGAGGAGGTGAAGGGAGCTGCTGAGCAAGTCAGAGATTCAGCTGATTTCTGTATTTTACAGTAATGCTCCCCGCCCCCATATTTGCCAGTTATTTAAGGTAAAGCCCAATGTTTGCTTGAATAAATTGTGTAAGTGAATTTATTTTTTCAGGTGGTCATTTGTTGTGCTCTCATTCCTTCTTGTAGTGGGGAAGTATTTAAATGGTTTATTTTCCCAAGGAGAGTTGGCGTGTTGTTTTTTTTCCCCAGTTAGATTATTCTCGACATTTCTTTTAATAGCCTTGTAGCCTATTTTCTAAGAAATGGGTTAGAACATGTGTGTCACTGGATGTTTGTTTTTCAAGCGTTGGCAGCTCTGTGTGAGTTGGAGATGGAAATGTTTGTGCAGTGAAGAGATGCTGTGTCCATTTGGGGGAAATACTACACGGTTCCATCAGGAGCTCAAGTTCGCCAGTGCTAACTCGTGTCATTTAGTACAAACCTTGTTATCTTTTTTATTTGCTTAGCAATGTTGTGCAGATGAGTATGTTCTTCCCCCTGCCAGCCCTTTAACATTTGAGCTCCAAACAAGTCAGGACTAACATTGTTTTGAAACTGCAATCTCTTCAAATAGGCTGGCTGCCAGCATAGCTTTGCAGAGCTGCAGCAGTCACTGGAAAAAGGGTTGTCTTTGCTTCTTTACGTGTCTTGCGAGCTGAGTTTTTCTTCCCCTCAAGGGAAAGGGCTTTGTCTCCTCAGAGCTCTCAGGTTCCCAGCTTACTATGCACAGTAGTTGCTTTGCAGCTTTGCTCTTCCCTAGGTTCTGCCTTTTTTTTTTCTTTTTTTTTTTTTTTGTGTGGTATGCAGCCATTCTCCATTCATAGTGCAATGATTTTGTTGTGCATTAGCAGCCTCTTTCTCTGCCGAAGTGGCACGTCCTGTAGATGTGCAGCAGAGTACTGAACTGTCACTATAATGCTGACTCTTGTAAGGCTATTCTTGAAGCAGAACAGCTTCCCCCTTGGCATTCAGCCATCAGAATTCATTACAGCATGCATTTTCTACCCAAAACATAGCTCTGTACCTACACAGTTGTCCTTAGAACCATCCCTTGGAAGACACAGAGGGCAGAGTTACACCCTCCTGCACAAAAATAGGCATTGCTGGGTTGACTTTCAGTGACTGAAAACCATGTACTGAGCTTTCATTGCTTCAGCCCTTGCCTTAAAACCTGTAAAGCAGACTGGGAAGGGGAATGCCTCTGCTGATGGGATAATGTGAAAAGAACCGGAGACGAGGTCTTTTCCCTGGTGTATGTTTTAAAAGAAGGATTAGGTGTATGTACACTGAGTGAGGCTACTACTGGGCTCCTCTGATGAGGCGTCCAAACATCTCCCGCTCCACGTGCTTGCCATAGGGCAGCCCAGCCCCTGCTGCCAGCCCTGACTGGGAAGCTCTGCGGGAACCCAGCTCTTTTCCCTGGGAACAGGCTCACCTACATCCGTGAGAAGAAACATGGGAGATTACGTGTCATTTCAATTTCTGACAGCAAACCCACTCGCTTTCAGCCATTCAGGGAACTGAACAGCGAAAAGCAGAAGGAAGCAGTTAGACATGTGAATGGGAGGAGGAGGATGCTCCTCACCAGTCTGTCCGGCCAGTACAGTCTCTTGACTGGTTGGACTGGCTGAGCTACTCAGGGCTAGGTAGGTTCAAGATTGCAGTCTGACTACTGTGCTTGGCTGCATGAAATGAACCTTGCTGGTATCCCTGTGTATTGCTAACAGTGGCTGCAGCTACCCTGAAGTGTCCTTCTCTCTCCTCTCTCGCTGACGCACAGCCGCAGAGCTCTGCTTGCTGCTGGGCTGAGATTGCATTCCCCTCGCTGCTGTGCGCCTTGCCTTCCCAATGCGCCCTTGTAAGGTTATTTGGAGGCGGTGGGAGCAGGGCTGGAGGTGAGGAAGGTCAAGCTTCTTAGGTTTCAGCTGATTTGGCATCCGCTCACAGCCCTCCCCCCATAGCCCTGTACAGCCATATGCACTCGCTGCTGCTTTATGACCCTTTGCAGAGAAACCTCAAAGATGTGAGCTGCTGTCGAATAGCCACTTATTTTCAGGCAAACAGCCCCTTCCCACTCTGACGAGCTTTAGCAGTGAGAAGACGGGTTTTTTCTTCTTCCCCAGAGAGAGCTGTAATGGTTAGCTGCCGATTTCTTTCTGGCTCCATCGGTGTGCCAGGGCCACCAGCTTCCCCGAGCCAGCCTCACTGGGGTCTTTTCCTCTATTTTTTGGCCAGTGCAGAGGCCCTTTGCTTTGTTCAGTGCTCTGTGAGCGGAGGTTGAGCCTGGCGACTTCACAGCAGCACGGAGCGGCTTGGCACGGCTGCGGCATGGCAGCTCGGGCAGGGACTGGGAGGCGGTGAACCGAGCCGAGCTGAACTGAACCGGGCTGAACCGAACTAGGCTGGGCAGAGCAAGAGAGGGGGCACCGGGCTGCCACGGCATGTAATTGCCGCTGGCCTGGGCCCGGCCTAGACGGCCATGTGATACCCTGCCTGCCTTCCCCGCCCGCCCGCCTGCCTGCCTCCGCGCTGGGAATGGGAATGGGGACATGAAACATGTCTGTGCAGCTTCAAGGAGCCGAGCAGAATTCCCCACTGTCATCATCCTCCTCCTCCCCTCCCTCCCTGCAGGCTGCCAGAGGGGAGGGCTGATTACAGCTCCGCTATTGTTCAAGTAACCTACAAATGGATTTGCATGGAGGCAGGTTGGGAGGGGCAGAGGGGTGGGATTTATTAGCAGCAGCTAAATTCGTCGGGATTACTATTAGGCTGAGAGCTTCTCAATGGGAATGATCCCTGGGTGAGCAGTGGGGTGGAGGGGAGGGACTGGAAAGCTCCTTTTCTGCAAATAGGTGAAGGGGTGTCTGGCTCCAGCCGAGGAGGGGAGGCAGGCAGGGTGCAGCTGGCTGGGCACGGCGCTTCACCTCGGTTTAAACTGTAACCCTCTATTCCGAGCACGCAGCTCCTGGCAGCGCCGCTCATACCAAAGCCTTGACTCAGGGTTATCTGCATGCTGGGTAATAAGCAGCGTCACCAGAGGAATGTGCAGAGAAAGCAGCCATGCTGCTGCAAGCCTCCGCTCGCTCCTCAGGCAAACCACTGATTTAGCAGCCTGTTTCTGCCTCTGGGCTGCCGAAGACTGGCTAGAGGTGGGGGCTTCTCCCGGGGCAAGGGCTTCTCCCGGGGCGAGGGCAACCCCAAGTCTGTTTTGAAGCCAAGACAGTGTTTTACCCTTTCATAAGTGTTTGGGGTTTTGTTTTGGTTTGGTTTGGTTTTTGTTTTTTTTTTTTCCAAAGCTGGCTTGGGAAATTGCTAACCATAACTGAGGGCTGTGCCCAGGAAAGGGTGAAGTTAGTCCTCAAGTCACTATGTCCGTTTATCCGTTTTTCCAGATGGGTAGTCTGAAGTGTTTCGGCCAACGTCACATGGCAAACGCCTATCTGAATGAGAAAGACTGTGGCCTTTGGTTACTGCGCCAACTGCTAGTCTCCCTTCCTCTGGGATAAAATCATGTTGTTCTAACAACTGTGTACAGCTGAACTTAAAGTCACTTGTATGACACAGGTGTTTGGGAACAGCAGTGTTCAGTGCCAGGACGTTTGCCTGTAGCCTCTGTCCTCCGTTCAGATAGCTCCAAGGCTGGAAGCTGTTGCTGTTCTTGTTGATGCAACATACCAAGGGCTGAGGTGAAGGAGAGTGCAGACCTGTGTGTCAGAGGTAGGAGCTCCCCTTTGGCTATGATGGAAAGCACAGCATATCCAAATCAAAGACAGGAGGGGGTTGATTTGAATTGCTGTATTCCAGACCTATCTGAGGCAATCTCTTCGCTGACAAGAGACAAGATCATAGCGTAGCCCAGGCTTTTATTTGAACGTGTCCTGGCTGGCATACAGTTAGGGTAAGGACAACAAGCTTTTGTAGGTTTGGTTTGTGTTGGAGCTAGGGGCAGAACTAGGGAGTGAGTGGGAAGCCTGAATATCTGGTCTGCTACTGAAAAATATAGGCCACCAACTTGAAGATGATGCAGGCTTACTTGATCTAGCTTGATGTGCTTAGACATTTTCTCTTAGAACTCTCTTCCTTAGTGTCTGTAAATCATTTCTGTAAAACAAAAAGGGAAGGTACCAAACATCTAGGATTAAAACAACTGAAATAGCTCTCGTCTTTCTGCACCAGTAAATTTTGGAGTATTTTTTTATTATTTGCCCAGTATTGTTGATGTGCTTCACTTCCTGTTACATATAAGATAATTCCTCTCTGAAAAACTCAGACTGCACTGATAAGAAAGGCCAGTTGGTGCATCTATTTCATCCCACCTCCTTCAGTGAAAGATTATACCATGTATCTTATCAAAAGGATGCAGCCTTTCAAGAGCTGTACCTTGGTTAGTGTACACACTCAGTTTTGGCAAACATTTGCTGTGGCTTTGAGTGGTTCCATCCTGTCCCCCCCCCTTTCCTGCAGTCAATTCTTCTGTTCATCCAACTGTACTCATTCAGCTGTGCTCACTGCATCATTTCTGCTGGAGGGGAGGCAGCAAGAGGTATAGCCATCAGGGATAGCATCAGTTGTATGATCCATGGACATGTAGTCACATTCTGCTAACAAGGACCTGCAGCCTAAGATAGATTCATTAGTCAGCGTCCTTGATAGGATGTCTAGTGGCTTGTGTGACAGTTAATACCAGGAAATGATGCAGAAATTCTCATGCTCTTGTGTACCTGTCTTTCCTCATGCTAGAAGAGAGATGACAGCATTTCTTTAGAACTTCACTGCACATGCTTAATACAAAGAACAGCTCCTTTTGGCTTTTTGCATGATTAGCTGCAGCTCTCTGCTGAGATCGTCCTTGTTCTGATGGCTGGATTTTTACAGTAGCGTGTTGTGCATATTTTGCAAGTTACAGCTTGAAACTTCCTCCTCATGGAAGGTTCTGTCATTTGCAGGAACCCCACCCTGCTTTCCCTTGAAGATGTGCAATCCCAGGCTGTGTTTGAGCATGCCTGGGGAGGCAGGTGCAGCCTGGCTGGATCCTCAACATTACCTACAAATAAACACTGTTTAAAAAAATTGGACTAATAAGAACATTCAAGAAATAATCAGGACAGGTTTTGCTCTATAGTACTTGTTCTGCGCTTTTCTGATCCACTCTCCCTCTGAGTTATAACCCAGAATATACGACATGATCACGTTGCCATGGAAATTAATTACAACATAACTCTATAGAACTGTATCACAGTAACAGTTGTTAATAGCACCTTCCTTGAAAACAACATCAGGTTAAAGTCACTCAATCCTCCCCCTTTCAATTTCCTTCCTGCTTTGCAAACATGAAGTTATATAAAATAAAAGATTTATTTGCTAATGTTTTAAGGAAAAAAATTCTTCCGGCACAGAGCACATGAATACAGTTGTATTCTTCCTTACTCGCCCAGCACTTATATAGCCATTCAAGTCTGTCCTTTAGCCCAGAAACAATGGCAAATGCTTAAGACAGTACAAATTCTTCAAATCTTAAAAACCAGGGGACCAGACCAGAGCAAGGTTATTTCTCTGCTCAAAGCAGGCCCTTGGTGCTCATATTGCAGTCTAAGTCTGTGGGAACTGCAGGCTGTCACCTGCTACACAGTTTCCTCCCCAGATGAGCTCTTTATAGAGTCACCTGATTCCTCCCAGCACTGTGAGAGTCACCATATGACTTGCTGTAAGCATTTAAGGGATCAATCCTCAGCAGCGCATACGCGATTACCCTCAGGGTCTTGTCCAAACTAGTTCTACGGTTTGATGGGGACCTATCTTACTACCACACAGACTTCTCAATGATGTTCTATTTCAGGGTTCTCAAGTCTGCATTCTGATACACCAGCTTTCCTTGATGCTTAAAAATGTCTGGGCCTGAGTAGCTCCTTTTACTAAGGTTCTTAAGCTTTTTTTGCTGTTGTTCCCTAAGGAACCCCGGCAATGCAGTCGCCAGACTTCATTTGATTTTTCATTTGGCCAACAGTGGAGGTCCCACACAATTTGAGACCATTTGGTTTCAATTCAACATTTAACCCCTCATTCACTTCTCAAGGCTTTCTCTGGGTGCCTCATGTGGGAAGCTGCTATTTGAAGAGAGACCTCCACCCATGGCTCAGATGGCACATGACACGTGTCTGGCTGTGGTGGGCACATATCTGTATATGCTCCAATTAACAATCCCCCAAGTTTGCATGACAGCTGCATATTATTGGAGTTTCCCTCCTCTCAGGAGGACCTTCTGTAAGCTGATGGGCTAGTAGTTCTTCTAATGCTTTTCTACAAGCTACAAGTCTTCCTTGCCTTTAGTAGCAGAATGCTGTAGTTTATCACATGAATTCGTCCCCTCCACCTCTGTTTCCTCCCATCATGTTACTTGCAGAGGAGTACCCAGAGCGGCAATCAATTCAGGCTGTAGCAGGAGCTCCTGCAGATGCCATTCCAAGGCTGACATTCTGATCTCTGAACATACAGAAGTGCCATTCCCTGGCTGTTTGGTCATTCCCCATGAATGTTCTGCAGCCCAGATGCAATGACAGTATGCCTCCGGAGGCAGTCTCAGCCAGGCCAGACCAAAAGCCAAGTAACAATCTCTATGCTTTGTGACCCCCTCTCACTGGGGATGTTCTCTGTAGCTACTCAATTTTAACCCTCCACACCAGCAGCACCAGGCATTCAGAGATGGGGATGGGCATTTGAGGACAATTCAGCTCCATCAGTGCGGAGCTAAGCCACCCCGAACTTCCTTCTGCCCTTCCAGCAGCACTCCCCAGGCTGAGGTCAGCACTCATTGCAGCTCTCTCTCCTGCTGAGGTGCAAGCTGCAGTTCCTGTTGCTTTTGTTGACTCTGCAGGAGAAGTGCCTGACCTGCTGCCAGGTTTTCAGCAGCAGATAAACATTTCTGTCTTTTCCCCTCACAACAGAAGAATCCGTTGGGATATATCTATGTATTGGTTTTGCCATTATCTTTTATGTAGCTGCTCTAGTTTTCTCTTAATGATGACAGTCCATTTGCCTGTCAACATGCTTCCTGATGCACAAGCTTCTGGTCTACTTTCCTGAAGGATTATCCTGTCTCAGGGTCCCAAGTGCATTCAGTCAGCAGACTGTCCTCCTTTGAGTACATAGCTAGAGGGGCCTGTTTGCCACGGCAAGACAAACCACATAAACTTGCCCGTTTCATTTGGTCCCGCTACAGGCTCCTCTCTGTAATTCCTCCAGCTCCTTCCCCGCTGAGTCTGATAACCTTACACAGCTGGTTTGCTCTGGGGCTGTGGGTCCTTAAAGAGGCAGGTTACACTTAGCACTTTGCTTGCAGATACATCAAGGAAGCTTGTGTGTGTGGTATGCATCTCCTATAGAACACTTTTTTCATCTTTGGGAAGTTGTGAGGATAAGCTAGGTATGTATGATGAACGTGAACCCTGAAGGCCCCAGGTCCTGTCATAGAATTGTTATTTATCTGGAAGCGTGGCTGACACTAGGCTGGGAACGAAGTACACCTTACCTGGGACAGAACAATCACAGGGTTTTCTTACCTCCATAGCCCGAAATACATATTCCTTACAGATACTTTTACATTCTTGGCCTGCATGGCTTTCCAGTGCCTCTCACAAATTCTTGAGCTTACAGAGGTGGTGCTGACTTGCTACTCTATTTATTTCCTCATAGAAATGAAATTGATGAGTGTGGGAAGGGATGGTTGCTGTCAGAAAAGATCAAGAAGTGGAAATGTACCTCTTTTGGGACATGTGTCAAGGAGATCTGGAGACCCTTAGCCTGAAATGGAGGATGAACTAAGAACAAGTTCCAGAGCCCAAGGCAAGAAAGCAAAACTAGACAAGCTCTATCCTTCAGCAGGCAGGGATGAAAAAGAGAGGGAGACACACAGAGTTTTCTCATTTTAAATGCTTTGGAGATGCTCTGAAGCTGTTTTGACGGACAGACAAAAAAGAGCCTAATGGTTGCACAGTTATGAGCAGCAAAACTTTGCAGAGCAGCAAAGGCACTGGAAATAAAATAAGAGGACTGACCAATAGGTCATGAGGTGAATAGTCCTTGATTGCCAATTTGTCCATGAATAAGAAACAATGAGAAGTTCCTGAAATGAGAGGCAACAGATAATCAACAGTGAGGTTGTTACAAAATGTCAAATATCTTGATGGTCTTTATTGTTATTTTCTTGTATCAGCCAAAGATGTGCAACATCCTTTGTAGAAGGTATAAACATGGTCTTTTCAGAAATACTTACAGTCTAAATAGTAAAGGAGAAGAAACAAGAACAGACGTCAAAAAGCTTGAAAGTGCTGTTTGAGCATTAAAAAACCAAGCCAGCATGTCTTGGCACACTTTTGATAGATGAACAAGCCAGATAGTAGCAGGTGAAATGTATAGCATATGCAGTTGCTCGTGCTGTGAGAAAGCCATTTTCCTCAGGATTCTGGCTAGCTGTAAATTGAAGGTACCAGAATATTTGGGGGAAGACCTGATTGGCACTGGATAACTTACTGGAAGCTCATCTCTGTAAAATGGGTGCCTTTGATCGGAAAGCAAAGAGCAGCACGCACAAGGAATGAAAAGTTGAACGCTATGCAGAGCTTTCTACCGCCAGTATAGGAACCAAAATCTGCCCTTATCTCAAAGAGCATTGGTGACCCCATCTTAAAAATGATAATGAACTGCTTAAAGGTGTTTGGAGAGAAGCCCATGAGAACAGTTAGAGACATGCAAAAATGTCTCGCACCACAGCAGAAATGCAGTTAGTGTTTATTTGTTCTACAGCTAAACCCCCTTAGTATGCATAAGGCTTTGTAGACAAATAGGACAGGTCTGTGCCTGAGGAGTTTCCCTTCCGAGCAAGACAGAGCACAGCAAAGGGAAGCACACCAAAAGAAGTGTGTTGGTGCATGTGCAGAGCAGTGAGGTAGTAGAAGGCAGAGAGAGCCACCGGAGAGGAGAGGTCAGGGTCAAGGGTGTCACCAGAGCTCTCCCAGGGTATGCACTTACCTACCAGCAAGGCAGGTCCCTCTAGCATTACTGTGCCAAGGGAAAGCTTGTTGTTTCATTATCTGTGAGGTGTGACCTGTCTGCTTACAACTGCAGTCCTGTAAGAAACATCCTCCAGCCTCCACCGACTCTGTATTCACTGCCTTCTTTTTCTACGTATGCAGCTGCTTTTACAGCAGCTCCACATTTGTATGCATGGGAAAGCAGCTGGATTGCACAAACAGCAAAAGAAATTCTATGAATATCTGAATTCCAAAGCAAATTGTGGGGGCATCTGTATTGCAATGCCTTAATATTCACACAATCGAGCTTTATTGGTGCAAATTAATTTGAAGTCAAATTCTAAACGTGAAAAAGGTAGCACCGCACATTTTATTGTAAAATTCATGTTAAGTTACTAAACATGGTACAAAACTGGTATAATTTCATCCATGTAATTAGCTGGCACATCTGTAAACCTAGAAAAATGTTCATCACATAGACTGATCATTTTGAGTGATGGGAAATCTTGAGTATTTCCTAATCCAGTTGCAGCTAATTTCAGAACAGAAGAAAGTAATATTAATAGAATATGTTTTTGTTGCATATAAGTTGCTCAGTTCTAGCATTATGGATGCAAATCAGGTAATTTTGTACCTAATTGCCTGATTTGCATGCATAAATGTAGGTTGCACATGTGCAAATGATTTAATTCAAATTTAATATATGCCTAATATGTAGAGTAGCTGAAAACTTGAATCTATGTGCCTGAATCACTGAGAATTTTCACTTAAGAAAAGAGCAACATTTGTCACTAGTTTTGAAGGTCAGATGAAGTAGGTAGGGGGCTTTTTTGGATGATTTTGCAGGGGCAGTAACCCTAGGGCTGTGCCTTTTCATTGAAAAATGAGCTAGTGATGTGAATGCCCAGAGAGATAACTAAGGGATCCTGTTCCTTTAAATGCCATAAGAAAATCGCAGAAAAAATTGACACTTGCCAAGTGGAAAAAGACAGAATCACTCTGAAGGAAATGTGCCTTTCAAAATCTAAGATGGTTTAACAGACAATGAAACCCAAGATGAAAAGTGTAAAAATACCATGCTAAAATCTAAGTGCATTAAAAACTCTTTCAGGTAGTTTCATGGCTATGAAAGAAATTGGACTGACAGTTCTTGTGAATGAAGTTGTGTGACCTTAGGAGAAGGAGACCACAGGCAAGGGATAGAAAAGCTTCGTTTGTTCTGCTGTGCCACGTGTTTCACTTCTGATCTGGAAGAGAAGGAAAGTCTGGATCCAGAAGATTAGCAGAGAAAGAAAAAAATCAGGCTCAAGAGCCTGTTTCATTATGGGTCTCTGCGAGGAGCTCCCAGTACTGGGATCGGATGCGTTGTCACCAGCAGTTTTCATAATGATGTGGAAGGGCAGGGAGTGTCCCTGAGGAAGAGAAATAAAATTACCAGCAGCACTTTTTGCTGTGGTATCAGCTGTAGTCTAATAAACAGTGGTAGGCTGTTTTCTCCCTATTACTCAGAACTCCTCTGCAAGCTTTATTTGCATACACACGGGCGACAAATACTACTAAAATAAGCATGTAGAAAAATTAGAAGCAATTTGGAGGCACATATGGAGTCACAGTTCCAAATTTTCATTCACAGTAGTTTG
Organism: Hypotaenidia okinawae; assembly: GCA_027925045.1. Classification (NCBI taxonomy): domain Eukaryota; kingdom Metazoa; phylum Chordata; class Aves; order Gruiformes; family Rallidae; genus Hypotaenidia; species Hypotaenidia okinawae. The sequence continues at coordinate 44,043,734 of BSDF01000006.1, read as the reverse complement.
AAGTGCAAGCAGGGTCGAAACAGGTATGGTGTATGCTCCTTCACGCTGGCAAGAACTAGAAAGAGTTATGGCTGTAAATTAGAATTTGGCATAAAATACCTTTCTGTTGGTGTAAGTACAGGTTTGTCACAGCCCCGCTGACACGGGTGTGATATCAGATGGTTTCTGACCAGCATAGCTTTGCTGGTAAGGATTCCTAGTGTCAGTGTGTTTATGATGGCAAGCTCCGTGCTTTTATTGGAGTGGGTTATTTTACTTGAGAAAGAAGACAAGCTGGAGTAAATTCTACTTTCCATAAGAAGATAGGAGGGGAAGGGAAGGAGGGTTGCAAAGCACTTTTGCGTGGTGTGACTGGAAGCTGTGCTCTGCGTGGGGAGCCTTTGGACAGCCGAGGTTACAGCTCCTTTAAGTCTCCTCACCTAGTGAGTCTGCTCCTCACACCGCAGAAGCATGGCTCGCCTGTATAAGCTTCAACAACATGTGTAGTGCTTTCCCAGGGTACCTACCCCAGAGAAGGGCTCCCTACTGCAGGCTTCACTTTGAGCTCCTTTTTTTTTTTTTCTTGCTCCCAGGCATACAAACCGGTTTTGATGTAAATGAGAATCAAACTCACCTTTTTTCCTCCTGTTCTATCAGTGGGAGAGAGCCCTGCTTAACAGTGTCTTGCCTCTTTCTTTGTGTGCTAACCTCATCAGAGCAGCACACGCAGAGCTCTGTACAGAATAAATAAACCCAAATCCTGGGCTGTTTTCCCAGCTCACTCTCTGAGTGTTTAGCTAAAGCACAACTTCTCTTAGATTGGAGAGTTGCTCTGTTATTTGACTAAATACTGTTATTTCTGCTTATTTTCATTCCATCATAGAATAAAAAGTCATTTTCTATTTTCCAATTTTTCTGTAAGAGTGAGGAGCAATGCTGTTAGTCTTAGAGATTGAAGGTTTCTTCTTTTCCACTAAATGTATATAGCTTGGGTAATAATAACTTCCTCCTCTCCACAGCTTCCCATTCCCCCCGGTTTAGTGTTCAGCATTGATTCCATTCTTGATCTGAGCCTTTTACTTTGGGAGCTTTCTGCAACTGAGGCAATTACTGCCTGTTGCAATGCAGGGTTTTGTGGCAGGCAGCAGTTCTGTGAAACCGAACTGAAACTGCAAGCCCATCTCAGCAGCGCAGGGCACACAGAACAGCCTATTTCAGTGGCCACCTGCCGGGACAGAACTAAGACCTGGGGGAAGGGCACAGAGTCGGCACATCACATCCCGGGTTACTTGAACCATCACCCCTATGAAGGGGATGACACCGTAACTGTACTAGGACAGGACAGACTCATACCAGAATCCAAGAAGAGGAAAAGCATTTGCATTGTTAATCTTTCTGTTGTCACCTTGGCAATTATTTTAGCTTCTTGACTCAGATTTTATGTTGGTTCATAATATATTTTTGCAGAGATACAGCTTTCTCCTGGTTGTCTCTCCCCACCCTCCCTCCCCCCCCCCCTTTTTTTTTTGTAATCCCTGGTTGGCAGCTAAAGCAGTCTAACATTCTAACATTTCTATATAACTGATAAGAGAAACAATTGCCCAGGAGTGAATTGTTTCTTGAGTACATCCCTCCCCTTGGGTTAAATATAGGTTGCAGCATCCCAGTATAATGAAAAGATTGGAAAGCGTTTACGCAGCGGTGTAGTTTCTGCTTTGTAGTAATGGAGTAAAACATTCACAATTGTGAAAATTGTACCTGCAAAGACAAGTTTAGTCAGCCTCTGCCTTACTGTATTCAGTCCATATACTGAATTATTTCCCACTTAAATCAAATCCTCTAGCCTCTGTGTTTTATTGCCTTGTGATGTGCTGTTGGCTACAGCATGCTGGTTTATTATCTTAGCATGTGCACTGCGGTACTCAAACTGGTTTTGTACTACAGGATTGCACAGGGTGCTGGACCAGGAAAAAGACCAATCCTTTTGATTATAAAATATGGAAGCAAATCTGGAGAGGTTTTACTGCTACATAAAGTTAGATCTGTATTGTGATATGTGATTTAGAACCCATTTGCAGTTGCCATAAACTCTTTGCTTTGTAACCTGAAATTGTCTGTATCGCTAGGATAAAAATCATTGGATTCAGGTGGTTAAAATTCAAACTGTAAACTAAAGCCCACGAAACATTTAGCCTTTCTAATTCAAACACCATCCCCATATCTTTTCTACATATGCACATGTATGCACATGCATTCCTGATCTTGCATATACATTCACAAGCTAACACATTCAGGAGCTCACACACATTCAAAGGCGCTCTCGCAGGGAATGTGTTCTGCAGCATAGCTGGTACACAGGGTATTTTTGAAGACAGAACAAGATGACTGTAAATTGACACTTCCACCCACTAATGAAAAAGCGCCAAGAAAACCTCAGAGGAGAATGAGTTTTATAATTAATGCTGAACAATTTTCATTGACAAAGCAAAAAGAAGCAAGTGGATGGCTGATTTAAATGTTGAATGATTAATGCACGGAGAGGCGGCTGAGGAAAAAGACAAATTCAGGAGCAACTATGGAAATTTATGTATGAGAGAGTCAGCACCATATTCTGATCTCAGTTACACAGTTGTAAATCTGTTATCTTAATGGAAGTATTCAGCTTTTCTATTTGCATAGCATAAGTGAAAATAGAATTTAACCCAGAATGCGTTTGCGCTTGTGTATTTGCGTGACCGAAAGGGAAGAGATGTGTATGTCTGCATGTGATAAACTGCTAATGCAGGAGATTTTTTCTCTCTCTCTCGGTGAGAAACGTAGAGAATGAACGCGTGCGTGATTGTGTACGTGCGTGCCAGCTGTGGGGCTGCCTGAAAGTGAGTGGGAGGGTGAGAACGTGTTTGTTCCTAGACTCCCTGGTTGAGTGAAAATGGCTCCTGGAAATGCTGTTTCAGATTAGAGAGCGACGGCTGGAGAGGTGGAGATTTCATTACCTTCCTCTTTGTGTGATGTTTTGGAGCTGGTAATGTAAAAGCAGAGCTATAAATAATCCAGTCACAGCTGTGGTGTCCTCGAGATTTATAGTGCCTGCTAATGCCAGAATCTTTGGGGTGTTTCACTACGTAAAGCAAAATGAGAAACAGTCCCCCCTCAAACACCATGGCAGTGCAGACCTCACCTGCCTTTTCTCACGTGCCAGGCAAGGAGAAATTCCCCTTCTTACCAGACGCCCAGGTTTATTCCTAAATTTGTGCGTAACGCCCCACCACCATGTACAGTACGCTCTTTCCTCCTCGCCTTGCGGGCTGGGGCTGATCACCACCTGCCTTGGGTGTGTGTGCTGGGAAAGGAGTGTGTGGAGGTCACAGGCAGCAGTTTGCTGTGTGCAAGCTTTTGAGATGCAGGGGCTGTATTTTTAGCTGCTCCAGATTCTTGTCTGGCTGGGATATGATGCTGAGGATTTTATTGCCGTAAGTATGTGCCTAGAATACTAGGCAGCCTCAGAAATTTACTGTGCCGCAGAGCCCTGACTCAGTGCTGCTCTGTGACTTTCCTGTGTTGCTTCCGCACTGGAAAGAGAGAAAAAATGGTTCCTTGTGTTCCCGACTGGTGCTGGCGCTGGAGGGACAGCTGCTGTGATTGAGTGAGCAGCCCTGTTGCGGGGAAGGACAGCAGCTCTAGATCTGGCTGAACTGTATTTTGCTGAGCGAAGCTGCCCTCAGATTTCACCTCGAATATTACTGTAGATTTTTGTCTGAACAGTAGGAATAAACACATCCTGCCTTTCATTTGTGCGTTTCCCAGGCGTGTCTGTACTGCCCCTGCAAGTAGGTTTCTGCAGCTGTACACACTAAATGCTTCCAAAATGCCAGGGACATTTCACAGGTAGTTTCTCTCTGTGGCATTTCACGGGAGGATGTGTAGAGATGTCTGTGGGTAGGTTTCTGAGCACCTGGCTGCCAGCACCCCTGCAACCAGAGGGGTGAGCATTTGCCAGGGATACTCCCTGGGGTGAATCCTTTAGGAAAAGAAATTACATTCGTGGTTCTTCTGTCCCACTGGTGCAGATGCACCTGCAGGTTTGAAATGGTGGTTTCTCCCCCAAACCCACCTGGAGTGTGAAATAAAACAGATTTGCAAAGTATATTTCTATATATGAAAGATCAGCAACTGACTTCTTGACACTCTAAGTCCTGAGGAGCCTAGCTCGTCCCTTATGAGTCCAATGAAACAGAAAAAGCACTAGTGGGAGAAAGATGATTTGTACCTTTAGGTTTTTAAGACATGAGTATGAGATCTACTGAAGAGACCTAGCAGGACACTCCCAGTCCGTCTGCTTGAGAAACACGGTAAGACCCCGCGTGTTGTCCTGGGGTTTGTCTGTATCATACCCCTCGAGGAGTGGGCTTTCCTCCATCGCTGCGCCGAGGAGGCTGGAAATAAGGAGCTGAAGCCCGTCTGCTGTTGCGGGGTTCAGAGCTCTGCTCGAGGCTCCCTGCTGCCCCCTTGTTGCTGGAAGTAACACTGGAAGTACGGCGGACTCCTGTGTTCCCGTTGATGTGAGCTTGACTAATATCCTCACATTTGAGGGGAAATGGTAGCCCTCACATAGGAATGTTTGTCTCATTGCTGTGGTATCCGGAATAATAAGTACAGCGATCCCAGCTGTAACGCCTAGCGCTGGCTGAACCGCTGGCTCTCGGGAGCGCAAACGCCAATGAGGGGCAAGCTCCAGAGAGGCCGGGTTTGTAGGCAGCAGCTCTGGTCTTGGGAAACAGAGATGAGCTCTCAGCCCTACGAGTTCTCTCATCACAGGCTTTGCTTGTGCGCTTAGGGCATCGCAGCTCCGACAATCTACTGCTCTAGTAAATGCTGGAGAGTCAGGCTGCAGTTACAAGAGTGGTTCCTTGCCAAAGCAGCCCCGCCAAATGCCACACACAGAAAGCTTGGACCAGCTCCGTGCCGGTACGGGGTAGCTTGCATTTTAATTTTGTGTTATTCATTCTTTACTTTCTGTGGGTCACTAGTGCTCAAAAGTTGTTGCCATTCTCATTGTGTACAGGAAATCTATTCAAAATTATTTTAGTGGCTCACAGCTCGTCTCCTGCTTGGTTTGCTGGTTGGTTTCTCTTCTGAAAAAAATAATCAAGTTGGATTCAAAATTGCTCCTTGTTTGCAAAGGCCAGGGGCTATGAATGGGATATGGAGAATGAGCTCTACTCTGTCCAGTCATGAATGGTAGCCAGGTCAGTGCTGAGCTGCATTGGCAGGAGGCAGTGCTGTGGGAAGCTTGCCCTGCCATTATCTACTCTGTAGACAAGCAGTGGATTTAATTCTCAGAGGATCTCAAGCCTATAATAAAATCTCAATGGGAATAAAAAACCCTGACCCAGAAGGTTCTACTTGTCCTCCATAGTTGTGAGTCTAAGTGTGGCTGTGCATCAAGGGAGCTGTGTGACAAGTTTGTGGAGCCTGTGTAGCAGAAGAAACCCATCCCCCAGTCTTCTGCTGGAGTCTCTGTGAGGTACGTCATTATACTGCTAGCAAAAAACAGAAGGAAAAATCAGAGCATCTCTAACACATGTATTCTGCAGAAAAAATACACATTTGCATGTCTGTTTTAAGCAAGGAATCTTTGCTGCTAAGGGAATAGTGGTGGGCATGCCTTTTCCCCTTGCATGCTGTTTTCTAGAACCGCATCTACGAACGTTCTTGGTGTTATTCTTGAGCTGGCATCACTGGGTGACCTCATGCACTTACTTGTCATCTCAGCAGTTTCAGCTTCAGTGTTCCTCCTTAGATTCATTAAGAAAATATTTAGCATCTGAAGAAAGGAAGGCTCCTGTGGCCTGCTGTGCTCCCCATGGTCAGGCCAGTGAAAACAGAGCCCTAGGAGTGCTTTCTGAGGGTGCAAGGGTGATTCCAGGGTACTTCTGTCCCCTTGGAAATGGGAGAAAGGGGTCACATCTACAAAAAAGTGACCAAACTGCAGTAACAGTGACCTTCTGCATTGGAGGATGTTCAGAAGGATCTTTGAAAGGTGATTCACTTAAGAAAAAAAAAATCTTGATTTATAATAAATCACTGCTTTTAGAGGATTCAGGGAGGCTGAGGTCAAAATCTGTTTTCTCTTTCATTTGGGGGTTTGTGGGTTTTTTTCCCTTCTGAGTGTCTTTTTAACCACATGTGCACAAGCTTGTTATCAGCAAAGCTGCTGGGGACTCCTGAACCTTTTAGCACTAATGTTGCATGTGCCTGGTTTGGTTTTTTTTTTATGAAAGGAGAATGAAATGGAAGCTATTATCTGAAGGCAGCTTTCATCATCGCAGTGAGGCAGGGAGCTGCTCAAATATATTAACACAAAATGCGAGACAAACGTTGCCTCCTCCAAGCCAGCTTCTGACCTCGATAGTGAGAGCTTTCTGCTAAGCTGGCTGTTTACAACCCCCGCTCTGGCATCCATCTTGGGGTTTCTGGGATGCAGTTTCCACTCCCGTCCCTCTGTCCGATCGGGCATGAGCAGCATATATTCGTCTGCCTTCAACCCCATCCCCGAGGTATGATGACATCTCGCTTCCTTTTCCCCCCACGCCCCCTTGCCCTCCCCCTCCCACCTCTGCCAGCCCAGTGAGGAAGCCGGGAGAAGGATTTAGAGAGCACGAGGGAGCCTGGAGCCAGGGAGTCACCCTACTGCTGTGTGGGGAAAGCTAAATTTGGGTAGCGGGATTTCTCCTGTGCCGCCAGGCCTGGGTGGGCAGCACCATCTCCCCATGACTCTGCAAAGCACATTACCTCAGAAGCAGGAGCTCTCCTGCTCTTCCTCCCCTCTCCCTCCCTTCCCAGGGAAAAAAGCCACCGAGAGCGACAGCGGGAGCTGATTCAGGCCTCCGGTGTTGGGTCCCTTCAGAAAATGGGGCTGGGAGGAATGATGGAGGAGGGGTTGCAGAGCACGCTGCTGACCTGCTGAATTATGACTTTAATGCAGTCGCTTTAATAACTCGCTGTAGCTCCAACCACCAGATGCAATTTACGGCAAAGCAGGCACGCAGGCATTTTTCTTTCTATGAAGACTAAGCAGATCTCTGATTACCACCCCCTCCCCCCAACCCATTACCTTCCCCAGCTTGCTCTGCTAATGGAAAAATGTTATGTGTCTGTGTGCTTTTTCCCCAAGCCCTGTTTTCAGGAAATGGTGGAGAATGAGAAGCTAACACACGCGTGCACACACGCGTTTGCGGGGAAGATGGCTTTTACTCCCTGTTCTCCACGCAGAATTCCTCCGCCTAGCAGAATTGATGGTTCTTTTTCTAAAACCTTACAACTTCAGCCAGAAGCGAGGCGAATTCCAGGACTGATTTATAGGGAAAAAGAAAGACCCCCCTCCCTCCATCTGATCAAAATAATTTGAGGTCTGAGTGATTGCACTGCATAATGCAAACCCCGCTGCCTCTCAGATCTCCTTACTGTAAGGAGGGCTTGAACCCAACCCCCAAACAAACGAGAAAGCTGAACCTGGGAATGATGAATAGGCAAAACCAAATTCCAGTTTTAATTTTGTATTTGATGCTTTGTACAATAGATTGGTGCATTAAAAAAGCAGCACACAGGTAGGCAGGCAGATACCCTGCCAGTTCTCCTATTTTAAAGACCCATTCATTTTCTAAGGGCGGAATTCTTCCTCCCCCTCTCCTCTCTCCTTTTCAGTGATTTGCATGATTCATATTATGAATTACGGTTTATCGCTGTCCACAGCTTCAAAGCAATTTCCCAAATAAACTTCACTGGATCAATAAACTTGGATTCTGTTTTCTTTTCTAAATCAAGGGAAAGAAAAACAGTAAGAAACAAAAATCTGAGTTAAACAGAGGTGTGCATTTCTGAAGTCTGAGGGCTCTCACAGAAGCCCTGTGATTCAACTGCTTTGTATTTTATTTTTGCTTTCCCTTTCTGAAAAAAAAATGTTTATTTGGAACTGCAGCCCTGAAAAATGGCGTGTACTGCTTTGAACCCATTGAAAGGGTGTCCATACAAGGCATCACAGATCAGTTCTTTGTGACTGTTAAATATTTATCAGCAAGGCAAATTCCTCCTAGGTACAGTTTGCAGTGACCTGCCTCTGCGCTCTCAAAAATGAGTAGCAGACTCCTGCAAAACACCCAGCTCCTCATTCAGCTAGAGTAGCGTTTTCCTCTTGGGCTTTGAGATCTCTAGATTAGTATGTAGCACACACTGCAAATTTTCTTAGTAGAGTAGCAGCAACATAGGGGAGTGCTCAAGTTCCAGAGAGGAGAGTATAAATTGGACGTTTCCATGTGAATTCCATCTGCTGAGTCTGCCTAGCTGTGTTTACAAGTGACCTGTCCTAAGCCTGTACTGGGATCACATTACTGTCTTCAGTACCATGAGATGCGCCCACATGCACACACTCAGCCACAAAGGTTAGGTGTGATGAGTTGTCTTTGAGCAATTGAATTTATCTCTGCTGACTACAGAGGGAGCTGAGACCAGATTCCTGGCTTTTGGAGGGTTAGAGTTAGGTGAAATGAATCTTTGCTCAAGTATTCAACCACAGCTCCTTGGCTTGTGCCGTTAGCTTCCTGAATTCCCAGATGATCTCCCCCAGAGCTTAGCCAGGCCTGGAACTGCTTATTTTCTCAGAAGGGATGAGATGAGATACAGCTAGTTCAGCGAAGCCATTGGCATTTCAAAATTATATGTGAAAGCATGTAGTTGTACTCTTGTTTTTCAAATAATGCCATAAATATGCTTAATACTTAACAGGCTTAAACCGCTCTCTCTGGTTGTGATAATTTTTTTTTAAATCCTATTCAAATTTTTGTAAAGCCTTAATGAAAAGCATCCATACAGTGATCTGTAAGTCAGTCGTACGTGCACACACCAGACAGCACATGCTTTCATTCATGCTTGCTGCCCACGGGCAGTAACCTGGTCTGGGAATGGCCTGAGAGGGACCACAGTGCCTTTAGGTTAGGTCCCAGGGAGCCCACTGTGGCTGAGGGGATGGTGTTGTGACCATGACGGTTTTGGAGCCACATCGTGTTGCTGCCGTGCCCAGGGTAGCTGTGCGAGAGCCGAGTCTGAGGCTAGAAATTCAGGGACTTATTATGTAGCCACAAAATTGTGTGGAGATTATTAATGGCGGTGGTGTGTGACTACAGGTATGCTTTGTGACAGCGGAGCTCATTCTGGAGGCTCCTCTGGTCCTGCTATGTTTTTCTTTTTTGAACCTGGCCTTTGATTAAAGATGCCTCTCTTCCAGCTCACGTAGCCTTTTAAATGGCTCTGCAAAGCCCTCTCGCGGTTCCCAGCTCACATCAGAAGCGGGGCTGGAAGTGTTTCACTGCAGAATAAACATATGGGCTGTAAATCCTGTGATTCAGAAGATTCGCCTGCAATATTCCTCTCTGCTGTTGCCATAGGTAACCGGGCTCTGCAAAACACCATTTACCCTGGAATGCAAGGAGACAGAGCTCAGCAAGGGCACTCCAGTTAACCCTTTCCTAGCAAAAAAAAAAAAAATCCCTCTGGTGATCCCAGCAGAAAGTGCTTCTCATTTTTATGCCTGTAGATTCACACACAAATAAACCCGTGCCATATAAATGAAGGCAAACTGCCAAAGCGCTCGAGTGAGCCCCAGGCATATGCATACCTTTCTGTGGCAACGGTGGATCTCTCCTTGTACCCCCAGAGCGGGGCAGACATTGAACAGGTCGGGGTGCTGTATTTCTGCAACTGCTGACTCAGCCAGGCTGCGTGGCTCACTGCCCTCTGCCCTGAGCCCTGGGGAATGGGTTAAACTCTTCTAGTGGAAGCAGATAAAGGATGGCAACTGAGGCCTGGTCTACAGTACAAATCCAAGGTTTGTGGAGTGATGTTTGTCAAATTACTTAAGATGGGACCTTACAGAGGAAGGCATTTTAGTTCACAGTCACCCCAAAGCTTTGCTTGTTTGTTTGTTTGTTTGTTTGTAGCTGACAGGGAATCCGCAAGGTTTACAAGGTTTTGCCAGTGCCACCTATAGGAGACCTATCAAGTTGGGCACCAAATGCAAGGCTAACAGTTGTTTCCTGCCTCACCTATTTTGCAGCCAAGGCAACCAGCATTTCCTAATGGCCTGTCTTCTGCTCCATCATTTGAGGCACTGCAGGTGGACAATCAGAAATGAATTTTCTCCTGAAAATAACTTCATGGGCTGTGCTGGGTAGAGGGTACAGAGAGAGGCCATGGTGCTGTGCTTCAGCCAGAGGATGTGCAAGCACAAGACCCCATGTGCTCAAAGGGGTCTTGCTAAGAGACAGACTCTGGGTCCTAATACAGTGCTGTCCTTCCTACCTTATGGACCCAGGCACCATCAGAGGCCTTGCAGATGTCTCATGCACTGAAGACACCGGCGGGGCCTGGACATCTCTGTGTTATATAGTCAAACTGAAGCCGTGCTCAGTGCATGTATCCTGTCTATGTGTAAATATCCATACAAACACCTGACATATTTGTGTTGTCGAACTGTGTTTTACAGAGACCATGTCAGATTCAGTCACTGGATACAGTCATATAAGTGCCACTCTACAGTAAATTAAACAGATGGGAACAGAAGTTCAAGGTTACCTGTATTTCCATTTGCTGCAGCTTAGGAAACAGGGGCAGAAAGTGGCCCAAATTTACTTTTTATTCCTCTAATTCTAACCTACCTGTGGGCTAATGTGGATCCCAGCAGAGCGGGAGGAGCTGAAGTGATGTGCTACATCTGAACAGCATTTGTTGCTGCAGTTGCAGCAGCAGGGCTGCCCAGAGAGCAGGTAGCAGCATGTGCTCTGCCTTTGCCCTTCTTCCCACCATAGAGCTGAGGATGTGTGTGAAGTGTGAATGCACAGCCCTGAGTTCAGGCAGTGGTTAATTTATACTGCAGAGGAGCTGCAGGTGAGACTGAGGATCTGTCTTGTTTCCCAGTTTCACAAATCCTGTTACAGAAGCTCTAAATATGTTGTATTTCAAACCACTGTTGTCTTCTTCCTCATACTCCTGCTCTGCAGTTCAATGCACACATACATACCTCAATTTCCTATTTCTTTTGTGACACAGTATTGCTCTAGGGTCTTCTACAAATAGGTAAAAATGCAAAATTTCTGCTCCAAAGAGTTAACCATGTCGGTAACTTTTACATCAGAAGTCTGATGGGAATACAGAGAAGTCAGGAAATGTGGGTAAGGCTGAAATTACATTCATAAAAGATCTTGCAGCGGTTGGGAATCACAGCCTATGCATGGACAAGCCTGTATTGAGACTGCTGTAATCCCTGGGCAGAACAGGGGGAGTAAAGGAGAGGTCAGTGTGCTTTGTGGGATTCTCTGGCATTACTGGGGCAAGGGGAGTTAGTCCCTCTCTGTTATTTGAACAGTGAGCAAGTATTTTTTTTAAGGGTCTTTTTTATGTTGCTAGAACAAAAAGGAACAGGCAAGAGAAAATGACCCCGAATCATTAGGGGATTGCTGTCTGTGGAAAAGTGCAAATACAGAATCAAATTGTTTTCCTCCAAAATCCTTTTTTGCATGGCTTGTTTCCATGCCACCACGGAGAAGAATGATGAAGAAAAGGGCTGATGTACAAGGAAAGGGAGCTTTTAAAGATTCCCAAGAACTGCTGAGCGGGTGTTGCTCGTTCAGATTCTCCAGATTGCTGTTATATCAGTCTGGATGTGGAGATTAGCTATCAGAGAGCCTAAAAGCCATGGACAAAATGCATGAAAGCACAGTGATATTTGTATGTTCTCTGACTTTTTAGATTTATAAGATTTATTTTGTATACTCCTGTGGCATTGCCAGAGCCTCTCTGCAGACCTAACACTTGATCCTCTGTTATGCTGGGTCCCCTGGGAGCTGTTGCTGTCTGACTCCTGTGACACTGTGGGCTCCTGCTGAGGTGTCAGGGACAGGTTGTGTGGGTGGGGAAAGGGGAGCACAAGGAGGTCAGAAACAGGGGTGCCTGCGGGGCAGAGCGGGGCTGGTTGCACCTCAGCCATTGCCTGAAGGTCCAAAATCCACTGGAAGCAGTGAAGATGCAGAGGCTGCAGCCTGTTCCTTTTCCTGGATTTATACAATTGCCTTGAATCAAGGGTATTTAAATGTCAAGTTTTTATGTAGTTCCTAAATTTACTTAGGTTTGGGTGTTTATAGCAGAAGGTTTGTGTCCTTGTGCAGTGCTATCTGTGTATTTGAATGATAAATGTCAAGGCTTTCTTTTGGGGCTTGTGTTTTTCCACAGCCGAGGTGACACACTCCCATTATGTTTAACCTTCTCCCCCAAGAGCCGATACAATTTATTTCTCTTGGAAGTATCAGAGCCTAAGCAGGCCTAAAGCAATGTTCTTTGAAGGCTGCCTTGGCTGGCGCTGCAGAAACAGCGACAAAGAGGAGATTGTGGAGGAGCGCGCTAGATGGGAGCCCAGGCAGGAAGGGGTTACTGCCGGCACAGCTTTCTCTGTCTGCAGCTCCAGGCAAAACCCAGAGAGAGACAATGATGTCAGCACTACCTCCAGGCCGAGGGCCCCTTGCCTGACGATGTGGGCAATCCAACACATTCCCATCTGCCACAACAAGAGCATTCATGCTCCTATTTCCTGACCTCTTTGGATTAAAACATGTGGAGTTAAATATACATCCAGGCCCATGCTCATGCACTTGCATTGCACCAGAAATAGACTTATGAGAAACTGGCTGCGGCGTTTGCCACCGGACACTTGGGATCTGTGTCAACGTTGTCATGGAGAAAAGCACACGTTGGTCTGGTGGTACAGCCATGTACACATAGCTAAGATACAGATTGCTCTTGTGCCTTGCAACGCTGAATGCAATCGGCACGTAATTGGGAGAGGGGGAGGGAAGGGGAGAGCTTAAATACAAAATTGAGATTAGTCAGAGGCAGTGATTTCAGCCCTTTAACTTTCTGAAACTTGCTGAGGTTTTTTACTGCTGTATAAAAAGTTCTGACAGCAAAGACAGCCCTTGGCCGAGCTGGGTGTCTGCGCTCAAGGCTGGAGGAAGAGGGAGAGGGAGCTAGTGGCAGCCTCTGTGCTGGGCTGGCTGGCACAGGGAGCGCGGCTCTGACACGGAGAAGCTTCTTGTTGGCTTTACAGTGCAGTGGGTCTGGGAGTGCAAAACGCTAGTAATGGAAGGATTTTATTGCTGCTTTTGTTCACAATGCCTGGTGTGTGCGTGTGTGTGTGTGTGTGTGTGTGTGTGTGCTGCATGCACATGGTGCTGTTTCTTTTGCATGTCTGTGTGCTGCGTATCTGTGGCTGTCTGCCCATATGTATCTGTGTGTCTCCATATTTATCTGTCACTCTGTGTCTGCACTGTTCAGTCTTTTTCCTTTTAAGTGTGGGAGTTGCATTTCTTTCTGTGCACAGATGAATTTTCCTTTACACCAAGGGGAAAGGAAATGTAGGGATAGATTGCAGTTTGTTTATGTCTTGCTGGACAAAGGGCTTCACAATTCAGAAATATGAGTGAAGAAGAAAATAAGATGATTTATTTTCCTTCCTCTCTCATTTGTCTACAGTGTTCTGTCTTCGCTTCCCAGACTTACCCTTTCTTTTCTCTGCCTTTTCCCCCATCAGACTGCAAATTCTTGCTCCCATAACAAATGTTTTAAATGTAATCTATCCTGCTTGCAGAGTCAGGCCCCTTTTTGTAGTGTGTTTTCTTGTACAGTCTTCTCTTTCTTTTCTTACTTCTTTATTTTTTTTAACTCATAGTGGGCCTCAACATTGCAAATTCCTGTGGGCAGTTTGGTTTATTGTCTCTCATATTCATGTGGCCCCTGTCTGTAGCGCTCAGTCTCAGAGAACATGACACAGGGAAGCAGAACAAAAATAAGCTCCCCAAAATCTGTAGCTCCCCAATGGCTCACAAGGGACTTGGAAGAAGGTTTAACTGATAAAATCCTAATCGGGTGCTGGGAGGGGTGAGGCCAAATGGTTAATGTAGGATAAAAACTGCAAACCTCTTAATTCTCTTAGTGTTTGGCTTAACCTTGCCTTGACTCTGAAGAGATGGCAGTAAGTAAGGATGAGCTTGTATTAGAAACAGGATTCTCTCTTTCTGCCCAGCCCCTGCCATGCTGGTTCCAGTATTACAGGGCATCAGCAGTGCAAACTTCTCTGTCAGTTTCTGTTGGTGCAGGGTTGGAACTGCCTCATTTCTCAATTAGTATAATCAAGGCCAAGACCCTGGCATCTTTCCCAAGAGCTTCCTCCCCCTCCTGTGAAATGGAGAATACTGAAAACCAGTCAGAAAAAGTGGAGCCAGACTGTAGCAAGCATTGGATTTCATGGGTGGCACAATAAGGAAGCTGCCTCTAGTGTCAGCCACTCTCAGGCATACAGACAAGTTAAAGCGGTAATATGCATAATGTCTGTCATCCAGATATTTCAGAGCATATAATAAGCTGTGATTAAATCATTAGACTAAAGAACTTCAAAGGAGTCTGTCAGTGCAAACTGAGGATTTACATGCAGGAAATCGACGGTCCTTTTTCCACCTTGGTACCTGATCTGACACTGGTCTGTCTGCTTTAAACTAGTAATTTCACACTGATCTTTAATTTCCTCACCAGTAACACCAGGGGTTAATAATACTTAAGCAGAGCCATGACTCCTACAGAGTTGTTTTGAAGGAAACGGGGACTCTTACTGAAGGAGTGTCTGTGTGAAGACTCATTTGACAGGAACTTGTGTGCCAGTTTGAAGCTCTTTGGGAGCAAAGTGGAGGAAGCATGTTCAGCATGAGATCAGCACTGAGCTTCTCAGTGCTGGAAGGCATGGGGGTCTGCCAGGCACTGGAGGAAAGACACTGTTAAAATCAAGAGCCCTGCATAGCCTTCAGAGACCCTGAAAAGGGCTGCAGAACCGTTTGCAGTTTTGCCCTGAGACACCTGCAATGCTTGGGATCCATTCTTGGTGCCTGATGGGTTTCTGCTTTTGTTATTTGTCCCAACCTCACAAAGTCAATTAAATATTAAATAGGCAAGAACAGACTCTTTATGACCTGACACACCATCTCTTGCCATGAGAACCAGCCTGGGCACCAAAAATGGGGAGACTATGTCCCCAGGTTTCCCTGCTTTTATTAGGCTCATTATTTTGATGGGGAGCTTTAACTTTTCCATAGAAATCAAGCAGTTTCTCTGTGTTTATGCCTACATAGGCATGTAATACAGCACTCTTACCCCAGACATGATCAGTCTTGTGAGAAGTGCTCAGCAGCTGTTTTGGAGCTGGGCAGAGGAAGAGAGGAAGCCTGCAAATCACATCCTCCTGACTGCCTTCCCCTTCAATGATGTCTTCAGTCACACCGCCCAAAGGAGCTGTGTGGGGAGACTGGAAAATGCATGAAGCAAGTGCTTCTTTTCATTTATGATCAAGACAAACAAGGGTGTCAGCTGAGGCAGAGCTGCTGAGGTGTTCTGTGTACTTCAGCACCCAGCAGTAGTGGCTGCTGCTTAGGAGATGGATTTATTAAGATTATTAGTAAGTGTTATTTGGAGGTGACTGCAATCGCTGGGTGAACTCCAGGGGATTAGCTTTCCAAAGATAGCAAATGCAAAAAAAAAAAAAGCAACCCCAAATAAACAATCCACCAGTACCAGTTTTGTTTATTTAATAAAGTCTCTGCACAGGATTAGCTCACAACCATTTACTTGTTTTTGTGGCTGGAGATATGGGGGAGGGGAAGGAGGAACCATCTTAGCATGTAATTCCTCAAGTAAAAGCAGAGCTGCAGCACAGCATCTGACCCGGTTCACAGAATAGGTGACAACCTGCTGTGAGCAGGGCAGGCAGAGGAGGAATCACTGCTTCCTGAATTGCATCCGATTTAGAGAGCCTAGCGTGCAGCAGCACTGATACAGAAATAACCTGGGTGAGGAAGGCTCTGTGCAGGGACCGTCATGTCCCTGTATAAAGGGCAGGGTGTCATGCTGACCCCAGCCTGAGAAGTGGCTTTGTGGGAGAGAGAGCACAGCAATCACAACAGTCATCTCCTTTTCTCTAGTAAGGACATAAGAGGACCTCAAAGTGCTTGTAGATGTGAATTCACCAAATATAACTCCCACAAGCCCATCCCTGTGGGATGGAGGCTGGTGTTACTAACCCCACGTGGCAAACTGGAGGCAGTGGGAGAGTGTCCAAGGTTGCACCGAGAGGCGGCCAGATGGGAACACAGCGAGGGTAGCAAGAAGGGAAGACAAAATCAGGAGGAAAAAGCCATCCCCCAGAGGAAACTGAGGGGGAAGGGGGCTTTAAGGACCAATGTAGTCCCTGTTTTAATGGTTTTTTGGTGCCTAGATAAGTTCCTCCAAAATGCTGCTGGTCAGCAGTGAAGAACAAATGAGTCAACTGTTCTGCAGTGGAGCTTGGCTGTCCTCACTTCAGGCTGCTGCCCACAAGTGGGGCCACGTGGGAGCTCCCCATTGACCCTTCAGCCTTTGCCAGCTTCACACTACCAAAGGCATGGTCACCCAAAGGAGAAGTATCTTGTGTTGCTCTTTACTGATGCACTGGGGCCCCTTTGGGAAGCGTCAGGAGAGACTGAGAGATTTGCTGTTCAAGCCTGGAAAGGGGACCATGAAGCCCTGTGTCCTTGCAAGATGGGCCTGGCTCGCTATTGCCTGTGCTGCCCAAAACTCTCCTGGGCACCACGACAACAGCAGCAGAACTCCTGTTCAGACAGGAAAGGCCTTTAATTTTACACAGTCACAGAGCAGAATGGGACTTGTGAATATAATTTAGCAACCTCATTCCTCAGCTGGGGGAAAGGGACAGTGCACTGCTTAACTCTTTTGGGATAAGTGATCACAGGTGGAAAAAGGAGGAGGGAACTCACTGAGGTGGAAGAAAAGGGATGGGAAGCCAGTGATGCAGCTTTATACTGAGTGGACAGAATTGTCTGGTAACCTGTATGCTTAATCCCATGCTGAGACTGAAGGATATGTCAGCAGTAGCTAAAATAGAAGTTGAAGTGGGAGTTATAGAGCCCTGGATCCAAATTATCCAGCTTTTACAGAAGATGTCTTTGGTGCTAAAATTTGTGTTACTGAAAACCTTGATTCCTACTAAAGAGAAGGTTAGAGAAAGTTGGACTAAGCAGCAGAGGAAAAAGGGAGAAAAAACAGAGGGAGAAGGAGACTTTAGCATTTCAGGGTCACGTCCTCATCTCTTTCTGTTTGGCTCCAAATTTTTGATAGCCATCATAATTTCCACATGAGAAGCTGATGGTTGGAGAAGCTATTTTCTTTCATAGATAAAATGACAGTACCCACATTAAAATAAAAGAAGGGTTGTCCTTTTACACAAGTTTTTCATGCATTAGAGAAAGATCCTCTGTTCTCAGGAAAGGAAACAAAAGCTAACACTTATTTAGAACACTATAATGCATGTTGCAGTAGGACTACAAGTCCAGGTCTGGTTTGCTCTAACCCTTGATACACAGAGCAGGCCAAGGAGCTTGTAGCTTCCACTCTCTGAAGCTGGTCAAGCAGGTGCACGTTGAAATGCTGCAGTGGTGAATAGGTGTGTCCCTAGACTGAATTCTGGAGGATCTCACTTCTCCAGACAGAGAGGAGGGCTGTGGCACGAGTGTTACTGCCAGGCTATGTGAACAACCATCCAAGGTAAAGGGACACTGTGATTGTGTGTGACTGATTCACAGCATCTCTGGAAAAAATCAAGTCCCTTTAGTGAGATTAGTTCCGATGCTCTAATTTACATCAGAGAACCCAGTAGCCCATGATTAGTGACACCAAAGGTAGTTTAAGGCCAGCTTTGTCCTTGGACTTCATACATAGAGTGTAGCCAAGACTAAAGGTCTGTCTCTCTCAGTGATAAATACCCACTTTTATGGGACTGTGGCCATGAGTCCAATTTAACATTATAAAGTAATTCTCTGTGACAATTCAGATCCCAACTTCATCACTCTCATCTTTATCTGATATATTTTAGTGTTTGGTATTATGCCTAATATGGAGAGATTGCAATGAACTAGATGAGACATTTAATAAAGGAGATGTCTGGAAAGTGAGAAGGTTTTTATCTCTGAAAAAGTCTTCCAGTGATTTGTTGGAACATCCTATTCCAAAATGGGTTTGGCTCAGAAGGGCCCCATTTGTGTGATTTGTCCTCAATAGAAATCAGAGCCTCTCAGTATTTTTATGTGGCCAAATGATTATTTTTTTGAGTTATTCATGACAGACTTCTGAACCTCTCAGGAGTCCGTGAGCTCTTTATGAGACATATAAAAGGATGCAGACTCACTAGCATAGCAGAGAAATTCCCAGGTGTAGAGAGAGAATTAAACTGAGATGGACTGAAAGAGATGGAGAAGGTAAACTTTAGAAAGCTGGGAATAAAAGCAAGTTCTTTAACAGCCCGACAATGATCTAGACTCCTGCAAGTCAGGAACAGAGCAGGTTATGCTGAGGAGGTTTAGAAGAAAGCACAGGGCTGTCCAGCAAAGTTTTATTTTGTAGCTGGTTTGGCACCAGGGGAAAGACAGAAGGAGGTTTGTTTTTTAGGTCTTTCTCAAAACAGTGACCCTGAAAAAACATGCCTGCTGGCTTCAGAGGAACCACTTGTGTTACTGACATGCAGGATACTCTCCAAAAAAGGAGTTATTTGTTCAAAATAGCCTGTTTACAACCAGCAGAGCATACAGGTCAAAGTGAAAAAGAGCAAAATCCCTACTTCTGAGAAGTTACAAACTGAAGAATTTAAAGAAAATGTACGTACTGCAGATGCCTAGGTCTCCTCATAAACACCTTTGGGGTTCCCAGAGTGGTTAGAAAAA
Source organism: Hypotaenidia okinawae (assembly GCA_027925045.1). Lineage (NCBI taxonomy): Eukaryota > Metazoa > Chordata > Aves > Gruiformes > Rallidae > Hypotaenidia > Hypotaenidia okinawae. Next base: position 44,024,898 of record BSDF01000006.1, on the reverse strand, counting down.
CATCGCATAGCAAAGCTTTATATTACACAAGGACAGTTAGATAAATGCCACCTGCCAATTGCAAAACTGGCTGGAACTTACTGGGATCCACACGTCTTACAGGATCCAGCTTATTTTCCTACCTGGGAGCAAAGTCGGATAGAGCTGCATATTAAATGGAATGGGACAGAGCCAAAGCTGGCTAAATAATGGAAATACATTTGTGAATATTTATTCAGTGAAAATATTGCCAAAATTCACAATATTATTGATAATGAATTATTTAATCAGCTCCAGACCCAACTCCAACAGAATCCCTGGCTGTGCCGTTCTGCCAACAAGCATTATGCACGCATAGTACTCCCTCCACAGTGACTGCAGAAATGCGCTCTGCTTGCCAGCCTCCAAGAACGGATTCAGCTCTGCTGCTGTCAGCTGAGTCAAACTTTCACAGTACCAATAAAACTACTCAGGCAGGGATGGACTGAGCCAGGCCTGTGGGCAGAGCTGGGCATGCTAATGGGTGTGCTCATGGCAGAGATACGCCACACCAGCATGCCCACGGAGGAGCCCCATGTACAAATAAAGGAGTGCATATGGGATATGTGTTAGTGTGTAGCAGCATTTCTCCCTCCGTGTCTGCATGGGCTCGTGCAGCTGTGGCTCAGTGAGGGGACAGAGATGTTACTGGCAGCTGCGCGTTGGGGTGGGCATGCCTGTGCTGTATGGGCTGTCCCACCTATGCCCTTTGGAGCACGGGTCTATACAAACTGTCTGGAGAAAGGGGAAATCACAGGGCCCTGTCTTTCGTCTCTTCCTCTACTTTCTCTAAGTTTCAGGTAATCTTTCCCACAAACAGGCCCTTATGCTGCCAGGGCGTGGGATGCCTGTTGCACAACTGTACAGAAAGTCCGCTTAACTTGTTGGAGCGGCTGTAGGGGTCAGTCGTCCTTCCTGCAGCATCGCCCCCAGACACCTGTGCCTCTTCCCCTGTCATCTGCAGTTCACCGGTTTCTCCCCTTGGCCAGAGGCCTTCTGCCTGGGCCCACGCCCAGACCGGCTGTTTAAGCGAATGCCGGAGGCAATGCTCAGTGAGGAAGCCTCCCGTATTCCAGGCAGGTTTAGGGACGCTTGGTCCAGACAGCACCTAGTTTGTTGATCTCACTTGTCTCTGTCCCACACAACACACTTAACCTAGAACAACCCTCCCCTCTCTGCCCTTGCCTGCTCATGCACATGCTATTTCCAGATCAGGTCGCATATTCCGTCCTCTCTCTCCTACCACCACTGAGCCTGTTTCTTCCATTAGAGTTTAATGAGAGGCCCACCAGCCATGGCAATCCCAGCCCTCCAGTCACTGCTGCAGCCAAGGTCAAGCCCGGGGCAGGAATTGTCCACAAATACAGACTCAGGAGTGAAGGGAAGGAAAGAACAATAAGAGCCATTTACTTCCCAATGCACTTGAGCGCCTGAGAGAAACTGTTCCCCCCAGATTGCTGAGTCAGCAGCGGCTGACAAATTAGTCAACAGGATGACTGGGCCTCAGCTCCTGGCAATTAGCATTGACAAAGCTTTGTGTGTGCCTGTGTGTTTTCCCATTAGCTGTGGCTTGCACGCCTGCGGAGGGAGGAGGGACTGGGGAAGGAAATGGCTTGCTTTGACTGCACACACATGGAATTTGCATTCCCAAGGTCGCGCAGCAGTCATTTGGCTTCCTGTTTCAGCATCTTTGCAGGCTGTAGCCGTTATGAATAAAGTATGCTGAGAGCCTCTTAGGAGGGAGGTGCATCAACACAGCTGGAGGAAGGGCGAGCCCTGAATTGCAGTAGCAGAGGCACTTCAGATCACGAGGGGTGTAATTTAACCCATCAGTGTAACCAACAAAACCAGGTATTGTCGAGGCTGAGGAGTGTTGGCTTTGGTCAGACAGAGGAGTTTACTGGTGAGAACGGTGTTGCTAATACTAATATTCAGTATTAGAATAAGAAGGGTGTCACAGATCCACAGTGAGCGGCTTTGGCAGAGCTCAGAGCGGTGAAATGATAGATGGAGACAGAGGAGGATAAGGGCTGGAATAAAAGGGGATTCTGTAGGTCAGGAGTTCAGTGTCTTGTCAAAGCGATTTGGGAAGCTGGGGGCTAAAAGGTGGAGCTGCAGGTCAGGATTAAGCTGAACCTAAGAACTGAGTTCTGTCATCGTTTGGCAGAGGTCACTGCCTCCAAAGCAGGCTGTGGGGGTCATGGCCCATGCTGTGAACAATGCCATTTCCTGGATCTTGCTCCAGTGGAACTACAAACACACTTTGTTGTTAAAATCCTGCGCATCTCCTCTTGCCTTCCATCTTCAAGGCAAGGCCACTAGTGCTCTCAGATAGGGTGTGAGTTGAAAGTGCTCAGAGGACCGTGGAAGAGAGGTCAAGTGCATCTGCTTTTTTACTATCACTTTCATCCACTGCATATCCATCTCCCTGGTAAGTCAGACACCACCATATTATCATCCTCATTCCCAATGAGCTGGTCAGTCTGGTTTAGCCAAAGTTCAGTGGTGCCCCCAGCTCTGAAAGGCCTAGCTGTGACCCGTGAAGGTTTAGTGGGCTTTGTTCTGGGTGCTCAGAAACCCATCTTTCTGCTTACAGGCTTTCACAAAAGTTGAGCTCAACTGAGAGCAGCAGAAGCATTCAAGCTAGGAGTCCTCCTGTTTGCGAGGGAGGGGGTGAGTGACACTGTCTTTGTATCCAGGGCACCACAACACACTCCTTTGCTGAGCGTTGCTGAGATCGCTGGACTTCACATCCTGCTGCTGAGAGCCTAGCAACAAGTGAATGTGTCTACTTAAGCTTTTAAGGAAGGAGTAGGTTAATGGAGGTGAAAGTAGGTCAGAATGTTTTATTTTCTCCATTTGTTGGGTTTCTTTCGAGGAACTGCAATGCTGTGCTTTGAAAGTCATCTTTGTATCCAGAGATCCAGAGACTAGCAGTGCCATATCCTTTTACACTCCTTTATGCCACACTAAACTTGAGACAGTTTGTTCCCTTTCCGTTGACAGACAAGCTGCCTCACGCTACCTCAGGTTTACCAAAGGAGTGGGGCATGCACCAAGGAGCTTCCTGTGGAGCAGCTGACACCCTGCAGCTTGCTGTTCCTGGAGTGACCTCTCCTTGTCTTCAACCCCTGTGATGTTCTGCTTGGTTGTGGGCTGATTTAGGGCAGATTTTTACCAATCTCTTAGCTGCCAAACAGTGTTTTCTGAGAATACCAGCTGGCATCTATCTGCATCATTAGGTGTCTAAATAGCTTTTGAATGTGGGTCTCTCTTCCTCTGTGCTTCAATTCTTCATCTAATAAAAGAGTCTAACTGTAGTTTGGTCTTGCCTCGGGATTGTACACGTGTGTGAATGTGGCTGTGGAGGAGCTGTGGCCACCCGGGTCCTCCTGTTAAAGAACGTGGCTGGAGCCCTCTTTCTGCCCCTTCTGACAGAGTGGGGTTATACTCATTGCTGCTGTGCCTGAGCTTCAAAACTTCAAATGGAGAATTTTGCCATCCTGTCAGCCTTCAGCAGTAAATCCATGTCACCCAGGACATGACATGGATTCAAAACAGGACTCAAACTACTACAGATGCATGGAAATAGCATGTCCTGAATTGGACTTCTGCAGTGCCATGAAGCTTCAGAGAGGCCTTGCTGCTGTGGTTTTACACCTTGTAGAAAAAACTCCAGGGCTGTCTAACCCACATAACACATGATTTATCAGATGTAGAACCTGTAAGGAACTCTGGTCAAAATCAGCTGAGTTCTTTCTGTTCACTTATTTAACCTTCCTAGTGAATGTCAGAAAGTGGATTATGACTTCATTGCAAGTGATTACGTTCAGGACAGCCACACTGCAAATTCAGACCCTCTGGTTTAGTCCCATTGTTTTGCACCAGTTACCTCTGTTCTTTCAGTAACAAATCTCACTGATCCCCTTGTCTGAGGGCATGGTGAAACAGGAGAACAGGGCCAGACCCTGTCCTTGTGGGAGATGCTACTGTTTGAATTCTTTGTGGGATATCTGCTCACCCTTACTCAGCATTATGCTTTGGCTCTAGGTACCAGAGCCAATTCCACCTGTGAGAGAAAAGTATCCCAATCTCTGAGTGATAACCAGCGACGCTGCTCCTTTGCATTGTTCTAGGCTGGTCCTGCATTCCCATCAGAAATAGAAGGAGTGTACCCTATGATAACTGCTGTTCTTTGGGATATTTTGCTTCCTGTGGGCCTTGTGACTGTGTTGCCACAACCACAAGATAACACAGCCATCAGACTACGAGGGAACAGAAAGTTTCAGCTGCTCTGCATTTTCTCCTCAGCCAGACCACATGGTTCACACACGGCCACGCCAAACACTTTTGTTTAAAAAAAAATCCAGACTTGCTCACACGAAGTGCATGTGCAGCTGCAGCAGGGCACACGCTGACTGCAGCATTTGAAAGAACACCTGAAGGGGCACCTCATCAGGCTATCATAAGAAAAAATGTCAAGGACAAGGTAGCGCCCAGGTGTCACAGGGAGGGCACAGGGTGTCTGAGGTACCGTAACTTTGAGAGTCAGCTTCCTCTGTCTAGCTCTGTTTCATCCTAAAGGAGCTGGGCTTCGTGCAGCGAAGTAGGGATGGATACAGTCCTGGGGGGCAGAAGTATTTTAGTAACACTGACTTACGTGAGATTGTTACTAGCAGTAATTCCCATTTCTTTCCTGAGGCACAGTGCTAAAAGCAGCTACTTCTAGGAAATGGCCTGCAAATAACAATGCCCCTGTCTGGATGATGCCCACTGTCTCTCCTCAGCTCTTTAAAGTCAGTATTTTTCTGATGGAAGGCACTCAGTTAATTTTGGAGTCTAAAAGGCACATGCGGGACAGGGCAAGTTTTTTTAACATGGCCTTGATACTACTCCTCCTGCCCTCCTGGAAGTAATGTGCCTGAGGAATGCAACGGCCTCTTTTCTGAGCTGGCAAGCAGTGTCATTTGTAGTGTTGATACTTGTCCCAGTGGGACTCAGGCTGAGATTTTTCCATCCTTCCCTTGCCCAGTTCATTTTGTCTGGAGTGCCAAGAAGCTGTCAAATAGCATTTTTGCAACTATCAATCTAGACTGGGCTGGACCTGGTGACATGGAGGTGAAAGGATCTGGAGTCTGTTTTCCTGTCCTGCTAAGCTAGCCAATACCTCCTTGTGCTTATTCAGAGGGTTACCTCTGCTAATGTCAGAATGAATATTTTGCTGCCATTTAGCTAATAGCTACATTTCCCATCACAAAATCAAGTAAAGGGAAATAAAAGGAGAGGAACTGCCATGGCAGGAGACAAAGACACAATTCAGTGGCTGGTTTAAGATTTGCTCGTGCCATAGCCTGATCCCTGTTTAAAGGCAGGTTGAATGTTGTCCAGCTGCATTGACCAAATATCCCTGCAAAGATGTTTTTACAAACCAAAACCTCAAGGTTGTAATTTCAGCATTTCCCTCCAGAAGTTCTTTGGTCTCAGATACCATATGTAGAGCAGATCCAACTCAAAAAGAATGAAAGGACTATAGTATCTCAAAAAGAAGCAGTTACACACACACACACACACACACACACACACACACACCCACACACCAATATCAATGGTAAAAATAATTAAGTCTTTCTACTTCTCTGGTGTGTTCCATCTGAGGGTCTCAAAGCATTTTACAAGCATTAATTAATTAAACTTTTCATCTTCTCCCTGAGGCTTTTCCTGTGCTGGAGATGGTTCAGTCCAGTTTGGTACATGTGGCTGTGGAGATCACAGTTGATTCTCAAACCAGTGGTTAAAAACTGCCTCTGGAAACCTTCAGTCCTTAGAACTGCTGCCCTTTCATCCTGCAACTGTGCTGCCCAGTCTTAGTTTGGTGGATGATCTTCCTCTCGCCCATGCAGGCTCAGATCTGCAGGTCCCATCTCCTAGCTCCTCCCTGTCCCAGAAGGGTGATGCCCCTGGCACAATGCCCAAGAACTAAACTGACTCTCCACTAGCCCCAAAATTACTGAAGTGTTTAAGTAGCTTAAAGTCACCTTTGGGTTCCATAACCCTCCCTCCCAGTTATACCAGGGGATGTGAACTAGAAATAAATGAAAAGAGGAGGGATAAGGATCCCTAAGTGCAAATATTTGAATAGTAACACTTTAGGTAAGCATTTCAATTAGAAATGTGCCAAGTGTTTATGAATAAAATACAGAAATCTCTTATCCCATTGCTGAAAGCCAGTCATTCTTAGGGCTGAATGTGGCAATTTCTTAACGGTACATAGCAGCACTTGCATTGTCTTTTAAGGAAGGGAGGATGCGGATTATATCCAGCTGAAACTGGAGAGGAAGTGAGGGAAGATAGAAATTAACTGCCCAAACTGGGAGGTGGTCAGTGGGGTTCGGTTCCCACCTTAAAGGAAATATATCAGAGAGTCCGTAGTTATAATGAATATGTTGCATCACCTGACTTTTTTAAAAACAGTGATAAAAATAGTAAAAGTAATAAATAAAGAGCTATGCTAAGTATTCAGCAAGCCTTGGGGCTTTGCTGGCAAGAGAAAATGTTGAAATACTTCTGCATTGATATTTATGTAATGTCTTTTGTCTTGGGGATCCCAAACTATATCACCAACTGAAGCATTGAAAAGCTTGTGAACAAGGCAAGCCATATGTTGTTTTGTTAACAATTTCATTTTGGAAATCATCTGTTGCATTTCTAATTAGAAGTATGTAAAGTATTTGATTTCATTAATTTGAGTTCAATGCTGTGCGTTCCTCACCTAGAAACCAGAGCAACCAGCACATTATAAATATGCTGGCATATAGAATAGTAGGATGAGCTAATAATTTAATAATGTGTAATGCTAACTGCGTGTCATATGTTTCTTTCTGAGCAACTGAAGTGCTTACAAAGGCTCATGGTAATAAGGAGCGATGCTTTCAGTTAATTTGGAATGTGTACTTTGTTCCTCAGATACACAATTATCCATTCCTTGGCTGCTACAGTCTCCCTGTGCTTAGTGCATTTTAGTGCCGCCGCTTTACAGGTAAAGTCATGCATTAAACCCTGCACGGTCCATGGCATGGCAGGGGCAAACCCAAGCCTCTTGATCCTCTCTCTCAACACTGAAAACATTGTTCCTCTCTCGGTTTCACTGGGCAAGGAACACAGGCCTGGAAGAAAGGCTTTTCTGGGATGACCTTCTGGGTCATCCTCTCCTGTCTTCTGCCATCAGGGGCAACATGTCCCCTCTTAGCTTTTGTGGCTGTGACAAAGAATGAGTCACACTTCTCTGCTGGACTCCAGTGTGCTCATTGATACAGTTCAGGTTGCCTTTCTGAAAAAAGGCAAGGGTGGTATCTCAATGCAGTTTGCAGTGGGAAAGGGCTGGTCTGGTTTGTGTTCTGGGACTAGAGGAGAATGGCAGCTTTCCAGTTTCAGGTGCTGGGAAGTGAAAACAAAGTTGCTGCTGAATGGGGTTTTTCTCAGCTGGCTTGGTTTCAGCTCTGCACTTCCCCACCCATGTCAAACAGTACTTTCTTAAGGCTAGAAGACTCTTTAAAGAGAAAACAAATTCAGGAAGCACCTTGTAATAGGATCCTTTTAGACTGGTGCCTGAGTTTAGTTAGGTTGGTCAGAGGATTTGAAAGTTCGATTGGAAGATTATTCAGTTCATCCCCTTGTTCCCAGCAGGATCGCATTCCCAGCAAAGGCTAGCCAAACTGCTCCTGAGGCTTTCTGGTGAGACACTCCACATCCTTCTCTTGGGTCTTCTCTAAGCCTGTTCATCACAACAGCTTATCTTCCCTCACCACGCTTATTGGGACATTTTGCCCTATCTCCATGCTCCTTATGAGCCAGCCCTTGCCTGAAGGTGTACTGGGTGGGTTACCTGTAGAGGAGTCCCTGCATGTATTTGGTGAGCTTCTCTCATCCTGTCAGTGGATGTGCACAGGCATCAGGAGGGCCATTAGGGAACAGTTCAGACACCACAGTGAGAATGTACTTGCTGGGAAGTCTCTGCCTGTCTTAACTTCCTATGCAGAGACTATTTTCCTGCATGACTGTACGGTGCTCAGCTGGCTGACGACACAGAGGAAGCAGCCGATTCTGTAGCCAATTTTATTCTTTCTCATTTTACTGTCAAGGGGAGGGGAATTCACAAAAATTGTGAGGATCCCACCCACTTCCCCTCCCCACTGCAGAGCTGCTGATATATTTTTGTTTCACACTATAAATAGTTACAGGAACAAAGCTTCCCAAACCTTGAAGTGAACCCTAGCATGTAGCACCATGGATGGCAAATCTATGTGATCAAGCTTCTCATCACTGTTGCCTTCACCCTCTCCACCTGGCTAGTTTTCTTTGGTTCCTGTCTTAAGCTCTCTCTATAAGGTTTCACAGCATTAGAGGAGCAGCAGTTGGGGACAGGCAAAGAGATAGGAGTGTAAGAGATAGCAGGAGGGATGGGGAAGTAGGTGAGTGACAGCAGAAGGGTCACAAGAACACTGATAAAGCTTGATGAAGCTGGGGAAAAGCATATGCAGTCACAAAAGCACACTCCTATGGAATTTGGATCAGAATTCATTATATCTGCATGCTGACATTTCTCGTCTGTCAGCTTACAGCTGTGAAATGGCCTGGCAAGGTGTGCATCACTGTCTTCAGTAGTACATGCATTTGAAAAAATATGTCAAGCCTGCTAGGGGTACTAAATCCCCTGTCCAAAAACTCATGCCGTAGAAAGACTGGAGAAGGAAACTGGAGATTGAAATCTGAATTGGGTTCAGTTCAGTGGACTGGAAGGAAGGTTGATGATGGCCTTGTTCACTGAACACTTCGGGATGCCTGGTGTACTCCATAGGCACGGGTCTGAAGGAAGTGAAAGGAAAGTAAAAGTCCTGATTGCTGCACATTGCTCACCTCTTTGCATGTTGGCCTCTGCAATCTTTACATTTAAATGTAAGTTTTAAAAATACTACTTGTAATGGATTTAAACCAGTAGTACTACTGTCATTTCCCCAGCCCCATTAGAAACGCCTACCTCTGCTTTGCTTTTCTTAATCCTTCTTAATGCTCCTGCCAGCCGGTGAAACTGTTATTCACGCAAGTCATGGGTTAGGACAATGAAAACACAACGAGTCTTTATCTTTCTTTTGATTTCCTTAATTACATCTTACTAAACACCAGATGTTATGTCACGGTGCTTAATCTTCATCCCTATATGCCACGAGTCAGACCTGGATGGGTCCCTGAAAGGGTGACATCTCACAGCTACTCTGCTCAAAGCAGAGGCTGTTGAGAGCTGTGTCTCTGTGTATTGGGTCTAAGGAGAACTTCCCATCTGAATAGACTTGACTGAAATCGGCTGGAGGGGATCATCTGGCACTGACCTCTCCTCCCATCCCCCTGATTGGAGAGTGGATGGGAACTAACAGGTCTTTGCCTGCCTAATATCTCCCAATTCACAAAATTTTCTGGGGCCGACGTGGTGCCAGGACGCAGAGGGGTTATTCTGGGGCAGATTCCTTTTCATTTGTTTTGTTTTCCTCCTTCTATAGCAGTGTGGCAATCCCGGTCCTGGCAGCAGGGATGCCCCGAGGGAAGGGAGAGGAGCTGCTGCTGAAGACAGAATTCTTCATGGATGCTTGTCCTCTCTTTGACTGTTCGGCATCAGCTGAGGGCTGGGGGAGGAGAAGCGCCTCAGGCTCATTCAGAGTTGACCCATGGTTATTTTTAGCTCCTTAATGCTCTTTGCAAGCCACCCCCCACCCCCTCCCAGCTTATTTCTCTTCTCTTGGTAAATGGCATTTTGTAAGCCACTCGGTCACAGGTTAGAAAGCACTGAAAAAAGTCAAAGGGCAGGCAACTGAGGTCCTCGTCCGAGAGAGGCACTTGAGAGGCCAGGAAACGCCTGGGCCGTGGGTAGGAGCCCCTCCTAGCCTAGCTCTGCTCATCAAGTGAGCCTGCCAGCCCATACAGCCAGGGTGGCTGGGCTGGGATCTGAACAAGCATGTGAAGGAGGCAGAGGAGGAAACAGGATAGGGTAATGGAAGAGTAGGAAAATAGATGGAGACATAGGATAAGGAAAGTTGATGTATACAAAGAGGACTAAATGAGGTGAAGGAGGATGTGCAGTGTTGGAGCATGACTGAGAAAAAGAGGAAACAGGAACGGAAAACAATTTTACTGCCCTCAGACTGGAGGATCTCTGGCCTAAGGGTTGTCAGTCTCCTCTTCCCTTGGAGAATCCCTACACATCAAAGCCAGGAGAAGGCAGGTAGGCAGCTCCACTTAGAGGACACACCTCTTACCCTCCCATCTGATGGGAGTTGCTGGTGAAGGGTAAACAGCTGGCCAGTGGGAGGGTGCTGTGTCCTGTACGGAGACAGACCTGAAAGAATGAGACAGCCACCGTGGAGAGGCTCGTCCAGTGCTTTGCAGAGCTGCCAGCAGCCCACTCTGGCTCATAAAGTATCAGGTGAGGTCTGAACCTGGGCCCAAATCCTAGGACCTTGGTCAAAGAAGGACTGCAGGATATAAAACTCACCTGCACTTTGTGCTGGCAGAAAGCGGAGCAGCTGTCCCCCAGGCAATAAATTTACTAACCCCTCAGGTGCTCTGCTGTGGAGCACCTGAGCATTGGATGCTCCAAGGGCCCATGGCATCTCTGCCTGTTTGTGCTGGTGTGTCTGTCCATAAATTTATGGGTTTGGTCCTTAATGTGTCCAGGATTTGAGCTTTTCAAACAATACAAGATTTCTCTGCTCTTTGCCCTGGAAGGCAGGATTACAGTGTACTCTCCTCCTCCCACATGAGCTGAGCAATGGCTCCTGCAAGCAGCAGGTCAAACCTTTTGCCATCCCGGTCCTGTCAGAGGATGAGCAAGACACTCCCTTTCCCTTCTCCTGGTGGAGACCCAGAAAGGAGCAGCTGGGTGGCTCCATTGGCTACTGTAGCTGGGTCCAGTGTCATATTGATGCCAGGGCAGAAATAACCTGCTCAAAATAACATATTCCCCCCTGCTCCCCGCCCCATAACCCTCCTCCCTGTAGCTCCTTACAGTAGCTTCTTCTTAGTTTTCCAAAGTCCCAGCTGTGTGTGCTTGTCTCAGGCAGGGGAAATAGGTTGCCTGGATACAGACCCTTTGATGAGCAGTGCAGTCCCTCTGGAAATTAGGCTGCAGTCCCTCCTCTCCCCGTCCCAGCATTGCTGCTCAGTGTGAAAGATGGATTTGGGTCCCCAGAGGGCTTGTGAATGCAAAAAGGGAAAGGGCAGAGACACACACAACAGGGACACCAAAGCATCGCCAGTGTCAGCATTCCTCTCTCACCCCAAAGAAACAGCCAGGTGTAGGGATCACACAGACAGGAAGGGCCACCCATTCCTGGAGGCCAGCATAAAGTTGGTCCTAACCTGATGAAAGAGGATCCCAGATCTGAATTGAGCCAAGAAGACACACAGAAATGTGCATCATGAGTGACAGAGATTAGGACTAATTGATATAGTCCAGCTCAAGTGAGGTTACTCAGCCATCGCTCTGAAAATGAAGTTGCACAGAATGGGGCAGGGGATAAAACAAGTTCTGTTCCTTTTGCTGTGTCTTGCTTCACGGTTTTGCAATTACACAGCTTCCTTGGCACCAGACAGTTTCCTTTGGCTGATGCTGCTAGAAAAATTGGCTAGTGTGGAAAGGCACTGTGACGGGCTTACAGGTGCCTGAGCTGTGAAGACCACAAGGAAATGTTCACCTTGTTTCAAAAGGCTTTAACCTGGAAGAATATGAGAAAGATGAAAGAGCATTTACTATTAACAGCAGAAAGAATATTCAAATCAGTCTTTTTTGCTTGCTTTATTCTCTAATTTTCTCAATTCAAAAAGCCACACCTGCTCCATTTCTAGATAACCAGGGCATACACTGAAAACCCTTACAAAGGATAATTTGTCAGCAACTTTACGAAGTCTCCACAAAACAAAATTCTGTGACTGGAAACTACTACCAGTATTACCCAAAGCACTCTTGCACTCAAGCCATCTGTCTTCAGTGGTGTGTCTCCACCTTCCCCATAAGCTTCTGATGTGGACCCAGTTTCAGGGAAAAGGTAACAGAATAGTCGAACTAAACTGGCTGATTCCAGCAGGAGAGTTCCTGCTCCAGAATTGTAGCAGAGCCTAAGATGCAACAGATAAAATGTAAAATACAAATATATTTTCAAGACCAGAAGGAGAAAAAAATCCCTAAACTAAGACTCTTTTTATGGGGGTTGACCTGCCAGGAGCACTCAGTTCCCTCATCTGTACAGGCAGGGCACCAGCAGAAGCACCTCTGCTGACTACGTTGCTGCAGGATCTTGGCAGGAGCTAGGTATCTCTCAGTTACACAGGGCTCACTCAGGGCTCTGTCAAACCAAACAAACATTTCACACTCCCCAAGAAAAGCAGTGGCCACCCACTGCAGTTTGGCAAGCGCTGGCAGCTCCCAGTGAGAAAGCCTATTGAGCTGGCAGTCATCTGCGCTCTGCAGTGCATTCAGTGTATCCCCCAATGCAGTGCGGTAGAGTGCACCGTGCAGGGCATAATTCATAGATGACAGCAGGGGTTTCTGCTCCCAGAGGAATGGTTGCAACCTTTTAGCCACATTAAGACAGAAAAATGCAGTCTTGGACGCTGGCACATTTAGTAAATCATCCTGGGCTTTGATAGCTTCCCTGGGGGGCAAAACTGAGGTGCCAGTGAAGACAGGTCCCAGCAATCAGACTCGTGCCAGCCCTGCCATTCTCCTTGGTTGCTTCCTTGCTTCCTTCAACTTATCATCAGAACCTCAGCCATCTCTTGATGTAATGTTGGAGAGTTACAGTCAGACAACTGTGGGTTAAGGTATTCAGCTGCATGATACACAAGTTGAAGACGACTAACCACAAAGCTGGATTCATCCATGCATACAGAATGCCACAAGTCGTGCCTTCTTGCTGGCCCTTCTATTAATCCCGTATGAGTATCGAGTAATGAAAGTAGCAAGAGAGAACTGCACAGCACCCAGCAAGTGAAAAGCCCTGGAGCAACTGCCACGAATATCCTCAGGATGCTAAGGATATTAGCATCTGGGAGAATGCCTGAGGGAAGGGAAGGGAAAGGAGAAAGAGAAGACAGTACAGATTTCTGGCAGTGGCAAAGAGGATACACAGATAGGGGGTTTCTTTCTTTAATCTCAGAAATTAGGATCAATCAGCACATAACAGGACAATACTGATGGGACTTTTAAAAAATGCTCCATTTTCTTCTGTATCAGACACACTGAAATCAAGAGACCAGATATGGATGTCACTGAGAATTGAGTTCTGACTGAGGAGGGAAGAAGGAAAAAGGGAGAGAGACGTCTAATCACAGGTTCTTTTTTTACATTTTTTTCTCTCATTCCCATTTCAAAGACAGAGAAAAAGAGAAAGACACATATAGTGGAAGAGCGTGAATCATTTAACATGAATTTTGCCTGAATGAGGGCTGACAGAAGTGTGTGAAACAGGAAGGAAATGTATGAATAATGCAGAGCAAGGCTCTGTGCAGACGGAAGACTGTTATTGTGTCCGTGTTTACAGTTTCTGAAAGCACAATCAAATAGATATGGAAAGAGTGCAAAAAGCCTGCATGGTCATCTCACGTTGAAAAGGTGTTAAAATACACTGCGGATCACAAAATAACACCTCTCAATCACTGCACTGGATTTGCTCATCTCACACCAAGACAAAGAGGAGGAGTTGGTGTCGCTTTACGTTAGGAGTGGAAGTAGGTTTTGTTCCCTGCGCAGGTCGGGCTCGCTGGGAGCTGTGCCGGACCCGCAGCAGCTACCAGAGTAGACTAAGGCAGAAACACAGAGGAAGAACACACCCCGAGCAGCTCTGCCAAGCCGCCTTTACCACGCACGCCTGGGAGAAGGGTTTGTAGAACTACAGAAAACCAGGTGGTTTTTTTTTATAAAGGGAACCCCTGAAAAAAGGCATACCTGCCCTTCTGCTTATTTACAGCTGGTGTGGCAGGGACCTGAACTCATTTCTTATTCCTTTTATGGGAGGAAGTATGGCTAGGAACTAGCACGCTCTCCCGGGATGCCAGGGACAGCTGGTTTCCATTTGTGGTCCTGCCACTGGCTGGTTTTGGCCAAGCATCGTCATTTTTGTGCCACTGGTTGAAGCACTTTGAAATCTTCTAACAAAAAGCAGCATGTAAAAGCTGGATATTAATTCTGATTATTCTAAGAAGCCCATCATCATACCGTGTGGTCTCTTGCATTCTGTAATTAAGGCACACTCCTGCCCTAAGGAGGCTATTCTTATTCCTTCCCTTGTTTTATACCACTTCTGGATGGAATTTGCAATAATTTCTGAGGTAGCCTGTTGGATCCCCTCCGCATATCTGGTCCTTTTCCAAATCACAGCCCATGAGTTCATACAGGCAGTGATGGGAGACTCTGGCTGCATTGTGTGCCTCAAGGATTCAGTAGCAGCAGAACTCACATAGTGATCCATAACTGCTGAAGACTTCTCAGAAAGCTTTAAGGAAAAAGGCTGACCTACTGAATGACTCTTTCTCTAATTTATTGGTATATTAGACTAGCAAGAGTTATAATGCAACATTACATAGGTTTATGGAGGTGTCTGGAGGATGTTCATACTTTTTGAGAATTGAGAGAAACTTACCTGGAGGTCTAAGGAAGGGCACCTTAAAGGACTCCAGGGAGACATGGATGGAAAGTAAGGGGCAAAGCCAGGACACCAGGGCATAATGAAAGGGATATGCAGGAAAAAAATATATTAAATTTTGAATTGAAAAGATACAGAAAGAGGAACAAGACAGAGTCTTTGAGGACAAGAGTGTAAGAGACATGAGAGGCCATGGAAGAGAAGGAAACTCTTTGTGGAATGATCCTATTTGCAGTAGAAATATTCTTTGCGTGCAAATAGGCATTCTCATCTCCAGCCTGGCCAGCTAGCTAACCCATATCATATAAAAGGGATGCTGTGAAAAGCCCTGTTGCACACAGAGACACGCACTGTTCTAAGTACAGCATGGAAAAGCAGTGATGCTGATGCAATGCGGTGATGAAAATAAACGTGCCTGCTACTTCAGGGATGGAAAAGGCACATTCCACCTTCTGCCTCCTAGAAATCTGCTGCAGCCTTTGATCAGCCAAAAGAAGCAGCGTGCCTGAGTGAAATCCAGTCTGCTTTTGGTTCCTCACGTTATGCTTGCCCATTTTGCCTTGGTGCTTGGGAAAAGAGAGAGGCCAGCAGGGACTGTCATGCTTTCCATACCCTGTATTTCCAGGGTGATATTAAAGTGCCCTCTGTTTTCTTTTTATCTTTTCACCTTGAAATGGGAGCTGCAGGTGCTTGCATGCCGTGTGGTTATTGCACATAATGAAAAGTGACAGGGCAGTACAGTCTCTGGGGTCCTTTCAGTCCATAGGCTCCCTGCTGAGAAACCCAGCAAGGTGGGCACTTGCGTTGATGTTTATTCCTAAGTTGTTCTGACATATCTCCTTCAGGAATTGTACTCAGGCCCCCTAACTCATATCATGCAACCCCCCTGGCTGCATCAACAGGCAGTTACTTCTGGTCACTGATAATCTGAGCTCCTCTCAAATCAGAAGCCTAAATATGAAAGGCTCCCTGCTGTTGTGTCTGCAGCACTGCAAACAGTCCTGGGGAGGTAGATGTTTGGTAGGTGATTAGAGGACGGGTCTAAAGCTTTTCAGCTGGGCTTTGAGATCTTTTGAGGGAAGAGGATATGAAGGATGGTGATTAGTGTCTTTTGGAGACAAAGGCAACAGGTTTTAGGTGTGAATTAGCATCTTTAAAATGCGGTGAGGTTAGCAATTTCTGTGGACCTGTGATGCCACAAAGAAAAATCATAGCAGTAGCAAACCGCCTTGCCGTCTTCCCTTCTTCACAGCAATATACCCGCTATCCTTGCTTCACTGTGCTCTGAGGACCTGTAGAGAAGCACTTCCTTCTCAGACATTCAGGTCAGCTGCCACAACGTTGTGGTCCTGGAATACATCATACCCTTTTCTCCACTCCAACGATTCATTTACAGTTCATATTAGCTCCCTATAAAGCCCAGTGAGGAACAGTGAAATCAGCTTTTGTAAATGAGGGGGAACACTGCCAAATCTCTCTCTGCATAAATGAAGAACTATCCTGAGACCATCTTCTGTAAGGGAAGATGTATTACACTGAATCCAGGCTTCCACACGCTTAAGCCAAATTGAATCTGCACTTCTCATAAATGAGAAAGCACAGACCAGTGTCAGAGTCCATAATCCCCATGTATTGAACCTGCCTCTGTCTTTCCAGACCTAATGTTGAGGTGAACTGCATGCATCCCTGTGCTAGCCAGTGAAGCATATGGTATCCAAACCTTATATATACGAAGGCCATGCCAAATCATCTCCACATACATGGAGATACATATTCTGTCAGTTTCCTCTAAAAGCAGGTGACCCCTATTCAGTCCAACATACCACCCACTTTAATGAAGGTTGAGATATTGATCTCTCCAGTAAATCAAGGTGAGATCTATAGATCCCTCCCAATAAATGATGGTGGCTGTATTGATTCTCTCCTTCCCACCCCCCGTAAGTGAAAGCAAGACATATTAGTTCCTCCCCATTAAATGAAAGCGAGCTGTATTGAGGCCACCCCCATAAATAAAGGGTGGGCCATGCTGACTTAGACCTTAACCACATAAATGGAGGTGAAATGTATTGATTCCATCTTCTGTAATTGAAGGAGCGCTGTATTATGGTCCTCCTTCCAACATAAATGATGGCGAAGCATATTGATTCCATCATTCTTGAAGTGAAAGATGAGTTTCGTTGAATATTCCCAAAATAAGGGAGGAGAACCACACAGAACTTAGCATCTTATCTAGAAATTAATTTTGATCTGTTATTTACACACTGAGGCTTTTACTGCATTTGGATGGCAGAGGTATTCTGCTGCTTAAAAGCTCTAGGCACAAAATGAAGTGATAAGGCACCAAGGGATGTGAAGACTAAGCAGAGGGCCTCCTGAGTTCCAGTCCTTGTGTTCATGTAGACCACTTGCATTTAGGCAAGTTTCCTGGCTTGTACATGTCTTGTCAGTCTAGTAAGGATAATGATCTTCCGCTGACATTAGGTGGTAGAATAGGTTCACGACTGTCTAGTGTTCACTTGGATAATGGGACCAAGTAAGTCTTGGAGACAACAGTGGAAGTGAATGGAGCATTATGGGGAAAAATGGTTAAAAAATAAGTTGCACTGTATAGGCCTTAAGAGAGGCCTGCACACTGCAGATAAATAACTAGCAGCAGCTCCCTGGAGCCTGGTGATTTTTGATCTTTAATTATTTCTGCACCTTTCCTACTCCTTTCTACTAACAGCACTGGTTTTAAATGGTCTTTGCTGACGGGAGAGATACCAAAGGTACCTCACCTCAAAGCCATGGACTAATTCAGGAATTCAGTCTTTTGGACTGTGACTGTTGCAAGTGAGGCGAGCAGGACAGTGCCTACCTGCCAAGGAAAACATTCAGATTCAACTGCACCCCTCCAGGAGACTGTGTTCAGCTCAGCAGCATGACAAAACCCAGGACAGCTGCTGGTGTTATGGGAGAGAGGTGCCACCTCCTTGCTTCCCCAAGGAAATAACATTAATTTTCCCCACTGTGCTCCATTGCACAGTTGTTGTCTTTTGTTACCTGTTGTGAATATCATAATCCCTGGGGAAGCTACGGAAGACAAGCAAAGAGGATAGAACCAGTTCAGCCTCATGGAGAGGCCTGTCTGTGTCCTTCTCCCTGATTTGTCCCAGCAGTAGCAACATGATACAAAAAAGAAAAACAAAACAAAAAGAGAAAGAACAAGGCAAAGTCAGGCACATGTAGATGACACGAGGAAGTTAATGTCAAGAATAAAGCTCTTAAGCATCCCACACAATAAATCATACCACTTTTTTGTCCTTTTTTTGCCCAGTGACACCCTTCTGGTACCATGTATTGTAACGAGCAGGCAGAGTTATGTCATCTTGTGGTCTGTTGCTGTGGATCTATGGCACCTCCTTCATGATGTGTGGCGGGGTATGCATGCAGAGAGACAATTAAAGGAAAGCATGAATACTGTGTGAAACTGTAGCAGTATACATCTAAGAGGGACCCAGGCAGCTTACACTGGCCATATCTGAGGCTACAATCATGAGCAACGCAAGCTTTGATCCTTAGGATGCAATGCTGAGGTGTATTTTACGATGTGCTTCTTAACACACAGCAGTTCTGAAGATCTTACAGAAGACAAGCAGCGATAGCTTATAATGTGAGTTAGCTGTGCCTAGTAAATCTTGTGTTCTTCCCATGTGGGTTTTGCCAAGCATACTGCTTTGGCCAGAACAGACTGAAAATGCCAGTCAAGTGCCAGTCCCCCCCAGGCCCCTGAATGGAAAAGCCCAATTTCTTTGCATTTCTCTCGTTTCACCAGCTGTCTAAAACCCTCTCCGAGAGGATTTAGATTGGAGTTTGTGCTGATTTTATACAGTTGTCTTATGTCTTCCCCCTGAGTGGTGAAAGAGATTTTGTTCCATACAGGATTGGGGATGCAAATATCATTCCTGTTTCACGGCATCGTTTGCAAGGAGGACCAGACAGTTGCCATGGCAACAACACATCTGAGCCAGCTGTAGTTGCCATGGAAGCAGAAATGATGGGAGTCAGGAAAAATAGTCTCAGAGGACAAACCACACAAAATTCCCTTAAACTAAAATAAAATCTTGCTTTCAAATGCCAGCGCCTCAGAAACAAGGGGCAAACCGGAGGAGAATGCAAACAGCCTCTCATGATCTCAGTGCTTTCCTTTCTTACATTTTTGAGAGATGAGGGAGAAGTCACTGGACGCGATCCAGTGACTGCTAGAAAGGAGGTGAAAGTAAATTCCACGATACCTTTGGCCTGGTCTGCTGCCCCTGTGGGGATGCGAACGCTCTGCTTTGATAACTGCCCCATGGAGGCACAAATCAGTACTCCAGTCAGGTATCCCTCTCCTTTGCAGCAGGACCTACTCCTATAAACCTAACCATTCACCATACAAGTGCTTTCGAATAATGATATTATGTATCTTTGGAGACTCTTTAGTCCCTGCAAGAGGGACAGTTTTTATCATTAAATGGGGAACAAGGTGCACTGTCTAAGGCTTCACTCTGGGAATCTCAAGCAAGGGCTGGCTGCCTGACAGCACTGTGACCTGCGCTCTGGCCTCCAGGGATGGGCCAGTCTGTTAGATAGGTACTAAAAAGAGGTAGCCACAACATCCTACATCTCATCAGGGTGTTCTGGTACTGTTTATCTCCAACTCTTTTTTTTTTTTTAACTTTAATGGTAGTTAATCTGAGGGAATGATTAAATAGGTAAAGGAACGATGCTGTAGAAGACAGGAAGGCAAAAAGCTTCATCATCTACACAGAGAAGTGTGGATTTGGGGTCTCCTGAGAATATAATTGGGCAAACACAAGGGCTGAGACTGGGAATGAGGGCAGAGAGCAGATGGAGAGACAAACCGACAGGAATAGATGGAGAAATAGGGGAAGGTGAGGCAGGAGAGCCTCAAACTGCAAAATGATAGGGAGGAGGGAGGATGCTGGAGCCAAGTGTGTGTAGTGAAATGAAAAGCGGTGAGAAAGTGAGCAGGAGAGTGAGTGAGGCCTGAGGCAGTGGACAAGGATGGAAGCAGTCACAAATGAGAGGACAGAGGGGAGCAGGATGGCAGGCCACAGGTGGGTGGGCAAGCTGAGGGCAGCGCAGTTGGCACAGCAGTATGCGAAAGGACAGGGAGGGAGAAGGAGCCTGGCTCACCAAGTACACCAAGGACAGACATAGAGAAGCAGGAGGTGTGGAGCCAAGGTAGAGCACAAGATGGTTTGTAGGGTAACACGCTTTCTGTTCTTGTTTATGATCACGCTGTACTTCAGCAGGCTGCCCTGGATTTTCTGGAATCACTGCGTGTGTAAATGCTTCTGTTGGCTGGCTCACTCGTCACACCGTGGTGAGGGCTGCTCAATCCAATACAGGGATGTACTTAAATTTTCCAAGTTTTTCTGTCCTTGCTCTGTAACAACAACTAACGTTATAAAACCTTGCCATGCTTTCAAGGTGCAGACTTTTGTTATTTTCTCACCAAAAGCAGGTTTGGGAAAGCATTTCATTTCAGGTGCCTTTGAACTGTCACTGCGTTTTCTGCCTTCTCATTTTGTGATCCCAGTTTCTGCCCCTTTGTTCCAGTCTCCTCTCTTTCTGTCTGTAAGAAACGGAGGCGGATGCCGCAGTCTGCACACACCTGTAATTTCTGTTGAAGCCAAGGGAATCTGCATGCATGTAGCTAACAGGACTGGAGGACTTGCCTAAGGAGTCCTATTTTAAGGAATAATAAACTGCTCACGTTTACTGAGAAGGAGAAAGAAAAAGTCTTTATTCAAAATGTAAATCTCTTCCTGCTGAGGAGCGAACCCAAAAGTCAGTCTTCAGGATATAAATATTTATGCCTTTTGCATAAACAGCAGATGTAACATTTCCAATTAACTGTCGATCTTTCCATTTCTCTGGCTGCTGCTGCTTTCTCTCACAATATCAGAATGAGCAGTCCTCTTGATTTGCCTGAGCTCAGATCTGTCACAAATTTCCACAGTCAGTAAGATGAAATTGTTCTTGAAAATGTTTATTTATCAGAGCCCAGCAATTTCCCTCTATTTTTACTCTTTGTATTTGATGTAAGATGAATTCTATTCTGCTGAAAGATGTGAGATTCACAGCCCAGATAAGAAGATAACAGAGAAAGAGCAGAAGCAGGCATAGGTGAGAGCACGCACTCAACCATTACATCAGCCCAGACCTAGAAGAAGCATTTATGAGAAATGCCAGTGTCTGACCAATTTGGCCCCTGGCCTTTCTACCAAGGGTGCCATCCTGAGGCCAGGTAGCATTGAGTGTAAGAGGTTTTATAATGTAGCCACCTGTTCATGAGGAACTGCCTCCATCACTTCTTTCGTGTCAGCTTTCTCAGGTGTCTGACATTCAATCCTGCTAATGGCACCCTCCCATTTCCACAACTTCCTTCTCTCCAGGAGAAAGTGTGAACTGTGCAAGCAAGAAAATGAACCCTACTAGAGCTGGTAAACATCAATTTTCATTGGCATCATGCCTACAAAGCAGAAGATTTTCCTGGAGTGCTGGAAGGAGGGTAAGAATGAAAATCAAGAGCAGAAAGGCAGTAGTAGGTAAAAACAAACAAAAAAAAAAGCCAGAAGGCAGGTGCAAGGGGAAAGAAAAGCATTTGTCTGGTACTATGTCAGAAAGTGGGGATCTCTCTGTTCTCTTCTGCCAAGGGTGCTTTTGTGTGTTCCCCTGTCCTCTGACCTGTCCTGCGACACCATGAAGTTTAGCTCAGCATCTCTTCATTCCCAGGGAATAAGAAAATCACCTAGGGGCACTGATTCAAAGCAGGAGCTGCTGTTCAGCTGATCCAGCTTTCTCTGGGGGCTCAGGTGAACAGCTCTTGGCCTTCCTCACAGGGCAGGCACTGCCCAGGGAGCCACACAGATAACCTGGGACAGGGCTTTGTGCCGCTGGCTCGGTTAGTGCAGGGGTCAGCCTTGCTCCTTACCTTCCTCAGGAGCTGCATCCCGAGGGCTGGCAGCTCTGGCAGGTGCTGTTGCTATGGGAACTGGCTCTGCTTTAAAACCATCCGTGTGGCAGTGCAGGGGTGGAGGCATCTGCAATCCTGACTGCTTAGAGGTGCACCCTCCTCACACACTGATGCTACCCCACGCCTGCTTTTGATCAGGTTCTCAGCATTTTGGGCTCCATTTCTGCTTTCTCCCCAAGCTCTTCTGTCTGCTCTGAATTCTTGCTGGTGTGAACACCTGGCTTCTTGCATAGCATGAAAAATCATCAAATGCTAACCCAGAAAAAAAAAGGTCCAAATTCACAAGTAACTGGAAGCTTAATTGCTTAATAAGAACATTTTTCAGTTTGTTCTGTGCTGTGCCCAAAAGACATACATAGTTCTTGTCTATATTCGAGTATAGTCCCGTTCAAGCATCTGTGATCAGTGATAGAGGTTATCTGCCCTGTAAAACCCCAAATAATCACCAGTTTGCTTCAGGTGAGCTAACTGAAGTGCATTTTCATTACAAGTAGAAGCTAACTTTACTCAGCTCACTTACTGCAAATCCTTGCGTGTGTGGGATTCCATCAGCAGTGGAACAGGGCTACTAATGGAACTGAAGTTATTACCAGCTGCATGCTACCTCCCTTTTTTTTTTTCATCAATCTTTTTCATCAGCTACATCTAAAAGAACTTGAGTCAAAATTCCCAGGCTTTGCTTCCCCATGAAGAACAGGAGTCAAAGTAGCACCAGTGTTGACTTGCTCCTCTGTCTTTGCTGGGACTCACTGTCCTCCTGCTTGGGGAGCTGCACAGGCATGAGGCAGCCCTACCAACTTTCTTAAAGTGGATCATTGTGGATTAACAATTTAGGATGGGGCAATATCAAAAGGAGACTGAAAGTCAGTTTTCTTAAACCACAAGCATTTCTTTTTTCTTCTTTTTTGATTCAGCCCCCTTGACTGCGGCTGACTGTCTGGTATTTCTCTTGAGTTTTCACTGCTGGCTGAGGAGGCTTTCTGGTTTAATGGCATTCATTAATCATACAACAATGCATCTCTGCAGCACCAGAGCTTAGAATTCATGTTACATTACTGATGGACATTGGCCCGGCTTCTCAGGTTGAGGGTGCTCTAAGGTCAAGTCGGATACTTCAGGCTCTGTGCGCGTTTTGGGTGTAATGTAGGACACCCGGGATTTAGGCAGATGCTTGTTCCAGCTCAGAAACTGACTTTGAGCTGAGTGTACCGAGTGCTCCAGGTCACAACTCACTCTTGGTAGTGAAGCAAAAGGAAGGAAGCCATGGTCACACTCCCCAGATTTGAAGGGGATCTGACCGCTGCAGTGACCTTCCCAAGAACTGCCCTGATTTACATGAGTCATAGCAGGTCTTTACAAAACCCAGGCTCTGCATCTCATGCCCACTGGCTGCTCTTCTAAAAGCGGATGATCTTCCCATGCACTCTTTGTTCTCTGTGTTTTCCTTGGAAGAGTTTGTCAGGTTGTTAGCAAGGTATCCAGTTTCTCCTGTGCTAAAGGACCCAAAATCAGTACTATCTTCTCTCACTGTGGATGCTGTGATGACCTGCAGGCACAGTCATAAGCAACCTTCTATCCTCCCCTCCTAACTGGAAAAAAAAAAAAAAGCAATTGCAGAGCCTATGGCTGGAGTCTGCAGGAATGCACTAACAAACCGCCTTCAAGGGCTTCCTTAATCACCTTTCCCTAGCTCTTCTGTTGCCAAGATGGTATTCAAAAGAAAATGTCAAGGCCTGATGGCAGCCCACGGACCGCCAGTCAGACAGCTCGGTGTGAGACGCTCCCGGATTCGCTTCATGATCCTTGTTTCAGGGCCTGGGGTAAGCGGTGCGCTATGTACCACAGACAGCAGCACTGATAACTCATCCAGCGTGGGACTGCAGTTGTTTTCCTCACTTTTTAGGATACAGGATCCTTCGGATTATGATAATCCTGTGCTTTGCCATTGACAGAGCCTGACTTACCCCTGCTGCTCTTGGTTTTGGGGATGACTCTGTTCCCTGTCAGGCTGGCTCCTGCGTGAATTCCTAGAAAGTGGCATTTTAGTAACTGACCACAGTTTTGACTGGGTGCTGTCTTCAAGGTCCCCAGTACTGCTGTGAAAGTGCCCTCATGCAAAAGCAGGTGAGATATGCTCTTTTACAGCTCCCAGAGCCTCAGAGAGACCTTTAAGGAAGATCCCTTTTGAGAAAGACATAGGCTGTGCATTACATCATTCCCCTTGCACATATGCTCACAGAGCATTTGAGCATTTGGATTACCTCATTCTTCCCAGAATCCAGACTACGTTTCAGTAGCCAGGCCCTTGAATTTGCACATTAGGCATCAAGACTCACTGAGCTGATTCTCCGGAGCCCTACCGATGCGTAAGAGATCTATCGTGCCTTTCCCGTGTCTTCCACGTACCCCGTTACTTTCCCCATCTGTGTCGGGCATAATGATTCAGCAGATAGATACTCTTCTTGGCAGGTAGTCCGGGCATTTAGCTTGATGGCAACATCGAATATTACATGTCCTTTTATTTATTTCGCCCATGTGCAAATTTGTCTACAGGCAGCTCCATTGTCTGTTTAATATTTTGTCCAACCTTCCGTCTGCTTCTAGAGAGGCAGCAAGCCTGCAGGTGCTGCAAACACTTTTTGTTCCTTTCTGACTAGAACAAACTACTCTATTCCTCTAAGGCTTTTAGTCTGACTTGATTCTGGCTCGCCCACCTGCCTGCTTTCTTTGGAGAACTGGCAGGTGAATATTTTCAATAATTTACTTTAGAGCTGTTCTATCATCCTGCTATTTATTTCTGCCATAAATTATGCCCAGAGGTTAGGAAGCTCTTATCTTCCCACTCACAAAGAAACCGAAAGGAAATATTCTGTAGAGTGCAGAGGCATCTCTGGGTGGTTTGTAAATATTTCCAGAGGCAGATATACTGGGGAGGGAAAAGAGCTGTAGTCCCTACCCTGTTAGTAACACCTGATATAACCTGCACCTTCTACGTTATGCAACAGGGAGCAGTTCTGCTCCCACAGCCCCCTCTTCCTACTGTGATTTACATCCAGCGTCTGTGAGATACACCTGCTACTGCTTCAAAGCATGAAAAGGAAATAGTAATTAAAAAAAAAGGGAAAAAAAAAAAGTCTTGAGAGAGGGTAACTCACTCCTCACACAGTGGTTTGACTCATTAAAATCAGTGGAGTGATTTTCAGTGACTTCTCTGGGATTTGGATCAGACCCTAAAAGCACAAGCCCCGGGAGCTGGACTGCAGCCAGCTAACTTAAGAGAAGCAGAATTCCAAGCAAATGAGTTTTCATTTTTAATTCAGAAGCGAACTGCAGCGCATTTGGATGGGATAGCTCCGAGAAAAATCCAGGCAACTGAAGGAAGTGATACTTCTGGTGTGTTTGCCTCTTCTTAGCTGTACCCTAAGGGGTGAGTTGCTCCACAAAGCAGTATCAATTATCCAGCAATGGACGCTACTGCTCTTATTATTACTATATGCCTAAATGCTCATTGTAGACTAGGACTCCAGCAAGCTGGACAATAGACAAGTACAGAGCAAACAGATGGTCCTTGCCTCCCAGAGCATCTCGGAGTCTAGATTTACCATTTTCTGCTCGGAGTTTGCTGATGGGTGTTGTACCACACAGAATGGCATTGTTTTTTCCCTGCTGAAGCCAATTAGGTTCTCAGCGCCCCGGGGAGGTGATAGGGATGTTTGTGCTGCTTGCTTTGATAGGAGATATAAAACATAAGTCCTGGTTTTGCCACCCAAATTCCACTATGTTTTGTTGGAAAATGCCTGCAGAAGCTTATTCAGCATGAGGGTGAACTTACTGTATCGTACAGGCTTGTTTACAGAACGCAGCCTTGTCTGTCTGAAGGTCAAGCAGGCACCTTGTGCCAGAGCTCCCTGCCCAGGTCTAGGCAGAGATGAAGAATTAGCTCACACTGCCTCAGTGCTTCATGAGTACGTGTGTTCCTCAGAAAGATGTCTTTTTCTGCATTTTCCTCTTTTTTTTTCCCCCTCAGCACGCTGTGATTTCCTGCCCTTTCCTCTGCTACCTTTTTTTTCTTTCTTCTTCCTTTTTTTTTGGTGTCTTTTCTGATAGCATCCCCTGGCCACCCTCTGCAGATAACTCCTCCAGAGAGCAGCAGACTTATGACAGTTGTAAATCTCTCCCTGTAATTTACTTTCTTTGTGAGGTGCAAAAATAGACTTAGCCATTTAATTTTTTTTTGGGGGGGTGCTACTTTGTCCCTTGTGTTCAGAAGAGCCATACTCATGTTCCACCAGGCCCAGCCAACAAAGGAAGCTCTAAAAACCCTGTAAGAAAAGGTTGTCCTTGTTTCCCATTTCCCCCATCAAAAGCTTTGTCAGTGTGAGATAAAAAACTGTGTTATGACCAAAGAAAGCAGAGGAGAGGGAAAGCGACTCAGAAACTTGAGGGCCATCCTGGCTCTGCTCCTGCGGCTGGTGCTCATCTTTGACAGGTACAGGGAGAAATCGGACTGAGGAGGGGATCTCAAGCAACCAACCAAACAAATCAACTAAATGAACAAACTGGGTGATAAAGTAGAGCTGAGAATCACTAGATAACGAACACATCTCTGTCGCTGCACTGCTTTCTCCTGGGCAGAAGGGGAGTCAATTACCCACCTTCCAACAAGCTATTGATCGAGCTGCTGCCATGTATCGAATCGGAGCCCCGGCCGCCCTGCGTGTGGCTCTTTGATTTTCTCTCCCTCTGTAGCAGCACGTGGATGGAAGCCAGATGAGCCAGCACAGGACTATCGATCAACCCGCCTCCCTCCTCCTCCTCCTCTTCTTCACCCCGGTTGCCATGACAACCGCGGCTGCTGCAGCAGCAGCAGCACTGTTTACCTGGCTCATTTATTTTCCTTTTCAATATCTTTCCCTTCCCCCCGCTGCTCTCACCTTGGCATGATATTGGCAAAGCACTCAGCAGTTGTAAAAAGGATGAGTTTTTATGACTCTGAGGACGACAATGCAGTTCTGGGCTCTACTTTATCACCCAGTTTGTTCATTTAGTTGATTTGTTTGTGAGGAATCATTGCCTATAAACAACAGATACCTCAGCCACCAACTAGGTTGTAGTCCAGTCATGTAGGAGGACCTGTCATTAGAAAACACAGGTCTCCTTCCTATCGTTTAAGTGTGCCTGTAGTAGTAAGATCCACATTTTCTTCTTATATATTGCCCCGGAGTGGCAACAGAGAACTTACTCCAGGTATGACATCATTTACCAGCTATTAATCTTGCATGACCCCTGGGACAGTGTAACATAACCACCTGGTGGACTAGACTTTCTCTCAGGCCCTCACTGAGGGCACTGTGTCCAACAGGGGCCAGCGGAGCAGGCATGTGTCACCTCCCAGTAGAAGTTCGCCACAGTTTCCAGCTGCGTAAGATGAGCAGTCCAGTTCCTGGCTTTGCCCAGATGTACGTCCCTTTCCATAATCCCCACAATCTTCCCAAGTGCCCGTGCAGTCTTGTCCCATCTCTGCTTCCACTGCCTGAAACTGCCTTCCCGATCCTTGGCAGGATGACAGTCATGCTACAAAGACCAAACGGTAGATAAATGAACCATGTTTAAGGAGGAGCCCATTCCCCCTCTCCTGAATGTTTTGTTTGTTGTGCCGAATCATCCATCTGAAGACTCTCAGTGTAGGATTCTCTGCTGAAACGTCAGACAAAGAGGCTTTATGCAGGGGCATGGAGTATAAGATACACAAATAAAAGATATCTCTCAAAATATAATACAGGTGTCTGCCTTGTCTCAAAGGTCTTCCTGGCTTCCTTTCAATTGAAATTCTTCACCCAAGTCTCACATTCCTGATTCTTTCCACGGTAAAGCCATCAAACCCTTCCAGAAGACTCCTAGTTTTCCTTATAATTCAATATGATTGATACAGGATGTAAAAGATCACTTGATGTTATCAAGTACAGATTCTCCCTCCTTGAAGCAGAAAGCTACGAGATAAACTGTGGAATTTGCTACTGCAAGGCATTAGGGAAGCAAATGCTCTCTGTTTTGAAGCAGAAACAGGCATATATAAGAAAAAGGTGTTGGCAATTGCATGCAGGAAAGGTTCGATCCCCAGTGCTGGGAGGCATGAAAGGACTTGGGTCAGTGAGGAGTCCTGTTCCTCCCTTCTGCTCTGCTTGTCCTAGAATAGTGCCATGCTGGCAATGTCACAGAGCCATCACCCCTTCCTCTGAACAGTTTGGCAAGTCTCACTGCGTCAGATACATTACCAAGCTCAATTAGCCGTCAGTCTCTTTTTAAACAGCAGGAGTGCAGATCCGAGAGTGGCTGGGTGATGGATTCATTCAGAACAAGCAAACCTTGGACAGACTCCTCAAAATGGGACGGGCCGGGGGTCCGACCACTGCCAGGTGCGAGGCCTTGGCCCCGCTGGGTGACAATTAATTCAGAGCACCACAAGAAAGAGGGACATGTTTGACTGGCTGGAGCAGTGGTCTGATCTGACATGGCAGGAAGCATGATACTAATGCAAATTGTTAGTACTTATTAACTAATTAAATTGTTGTTATGCCCATAAGGCACTTAACACTTTCCAGGCACAGAAGAGAGCCCAGTCCCTGCCCGGAGGAGTAGAAGGTCTGAAAAGGCAAGCACAGAGGACTGGTGAAAGAAAAATGATTAACATAGAGCAGAAGGGATGTAATGAGAAGCAGCACTTGGTTTTGCCGTTAAAATGTATGTCTGCTTTTGCAAAGAAAGGAGGTTTATGTGATCACAAGATCTTGGCGGGGGGAGCACGTATGACATCATATGTCTGTCAGGTGCTTGTATAGTTTTTGATGTATCGGTCAACTAAATGCAAATTGGATGGATGAGAAACTGGCTGAGATAGACTTAATTTCATTAAAAGAAAAAGCCCTTTTCTTCAGCTCAGGAAAAGGTTGCGATAGGAGTTCATATTTTCTCAGCCTTCAGAAGATTTGTATGGGCTGCAGCTCTTAAAAACCTTCTTTCAACTGGTGCTTAAGAGTCGACAAAACACAAGCCTGTAGGAAATCAGACTACCTTAGTTGCAGAGAGCTGACCGGGGTAGAGATGCAGCAGCAAAAGGTGGAGCAAGAAGAGATGTGTATTGGAGAGATGGCAGGAAAGAGTGTGAGGAGACTGGCAGGGCTGGTGAGAGCTCACACTATTAGTGGTGAGACAGGGAGAAACAAACTGGAAAAGATGGATGAGCAGTCTCACACCGGTGACTTTCATTGTAACAAGTTCCTTAAACTCAGTGTTAAGAATTAGTGGATAAATTCAAGACAGGAATGAGGCAATACAGTGCGCTGCAGAGATGACCTTTGTAGCTCCATTTGCTGTGTGCTGCAGGGAGGAGAGGTGCACATCACACCCAGGATGTGAATGCTGTAGTAATAAAGATGAGAGATGCATAGCCCTTGATGTGCTGGCTACGGTAGAAAGATCTTGTGAATACTGAGTGTGAAGAAAAATTAAAGTCTGTCCACAGATGGGATGGGTGGAATAAGAAAGTGAGGAATTGTGATACCTAAACCACACAGGAGCTGGCTGTGGAGTCCTAAGTAGGAGAGCAGGGAAGAGCAAGCTTAAAGTAAGATTAGGATTTAATTTTTATCCAGAATTTTAATTAATGGCAAGATGTGCAAGAGGGAGCATGCATTCAGGATGCCAAATGACAGTCTGACCCAGCCAAGCCTGTCTATTCTGCAAAGCATTAGAGTTTCAATAAACACACATTGCTCTGTTGTTTCATCAGACACGCCGCTCTGGTGTGTATCATATGATATGGCAGCCGCTCAGCCAGGCGGGGAGCAGCACAGGCTATAATTTCCTGGTCATATGTAACTGGGTGGGGAAGCGCCTGATCCTTGGGGTGAGTAATGCTGGAATCGCACCATATGGCACCGTGCTCTTTGCCGTTCAAGGCATTTGAGGTGTTGCTCTTGCTATTCAGGCAGACGTTCCCCAGGGCATCTGAACGGTCTGACGCTCTCCTACACTTAAAACGCCCTCCTGTTACCAGACCACTTCCCCTGTTCCCAGCGTTTTGCCGGGGTTCGCCACCCCGAGGACGGTGAGTCCGAGCGAGGCATTCGCTTCCCGCTGGCAGGAGGCCGGCGCCGCGCCATGGCGCTGAGCTCGCAGTGCGGGAGCGCGGCAGCGCCCTGCCGCCGCCGCGGCCGGGCAGGATGGGTCCCGCCGCCCCTCGGCCCCGGCCTGAGGCTACTCCCGGGTCCGCGGGGCATTTCTTTGGGAAACGCTGCGGGCTGATTCCCAGCAAGAAGGACGACAGCCTCGCCCGGGCAACTCCGCTTGCCTGCGCGGGGGCACGGCCGCGCTCCTCCCCGCCGCGTCCCCTCTCTGGCCGGGCGCCCCGCTTCGCAGCCCCGCCTGCCCGGCGTGGGGCCGGCCCGCACCAGCTGGCTCTGGCCCTCCCGCAAGCCACGCCGGGCGAGGGCTGGTTTTTTACATTTTTTTTCTGCCCCGAGACATTTTCCTACGTGTATTTTTCTCCTGCCGAGCTGATTTACGAGCTGGGTTTGGCGAGGGCCGGGACCGCCGGCCCCAGCTCGGCGGCGGGGGCGCGGGGTAGAGGGGCTCCCGCTGGGCTCCCCGGCTGGGGAAACGCACGTCTCCCCCCGCCCGACATGAGCTGTAATTTCCGGCAGACATTTGAGGTCCCCGACATCTGCATAAGGCGCGGCAGCCTCCCAGCAACCCCCGCCGCTGCACGGCAAGGAGAGGCGGCCATCGCTGGGGAGCGGGGGAGCGCGGCGGCCCCTCCTGCCTCCTCCCAAGTCATTTATGTTTTACTCATTTCCTGCTCCCAGTAATGAGGCCAGCGATGCTGGGGTGGCGGCGGTGCTGCTGAGAAGGCAGATTGTTACACACACACACACACGGATGTTTTTGTTTCAGGGTGAATTTTTAGTGCTCGTGAAAGGGAGTGACTAAGCGGAGCCGGCTGGAGCCTGGCACAGGACCAGCAAGCTTCCCGGCAGCCCTGTGCCAAAAAAATCCAGACGTACACCCCCCTCCCGGTTTCTGCAGCCCCTCCTCGCCCGCTCTCCCCCACCCTACCCCGCCACGGCTCTCCGGGGACCATGCTCCCGACTGCAGCACTGCCCTTCATATCCCGCATCCCCTCTGAAGCCACCTCGCCAGCCCAGCGAGATGGTCCTTCTGCCACGCCGTCCTGACCCGTGACTCCTTAATCCCAATCTCTCTTCTTGCTAGACTGTGGAATTACTGCAGGAGGGTGGGGAGACTCTTAGATATAAACATATTATCCTCAGAGGCGAAAACAACTCAAGGCCAAACAGATTCATTGCACTAGTGACTTAAACTAGGTGAAATGTCGACAGAGTTACTCAACATCACATTCCCAAACTCGTTACATAAAATAAACAAACCTTCTAGTGATGTTTTGTACAGTCTCCAGCCCAGCCCCAACCCCACCGATCTGCTCCACTCCCCAAGGGATGGCAAGGACACGGGTCTCCTGGCTTGTGACTGCCTTCCTGTAGACATCTGCCACAGTTGAACTCTGCCATTTGTCTCCTCTGTTCCAATGTACTAACAGGATTCTGTGGGGTTTGTTCGGTTTTGTTTTTTTTAAATTTGTTGTTAAAATAAAAAAGGGAACAAAAACTTTTTTGGCTACAGCTATCAGCTCATTTTTGGTTGCTTTCTAACGCCAAAGCCAGCAGGATCCAGGAATTTGTCTGCTGGTGCCAGCAAGAAAGCACTGACCCAAACAAGGGAGCCAGAACTTGGACTGTTGTCCTTGCCAGGGATCAGCAAGAGGCCAAAGCGACCATACTGCTGAGTCATCACCGCT
Source organism: Hypotaenidia okinawae (assembly GCA_027925045.1). Classification (NCBI taxonomy): domain Eukaryota; kingdom Metazoa; phylum Chordata; class Aves; order Gruiformes; family Rallidae; genus Hypotaenidia; species Hypotaenidia okinawae. The sequence continues at coordinate 43,993,292 of BSDF01000006.1, read as the reverse complement.
CCAGCTGCTACGAGCCTTTTCTGGGGACGGCTGTTGCTAAGATTCCTGGGAGCTGACTGATTGCTCCTTCTATAGTCATGTAACACACACACACACACTCACACACACACACACACACACACACACACACACACACGTCAAAGGCGCAAGGAACCGCAGCTGGGGCCAGCTCAGAGCGCGCACACAGCCTGCTGGCCAGAGGCAGCCCGGCTGCGGGTCTGCGGAGACTGGGCGGGCTGCTGCCCCTGTCTCTGGGTTCCTCTTGCAGGGCTGAAGCTACCGGGAACTTCTGCCACCCACTCGGGGATGTGTTTCAGAAGACCAACAGTGCGGGCAGTGTTCTGTACAAAGTCTTCTTTCTGTTTGTACTTGAGTGTTTCACTGGGTTTCTTTAGATGAGAGAGCCAGAGACAGGGATGGGAACATACTGGCGATCCGTGCATTGCATTCTTTGCAGGGCCAGTGTTGGGTTACTCCCTTCATACAGTAAATAAATATGTTCAGTTAGCAGGCAAGTAAAGCGAGCACTTTCCAGTTCTGAGCCCCAGAACTGAAATTAAGGATATTTCTCATAAGGCCCATCAAGCTTGAGAGTGTTCTGCAGCCTCACACATCGCATAGGGGGAATGCTGCTTCACATGCTTACTCCCTCTGCCTTCATCCAATTTAATCTTTTAAATCTTTTTATTCTGCCTTTGTTTTTCTCCTTCAGGTACCTGCCTCCCTCAGGTGCTGCAGTTACCCTTGTTTCCTGCTCCACGTGTGACATTCAACAAACTAGATGTACTTAAGATCGGTCCACTCACGTCGAGGTTGTTAGACCCTTAGGGTATGGGACCTGTCTTCTCTCTCTCATGTTAGAGACACCACTGATTCCAAAGGAATTACTAATCATGCTAACATTTAATAATAAAACTCAGAAATCCAAGCAATTCCAGAGCCCAGTCTCTCTTTATTAAGTATCGGGGATGGGGGCAAGCACAATTAAAAATTGCCAAATGAGGTTTCCTCTGCAACTTGAGTTTCAGGGTCTCTTTTTTCCCCACTAGCACCTCAGAGCCCTAACCATGGACCAGGAGCGCTCTATACCATAATACTGAAAAAGTGGTATATATAAAACCATATAAAACCATAATACTGCCCCAAAGTGTTCACAGTCTAAGTTTAGGGTGCAGCTGGCAGTGAATTTGGTTTGGCTAGTGTTGCAGGAGGTGGTTACCACAAATAAGCAAACCAGCTGTATTTTAGAGCACATAAAGATCAGGAAGGAGGGATTCTGTGATATCCTCAAAAAGACAGTTTTCAACTCAATAGCTCTTTTTTTTTTCAAGAAAGAATAGGTACCTGTGGCCATTTCCCAGAAGGAGCTGTAAGGATTGCATAAGGGCAATAGCACATTTAAATCCACTTCTGGCCAAACTGGCACAGAAATAGGCTCTTGGTGTGTGAAATCTGGTTACATAGACAAGTATAGGTATAGCCAAAGTAAACTTTATATTAAGTGTTTTTGAGAAAGCTGATGAGAAATCCTATACATAACAATACAGGAATAAGCAAATTGTCAATTGCTCAGAGTGGATCTGGGTAATCTCCATCACACCAAAAGTACAAAAAGCTTCAGGGGCACAGTGGTGGTGGTAGTGAAAAGGTGCTTGGGGACTTGACTGGAAGAAGCCACTCTGTACTGGCTGTAAAGGTACAGATTAAATGCGATCAGATAGGATTTTTCTAACTTTAATTTATACAGTGTTTTCAGCATTGTAGAAAAATAGGGGGAAAGCACCACACACACAAAATTTCTAATTGGCTGCATGCAAAGATTTGGAAGCTGCATTTGCCTTGTATTATGGTGTTACGGTGCTCTGACACCATGTCTGCAGGGATGGTGAAACCTGTGGATACTGAGTCCTATCCCTTCTACTCCATGTACCTGTAGACATGCTATACTTAAAAAATTCGGCAGTTACAATATTTGAATCATGCTTTTTTGTTGAACAGGATTGTTTTTATGTCCCTAGAGTGACTTGCTCTTCATAGTATAGGGATCTTTGTTGGGTACTGCTTGTAGAAGCTCACCATCAACAAAACTGTGAAGAAAGTGCACCTTGAACTGAAGATCTATATAACAGCCCCCATTCTCCAATTTAGGGCATTTTGGTGTCACCAGACCCATTAGATGTGTTGTGACGCATCAGTTACCACTAGTATTTCGGATCCATGTCTGCTATGGCTGGGATGGCCAGTAAAGGACGCCTGAGAGCAGCTTAGGCTGCAGCTTCCTTTGAAGGGGAGGTCAAGCTCCACTCTGTTCTGAGCCATACAGTTGTTCAGCCAGTCCTACTGATACCATGTCTGGAGAAATCAGATCTTCCAAGACACTAATCCATGTCAAACCTCCCATACTCAAACTAGATAGTAAAGTGAAGAGTTGCTGCCCTTGCATCCCTCCTTCACTGAAATCTTGGGCAGACCTCAGCAGAGGTTCAAGCTTTGTCATGGTATGAAGGGTGCTGGCAGCACAGACAAACAGCTTCCTCCAAACCCACAGACAGGGAGAAGACTTCATGTTCATTCTTTGGGGTCTGCCTGCAGTGCTTGCTACAGCTAGCCTCAGTAAAACTCCCTGACCCCAGACACTAGTGATATTTAGAGAGCCTGTGAAATGGATCCTTTCTGTTTGTAGGAACGTTTGTTCACATGAGATGGTCACGGATAGCTGCTTCCTCTGCCTTCAAAGAAGTCACGTGAAATGTCCCAGAAGTCTTCAGCCTTCCCTCCAATACTTTCTACATCAATTCTAGGTCTTGACATTTATTTTCAAGGCCTTCTGTAAAACTATCCAAGAATATCATAGAAAAGCCTCTTTCTTTGCATGTTGATAGCACTGTTCCTCTGAACCCTGGGATAATGAAAGACAAGGAGTTCTCTGCAGCAGGGTCATGGCTTTACAGATCACTGTGCTTGAAGATATAAATCTCCTTTCTCTGGCTTTACTGAAGACAGATCTGAAAACAGCAAAGAAAAAACAAGAAGGTGAAAGAAAAGAGACCAAAAAGAAGGCACGAGTGACAAGAGCTAAAGCAATGAGAGAGAGAGAGAGTGAGGAAAGAAACAGCTTGAAAACGACAATTAAATCAGTTATAATGAAAAAAAGATTTTACCTTTCCTGAGACGTGTGAAAGAAAATCAGCCCAGTGGGATGCCGTGCATTGCTCTGCTCTCAGATGCTCAAGAGGGAGAGTTTATGAGCACAGAGAGAAAGGAATTCCATGCAGTGCAAACAGAGATGCTTTATATAGGTGATGTCCCTGCTTACACAGCTTAGGCCAGGCTAGCTCCATGTAAGCTTTCAGTCCCGTATATAAACAAAATAAAGCCCTGTGCCACAGGGCTCCCAGCTGTTTTCCAATGTCTTTCACAAGAACATTTGACTCGATGGCAGCAGGGATCCACCTGACATCGCACCCCAAATTACAAGAAGACTTTTGTGTCATGTAATTTTTAGCCTTTCTCATGTTTCCATCCTGCAGCTTTAAAATGACCCTTTCTCCTGTGCACTGTAGCTATCCGTTCTTTCCAAGGTCATGCCACAGCTCTCAGTGTACCAACACGAAGCGACTCCAGTATCTACAGACACTCAGTAGATCTCAGGGCCACTGTGGGATTACATTGATGGCAGTGTAAGGGGTCTGGCATGGGGAAAGATATCTCTGCTCCAATACAGATCCTTTTGAAGGCCCACAAACTTTTAGTCCAAGAGAATGAACAGGATTGTAATAGGATTGTAAGTCTGGAAGGTGTCACAGCACTGCTTTGGTGGCAGTGTCATAAAGGTTTAAAAAAGGGTAGTTAATCATTAATTGGTTCATGATACTAGAACAGGCTATCGATTGAAATTACAACATAAACATCTAAATAAAACACACATAGCCACCAGCATTTTTACAGTGCCAGTCACTAAATTAACAGGAGCACAGTGGCTGCTGCATTCCCTTGTCCATCCTTCTCCAGACAGAGTGCAAGCCTGACAGTGCTATTTGTAGCCTTACCAATGCACAAAATACTTTTCCAGATTTTCTTTAACTATTTCTCATTCACCTGTTAGGAGTTTTAATTTCACCATGGGGTTTTCTGGGTTTTTTGTTTTTTTTTTTTTGCTATGCTGTATTATAATCCACCTAAAACTTCTTTCCTTCTCCTATATGTATAAAGCAGTCCACTTGCAGGGTTATGGTGTGTCCCTGTTCTTCAGCAAGGATTCAATGTTAAAATGCTGTGGTGAACTTTAATGTTAGCAGGATCTACTTTTACAGACCATACTGCACTACAATTAGAGATAGATCTGAAGCTAAATCCCAAGTGTTGGGCTGCAATAAATGAGCAAAAGACATTTCTGAAGGCATAGCAGCTCACAAGGTTCAGTAACACACAACAGGGCTCTGTGTCAGGAATGCATTAACGAGTGATGCCTCACAGTGGAGCGTGAGATACTGGTTGTTGAGCAGAGTATTTAACCACTTGCTCAGCGTTAATGCACGTACAGAGAGGTTAAAGAGAATTAGCAGAGGACAGGGAAGCACCCAGCTTAAAAAGGGGCAAAAGCAGACTTTGACATTCTAAGCAAGCCAGCTAGCTTCAGTACCTGAAAGAACACCAGAATAAATTATCAGATAATCAATTCATAAGCACCTAGAGGATATCAAGGTAATCTAGGACAGCCTGGGTTCATTTGTTAAGAACAAATAATGTCAAAGCAATTGAGATCCCTTTTTGACAGTGTAACTGTCTAGCAGTGAATGGCAAAATAATAGGAATTCATGTCTGGATTTCAGTAATGATTTCAAGTGTCTCATCTGACCTTCATATATGGCAGAAATGTGATGTAAATTAAATCATCGTGGTATAGGAGCACAATTCGTGGACACACAGTTTTAAGGAAGAGTTCTCAGTAAGTGGTTTGCTGTCAGATGTGTGGCTAGCATTAAAAAAGGACCCTCCACATGGGTCTGTGTTGGTCCTAGTCAGAGATCAGAATTTGTAAGGTTCTGGTTAATGGAGAAATGGCCAGGGCCTGTAAAGGCAAGTGGCACCCCTTTCGTTGTGTCAGCATGGATTAGACAGAGCTCTGCGAGGACTTGTTAAGATATGCTGATTTAGAACAAGAACAATATCACACAGAATCACAGAATCACAGAATGGCATGGGTTAGAAGGGACCCCAAGGATCATAGAGCTCCAACCCCCCTCCCACAGGCAGGGACACCAACCTCAGGCCGGATCTACACAAGGTTGCCCAGGGCCCCATCCAACCTGGCCTTGAACACCTCCAGGGATCGGGCATCCACCACCTCTCTGGGCAGCCTGTTCCAGCACCTCACCACCCTCTCTGTGAAAAACTTCCCCCTAATATCTAATCTGAACCTTCCTTCCTTTAGCTTTAGTCCGTTCCCCCTTGTCTTGCCATTTTCTACCCTTTTAAAAAGTTGATTCCCCCCCTGTTTGTATGCTCCCTTCAGGTACTGGAAGGCTGCAATGAGGTCCCCCCGCAGCCTTCTCTTCTCCAGGCTGAACAAGACCAGCTCCCTCAGCCTCTCCTGGTAGGGGAGGTGCTCCAGCCCTCTAATCATCCTCGTGGCCCTCCTCTAACCCTCTCCAACAGTTCTACATCTTTCTTGTATTGAGGCCCCAGATCTGGACACAGTACTCCAGATGAGGCCTCAGGAGGGCAGAGTAGAGAGGGATAATCACCTCCCTGTCCCTGCTGGCCACCCCTCTCCTGATGGAGCCCAGGATACCCTTGGCCTTCCCAGCTGCAAGAGCACACTGCTGCCTCATGTTCAGTTTCTCATCTACCAGAATCCCCAAGTCCTTCTCAGCAGGGCTACTCTCAAGGAGCTCTTCTCCCAGCCTGTGTCTAAGTCTGGGATTCCTCTGGCCCAAGTGCAACACCTTACACTTGGCAGTGTTGAACCTCATTAGGTTCACCCAGGCCCATCTTTCCAGCCTGTCAAGATCCCTCTGGATGGCTTCCTTTCCTTCTGTGGTGTCAACCACACCACTCAACTTGGTGTCATCCACAAACTTGCTGAGGGTGCACTCAATTCCATCATCGATGTCATTGATAATATCTGAGAGTACTTCCAGTCCTACATATCTTTACTTTCTATTTCCTTAACTATTGACTGAAACAAGACTTTTCTCCTTGATGTTTTTATTAAATGGCATTTTTTAAAAGGGTGTTTTCTTTTCAATAGCCCAATACAGCTTTTCTTATGACCACAGAGTAGGGGCACATGAACAGGCTAAACTGAGGTTGTTGATTTGTCTCACAAAATGATAGAGCCCCTCTCCTGGTTTGACCAGAGGGTAACTCCCACTTTTGTATGCCTGTGGGCCAGGATGGAGCCTGCACAGGCTTCCAAGCTCCTGAACAGCCTGCTTCTGCTCTGCTGCTGTGGTGAGATCTGTGCCTCAGGCTTTGCCTTTCCAATTCTCTGTCTCTAGCCCAAGAAAATGTTTAATAAGTTGTGTAAGTGAACCGATTTTGGTATGCAAATAAAATATCTCTGGAAGAGGGAATGTATTTTTGCCTGTGGCACTAGATTTTTAATCTTTGTGTGTAGCAGAGGCATAAGACAGGAGTTTGGGCAGCTGCAGGGAAGATGGGTCAAGAAAGTGTTTGTCGGTAAAGGGATTAGGTACATGTGAACCAGCAGTTATCAAGTTTTCTGCCGCAACCAGTCTTGGGGATGAAAGACTGATTCTTGCCTTGATGTGTGTCCCAGATTCTTGTTGGCAAAACCTGTAGCCACACACTTATCATTTTGAGTGTCATGTGTCATGCAGAATGGAGACTGAACTGAAGTATGTGCACTGGAGCTTGTGACAGCAACAGCAATAACAACAAAAAAAAACCCCAGCCCGTCTGAAATCCCAGAGTCAGAATGATGCAAAGATTAATTCATTTCAAAGGGCTGTGCAGTGTCTGACTTGGGGTCATTTCAAATCAGCAGTCACAGCTGTCATAGTCAGGTTCTGTGAAACATGAAAGGAGCAGAAGAAATCCCTGCATGTAAACATGCATGCACACACTCCATGCCACAAACTCATCAGGATTTCAGAGAGGAAAGAGAGTTACACGAGTACATGCAAATATTCTCCTCTGGGCACAAGTAAAGAACCGTTAACACCCTTCACCCCTACCCACAGAATTACTTTCAAATGCCTTTCCATATATAATTTTATGATTTCCCCTCCTCAATAGCCTTCCTGTCACTCCATGACTGCACCTATCACTGCATCATCTTTCCAGTAAAGCAGGGCACAAGTCCTGGCTGTAGAAAAGTCACGTCAGAGACTTTGCAGTTCTACCACCTTCCCTAGACCAACTGTGTGCTGTCAGGGGCTTGCAGGGCCTGGTTCTAGCACAGATGCCTCGAGAAGATGAGAGACGTGCCTTCTGCTATTGAAATTGCTGTCGATCTATTAAAGTATGAAAAATCCATATCTCAAATAACTGTAGTCAATATTTGTGATCTAGCATGAGGTTCCCAAATTCATGTTTAACCCCTTGACAAAGCTGTTGTCTTTAGCATGGGAGAGGGCTACAGTAGGTTAATGTACCTCCCTAAGATTAAGTTCAATATTAACTTTACTCCAGGGGCTTCTGTTAAAAGATTCAGAATAAAATACTCTCTCACTACTGAACGCAGAGTAACTTTACTGATGGACATAACTGTCCCCTCTGATAAACCAGTTTAGGTAAGGGAAAGAGCTGGGTGTTGCTCTACTTTGTATCTTCATCGCATCCATGGCTGCTGGATTGCAAAGGTGGTTGAGGATGGGCAGGGCTTAATCAGGCTGGAGAGGGGTTGTGCAGTGAAGCCCAGGGAAGGAGAGAGGATCAGTCTATTTTCTGACCTTGCTGTGTTCTCCTCAATTCCGTACCACTCTATTCTGAATCCCCGTTCAACTAGTGAACGGGTGGTGTGAGGATACCCAACTCGCACTCCCCTCCCTACCTCCTTTAACACTAACTGTCCCATGAAGGACCAGCTGGTCGCGTTTTGTGCTGGGTAAATCCATAGATCCTCACCAGGTGATGTAAGGGATTATCCAGGGCTGAGTGGGAGCATATTTTTAAGCTTGCACTTGAGTTAAAGAACTCAAACAGCAGAAACTCTCCTGCATTCTAGACAAGATAGCTGATCTCACTGTTAAACTCTTTTTGTGTTTATCTTAATCTGCCTTGTGTCCAGTTCTACTATCAGCTACTGATATGCCTTTTTCTTAAAAATGATACAATCAAGTACTGTCAGAACTCTTTCCTATATATCCACTTTTTAATTTTTTGTTTATTTAAGGCAGTAAACAAACTGCCTTAAATAAATAGACTGAGCATTCAAATCTGCCAGAGAGGGATGTGTTTTATGGTTCTCATATCGTTCCCATGTCTTGCTTCAGAACCCTTTCCAGCTAATCAGCATCCTTTCTTCAGATGTCTGCATTTTGTTTCCTCTCATTGTCTCTAAATATTTTTCCAGGTCTCTGCAGTCCTGGAGACACTCCTGTTTTGGAAGCTCTTTGCTGGATATATGACTTTGCGCTTGACTGTAGTTACGACACATGTTGTTTGAATAAGCCCACCATATGAAGCTCTCCAGCTGGATCTTTGTAAGTACCATGCCCCATCATTATTTATTTCTCTGCCAAATTTTCTGTCACACAAATGGGATTCTCCATTTTCCTTGTCGTTAATTGATAGAGATACTGAGTAGCTTTGCTCCCAAAACAGATTTCTTAGGTGCTCAGCAGAATAACTCATGGATAATGATGATTCCCCATTTACAATTACTTTTTTTTTTTTGACATATCAGTTGAGTAGGAATTGAATTTGTTTAATAAGAGCAACATTGATTTGTGTAGTGCTATTTTTTACCAAATGTCAGAAAAGACAATGTCAGCTGCCTTACAGAAACCTAGATATATTGTATTAGTACGAGTTACTTTATCAACCAAATTTGTAAATGCATCAAACCCAGTGTTTTTTGGTGGGACAAGATATTCCCTATTGTTGCACTGTTTGGTATCAATCATGACACTTTCTTTTTATAGTTCACCAACTGCTTCCCAGTTTCACAGAGCTCATGCCAGGCTAGGCAGCCCCAAAAGGCACACAACATGCTATTTAGCTTTGCAAATACTCACACACATCAGGTTACTTTCCCCAGTGTGCTAGAATTTTCTTGGTATTATTAAGTTCATTAAATGGAAATTTAAAAAAAAGGATTTGGGGTGGCATACACCTCACTTAACATTAGCTTTCTAAACCCTAGGACTTTGGGTAAATTGTCACCTAGTTGTCTTCCATTGTCTGTACTAAGAAGGCAGCTTGCCTGTTTGTTAGGTATATTTTTGAGTAGGTGAGATGAAATGCCAGGGGATGAAATGTCCTTTAGGGTGCTGTTCACTGTCTTTGACTATGAAAGGTGAGCAGTTTATTTCATCTTTTGGGTAGCTGGTCAGTTGAGGTGCTTCCCAGTGTCAGAAAGTTCCTCATCCCTTCTTTTAATAGGCTTGTTCCCAGACTTGTACTCACATGACCAGCACATGTGGGCTCTAAATACTTGCTTAGCTAGGCATCCAGCTTCTCATTTTTATCCCATAAACTAACACAGATCCACCGGTATGTCTTTATTACATACCTCTGCTGAGATCTTCTGTTGGCCAGGGAAGGCAATCCATCACTTAGGGACAGAGCCTGCAGCCTTTGACTGAAGGAAGGAGTTTATCTGACCCTTTGTTTGGGACTGTTCATACAGAGAATGGCTGCAGCCCGACGGTCTGTGCACATCGCACGGCACAGGCACACGTGCAGTTCCTACATCATTACCAAGGGTGGTATCAGGAAGTTAAAGGAGATGCAGTAGAAAGCAAAAGGTAAAGGAATAAACTTACAAACAAGTTGAAGTTTCATGGATTGCTGTTTCAAAAAAAAAAAACCCAAACCAAAAGGATTTAAATTTCCCTGTGTTAATAAAATCTAGTAGCAATGGGTTTAATAAATATAAAGGGCTTTTACAGTTTTCCAAACCCGTATAGCAGTGTAAGAAATGTCCTACTGGGTCAGACAAACGATCTGACCATGGAATATCTCTTTTTGTGGACATTTTGGAAAGCACAGGGCAGTCTCTTTTTGTGCAGTTGTTCTTCAAGCTGTTGTTCCTGGAGTCATGAGACTTTGTTTTCTGGATTTGTTCCATGGACACATCCTTATGACAGCAGATAAAAGATGGAAGAATTGACCCTTTAACGATTTCAGAAATTTCAGACTTGTAAGATGAATATTTGAAAATGTCTCATTGTTATAGTCCTTGGCTTTCTGTGTATGAATGCTTAGCACTGGCTAGTGGCTATGATTAGTCCCTGTGTGCTTCTGCTTCCTAACTTTAAAATGCAGAGATCTGCCTCCTTCATGGGATAAATATTTTAAAGACGCCAAGATGTTCTGATACTGAGGAATAGGCTCTGTCCAGCAATATGACCTAGAGATATATAAATAGAAATTTCCGAGAAGTGGCTGGAATCTCTTCTTAAATAGGAACAAAAATCACTGTCTGAGGAGGTGGTTAGAGCACTGGGAGAATGAGCAAAGTAGGAGTGTGACCATTGCAAAATAAGAATGTGGAGACATCAGAAGAAAGATATAAAGGAAGCTTTAAGCAGGGTGTGTTCACAGATGTGGTTATAAGGGAATCATGTGGAGTGGGAGAATTCTGCCCGGAGCTGGAAGACCCAGTGTGGACAGTCATGTCTTTTCTGCTTTCAAATTCCATTGTCACCACTGACCAGCTCTGTGGCTCTGAGTAAGCTGTACCCAGCATGAGGCACCACCCTCTCCATCGGTGACATACACCACCGGTATCTGGTGGTTTGATCTGGGTGCCCCCTCCGATGTGCTGACCCTGCCTTCAGGCTGGCAGACTGGAGTCTCCTGAAGTGGTTTGAGGGCAGTTGGCCAGGTTGCCTTGGGATCCGCTCCCTCCATTGGCGATGGCTTGTGTTGCTTGTGTGCTGTACTGCGAGCAGTACCTCTCTCAGTGCTCAGAGAGGTGACAGGGGACCTGGCAGGGAGATGTGAGATTAGAAGTGGGGAGATCACGTCAATTGATGTCTGAAACATTGTAGTCTCTTCAAGTGCATATACCAGAGAAAAATAAAAAATACCACCATTTGTTAGTCCTAACTCTGGCTAGAAAAATGTAGAGGACTCTTTGTTGTTATTTTAAAAATAGACTGGATGCTGTCATTGATGGAAGATAGAGGAGTCCCACAGGGACAGCTGTTCTGGTATAGGGGCATATCACCTGTCGGATCCCTGCAGAGTTCAGTATCAGCCAGAGGTATCTGGTATCCTTTTCCACAAAGCAGGGACAGAAACAACTGTAATCTCCAGCTGTGCCTCAGACCCATCCTGCAGATACCTGAATAGCTCCTTTGAGAGGAGGAAGTGCCAGGTGTGGAGTGGCTTTTGGAAGGTGGGAACTGTGAGAACCACACTGAGAACAGATAGTGTGTTGCCCCCAGTCGGTCAGCAGGGAGACTTTGCTCATGGTCTCTACCCTCCTGGGCAGCATTAGAACGGGCAACATGTGCTGGAAGGTGTGGCGAGGACATTACAGAGCACCTGCACTGTCCAGAGTTTAACCAGCCTTCTTCCAGGTGGAGATCTGTTCTCTTCTTACTTTGAATAACCTAAACGTGCCTCCAGCTGCCGTGTGCAAGAGACACACCATGGGTATCTGGCACCTGTATGAACCATCTCACTGAATTAAAAGAACCAGCGTGCATCATACAGCTCGTTGCCAGATAATTCAGAGGCTGCCCTAGTGGGAGCCAGCAGTGGTTGGTCTGGATTCCTTGCAGCTTTCCTCTGCCCATGACACTATCGCATCTCTGTCTGCTCCATTCCCATTGTTGCCGTTACATGTTTAATATTTGAACTCTGCGCTCCTTGGGCAAGACCCATACTTTTCTTCTCTGTTTGCACACCAGCTAACACAGTGGGGAACCGGTCCATGACCAGGACTACTAGGTACTATGGTAATGATTATAATGGCAGTAATTAATAATGCTTTGTTCTTTGATCTCTGGGCTTGCTGAGGCAGTCAGCTGCTGCAATTGGTCTCTGCCCTAGGGCTGAGTGTGTATTCAGGCTGGTTTTTTGGTTATCTGGTGGTTTGATCTGGGTGCCCCCTCCGATGTGCTGACCCTGCCTTCAGACTGGCAGACTGGAGTCTCCTGAAATGGTTTTGAGGGCAGTTGGCCAGGTTGCCTTGGGATCCGCTCCCTCCATCGGCAATAGCTTGTGTTCCTCGTGTGCTGTACTGCGAGCGGTACCTCTCTCAGTGCTCACACCGTCTCCCAAATACAGCGTTCAGATTGCTCTGCTCTGCTGCTGCTGCCTGGTCCAGAGGCACCAGTGGTTTTTACAGTGATAAATATATGGATTATTTATGGGTCACCTGCTATTTCTGAATCCATATGTCCATACACAGCTTCTGTGGAGTGACTGGGAATTTGCAGGGGAGAAATCAGAAGCAATAAATATCTCTGACTAGCCTAAGAATCTCAGGTGATCCGAGGAAGAAATCTGAGAGGATAAAATGGTATGGATTTGTGTCTCATGTCACAAATACATGCTCATGCTTTTTTTTTTTTTTTTAATGTTCTGCCAGGGAAAGTTGTATTTTCAGTCCTGCAAATGTCACTGGAGATTGCATGAGTTCCCTGTGCAGCCTTGAGGGACAGAGGGAGAATCCCCAGACCATGATAAAACAGCTTCTCCAGAGCAAATTGCTTCTCCACTTAGTGCTTAAATTCCACTAATAACAGAAGTGATGAAAGTACTAACCACAGTGAGACTGGGTGGATTATTTGCCTTCCCCTCCCCCTTCTTCTACCTTTTAAAAAATAATTCTAAAGCCATTACTGGTCCCTCAGCAATTGAAGAGGCTCCCACCTAACTATGCTATTAGGTAGCTGAACTGTATCCTGCTGACACAGCCAGCGGTGCTGTCAGGGTCACTAGGACAAGCCAGCTAAAATCATGTGACGATCTATCTGAGGTCCAGAAGAGAGGCCAGAGCTAGGTGCGGCCTCTTCTCCCCAGCAAGACCTCTAACACGTTCTCTAGAAGTGGAGTGGTGCCACCAGCTTGGAAGGGCAGAGTGTGAGGAGGGAAGAGTCTGGAAAAACAAGAACTGAAACCCTCTTGCCTTGTTCCAGGTGCTGTCAAAATAATTTCCAAGCCACCCAGAACAGCCTGAATGCTGCACAGGTCTAGACTTCTAAAGAGGAAGCTAGTGAATCACTCCAGGAGGGTTGGACTGAGGCAGAAAAGTTGGAAACTTCATCCCTTCATGAAAACCACAGGAGACCAGGGGATGGCCTGGACTGGCGGGATTAGAAATACAAGGGTGTTAGAGAACACGGCAAGAGACCTAATCCAGCTTTTGGTGACCTGCCTGAACAAACAGCTGTGACAGAGAGCTGAGAAATGGGATATTTGTGCTTGTGTGAGAACCAGCCCAGTGGAATGGTTATTATCATCTGCTGAATTGGACAGAGCATGGTGGAAAAGTCAGGACGGATCTTTGCTAGCTGGAGAATGTGACCTATCCAAAAATGATCGATTGTTTCTCAGGACTTGCTGAATTTTCCAGGTTATTCAACATCTCTTCAGCTGCAGTAGTGGAGAGGACAAAAAGACTCTTGCGGCAAATGTGTCTGTTCACTCTGGAGTCCCAGAGCAGGTCATATCGGACACAAGGCTTTGTTTTTCTTGTGAGGTGTTTTGAGGCATCTGCAAGCACCTTCTTACATCCAGGTCCTATTCTACGTGTGGAGAATGTTTTCTGCAGTGAAGACAATCAAAGGTTTCCTTTCTGAATTCTCATACTCCCATCCCCTCCTCTTGGCAAAGCAATCAGTACCTCTAGCAATGGATTCAGCTTTGCAGATGAACTGTGGGAAGAGAGCTGGGGCCCAAACATCTCACCCTGCCAGGTCCTTGCTGGCTGTACTCCTTAAGTCTACAAAAGAAAGGAGCTCTACATAAAACATCTGAAAAGCAGAACTTGGAACAGTCAGCTTCTCCTGAGCACTAAAGTCCCAAGAGTTTCTTTTCCAAGCAAGATGGGGCAGTGTGGGGAAGAGCCAGAGACCTTCAGTTCCATTTTACTAGTGTGTTAGCAAGAATCACCCATTAGCTCATTCTCATCTTGCAGCTTCACTTAATGGATTTCAGATACACTCTGATGTCTACCCTGAGACTAATGCTGACCCCTTCTGAACCCTAACCTGTCCTCCAGAGCCTCTCGTTGCAGTTAGGAAAAGAGAGATGTCTTCAAACAATCTTGGAAGAACTGAAGGATCTCAGTGCATTTAAATGCTGGTAGGGAAATCTTGTTAAAGGGCACAGTAAACCCAGATGGAGGTCACACCACCATGTGTAGAGCTGTTGATTCTTATGCTGCATTGATGCTTTATTCCAGTCTTCTTTTGTTTAACAAAAAGTTCATGGTCCTTCCCTTTTCATAAAGGGGCTGTGGTATTTATTCTGAACATTCAGGCTCCCTGCTCAGGGGACAGTTAATGAGCACGTAGTAAACAAGTAAGAGCCTGTGTAAACAAAAAAATAAAGATAATTCTTTAGTCACCTCGACCACAGAGTCTCTGAAATCTTGGCAACCCCCAAACTCAGAGTTCCTCCCTCCACGGGGATGAGACATTAGCTAGTGTATCAAGCAATTACATAGGGTATTTTTTTCTGCAGAGCTGTGACATCATGCCTGGCAGCTCCCCAAGGCACCAGATCCAATTACCTGAGTCACCAGCAAAGGGAAATTGCCAAGGGGCTGTCACTGAATTCAGCTCCGGTGAATGCAAGAGCAGAAAAAGCCAAGTGAAATGGCTGACAGCAGACAGGGGGAGGGAGAGGGGAGGAAAGGAGCAGCAGCTCCTCATCAGAGCGGTGGAAGGAGAAATGGATAAGAAAAGGGTGAAAGAAATCCAGGGAGAAGCAGCTAAGAAAGAGTCGTAGGGAAAACTCTGTGCAGGGAATTTCCAAGTATTCCCTCTGTTCCACATAGGAGATGATGGAGGCCACTAGATTGACACAGGTCAAATGCTTTTGGAGGAGTTTTTTTGGTATGCAATTTAAAAATTAATCTTCACTGTCGATGGAACCGATGCCCTTTTCTTTTGTGATCCCATCTGGAACCTCCTTTTCTAATTTGCTGCGTTTTCCAGTTTTCTGCTAAAGCTGTTTTCAAGGACTGAGAGACGGACCTCCTCGGCGCTCGCAGTTCCCTGCCCTGGGTTATGTTCCCTTTGCAGCTGCAGTATCTTCCTTGCCTGGAGGAGTTTGCAAGGAGTACAAGGTTCCTCTGAAGCTGGCACGTGGAGCCTTGTTTTCATAACCAGGCCTCTGGAGGCTTCTGTTAATTACTTCACCAGAAATCTTACATAGAGCAGCAAAATGAAATTCCCCCAACACGGGGAAGACGTACAGGCTTCTGTTGCCTAAGGAGCCGGCACTGAAGTGGCGACTTAACACACGCAGAAATACACCAACTGATAGCAACCCCCGACTTAAATAGGTTCCCTGTACAGATCGCGTTTGCAGAACGAGAGGTACTCGCAGGGAGAAATTCACCTGTGTGCAGCATAAGCAGCTGCAGTTGCAGAGGGAGGGTTTGCGTGCTGGGCAGAGGCAGTGCACACAGAGAGGGAGACAGAAACACAAGCGCCTGCAGATACACCAGGTAAGAGGAAGAAAGAGAGGCCATAAACCACAGAAATACGCACTGCTCACAAGCGCAGATTGAAGTACTGTGCGCACACAAAAGCTATTAAGATGTAGATGTAGCCTCATTAATCTGGGCTGTTTTACAAACCTTATTCCCCAGCTTTCATAGGGGATTTAGGTGATAAATGAGGCCATTTTGAAATCTGGCAAAATGCCGCCTTCCTCAGAGCATACTACAGAATAAAATTCTTATATAATGTGTAAAGCACAAGGGGGAGGGGGCATCTCCGGGAAGGAACACATGTCTGGGCGTGTGTTTGCATGTAAACTATTAGCTTTATCTCCACTGCAGTGCGTTTGTGCGAGTATTCTGTGTATCCATGCTGTGGGGGAGTACGGCTGTACTGCTGAGGCTGTGTGAAATGATTCCTGCATCAGACAGAAAGAGAAGGGACCTTTGAATGTGCGTCTCATACCTGCCCCTGTCCCCAGGTTGGAAAACTCGCAATGGCTGACCTTCAGGGTCTACTACAAAGGTTATGGGTTAAGCAGGAATAAGGGCCTTAATTTATCATGGGTGGGTTAGGGAGTTGTCTAGCAATAAAGATATCTTGTCAGCATCGTGACCTTTGCTTTGTGCTTGTGGACTACTACCGGTACCCTAGAGGTTTAGGAGAAGTGAAGGATATGAGCAGGTACTTGGGTATGTTTATGATACTACTATTTTGCTCAGTAGTTGTGGAGCCACGTGCTAAAAACATTTAAAGATATCTCTTCCTTTCCCTTCCTGCATTAGTTCCAGAATTCTGGACACTCAGGAACTAAGCGGTTAGTCCTTATCAAGATTGCTTCTGGCAGCACAGACCCTCAAGCAGCTTTGAACAGGTGCTGCTGACAAGCAGAATCTTCCATAAGCAAGTGATGATGCTTCTCCTGTGGGCTCACACCCTTCTCCCTAAATTGCACTGTAGCCGCTGTCACCTCTGCATCTTCACAACACCCTGTTTGGGTAGGGAACTGCACATACGCGAGTTGCCTTTGTGCTGACTGGGCACCAGTACAGACAGGCTGACTGGTCATCTGGCTGCTACCAGCACGTACCATGGTTGGATTCTGCCCCCATTCACCTCTGTGGAGACATTCGTTTGGGCTGTAGTTCTTTATCCAGCCGTTCATTTTCATGAAACTTACTGTCTGAGATTTTTCCTGGGATCTCACTGTCTGACAATTCTGGAAATTCGACTGCAACTCATTGCAGTGTTAAAGAGGTAACAAGGGAGAGAGGTGTGTAGGCAACACACTCACGTAAGCTTTCTTTCCTTGGGAAGGTAGTCTAAAGAAGAACATTTACTTGTCTCACCAAGCAGAATTTACCTGGCTTAAGGCTGAAGTTAAGCAAGATTCAGAGCTGAAACACCAGCAGTCTTCAAGTCTGACATCTCCCTGCAGAGTTAAAAAAGAGATGGCATTATCCTATTGGAAAACTATTGCCAGGAATTACGGCGGGGGAGAAGGTTGATTTATTTCTTTAAGACTACCTCCCCCCACCCCAGTTTCAGATAATCACTTCCATGTTTGAAATAGCTGACCTATATAGTACCACGACTGTCTTTCCCCAGTTTTCTCTGGGTCTGCTTTCCTATTGGAGTTGTGGGGTGTATTTACAGAACACAGAGGCACACCCAAGCGAGCTTTCCTTGGGTTAATTCAGGTTAACCTGCTGCTGCTGGAGAAATGTGATCCATAGGTAGCTGCCTGGACAATTACCCTGTTCCCAGGAAATCCCACTGCCTCCGCTGCAACCCGCCCCGCTGCGCTTCCCTTCTCCTCCTCCCATGTGCGCTGGGTTAGAGCCGGGCCTCTCGCATTTCTCTCAGGCAGAAACATGTTTGCCTGCCACGGAGGCTCCAGCTCTGCAGCTGCTGGGGCAGAAGGCAGAGTGCTGCAGCAGGGTGAGCTTGTTGGGTGCACACCATCTTCCATGCACGGAGCGGCTGGACAAGGCCGGCGCTCGCCGTCTGTGCACGCACAGGGCAACGGCTCGGGGCACATGCTCCATCTGTGCGTGCCTGGAGTGCGTGCGTGGGCACGCGCCTCACACCTGCCTGTGAAGGGTACAGCGGCCGCTTGCTCGGGACTGCCTGGTATCGGGCACATCGTCAGAGCAGTGGTGGGAACAGGAGGCTGCTCCTAGGCACATGGCCACATTCCTCTCTTTTCCCTTGCGCAAAATTTCTGGGTGAGAAAGAGGAACGTGTTAAGGAGCAGCCCCAAAGGTAGTTCAAGTGCACAGATCTGTGAAGTGTTTATACATGCAGTTTACAGGATGGACTTAGTCCCCAGGTATATCAGCAGCCTGGAGCCAGGAGGGACTGCAATACAGTGCACAGATCCTGCAGCCCCTCTAACAGCATGGCTTGGGTGCTGGGAGCAGCCCAGCTGCAGTGGCACGGAGCTTGACTCACAAAGATTCGCCATGTTTGCTTTGTCATGTATAGGTTTGGTTTTGTTTTGAATCAGACTGTACATCACATGTCTCCTCATTTGAATTCAGTGTCCCCTGTGTAATGGCATCTGGATCCTGAATAGGTCCTTGAGGTGTCACTATTGCGACAATAATGCCAATAATGATAATAACAGCAAAGGGAGGATCACAAGTGCAGCACGAAGTACTTGCTTCTAGCCTTCAGATGGATCAATACTCTGACCTTCAAAGTCAAGGCATATTTATCTACTGAAGATCTTCTTAATACTTATTTGGAATTTTAATGGGGTCGTATAGAGCCCCTCTGCAACTTCAGCAATTAGGTTTGTGGTATCAGGGTAACTGTGTGGCTCAGCAAGTAAAGGGATTCAGAACAGCTTCTGTAAAAGGCTTCAGAAAGCATCACACTCTTTCTAAAATGGCTGCTCTGTAGCGCACATATCTTAGGGGGAATAAACGGCGATAGGTGATTAGAGATCTGTCTGCAGTGACCTGAATGATTCATTGATAGCAGGGCTGTGTGTGAGCTGGTGCAGAGAATGCCACGCAGCTCAGCCTGCCTGCGAGCCTGCTGTCGGCTGGGGAGCGCCACGCCATCCTCCCGTGCCCAAACCCTGCTTGCAAAAACCACAGAGCATGGCTGTTCAAGCCTGCTTTATCCCCCAACTCTGGCCCAGGTGTCAGCCAGGCTGGTGGGTGTCATGGAAGCAGGACCTCATCTGGGATGCATTTCGGGCAGCTGGGCTGAGCTTCATCTGGCCGTGATGGCGTGTCGTGATCTGCGTCCCCCGAGTGCCTGATCTGCAGAGGATGCTGGTCTCTCCGCTCTGCTACTGCAGCTCAGGCAGCTTCAGAGACTCGCACTTTACATTTTGGAGGCAGGCACTGTAGTCCCGAGGGGGAGACAAAATGGCTGTCGTGATATTTGCATATATCCCTATTTATACGTGACGTTTTGGGCATGGATAATGCACGGTGCAGTGCAACCTGTACGTGTGTAACCCGAGCCTGCTTTCGGCTCCAGCACTCCCAGCAGCGCGCACTCGGGCTTTTCTTCACAACAGTGCCGGTCCCGGCTCTGGGCAGCGCATTCCAGCGAGGAGTGAGATTTCACAGCCGAGCCCCCTGAGGTGGCCCTATTCTCCCGCCTCCTGTTGTTGCACAATGAGGAATGGGGTGTCTAACCGAGACTTCAGTTCTCATGTTCCTGGTGGGGGAGTGGAAACAGCAGCAGCGTGATGTTGCATGAAATGTACCCCATGACCTGTTCTGTCCAAAGCAGGAAGCCATTCCCCGGGGGCCTCCTCCCATCCCTGTGTCCCTGGGCTGGCAGTGGGGCTTTTTGTTATAGGCTCTGGACCCCCAAAGTGGAAGGATTTTCCACATTGCATACACAGCCTGCTTCTTCCTTTTACAGGATGCAGAACGTGTGCCAGGGGCTGGGTCTGCAGCATTTCCGGGAAGACAGCATACACGGCTGCATGTGTGGTGGTGGGGTGGGGGTGAGGGGATGGGGAAGGAGCAGAGGATAGAGAAGAATCTCCTTTCTGCCGAAGTGAAATCTGTCCGAATTCCTCCTCCCTCCCTGTCTTCCCCCTTCCCTCATATTTTGGTATCTCCACATCTGTGCAGAATTTCAGGCACCTGGGGCTCCCAGGAGATAGCATCATTTTTGTGTTAAAGATGCTTATTGAATTTGACAAACGATGATTTATGACAGGGTAACCCGCATGGGGCGCGGTGAGGAGGCTCAGCGCCTCGTCATGGACCGGGAATCTGTTTCATTCCCATCTCAGCTCCTCGCCTGCCTCTCATTGGAGCTCAGAGCAGATCAGACTCGACAGATGCTGGGAATGTATTGCTTAGCCAGAGAGAGAGCATGAGAGAGACCGTGACAGAAACAAAGAGAGCAGAGTGAGGAGCTGATCTCCAAGTGTCTCCCTTTAACCCATAACCACACCTCCAAGACCTTGTAGGACACTCAATAAATAAATTAGCTTGAACTGCCCTGGTAGCCTGGGTTTGAATCCAACTTCACTGAATTTTCTGCATGTCATGACAGTCTAAATTCAGTTTGCAGGCCCTGTTTGCTGTCCCTTGGCCCAGCTGAGGGCTGTATCTTCTGGATGCAGCTTACGCAGATCTGTAGCAGTCCCTCCTTGCTACTGTCTCCTCTGGCCACTCCACTTCTACTGTGCACCTTTGTCCTCCAGCATCCTTGCTGTTCTGGTCCTGGAGCCCACACACAGCTCTGCCTCTGCACTTCAGTCCTCACCACAGATGCAGAGAAAGTTGAGCCAGGCCAGGTCCAGCAGGACTCAGGAACTGCAGCTTTGTGCTGCACCATGCAGCTGTGGCCATGGTGTCTCCAGACTCAGTTCAGATCTCTGAGCATCTATGCCACTTCTGCAAAATGCAGAGCCCAGACAGATAAACCTGCCCCGGGCAGAACCAGTGGGGTTGTTTCAGGACTACGCTGCTGGAGAGCTGAGGGCTGGGAGCTGTGGTTCAAAGACACCTGAGAGATTTTACACAAATCTTGCTGGATCCAGCAGGGCCTGCTAAGCCTGGCTTAGCACCAACCTGGCCAGACCTGGGCTCCCTTAGAGCCAAGCAGGTGTCTTTCCACTGTGCTCTGAGCACGGTGAAGCTCTCTTAGTTCAAATGCTACAGAGATGCAGAGAGGCAGCTCATGTCTGGCAACACGCCCAAGCTAATAAACCCTCCCAAACCCAGAGAGCTGGGAAGCACAATGTGGAGACACTTGAGTGGTCCTGTTGGGAAGCAGCCCAGGTCCAGCAGGGTTGATGCTGAGCCAGAACTAATAATCCCTGCTGGACTCAGGCTGAGCTTGTGCAGAACGACTGGGTGTCCCTGCATCGCATTTCCAGCACATCCTGTGGGCCCCACATTTAACGGGGCTTTCCGCTGTCTGAGGTATATCCCAGCCCCCTTATCTTGGGTCATGGAAACTTGACAGTAATGTCTTGGGGAGAGACAGCGCATGCACCAGTCGGTGACAGCAGCGTGTGAGAGGCAGGCGGGTGGGAAGGTCTGGAGGGAGACACTCCTCTGCTGGCAAGGACCCCAGCGTGGTGAGGGGGAGGCTGGGCAGCACATGGCTGCTCCAGATGGAAGCCATTAACCAGGAATGTCTGTGATGTGGTCTGGAGCAGTGTAAACAAGAGCCATGAATTATCCAGCACCTTGTAAGCAGGGCTGGAAAGGATCCTCTGCCGTCCTCTCCTTCCCTCCCTCTTTTCCTATCTCCCTCCTTCCTTTCACCTCCTCTCCCTTGATTCCCCACATTGCTGTAGATGTTTCTTTCTTTCCATGTGTGGTTAAGTAGGGCTGTGCTTTCTTCAGTCCTCCTGCTTTCAACCCATGCTGCTATGCCTGAGAGAAGGGGGAAGGAAAGAGCTGGAGAGGGGCCAAGGTCTCACTACCACCCCTGAGCTAAATCAGCCCTTGAGTGAGTGAACACAGCTCACTGGATTGCTGGGTACATCCACCTCCCCAGACACTCCTGCTAGTGGCGGTGCCTTCCCAGTAGCCCTGCCAGTGACTCTGACTAATCCCACTGCCTCTGTTCCTGTCCCATGGGCTGACTTTGAGGAAGGGGAACACCATCAGCCTGCTGAAGGTCTGTTACAGAGTCTAAAACATAGCTTACAACAGCGCTAGAGAAGTAGCCTTCTTCAGGCTCCAGGGTAGTGTCTTTCAGGCCGTCTCAACACAAAGATCAGTGGAAGGGGTTGAGGAGAGAGTGCTTGGGCAGAAATGTTCTTTACGTGGCAGGTTTTGTTGGAGTGGCTAAGCTGGCCATAGTGGATGCTTCTCCCTGTTAACTGCCTCTTCTCCAGACAGAAAAATCAAACCTTTATGTTTTTATACAAACTTTTAATCAAACTTTTATGTTTATACATCTCAGTGGGCCCAACTAGGAGCTCTAGAGACTATAAATACTAGAATCTCTTCACTCACTATTGAAATGTAGCTATTTCTGGCAAGGAAGAAGGAAGTTATTTAACAGCGCATAGCAACGCTATGCAACATTTGAAGTAGCAGGATGCTGCACCCAGCCATCTATGATATGGAAAATTTAGGAAGCAAAATGAAATCGGTCAGATTGGCATACCAGTTATTTCCATGGTTCTCCAGCAGAGCCATGCATTATTTCAGGGCTATGAAAAGAATTTCAGTTTTGAAAACAGGACGAGTCTTCTGGCTATGCCATGTGCCCAACGCTGCACTCACTGGGTTGTGGGATCACTTTTCACCTCCTGCTGAACTCCCAGCCCCCATTCTGTAGCACCTATTTACCTTGGACTCCTCTGAGAAGGTGTCATCCAGTCAGACACCTCTGAGCCCCGATGAGAACGCTCTCCCGAGTTAGATAACTTCAGAGCAAGCACCATGGGTATCTGCATTTCTGAATCCACAATCGCAAATTACGAGTTGGTTCCATTTTAGCCAGCCAAACGCAGAGTGTCTCCATGGGGGAAAGATCTCCAATGCTTCTGAATAAAGGCGTTGTAATCCCACCCCCGGCCCCGGTCTCTACTGTTGGGGTGGATGTCATCTCTCCAGGACGATGGATGGGGGGCATGGTGGGCCCCCTGCAGCGACACACGTCCCGGGAAGCTGCGCAGCTTGGTGGCAAAATGGCTTTTGACGGAATCTAATATGGATGGCAGTACCTCAGAAAGCAGATGTCAGGAGGAATAAGCCCCAGCCAGCTGGACAGCTGCATGATTTAGACAGCAGCCTAATGTCTGTTCCTTACCACCTCCAGGAGGGTGTCTCTGCTAATAGGGCTTCTTCCTGTCAACAGCCGTTCTCAGTTTCTTGAGCAGTAATGAAGTAAAACTGCTTTGGGGAGAAAAATGTAGACAAGAGTGGGCAACGCTCCAGACCTTTTCCAGGGATCTTTTACGCACATCCAGAAGGTCACATCTATATCTCTGCCATGGGGCAACCCACAACAAGATTCTTCTAGCAATCCCATGGTCTAATCTTGATTTGTGGGGTTACTTTGTACACTTTGTGTATCCCTGTCCCACTGCAGAGCCAAAGAGTTAGAGTTTCATTGTTACAATTCAAGTGATTTCTGTGAGTTCAGTAAGGATGCACCATCTGACACCAGGAATAGAAGTGGCTCCTTTATTAGATCTGGGCTGCAAAATGGTCTGGATAAACTCTGGTCACTAACAGTACCTGCATGGGAAAGGAGGGGTAGTGGTAAATACAGTATACACTTAAACCAGAAGTGTCAGGTTTTAGGGATCACTCCCCTGATTCAAGGGAATTTCTGTCACTGTATACCACACTATACCCATTGCCGGATGGATTACCTGCTATTCTCACTGTCCTCTGAGGCTTCATCAGGTGGACACTGGCCAGAAGACTGGCCTTCATAAACAGGCATTCCCAGTTGGTTGGTAACCCTGTGCTCATGTTTTCAAAAGATTTTAAGGACAGAACAGATCATCTACTCTGGCTTTTTACATAATGCAAGCCCTGATTTAAATTCAGCTGGGGCACACCCTATTCATTTTCACTTTCAAAGATAATAAGGATAAAGTATGTCTGTGCACAGTCCTTGTATTTGGAGCTGGAGAAACCCTAATTGGTCTCATTTCATGTATCTCCTGGGGACTGACGGAGGATCATTTCCTTTACCAAGTGCAGATATAAGTTCTAAATGATTCAAAAGATGGAGTTTCCACCACTTTCCTGGAAAAAAAAAATCTCCTCCTGTGAAAAGATCTTGCTTAGTTTCTCCAGCATTATCTCTATAAATACTTTCAAACCTCTGAAAATGTTTTCATCTCAGAAGAGGCTACCGGCTTTCTTTGTGCACTGCCTCTCAGGGGTTTGTATAGCTTTTGCCTGCCTCCAAATTCACCTTAGTCTCACTTTGACATATCTTTTCAGGTATAAAATCCCCCGGATCCACCACTTCACAATTTTCTTGGCCACCTCGCAAAAGCCCAGCCTGTCATCCAAGCTGAACCCTCTGCTTCAGAGCACGCCCAGCCGTGAGAAGCTTGCACAAGTACCAGGCCTTGGGCGTCTCTGCAGCCAGGAAGCTGCTGCCGCCCACTGGGTACATCAGTGCCAGAGATACTGTCTCCATAGCAACGCAGGGCTTTTTTTGTTTTTCTGATGAACAGTTTCAAAGAACAGAAAAAGCACATCTGGAGGAAGACAATACCTCGGGTTTAGCAGGCTCAGGGTTGAACACCCCAGGAGACAGAATGAGAGCAAGTGAGATGTATGAGAGAGAAGTGTAGTGGTATTCTTGATTTAAGGGTGGGTTTGGGTTGGTTACCTTACTGCTGTCATGTCAGGGGCTTTATATGAGAACAGCTCAACCACAGCAGCCTGCTACACGTTCTCTGAACTGCTACATGTGTTGCTGGACCGAACATTTGAGTAGGACTAATTGTTGTATCCCTTGTTTCTGAAGCAAGTTTCTAAGTGCTCCCAGTCCAACTGAACATACCTTAGAAGGTAGAAAATTATCATCCAATGTATTTTGGCCAGTGCTTTAAAAAGGTTCTTTAGATGTGTCGCTATTTTAATTTTCTGTGTCTGGTGCTAGCAACAAGTGAGTTGCTGCTGTTGTCCACTGTGTGATAAAGCCTCTCCTTGCGGCACTTCATGGCTTACTGGGGTGTCAGGCAGGAAAGCCATTACTCCATGAGACCACACATAGCCCATCCTGGACCGTACACGGATTCTTTAAATTTGCTGACTCCTTACGGATCATCCTTGAGGTGATTTTTTGCTCTGTTCTCAGAGGGGAGAGCAGATGATTCTGTTCCTTCCCTGCCCTGCTCCAGCACGCTCTGTTGCATACAGCAGTTTTAGCAGACAAGTTAAAAAAGAGGTGACGCTGGCTGGCTGTGTCCGGCACAGGAAGAGGCAAAGGAATCAGGCTCCCTGCCATCAACCTCTAACTTCAGCAGGCGGGATGTGGGAAAAAGCAAAGCCCAACCCCAGCCAAATAAAGCTGGCCTGCAAAAGACCTTCATTCCTGAGGAATTTTTGAATTAAATACTGGCTACAGCCAGACAGATTCCACTGAAAATGACTATGTCAACTGGTTTTAAATAACAGTCTTTTATGTATATGTTTTTTATGTTGCTTCCCATTGTCTGTTGATTTCCCTGTAGACACTGGGAAATTAAATCTTTTGCTCAACACATTTTTGTTCCTTCTTGGCAAACATGGATTTTTGAGTCTGACTGGAAACAAGATGGCTGGCCATGTATTGCTCGCCATCCGCTCCCCGAATGGCCGGCGGGAGGAGGTGACAGCTGCCTTTGTGCAGCCGACAAAATCCGTGCCTGCTTTGGGTTTTCTGGACCCCTATGACTCAATCTTGTAACAGTCCCTGTTACTCCTCCTATTATTTTAGTAGTGCAGCGGGAGTCCTGCTGTACTCCTCATGGAACAAGCCAGTCCCGACTATGCTGGGCTTCCTTTGTGAGCAGGCAGTTCACTTCTAAACCTCCTCCTAAGAGTGCTGGCTCCAGTGGGCAACAGATTGCAAAATTATTTTTGTAACTTACCTACCTTCAGCGCTGGGCCGGGAAATGGGAATGAGTCCCTCCTGGGGACACAGTGCCCTTATTACACTGCGGTAGGAGAAGTCCGATTTCTTGGGGAAAAAAATGGAACAGCTAAAGCCACCTGAATCCCTCTGTCTGGAAGAAAGTCTGACAGGCTTGGAAAAGGCAGCCACAGTGTTCCTTGAAATTACTGAAAGCAAATGGTAATGAGGAGCAGCTGGAACGGACGAAATCTTCCACACGGCTCTATGTGCCATCCATCTTGGCCCAGAGCGTACGGCTACAGCCTGAGTATACAGATCCCTTACAAGCACCCCTGTGTTCCAGGCTATTGCTACAGGATCGATTTATTTTTAATGGCACCCAGAAGTGCCATGAGAAAGCACACAAGGCTGCCTCCCCACAGAATGAGTCTGTTGCTGTTGATGTTACTGCAGCACCAGAGTCAGTGGCTGTCCTGCTGCCAGACTAGACTACTTCTTCTCAGTTGCACATGATGCTGTTATTCCAACTTTTTCATATTACCCTCAATGGTAAAAACAGTTGGTTGTCTTCCATCTTTGATACATAACCTCGGATGAACATAATGGGCTGCTAGCTTTTGACTGGCAAAGATAAAACAATCTTCCACAGCCCAGCTTTGTATGGAAAGACCTTCAGGGCAACTCTGAAGCCTCCCCTCACACCTTGCCAGTATAGATTCTGGCTTGACCTGAGCTGCCTTTGCCTGGAGAAAACACCTCAGTCATGGTCTGCTATTTGATCTGCTGATTCATTTCAGCAATGTGGATTTAAGTGAGCAGGTAAGGAAGAAGAGTAAGGGACAGTTGCCTACATGACCTCAAGTGCCACGATGTTCTTCTGCCCCTGGAAGAAGCAGGCTTTTCTAATGGTTTTTAATCTCTGAATTTCTGGTTGTGTGTGTTTTTTTTTTTCCCAAAGCTGCCTGATACCTAAGCTGTTCCCTAGGGTGCGGAATAAAGTCATCTGTAGCTACCACATCATCCTTGGAGGGAGAGAAAGACAAACCTAGGAATGTCATTTGTTAGAATTTGTCTCACTTGCTATGCCAGGTATTTGCAAATATGTAAGAAGTAAAGGAAAACCATAGTGGGTTCACTATCCTTAAATCATTAAAGTTGCCACCTAAATCACCACCACAAAAGGTGAGCTGAGAAACTGTCTGAAGGAAGACAGGTTCATGGTATCCACTGCATAGCAAGGAAAAAGCCTATCAATACCAGAAGGACATAAAGAGGGAGGTGAGAGCTGTTCAGAGGAGTGAATGGACAATACAATAAAACCAAACCTTCCTTGTGGGATGAGAGGGTAGCTGGTCATTCAATACAAAAAGAGTTTCTGTTTCTGCCAAGAATTGTCTATGTCTTATATGCAATTATGCCTTTGAGTACATAGGTTGGGCTCTGCGGAGAGGGAGGTTATGATCAGTAGATTGTTTTTGCTCTATAGTGTAGTAGAGATGACATTAGATGGTCATCTTTGGAGTTCATCCTTCCTTCTTAACATCCTGGCTTGTAGGAGAGAGTCAGGTAGCAGCTACTGAATGTAGAGGAGTTGGTGCCGGGGCACAGCGAGGGCCAGTGGCTCCATGGGACAGGGTGCAGGGGGCTGCAGGGAACCCTGTGGGGAGGCAGGGCAGAGTCTGCCTGCTTTGGCCTGTCCCACCACCTGCAGCAGGGCAGCCCCAACCCTGAGCATGAGCCACCTCCCTGGGGATGAGGACAGGCTAAGGCTGGGCTATGAGGTCGGCTTCCACATGGGGAGACAGCGTCCTATGGTGGTGCTGACACAGGGACTGATAGCCCTGAGTGGACTGAAATGGGGTCATGGGCAGGGTGGGAGGAGCCCTAGGCAAGGCTGTCAAGAGCCTGACAGTCATGATCAAAGCACTGTGAGCTATTTAAAAACAGTGTCAGAAACTTCATGTTTGGGTTTCCAAATGGCTGGGGCTAGATTTGGGCTCCCCAAACATGCTCCCACTCTTCCTTTAGTCTTAGTGAACTTGGTCTGTGTTAGTTAACTACTTTTAAATCATCTATAGACCAGTCTTTTTGTGACTTCATTTTCAATATAGAAAGAATTTTGCCTCTTCTAAGTGGATTATGTCTGTAAAATGTGGTCCTGGAAGCACCTCCAGCAGAGAGAGCTACTGGTGATGCCTGTGTGTCACCAAGCAGTATCATACAGAGATGCTCAAAATTAGATAGGAGACCTAATTTGGGTCAGGAAAGAAATGTCGTTGTGTTAGGTGCAGACATTTAAAAGAGAGAATGAGGAGCCCAGTGAGAGAATGACATTAATGCGACTGCATTGCTTTGGGTACTAGGGTTGACTTGGACATTTAGCTACACTATATGGTGGACACCCCTCAGAGCCTTCAGTGTACCTTACTAGCTGCTTATGTCCCTCAGGTGCTTTGAAGTGCTTCTGATGCAGAAGAATACGCCCTGCTGAGTCACCCCTTTCACTTCCACGGCGCTGCAGCTCTGGCCCTGTGTGCGGACACGGGCGACTGGCACAGACTTTAGCAGCAGCACTCCAATGAATCACCCCTGTGGAAACATTTGCAGAGCTTCCAAAGATCTACCTCTAACCATATTCAGGCTGCACACATATCTGTGAGGTTTCCACTGTCTTCTGCCCAGGGTGCCATGTGTGTGAAGTTGTTCAGACTCCTGTTTTGACTAGAGGAGGCCTAGCCAGTTGCAAACTAAGAATAGCCAAATATAACTGTCAACATTAAATTATTTTTTTAAAAATATATATACACATAAAAAAATTAACTGCTAGTAAATGGATCTAAAAAATGGAGCGTGTCAGTAAAATATTTTGGCATTTCATTGGTATAAATACCCAGACTCCCTAAGCACTTCCAATGCATAATTGAGATTTATTGCCTTTTCGAGATGGCTGAAGTGGTAGATTCTTTAGAGCTTGACATGACTGACCATACACATGAATTGTACAAATCCAGAGTTACAATTTTACAGCCTGTGTGAACACTTTTAACTGTGTGCGTTAAAGATTTATGGATGTTCTCTATGTTGGGAGTGGTTTTGTGAAGAAAACTAGAATGTCAGTTAAAAATGTGCAAATGACCAATAACTTCTTTTTAGTTTTGGGAGGTCAAAGGAAAAAAATCTTAGTTTGCATCCTACATTAAAGCCCCCTTGAAGGAAAGTATTTTTTTCCCTCATCCTCTTTCCTACTTTTTAAAGTTGATTCAACTTGATGAAGGTTACCAGGCCAAGAACTTTAGACCTGGAGGATGAAAAATGTCTAAGCTTCACTACAGCCAGAAAACTGTGAGTAGTGACAAGACAGGCTTCCCCCATCCCCATGTGCTGTTCCCCAGCCAACATGTCGGTGCTTCCATTCACGCACTTCTCAGCTTCCTAGACTGCTGCATGAAGTCAGCTAGTAATTGGATGGAGATCCTGTACCTCATTTCAAGAGAGTGTGTAACAGCCTCACCTTTCATCATCAAAAAGACTTGAACTGGTGACTTAAACAGAAGCCACATCTTCATCCTTCTAGTGCAAGGAGCCATATTTCAGACCTGACTCAGCTCATCACCTCCCACCCTCGTTGCCTCAGATCCCTGCTGAGACCGACTGCAGAATGATGAAAATAGCAAGACAAGGCATTTCACGTTGTATTTCTGATCTGTAAGGAAAAGCAAAGAATGAGAAATGTCAGGAGCAAAGCCAGCCTTAGGAGATACCCTCTTCTGAGACAAAAGAGATTTGGAAGCACAACCATCTTTATTTTAATGCCTTTCTGGATAAAACCTCTGAATGTCTTGATGCATGGGCCACTACTAATGTGATCAAATCATAGTCAGACTGTCTGTGGATTTCTAAAGCACTTATCACTGCCGCAGCTAGGTGACAGATTACAAGAATTAGAAGAGACATCGCTGCAGTTCCATTTATACCATATTCTCTGTCCCCCCTAAGGCATTTTAAGATGGATTCTCTGGTCTCTGCTAAATTTGCTTTGCACTGGTTATGGAGCATAGAGAGAACTCAAACAGGCAGGAGATTCCCACAGGAAAATTCCCTCAATACAAGAGAGGCTTGTGCCAGTTGTATAGCTGTCTGGTCTCTGCTGGCCACCCTCATCCCTCTACTCCCAGCAGGAACAGGATGAAACAAAGTGCTATATTACAACACATCTTTCTCTGGTATAAGGTCCATTATCTTGTTTGTGCCGGTGGTGTAAACTGGAGTATGTGATTTATTGTTATAGCTTCCAGTTGGATAAGGCAGCTAAGATTTGGACATCTGCCTCTCCGTCATGGCTTAGTCAAGGGTCAAGGTCTCTCTTATTCTAGCTGTTTTGCAGGGTAGCCACAGGGAAAGACACCCACTGTCTGTTTGGCAAATGACTTCACAGAGAAGGATTACTGTGTGCAGAGGCACCATTTATTAGTCTCAGCCTGAGGTCAGGCTGAGCTGTTACCCCAGTGAAGAACATGACAAGATGTTCTCCTAGCTGAAGGTTTTCTGGCTCATGAGATCTTTTTGCCTCTGAGGATGGCAAAACAGAACTACGGGCTTCCCAACCTCAACTTGCTCACAGGAAAACCAATCGTTATCTCTTTTCTTCTTTCCTTTTGCCTATGTCTTCGCAAAACCTCATCACAGACTCCTTTTACTGACCTGATAATCTCTTCTTGTCCCCAAAAACCCCTCTAAGCCAAGCCACCCCACCTAGTCATTGGAGAGTGGATAGTTTCAGGTTCCAGTTATACCTCAATCAATAATCTGCCCAGTGTGAAGTGAAGGTGTAGTTTCAATTACTCAGGTTTTATTAGTCATCCAGTTCTTTCCTACCTTGCTCCTACTGGGCCCTATGGCTGCTTAGCCGAAACTCATCCCGTACTTACGGCAGCCTAGAGAACCTCAGGACATTGCTTCTGGGCTTCTCAAGTCCAACAGTTGGACTCATGATCTTAAAGGACTTTTCCAACCAAACCCATCTATGCTTCTGTAACTCCAGCTCCTTCTTTGCACAGCGAGCCATTTCATACAATCTGTTGAGTAAATGTATCTAACTGCCCTTTAAAACCCGACTGGGGTTTGGCCCTATTGAATCCACTGGGAGGCCTACACAGAGCATCAATGCTCTCAGCATTAGAAACCTGACAACCCCTAGCCGAAATGCATGCATGGCTAGTTTATATCCATTTGCTCTTGTGCCAACATGGTCCTTTATCTTTAAATAGCTCTTTCCTCCTCCACGTGTGTTCACCCCCTGAAGTATTTATTTATAGATTGCAATTATATCCCCCTTTGCTGGGCTAAACAAGATAGGCTCCTTAGTTAATTAAGCTTTTGTGAATGACATGAGGCCAAGCATTATGGATGCCCAAAATCTGCCTCAGTCATGGCTATATTCACAGATCATTTGGAACCAGAAAGGATACAACTAATTTTTACTGGAGCTGATTCTGACTGCCCTCCTACTTAATGGGAAGCTTCTTAGTTCAAGCTGTGATCTTCACTGGCCAGTCCTCTATTTTATCTGTAAGGTAAGGCAGATGTGGGCTGTCTTTGATGCACCTTGTTCCATCCTGCTTGACATATCCAAGTGTTCGGGTAACCCATAATACATTAATCACATTGGGGTTGATTTAAAAATAGAATTAAAAAGTGCAGAATATAGGAACCTCGGTTGTTTGCTTGTTCAAAATGTGTCCAGACAGAAAGTGAGGAAATGTGTGAGAGGCAGCAGTCCTGCATCAGCCCTGGGAGATGGGCTGGAGGAGTTAACAGGGCTTTTCCATCTCTAGCCTGTAAGACTGTTGTAATTCATCATTTCTATAGCACCATAAATTACACAGCACTCTGCAAGCACAGAGGCAGTTCTTGCTTCCCTGAAGTCTATGGCAGGACTCTCAGGACGGGGCGCATGGCTGAGGCACGCTCTTCCCCAGAAAGGCTTCCACTGTGAATGCCATGCCTACAGGACTATGTGACAATGCTGCGCCATTGTCCAACTGGGAGTGGGAGTAAAAAGGCTGGAGAAGGCTTTTTTCCCAACTCCCCCGTACCACAGCTGGACTTCTTGTCTCTCCATGGCCTGCTTTAGCGTTGCCCGGATGGAGAATAGGCTTCTTGGGGCTTTGATTCAGTCTGGCTGTCCTCCAGCAATATCCACAGTATTCCCTCCCCTCCCATATGCTCTCCATTAACATCCTCCCGTCTGCTGAATAAGGAAAGAACAACTCTCCCAGCCCCAGCCAGAGCCCCTGAGCCAGGGGAGTTCATCAGTCAGACTGGTTTCTCCTGAACCCAGAATAGGCCTCGTTAATGGGCCAGGAGGGGATTTTATTTTGCCTTTCAGCTAGTGGCTGCCCTGAGCCAGAAGCAGAGTCAAGTTACTGTGTCCGGGAATCTCAGCTATTCCAAGAGTAGGAGCAAGTGAGTTGCTGACTCAGGAGGTTTCCTAGTATTTTCAAGCAGGGCTTGGTCCTGTCAGAGCAAACTGAACTGCTGGTCCTGCTTTCTTCTAGCCCCAGGATGGGGATTAACAAAAGTCACAACCGACTGGAACAGGCTGTGGAATGGAACTGGAGTAGAGCTGTGAATCACACCCTTTCCTGGCATGGACACAGGCCCTTCTTGCAACGACTCACATTCATTTTTACCCTTTTTTACTCTGCTCCTCAGAGGGCTGTTCAGTGTAGTACAGGCATCCACAAGCTGCGAGGCAGCTCAGCTTGATTTGCGCCATTTTTTAAAAGGGAAGATAAAAATCAGAGAAAGAAACAGACTTACGAGGCAAAATGTTTCACTGCAAACTGAACTGGTGTTCAGTTATCCCTGCCTCCCTGCACCCAGAGACCACCCTGCTTCTGCTTTGGGAGGATTCCTCCACTGTCACTAAATCCTCCTTTGGGTTTCCTAGAGCCTGGAACAAAATCCTGGCCTGTGTCTGGGACAAGTGATTAGAAGTCACACGGAGTTCAGGATTCTTGTCCTCATTTCAAGCCTGCCTACATGCTCTTATCTCTTTGACAGGAACAAATTTCTAAAGGTTAGTGAAGAAGATGAGGCAACTAAAGCTGCGCCTCACACTCACTCCATGTGAAGCAGTGCGTACTCCTTTGCACAGAGTGCTGGAGTTGCTGGAGACCGTATGTTTGCACGTCTGCACCCCTGTGTCTTCCAGCACTACTGTGACTCTAGCCAACCTCTTATAACGTGTCTCCTCTCAGCCTCTGCAAAGCTCTGTCAGCAGAGTGAGCCTCAGCTTTCCTCTCCCAGGTCATGTCAGCCCTTTCCTCTTCCCTGCCTGTGGGATACAAGCTGGTATTTATAAAACAGAAGGTTTCTATTTGCCGGCAGCTATTGGCATGTCTATCCCAGCTGCATCCCCAAAGACTAGGATCTGATATAGGGACAAAGACAGGTAAGAACTTCTCTTTTCCTTCAGTCTTGAAGATAGAAGGTTCCCAGTTTGAACAGCTAAGGACCTCTTGGCTTGTGGCCCAAATGCCACCTGGCTCTGCAGATGGGTAGGATGCTTCTTTTCACTAGCATTTCACAGAGAACTCCCTGTGTAAAGAGAATTTTCAGCTGCCTTTTTGGAGGACTTAGAATCCCTTTAGAGGTGTCCAGCGTTACAATGGTTGCAAGCCGCAGACTAAAGCTCTGGCCCACTTACCTCTGGCATGCTGCTTGCTTTGGATCATGAGCCCTGTGGAAGTCCACAGATGGTGCCTGGCAGTTGTGACGGGTACAGGGAAGCAGCTGAGGAGTAAGAGCGTGCTCCAGGACATTTTCTTTTCTGGAAAACTGACAAGTGATGATTTTCCCTCATCACTTCTTAATGCACCATTTGGATTAGGATGAGATTCCCATCTACAGAGTTTGTCCACTGAACAATGACTGCAAGAAAATTAGGTGTCTTCCTCCAAAAGTCTTTGAATCAGAGGGGATGGAACTGTTTTGGTTTGCTATTTTTTTTTCCTGTTAACCAGGGCATGAATTAAGCATGTGGGACTGAAATAGCGTAAAAATGAACTGCAGAGAGCAGTGCCCGTAGGAATAGGTTTCATTTGGCCTGCATGCTACCTGTGAGACAGAGATCCCTGTAAAAAAGGCAGGACAAACCTGCTCTGATAAATATGACCAAGTGAAATAATTTATTATTCAGTCTGTCATCTAGTTCAGTGAGTCACATGTGGTATCTCTAGAAAGTTGGTAACACCCCAGAAGTCACCAGCTTAATGCATATTTAACGGAGGTCTTGTCTCATGTTTAATAGCAACTCAAACTGGGCTTGCATGGCAATCTAGAGAAGGGTGGGGAATGCCAATGCACGCCTGGGTAGAGTGCTGATAACCCTTTAGTATCCAAGATGCATAAGAAAAAGCGCAGAGCATTTGTAATTGTAGCCAAGGCTTGTTTGCAAAAAGTGGTAGAAATGAGAAGTGATAAACAAGACACCATGCCACAGTTGTACTGGCTGAAAAGCAGGAATCTAGGCTGAGGGCAAAAGATGGACACAGAGAGATGTACAGGGATGCCCTGAGCAGATGGCTCTCATCTGAGGGCAATGTTCACAAGATGCTGTAAGCTCCAAATGTCCAGCTTCAGAGACAAAGACTGTCTTGAGGGTGTCTGGATAAACACAGCTAAGCTATCAGGATGCTTTATGTCCTCGGAGGGAGGGAGCCCAAATGCTGCAGTGTTTCAGGCAGCCAGAATATCATGTGCTGTGTGACATGAAATATTTAAGCACACATGGGCTTTGTGGCATTTCCTGCCAATCTGCAAAGTATCAGCGTGGTGATTTGTGCTGTCAGGAGCTGGGTTAAGGAGAGGAGTTCCCCGGTGGGCATAACCTAGCTGTTGTCCTACACAGGGCACATGGCTGAAAAGCACAACTCAGCTATGGGGAAACCCTGAAATGTCACACTGTCCTTTTCAAAAAATAAATGTATGTCTCTGCCCCATCTCTGTCTTCCAAAGAGTCTTGCTCCATCTCCTCCTTCTCTAGCTATACACCTGAGGACACAGAAATACTTTCAAGAGTTCCCCAACTTGCCCCAGCTATGCAAAGCAGTAGCTGTGACAGGGGAGGAGAACAGCACGTAAAGGCTATGTCCTGTGCCCATGGACTGCCCTTCCATATGGATGAATGTGCCCACTTGAGTATCTCCCGGAAGACCTCACACCTTCCTTAAGGTTTACTCACACCTATCCAGATACATATGCATGTAAACAGCATGATACCACATTACCACAGGTGAGAGCTGGGATAATGGCAATGAAACATGAAAGCTTCTTCCCTTGTCCTTGTTTTTCTGGTTTGAAAGAGCAGGGTGTGATCCCTGAGTGGATGGGAGAGCAGTAGATGCTCCTTCTGCCAACTTAGCAGCCCTGCTCCATCACTGCCTGACCAGCACTGGCAAGGCTGCTGCACTGCAACTGCTCATGTGCAACTCAGGAGCTTCAGGTCACTTCTGACCAGGGCTGGCACTTAGTGTCACTGGTAATTGCTACTTCCTTACGCAAAGCAAACACCAAGTCCTGCTGGACCAGCACAGTCACCTGCTGTGGTTTACCCAGGGGGAAGGAGTGGGCAGTGAAGGCCAGGCTGATGCAAGAGAGTGCTCTGTGCTGCTCTGCACCTTTTGGGGAGATTAGGGGGACATGCAAAACTTTTCAGTGTGCACATTAGCCAGTTTTTCTCTCCGGTATGTGTACACCCCTCACTAACCATGGGGACGGTCTGTCTGACAGTCTTGCGGAAGGACTTATATGCGAATGCCTGTAGGTGTGGGAGTTGCAGCGCAGAGGGGAGGGACACGCAATGTCCCTTTACCCACAGGTCAACTGGGAGGGTGTGTGGAAGGGGCTGGGAGTGGGGAAGGGGAATTATCCACTGAGGATGACCAGGATCTGCAGAAGGCAGAAACCGGCGCCCCAAGCTTTTTGCAAATGGCT
Organism: Hypotaenidia okinawae; assembly: GCA_027925045.1. Taxonomy (NCBI): domain Eukaryota; kingdom Metazoa; phylum Chordata; class Aves; order Gruiformes; family Rallidae; genus Hypotaenidia; species Hypotaenidia okinawae. The sequence goes on along the minus strand of BSDF01000006.1, from coordinate 43,957,434 downwards.
GCCTGCGCTTTGCACACCAAGAGCTTGAGAAGTGAAAGGCAGCAAATGCCATTTGCAGAAGAGATGGGATTTTTCCGCCGTGTTGCAGGCAGGACCAGCTGCTTTCCAAACCCGTGACTGCAGCAGCCCTGACCCATCTGAAGGGAAATCTGAGCCCGCGAGCAGTTGTGCTGGGGAGGGCTGCGCTCTCACGTTTCTCTGTTTTGTTTTGGAGCCTCTGATAAGCAGTGGGCTTGCTTTTTTCCTTCCTTTCTTTTCTTTCTTTCTCCCTCTTTTTTTTTCCCCTCTGAACGGATTTCCACTGCCTCAAGGAAGGAATTTAAAAAAAAAAAAAGTTTCTGGAATGGGAACAAGTATGTTTCAAATTACAGAAAGGATGTGAAAGGTTCAAGAATTTGAGCCCTGACTCCGCCTGTGTCTGTCTCCACCCCCCCCCAGAGAGCCGCTCGCTTTGTGGGTTTTCCACTGCGCCGCACAGGAACGTGGCAGCGGGACCGGGGCGGCCCCGGGGCGGGCGAGGGTGCCGTGGCAAGGGAAGGGCCCTGGCAGCGGAAGGGCCCTGGCAGCGGAAGGGCCCCGCGGAGCCCGAGCGCGCGCTGCCCCTTGCGCGGCTGCTGCGCCTGGCTGCGGCCTCCCGCGCCTCGCTGCCTCACAAGCCTGTCGTCTGGCTGGGTTCTCAAGGGTTTCAACAAACCTTTTCTCAGCGCGCTGTTTGTTGTGAGCTTGGGGGTTTGTTTTGGTTTTTTTGGTCTCCCAGGGTGTGTATGTGTGTGTGTGTATGAGTGTTCTGGGCTTTTTCCTTCCAGTGGTTAAATTCCACCCCAGGAGTGTGCTGAAGACCAACTTCTGAGGGCGGAGCGCCCTCTGCTCGGTGGAAAGGGAGGAGAAACGGCCAAAGGGGCAGCTCTGCGGCGGAGACGAAAGCCCAGTGGTAGGGCCTCAGACACTTGGGCACCGGGAGAAGCCTGTGTGTGGTGCATCGACAGGTTAATGCCTCCACAGTGACTCAAAGGGAGGGCTGGTAACTACGCGGAGAGTTGTACAACAGCAGTACGGCTCTGACCCCAACTGCCCTGCTTGGACTTCCTCAGAACATATACCCAGTCTAACTGGCTCACAGACCAGCTCCACAAAGATGAGGTGGGGAAAAACCACTGGCAAAAAGGGCTGTTGAAATGGCTTAAGCTTCTCTTACTGGGGAAGATCATTACTGGCTCTGGTTTCAGTCCCTTATGGAGGACCATATTCTGGAGACCTCCATCACATGAACACTTTATGCAAATAGATTAGGGAATTCACATACTCAGTTTCCTAGAAGGAGGATCCTGTAATTAAGGTAATATGGGAGGACATGATTTCCTTGTCCTTCTGTGTCATCAGATCCCCTTTTTGTAAGTCTAGCATATTTATCCCTTGAGGGACACAGAGCTAATAGGATGTCAGTAGAGAAGCTAAGGTCCCCATGAAGTGTCTGGAACAGAGAAGGCTACCAGAGCCTGCGGCATGTGTCCAGCTCCCATCTCAGCAGCCTGCAAGAAAGAAGGTGGCAAGGAATGAAGTATGGGTTGTTTGTGTTTGTCTGGTGGGCCAAATTCACAACACAATCCTTTGGCTGGGCTCTCTAGATTAAGAAACTATGAAATGCCTTCAGTATTGTTGATAGATAAGGAGTTACCTACATAAGAGGAAAACAGCAACCATAACATGTTTTCAAGAACTGAGATGTCCATTATGATCTTGACCTTTTCCGGAGCCTCGTAAAAACCATTAACATCAGTCAATTGACCAGAATCTGCTGCCTCATGCTGAAAAAATTAAATTTTGTCCTTGTAAACTGCACTCCATCATCTCTTCAGATTCTGTGACAGATCCAGGGGAGGTTTTACTCAGTGAATGGGGATTTAGGCATCTCAGTTGCACTGAGCAAGTGCATTGTGGGTGGCACTCTCCCAGTTCCACGATGCTTGATTTCATGCATGGCTGCAGGATGCCCCGTTGCAAAAGGTGCTTGTCCACTGATGTACACTGCACACCTTTTGATATACTCATATGGATGGGAAGCCACTGGAACAAAAAACTATTGATGCAAGTTTAAAAGATGAGGACTAGTATCAGTGCACCCACTTCGTCAGCCTGTGAGATTTCTTCTTTGAAAGTAAAGCCAAAAACCTTTAGGCCAGTTCAGCTACACAGATCAAAGATCTTCAACATGAACAAGCTGAGATAGTTTGGCCTATAACATTTGTCTTTATACTTTGAGATTTCCAGAGATTCTGAGTAGCGATGTCTTTTTTAACGCAGTGTTATGTTGTTCTAAGTGTTGCGGTGGCGCCTAGGAAAACAGTCTGAACTGGGTCTCATTCTGCTGGATGAGATCCACAACAAAGAGATGATTTCCCCTGCAAGAGATCCAAAGGTTCATCTAAACCAGTTAACACTTTAACCACTCTGGTGTGCATGCTGTGTTTTCAGAACATGTTACTTAAACAGTGGTATTTTGTTTCTAATATTGAAGAGATCTGACAATGTCACTTGGCTGTGTCATTCTCTCAAGCCATGGAAGATGCAGAGATTATGTTCAGCCAGCTTTCTGCGCTGTCTAATTTTGTGCTGGCAGGCTGAATTCCTGAGGTATGTTAGATGAGTCTCAGAGCTGCCTTAATTTATGCTGGCCAAATCATTTCCTTCTGCAGCATTTCGCAGGTGCGGGGATCAGCAGAGCAATTCATGTTCTACTCCCCGACCGCCCCTGCTCAGTATCTACCAGTTTTTCCCTGAATTCCCAGCAAGGGGACAAATGCTGTTGCCAAGCTTAAAAAAGCTTTATTGATCTGAGAGTGCTCAGAGAGACTCGTCAACAATACAAACTGCAACTACATCCCTCCACCACACTGCTTGCATGTGAATTTGGCGAACTAAAATTTTCACTCCCAGTTTTTTGCTATTACTTTAATTGCATCAGGCCACATAGGAGGATGGAAGGTTGCATCTAGTTCCTTCCCAGAGATCTAATCTTTTTTGATTTTGAGTTTGGAAAAATAAATACTTTTTATTTATCAAGCCTTTCTGGAATGGAAATTTCAGCTCAAACTCTTCGGCTGAAAGAAACCATCCTTTTTTGATGGTGTAAAGGTACAATCTAGCTGCCACATCATTGTTGAGCCTGGAGTTTAAGTGGACAGTGAAATAAATAAGAGCCACGCCTGCCGCAGGCCAGTACCCATCTCTATTTGATTATGTTGTTGTCTTACTGAAGATTTTGGATGGCTGTAGCTAATCTAGGATCTTAAAGGTGATAATTGGACAAATCAGTTTAGTTGGGCAGCTGATTCTGTGCAAACCTAAGTGGAATAGTAATGCGTGATTAATACACAAGAGGACTCTGCATGAGATAAAGATGCGTGTGTAATGTAGGCAACACAAACCCAAGACACAGTGGGGAAGAAAAGATGTTAAACAGTATACATGTGCTACTCCTTCACTCCAAAGTGCACCCTTATCTGAAGAACAAACACAGTGCTGTAGGGACAGTGAAGCACACCTTTGCTTTCTGCCATCAGGTACCCCAAGATCCCATGGTTCTCTCTTAAATGTTTTCCAGTCTGGAACCAAGTGAGAAACTTCTCACCCCTGATCCAGCTTAACTGACTCCTAGAGCATCTGCCTGCTGATAAGCCAGGAGGCTTGTTTTTGAGGAAAATCTGGGATGCTGTAAATCTTGTCCTCTGTCGGGTAACAATAGTTGCTGGTCATGCCAAAAAATCCACTCTTTTTTTTGGTGCACATACAAAATCATTGGGTGTTCCCAACTCCCTGGCTTCAATTCTCAGCTGCACATGTTGATATTTACATTGTATGCCTCTTAAGCTGAAAAAAAAAATACTCCAAAAAGGATTTCTTGGGGCTGAGGGAGAGACAGAGGCATCGATATTTTACACTGGCATGGCTACTGGGTGGTGAAAACTTGGTCAATGGATTTGTGGCCACTGAAGAACATTGTACAAGATTATGAAGTTCAACCAGACCAAATGCAAGGTCCTGCACATGGGTGAGCATCCCAAACACAAAGGCAGGCTGGGCGGAGAATGGATTGAGAGCAGCCCTAAGGAGATGGCCTTGGGAACGTTGATTGATGCTAAGGCTCAACACGATCCGGTGATGTGCACTTGCAGCCCAGAAAGCCAGCTGTGTCCTGGGCTGCATCAAAAGCAGTGTGACCAGCAGGTTGAGGGAGATGATTCTCCCTCTCTGCTCTGGTGAGACTCCACCTGCAGTACTGCATCCAGCTCTGGGGTCCCCAGTACAAGAATGGTATTGAGCTGTTGGAGCTAGCCCAGAGGAAGGCCACAAAGATAGTGAGAGGGCTGGAACGCTTCTCCTACTAAGACTAAGTTGGGGCTGTTCCAACCCAAACCAGTTTGTGATTCTACGACCTATTTTAAACATCAGCCCCCTCCAAAACCTGCTGAGTAACTACAGTCAGATCCATAGAGCACAAAATGTACAGCCTTGAGCTGGATGGGGGAGGAATGTCGTACAACAGTTAAAACGATGCTCCTGCGTTTCAGGAAAGAAGCAAAGAAGTAGTTTACAGAAGAGGAGCTGCAAGCACTGTGCGGACACCGCCGGTGGGTGCCCGCCCAGGGCTTCAGTCCCCGCCGGGTGCGGCCCAGCGCTCTGCCCGCACTGCTGGGGCTGCACCGACACCTAGGGGCCGGCACGGGCACGGCCTGTGCCGCGGGACTGGCCTGTCCTCACGGGAGCGGGGTGGGAGTGGGTCTGTCTCAGGAGCCAGCGAGATCGAATCATAAAATGGTGGGCACGGACCGCTCCTCCGCCCTCCCCGAGCTTTAGTGTGCAGGAGTAAGACCTCGCAGGTTTGGCGTGTGCTTCCATGAGAAGATACCTCAGTGCTTTGGGACAGCCATGGAAAGCTAATTCCTTTTGTGAAGGAGACACCAACTGCCATCGCAAGTAAATTCTGTAAGTCACAGGCATCAGCTGGGGTAATGGGTTAAAGCTTAGCAGTCGGTCATGTATCAGGGATGACTACTGAGCAGTCATACCAACGCCACATTGACCGCTGGAGCCACCTGAACTGAGTTTACTCTCCCCCTGCCCCCAGTTATTCTGCCAGGCAACAGACAGAGACCTACCAGATGGTAACCGGCTTCTTCTTTTCCATTCCACTGAAGGCTGGGCTTTCCAGAGGGGCCAGCATTTCCCAGTTCCAGTGGTATAGTCTATATTGGCAGGTGTACATGGCAAAATATACTTCCTGTGTATTTTTACATTTTATAATTTGTATTTACATATCAATATGAATAGATAGAAGGCCTCCATTCCTTCTTAAGAGATGTTGAAACTTTTAAAAAAATTGTTTAAAAAAGAGTAGTTTAATTACAGCTATTTAAAATTTTAGAGTTTCCACCCTTCTTCACATGGAGATATTTAATACAAATCTTATTACCCATAACTTTTAAAGCAACATTAGCTGTAGTGTCTCGGGATTTTAGTTCTTTTTCCTCTTGCAAAAGTCCCTGTCAGAACCACTAAGCTTGGTAGAGTTGTCTGCAGGGCACATCCTTCAGTCTTTCCTTGTCCATCTGCTCTCCCTCAGAAGGGGATAATACAAACATTGAGTTCTCTTGGTTTCCCCATTCTTGCTTTTTGTCTCCATCTCTACAGATAAATTGAGCAGCATCAGCATGCAGAGCGGGACTGATTTGGCAACTGGCTCCAAAGCACCAATCTCTTCTGTCTCTAACCAAAAGGACCAGACAGCATAAAGACCTGCTGTGTAGAGCAACATCCACTTTATTTCAGCATTCAATAACTTAGACTATCAGAGCTCTCCTGTGTTGGGCCTCCCCAAGCCCAAGGTTACTGAGCTTTCTTCCAGAATTTCTTGTATAATCTTTCACTGTCTGTTCTGCTTCTTTGCTTTATTTTTATGGCTCTTACTTATTTTTCTTCTCAGTTTCCCCTTCTACAGAATTCTGTGCTGACTTCTGCTCTTTCAAGTGACTGAAAAGAAAGAGGTGAAGCAGTATTAACTTAGTAAAGTAAACCTTCCCTGTCAGATACCTTAAAGCTCCTGAAAGAACCTTGAAGAAGCAGCCCAAGGTGGTAACAGTAAGGACAGCAAAGGTCACAACTATTCTGACTGTTGTCTACAAGGTGAATATTACCACTACCACGCACACTACCGTGCTATAAATGCATCAAGCTGCTTGACAAGAAGCAGATAGTGGTATTTATTTTTCCTCATGTATCAACTTCATAGCATTAATGGCACCAAATGAAGTTTTTGCTGACCATTGGGTTTTAATGGTTCCTAATTAGCTTACTGTTTAGCCACTGTAATTTGTGCCTAAACTATTTGGGAACCCTGTGTAACCCCACAGTTGAAGATTAACCAGTCTAAGGCCTGTCTGTCATCTCAGTGTGGATGCTTTAAGTATGGCAGCAGTGTATGAGAAGGAACAAAGACCAGATCTGACAAAGTTATTCGTTTCTCTTTGAAAACGTTAGGAAGCTAGGAGGTGAAGACATTTGCAAAACTGACCCATTGCTTCTAGCCTTAAAAGTAGACTGCAGCATAAATTTTAAACCATCAATATGTGCTGAGGGATGGGGATATTTGGGCATGATTAATAGAGCTTTCAGCTGATGAGTCACATGTCAGAACTGACAAGAAATCTAGGGGGAATTTCAGGTCTGATGACAAGTGGTTTAGCCTGCAGCAACTGACAACCTCCAAGGAGTTTGCTGCTGACTGCTCAGGCTCTCAGAACTTGGGCATGATCACTACAGGCTCTAAGGAAGAGACACTTTCAAGAGAATGAAAAGTTCTGTAGTTTGAAGGTGGGTTTCCAGGGAAAACTAGGTCTCCTAAGAAGAAGGATCAGAGAGAAGGAGAAAAATGAGTCCCCAAGGATGGAGGAAAAGGTCTGAAGGCACAGATATGCTGTCTTTGCAAATCTTACCCTGGCTTCAAGGGGAGGACAGTGTTGAGCTGATGCTTCTTATACAGGCTTATGAGCATGAATGAAAATGCCATTCAGCACTGAGATCCCTGCACTCTCACAGCAACTTTATCAAACAGAAAAATAAGACTGACTCCTAGTTTGACTCAACAGGGCTTCCAAGCATGCAAGATGCTATTCAGTCTGCCTGTTACTAAGGTAATAATGGGCTGGCCAAAAATACATGTCCCTTCACCTTCTAAAGTGAATAGGGATATGTTTTTTTGATTTGAGCCAAATTTAAAAAGACAAGCTAGAACAGTAAGTGGAGTCACTTACCTGTAGTCCACAATCCCTGTCTGATTCGGGTCTAACTTGCGCACTAGTTCCCTGATTTGGACTCGAGCCAGTGGGATGCTTGATTGCTAAGAGGATAAGATAAGTGTTAGCAAGAACATTTTCAAGCAGAAAAATCCTCTGGATCATACCAGGAGCCGGCATCTTTTAATAGATGGTCTGGTGCATGGAAGAAGGGATGGAAAAAATCCACAGTGGTGCTAGGTAGACAGTTTCACTCGTTTAGGATTAAAATAACAATCTTTTGCATTTTTTTGTTAAATGGAATCATGGCTTGCTGACCATTGCTACTGATCCCAAGCACTATGGTAATTTTGGCAGGAATAGAATTGTCTACTCAGTGTGTAGAGGCAAGGGTTTAAATGCCTCTTTTCACTTTTCCATAGCAGTAAGACAGAATTATCTATCAAGATCCTGTATATCCTGTGCAAAGAGCTGACCTCTGTGATTTTATGGGGCTCATGTGATACTCTACATTTGATCCATTATCACTGATGCCATCTGTAGTATGTATTTGATGTCATAGAATTTGTGTTGAGTCTCAACTTTTATTCAAGATTCAACTTTTGCAGTAGGTGAATTTAGCCCTTTAGTCTGAACGATGTCACCAGCAAGGCTGACTGGTGGCTCTGCTGCAGCAGAGGGGTTTCCTCAGAGCAGTATCCTGACAGAAGAGCATCCTGGCTGTGCTTTCAGGGGCACACCTGCATCATGGCTCTCCGGAAGGCTGCCACGGGGATCTTCATGTTTCCATCCTTATCAATATTCCTAAAAAAGTCCCAAAGTTGTAGGTTGTGCTCTTTCAAGTAGTTCTAAGAGAAGCAGAAATAAAAACATGGGCATAACCATGAAACAGCCACTGATACCTGCCTCCAGCTCTCCCCTTATTCTTGAATCTGCCACCCTGCCTTTATTCACCCTGTCACTGAGATATATGAGTCTGTAGTTCCTTGTGCAGCCACCCTGTTGTCAGAACAAACCCCTTTTGTTCTGGTTAATCCCATTCTTCTCAGTTGTACCTCCTTCTCCCCCTACCTTGAAACAAGATTCAGTAGTAATCCTGTTTCTTCTGAAAATTGCGTGTGGTTATTTGGTCTTCATCCCAGGAGCCTGGCTGGGCTGCCTGTTCCAGAGACAATCATCCCCTCCAGATCTCTGATCACCTTAGTTGCTCTTCTCTGAATTCCTGTCTGTTTGAATGGGGACACATCTGTGTACCATAACTGCTGTTAAAAACTGCAGAGGGTGCTAATGTGAGCCTCACTAGCTGTGAAGCACAGCAGCGCTCTTTGATGTCAGCTAACTGCCCAAGCTTTTGCTGAATTTCATCTGAATCCGTATCTACAGCAAAGGCTCATCCAATTAGCTAAAGATCTGCACAGCAGCTTAGAAACAGAGAAGATGGTAGTGCAAATGTGTTATTTAACTCAGCAATGCTCGGGTGCTTGCATTGCCTTCCAGCAAGGAGGACAGCACCATCTGCTGCTATCCGTAGAAATTACAGACCTTGAAAAGCTAAGTACTTTCTATTTAGGACAGTGTTTGCTTGTAATACCATATCCTACTTTTATGAAGCACATTAATTTTGATGGCAAAACACAGCTGTCCGTGAAGGGTTCTATGAAAGTCAGCTATTGTGGTGGGCTTGTGATGAGGATGGACACTCATTTTGTTTTACACAGTGAGCAAACATCTATCCAGATTGGTGTTTTTTCCCCCAGTGTTGTCAGATCTCAAGGAAATCAAAGGATTTGCTTGGTCAGTCTGCGTGGACTGAGATATGTGAACATTGTGACAGTCTTTGTAAATGTCTGAAGCATGTCAGAATGTCAGAATGTCTTTTCTGAAGGAACCTGGCTGAATGTCCCACTTGGATGAAAGCTTACTCCTTCCAACCTCCATCCCTCCCAGTGCTTGGAGCATATGTACTGTGTACAGGAGAGCTATGGAACCAAATACAGTAGCTCACCTGAATCACTTTCATGGGACTTGGATGCTGCTTAGGGACCTTGATACAGCCTTCAACCTCACCATAGATGACATCTAGTTCAGGATGCGTTTGACACACCAAATCCAGCAACTTGATGAAAGTTTCATTCACCAACACATTCTGGTACGTAGAAGGAAGGAAAATGCAGTCAACATTGATACCCAAAGAACAACAAAGACTTGTTTGTAGTCAAAAATCCATCTAAAGTCCACATTATCCATTCTGTCTTAAGGGTGGTCCCTTTTCCTATGCTTGCTCTTCACTTTTAGGGACCCCATGGAGGCCAAACCCTAAATAAGTGTTCTTCTTTCTCTTTCCCTTGTCTGAGACAGAAAAAGTTCTACTGATTTATGTAGAAATTAGCTTAATGCAAGGTAGATGTTCCTGAGGTAAATATCTACGCCGAAGACCTCTTATGTTAGGTGATTCAAGTGATTTGACTGAAACCAGGACATTCATGTTCATCCCTGAGGACAGTTCTAGATGGGTCTCCTTTCCATCCAGTTAAGATGGGCAGTTAATGGCCAAAATGTGCCACAGTGTTCTGCAAAAATGAAAAAACCCTCAAACAATCATCTAAGGCCTAAAAGAATTAGTGTCTCCAACAGTGCAGCCTTGTAGCCCAGACAAGAAAGATGCACCTGTCTGGGAAGGGTCCGGGTGCCTCCGGATGAAATGAACTTTTGGTCAAGCTCTGTTCCATTGTGTAACCCTAATAGGAAGCTCCAGTCAGCAGGACAAGGCCTGACATTGTTTTTTCCCTATGAATTTCAAACAGGGTAGTGATGGCTCAGCGCTTCGGCGCTCACACTCTGAGTTCTCTGTTTTACCACTTACAGAATGGCCAGCAGCACAATGTCCTGGTTTAGGGTGTTTTGGATATTAGAAAGCTCTCTGTCAATGCAAATGTTATCCATGTCATGGATTGATTCTTCTAAATTTAAGCTATGACAAATTTGCTTTTGCCTGGACTGGTCTTTTAAAAATATGATTACGGTTTTGTCCATACCCATGATGACAGGGGAACTGTTCTTGTATTATCTCAGTTATATATTTAATTGTTGGAAATTTCAAGGCAGTTCAGGAAATTCATGAAAGCTTCTGTTCTCTGTCATTGTAGGAGCTTCCCAAAGCATCAAACACTGTATTTTTTCCTGAAGTCTATTTAAAGTCTTCCAATGCACTTTTACAGCTTCTTTTTAGAAGCCGAATGTCGTGGTTTCCCCCCGGCTGTGGGCCGAGATCCACGCAGCTGCCTGCTCCTTAAAGTAAAAGAGCAGGGGAAGAGGGAAAAAGGGGGAACAAGGGAAGGGAAAAGGAAGGGGCAAATAACTCCAAAACCAAGGAACTAAGAGGCCCGTGGGTTGGGATAAGGATAGTTTACTAAGATAACAGAAAGATAAAATATACCAATGCTAACAGGACTTTAGAGCAAAAGAATATGAAACTATTGATCCCCAATGCAGTTTCTCCCCGAACCACACAACTCAGGCCGTACCACCCAGAGCTGTCCCGGAACCCGACCGTCCCCCCAAGAAGCACGCGTCCCGCCACCGCCCCTCTTCTTCCTCCCCTCAGCCCCCCGTTATCCTGGGCAGGACGTCATTGGCATGGAATACTCTCTTTGGCCCATCTGGGTCACCTGTCCTGGCTTCGCCCCTCCTTTCTCATGAATAGAGAAATACGAAGAAGCTGAGAAAGTCCTTGACTGTCTGACTGCAACTAAGAACATCAGGGTGTTCTCAGCACTGCTTTCATTTTAACTCCCAAACACAGCATTCCATCAGCTGCTTCAAATGAAGTTAACTCTATCCTGACTGAAACCAGGACACCGAAGAACTACTGTTCTTAGGATCCATCTAGATGCTTATGATGTACTGTGTGGTGAGCTCTGACTGTTGCTACTCAAAGACAATCTTGAATGAGTCTGGGTACAGCTGTGTTTTATGGATGCAGAGTGACTCTGAAGAAGCCATTCACTATGTCACCATGCACAGTGTCCTAGCCCTAGGAATGCATCACAGGAGAGCCTGAGCTGGCCTCCTTTAAAATAAATGCACTTCAATAATTTCTTTAATTTCTCAGAATGTAGATAAATACGTTACTCTTTACAAGTTTATGAGTTGTTTAGGTTGTTAGTAACAAAACTAGCGGTGTACTGTACTGCAGTGTACTGCACTGTAATGCAAGTCCCTTAGCACCCCCCTCCCCCCGAGCCCATTTTAGTTTTACTTTGCAGAATGAGGCCTGACTCCTGGCAGATTTGGCAAATAATTCTCTTTGATCTTAATTTATGCAGGGAAGATTGTCCTAGAGGAACGGCTGTTCTTCAGATGATCTTTGTTGAAAGCCCTTGATACTCAGGAAAGACCACAGATTAATATTATTTATTCTGCTTTGTTTTAGTAACCACAGGACAAAGAAACACAAGCAGATGGAACTTAGATACAAGCCAATTATGTGAGTTTCCAAAACTGCCCATGAACTTTTTTAAACCTCTTTCAAGTGTGAACATATTATTTGTGTTCCAAGTCCCAAACCTAATCTTTGTGAAAATGCTCTTTTCTTTAATCACAGTGCTCCCAAAGGTGGATGGAGGGCCCTGAGGCCCCCAACACCTTCTGTAACTGCTCCCATGGTGCACCAGTGCGTGGATAGGAAGGCCAGGACCAGACTGATGTGTGCCTAGGCCTCTCCCCAGTGTTGGTCTGCAATGAAACCCCTGTCCTCAACCAGGAGCTCAGAAGCATTTCTGGGTCTCCCATTTTTGAAGCAGCACATGAGGTTACAACAGTCTGTGTCTGCTTCCAGCGTGCTACAAAGCAACATACTAAGATTTGGCCTCTCTGATTTCCCCCCCTTCCTTTCCCCTTCCTTTTAAGTGGTTTTTTTTCTTTGTTTGGGTTTTGGATTTTTTTTTCTTTTTTAATGAAATTGCTTTCCTTTTAATGCCTTGAAGCATCCACCTTCTTGTACTCCTCCTACATACTGACAGGGTATCAAAGCACTTCATAGAACCCAGCATGTTAGGCTACCCTGGAGGGAGACAGCTCAGGGGATGAAGAGAATTCATCCTCTGGTGGGAATTCACTCCTTGTTCTTGTTCTGCTATTGCAAAAAGGAAGTGAAATGTGGTGATACTACAGGCAACTCTCTCCAGACCTAGACCAAAGCCCTGTAATTTCCACATGGCTCCTAGAAGGGCTGCCAAATAGTAGCCTCTTTTTATCAATGGTTGTGCATAAATGAAACAAACAGCAAGTCTCAAACCAGTCTTGGAAAGGAGCAGTGCTGCAATCTACCTAGTTCCTAAAAATGTATAGTGTATGGTCCTGGAGGGTTTCCAGCACATAAGCTCTTACTGAGATGTTGATCTCCTCCATCATGGATTCGGGGTTCTTTCTGACAGATGTGACTAGCGCAGTGGCACCTTCCATGGTCAGGGGATTATTAGCCATCTGTGGTAGAAGAGACATAGGTCCAGACATGGTGAGAATGAGGACTTCATGCCTGGAAAGAAGGCATGATGTAACCTCAAAGATGACCCTATCTTCCCATTCTTCAGCAGGGCTGTGGAGTAACTGTGGTCCCTTTTGGTGGGTTTGTCTGTTATCTCACCATCTCTTGCCTCTGTCCCTCAAAACTCAGCAATGCCAATTCCCAGCAGAGTTGCTTTCTCAGCTTCTCTCCAGCTCCTTGTGTGAAATTCCACATGTAGGGAATACACCTGTCCTTCAGGAGTATGTGATATGGATCATGTTCAGTCATGTGATAGGGAGAGGCTGGGGAGATGGGCTGCATTTGAATGTGTGCTTGCTGGTAGGGTCCCCCTGGGTGGGAGTTTGCCCCTCAGGACATTTCCAATACCCTTGGCTCCTCTTGGCAGAAGATCAGAGCTCAGGCTGATCAGCTGCCTCTGGCATACAAGGTTTAACTGTTTGGTGTTATGGGGTTGGCATTGCCATGTGCATCTCTTAGTGTGTGAGCATCACCTCTCCCCCACCTTGTGCAGTCCCCACGCCCACTATTTCACAGAAAACTTTCTTGGTTAAATTGGCCAGCAGAAGACATGTCACCCTTTAAGTCCTATGTGTTATCAGCTCCTAACACAATCTGTGCAGCTACAAAGAGAGCAATGCCTTGATGTGACCTAGTGACCCTGCCTCTAGCCAGGTTAAGAGCAACACAATCAGGCACATGTATTTGTATAATCTAAAACAGCAGACCCAAAGACTGGTGTGGTTGCAGTCATTTACAAGGACAGGGGTGTCCAAAGACAGGCCTACATGAACACCTTTAAAGATGCCCTCAATCATGATACTGCTGTGTGCAGGCTCTCGGGGTGGTGATGTTGGATTTAGCCGAGCGTGCAGCTCATAAGCAGGGTGACTTTTATGAACTGAATTAGTAGAGAATGATTTTGGTTTGAGAAGGCATGTTAGTTCTCAACCCCAACCTGTGAAGCCAGCTTGGCTGGTCATTCAGTTTTGGTGTTTCCAGGATCATTGATCCCTGGCTTACTAGCAGGCAGCTTTGGCTTTCTTTTTCTAGGACTTGGTAATACTCCTGTTGTTTAAGTATTGCTGTGGCATTGCCCTGACATGGCAATGATGTTTTTTCCTGTGTTTGAATAAATTTTTAGCAAATCATTACCACATAGGGGTGATAATGGGTGTGGGGTTATGCCAAACCAGTCCTCGGGATATATTTTGAGGGAACAGTACAATTTAGTTGCCCTGGAAGAAATTAATGGGATAGAATTTCCTTCCACTCTGCTCACCTTCAACCCAGAGCAATATTAATTTCCTTCAGTTCTAGCTCAGACAGCTCACTTCTGCCTTCTGTCCTTCCTGACTGAGATCTTTCTGCCCCCTCCATTTATTCCTCCAGGCCTGTCTGGGCTTTATTTTACCTTCAGGATTTTGAGTTTTCCATTGACTTCAAGGCCCCTGCAGAGCTTCTTGGCTCCCTCGTTGTTGATCCGGTTGTTGCTGATGTCCAGGTGAACCAGGATATTATTGACTTTGAGAGCTTCTCCTAGGGCCAGTGCTCCCTCATTGCCTATGCCATTCCAAGAAAGGTTGAGTATTTTCAGTGCAGCATTGCCCTCCAGGGAGAAAAGAGAGATCTTAGCTACTGCATGCCCATCTTCTGTACCACTATACCCTTTCTTGCCCGTCTGGGACAGGAGCAACCCTCAAGTCACACCCAGGCAGCTCTAATGAATCCAACATCTCTGCAACGTCACCAGGGTTCTCTATCCATGTAACTCATCAGACCTACTCACTGCTCTCGTCTTTCTCCTGGTGCTCACTGCCTCTGTCAGTTCAAAGAGCCTTGCTAGAACTATTGAATCCTGCTTAGACCTCAGGGATGTGACTCCCCAGTCAGTGTTTCAACCAGCTCCTGGGTGTGAAGGGTATGACAATACAGGGCATTCCTACCGTGAGACCTGTGCCCAGTGCTACTGTCCCCTTCATCCTCAGGTGGTTCCAGCTCAGGTCCAGAATCTGCAGTGTTGCGTTGCTGGCTAGGAGAGAGAAACTGAGATGTTAGCTTATGAAGAATGGTCTGGACACAACTGCTGACACACATGGGGACTAAGAGAAAGTTTGCCATGGATTCAGCAACAGCCTTCATTGATTGCAGTAGGAAGAACCTGTATCTACAGAGTCTTTGCTGTCCACAGCACCCAAAGAACAGAGAATGGGCTGCTGATCACAAGCAGAAAGGGAACACAGGTTTTTTCCTGGCTTAATCAAAGAACAAGTTTCGAAGGAGGAAGGTAGAGATAGGGAGGATTGCCTGTATCAGTAGGCACTGTCTGTTTTCTCTCTGTGAAAAATGGCTGGATTCTCCTTGCCACATCTGAAATATCAAGACTCACTCTGCGTATGTTTGATTAGCAGAAGAGAGGAATTCAGCTTCATATGGTAGCTGTGCCCAGCTGTACGTGTGCCAGTGCCAATTCACATGCATAGCACACCTCAAGGTATAAATTCCACTTAGAGCAGGATATGTGTGAATTCACTTGTGTCTACTGCGACACTGGGAGGGGCAGAACCTGCTGCCAACACTTGCTTCTCATTCTCAGAGGGAATTTCTCATCCAGATTTTCCATGGATGGGCAGTTGGATGGAGGCAGATGGCGAGTTTAGCTGACTTAAAAATATTCCTTTAAGAAACAAAACAGAAAAGTGACAGATTCTGCAGTAATCTCTGCTGCTCCTGTCTCAAGTGAGCTAGAAGAAAACCTTTAATTTTGGAGAGGCATTTTTCTTGGCTAGTAAGGTTATAAGTTTTCCTACTGATCTCTGCACTGCCTGCAGGCTTGTCCGAGGCAGGGCACAGAGCCTTGGCCTCACCGCAGTTTTAATTGATCCATTTTTTAAAGACATGGGCGGTAATTAGAAAGAGATACATATCAGGGAACATATACTGAACCAGAAGAAGCAAAGCATTAATTAAACTGAAGGTACTGTGTCACTGAAATGCTCAAGGAACATTGGGTGCTCATAGCACACACTTTGTGGCCATTATGGTAGTGGATGTATTGGACATACTGGGGGAAGAAGAGCTGTCAGATATCCATGCGAGTCTTTCCCGCTGCACTAACAGCCCCTGAGATTACGGAACGACTGTAATTGTTTTGTTTGCTTTCCCTCTCTAGGGCTACTAGCACACTCTGGATCTCACTTTGAACAGATAAATTAGGCAGCTTAATTTTATTTCTTCTTAATCTGTTTCCTTTGCTGCCTGCTGTGCAATGGCTCAAACCATTAGGGTTTGGGCTACTTAAGAAAAATTGAAATCACTCCTGAAGTTTGTAATCAAAAGCTTAAAACAGCCAACAGTTCTGATCCTATTAGATTCTAGCAAAATGCAATTTTCTGCTTTCTGCTCCCTGAGGGACTTCTCTTTCAGCTCCCTTCTCTCTGACACAGGCTGCTCTGTTACTCTGGTTTCTCATCCTGCACTTTTGTTCTGATACATAGAGTCACCTGTGGTGATGAGGGTGGGCCTGTGGACCAGGCAGGAAAGTCTAAATCTGCATTCCCTGTCCTTTGTACTACCCACCAGGTCACGGGGCACTTTTACTGGAGAAAGAAACACATGTTCATTGTACTGACACCATCAAGTCCCCCAGTGCCTGTTCTCCTAGCTTTGCAGGAGTAATAAATTAAGTTACCGAGCATCTCTCCCAGGAGCTGTCCTCCCTTCTCAGAGAACTCATTGTGGCTGAGGTCCAGCTCCTTCACTTTGTAATTGCCCTGCAGAGAGACAAATGTGCAGAGACCATGAGATCTTCCAGCCAGCTGCAAGCAGATGTCATGCCAAGGCTCCCACATGAAGATAAAACAGAGGTATATCAGACACACCGAAATCTTTGGTGCATGGGAGATCATCAGCACAGAGATTGCAGCACTGAGTGTCCCAAAACAACTTTGTCAGACATACAACATCACAGTGATTATCTTCCCAAAACATCAAAAGCCATGGGACTTCGTGTTGCACAAACCTCCCTCACACAGCTCACGTCTGGCCTGCAACACACCCTGTGGTTCTGTTCCTGCCCGTTGCACTCCCACCATTGTACCCTGATCAACAGCACCTCCTGATACCAGGTCAAGGCCTTTGCTGGAGGGCAGCTTCTGGTGCTGCCAAATGATACAGAAGCTTTGAGTAGGAACTAACCAGAGAAGTCAAGCAAGCCCTATTTTTACTGGAGAATTGCAGAGTTACATGAAGTTGAGTTACTTATGCTTCTTGAAGATTTTTGTCACCCAGATGTTGTTCTGTTACACAGTCCTGAGGGTTTGTTTCTCAGCCAGACCCACACAGCTGTCCTGAGAAAATGTTAATGCAGTCCATCCTGCTCTGCATTCTCCCAGCCTCTCATTTCTGAAGCAAGCAAGAGGCACTTAGTGAAATTATGCCAGGAAATCATATGGGCATTGCCAAGTGAAATCATGCCAAGTGAGTAGCAGTTTCAAGATGAGGAGAGTCTGCTGCACAGCCAGGGCTGCAAATGACCTTGGATTTCAGGTAACTCACCATTAATGCCTCAGCAAAGAATGGTGCAGTCTCCTCACCAAAGTTGTTTCCTGTGGAAGGAAAATAGATTAACAGTGCACTGATCTCTTCCTTGGTGCTGTGATGGGGTCTGAAGGAAGCTGTGCTTTTAGGCAGAACCTAATCATTGCCCATGCTGGGATGTAAGAAGTTAGTCACTATTCCACTTCACTTCAAATAGCAGAATTACCCCAAGATGTGGGAGACGCTCCAGCAATTATCTAAGTTTCTCGTAAAGGACTGGTTTTTAGAAGTACTGGAGGTTGAGCTGGACAAATATTTAATCACATTACTATAAATGTAGATTTCCACTGTTACTCTGGGTTCCCAGCAGAGATGTAGCTGAGAGATTGATTTTGTCCATAGTCTGACTAATATTCTCAGGATGAGAGACTGGAATGAAACACATGTTATTTCACTTCCACTGCCATCAATGTTTGGGTCCATACAGCCCACCTGAGAGCTGAAGAGCATGGAGGTAGGACACATTGTCCAAAAGCAAACCAGCAATGGCTGCAGCTCCTGCTGTGTCTAGGTGGTTATTGGAGATGTTCTGGGAAGAAAGAAGGGAAGATAAGAAGGATAAGTCTAAAGAATATATCAGATTTATTATCTCATTAATGCCCCAGATATCAAGGGAATAATGCAAGACAAGTGATGTGAGAAATGTTAGCCAGACAGTAATTAGCAGGAGTTATAGGTGTGCTTAACCCTGTATCATTCCTAGCAGGTGTAAAGCCCTAGAGCCATCAGTTTCACATGGGTCTTTGTCTTCAGTGAACCAGGAGTCATTTTGCCAAGAATCTTTTCTTCCAGTGCAACACAGATCCCATAGCACAGCAAATTGCAGTTTGTATATCCCAGTTTCATATCTAAAAAAACATTTTTACCTGAAAGTTTTGCATTATTCCCTTAATCAATTTGGAAAACTTTCCCCATGTCATACTGGAGAATGAAAGTTCCTGTCCAAACACTTTCTGTTGGCTAAGCATGAACTCAAAAGATTTAGTTATGGTAATTATTGTCACATCTGCTAATGAAGAGAGCAGTTCCAGACTCACCAGATTGCCATCACATGCACACTTTTGCTTAGAAGCTTGTATGCTTTAAAAGTAGAGCAGCATAAAATATCATGACTTTGAGAATGTCAGTGTTTTTGCCCAGAAAAAATTATTATTGGGTTAAAATTGTAGTGGAACAGATTGATTTTCTTTCAGATGATTGAATGTAGTGAGCAATAGTTTTGGCTACAAACTACGTCAGGTTTGGTACCAGTTCTTGAAGGGAAGAATTCTCTCGTAGCATTTCTGCTATGCATATAGCTCCTTCTGCCAGAATGCAGTTGTCTTCCAACTCTAGATGGGTGATGGTTGTGTTGGACTGGGAAGACACAAAGGTAAACAAAGACTCCTGAAAACTGCTGAGAAGTTAATGAATGGGATAGTTTCCTCAGTTCAACAAGCACTGGACATTTCCTCCAAACCTCAGGAAGCATTGCAGGGCCTGAGCAGGACAGTGATGAGGGGACATGACAGACCCATGGCAGTGGGAACTGTCATACAAAAGAGATGCTTTTCTGGAGAGGTTTTGAGTGGATAAGGCTTTCTGTTGCTTTCTGCCAGCCTGGAGACCCAAATTCAAATCCAAGCTCCAATTCAGGCATCTTGGGCCTGTCCATCAGTGAGTGTAGCACATCCCTATGCAGAGCCCAGAGTGGGGGCTATCAATCCCTCTAGCCCTACCTCTGGCCCTGCAGGGTTTAGGAGCACTGGGGACTTGTGTCTTGTGGGAGCATCAGTTTGCTCTTGGGGGTAACTCCAGCAAAGACCAGAAGTTTCCACACAAGACTTTCACGTGCAGATGGGTGAGAAACATTAGGAATGCTCAGAGTTCCTAGACATATGACTTTTTCTCCCACATGGTGTACTCAGGGAATGCTTCCAGGCCTGAGAGAGGCTTAAAATGTCTATTGTTTTTGAGAACAGTGGCCCCACTCTTCCTGCCTACTTACCACAAGAGCAATAGCAATGGCTTTGACACCTCTAGGTCCTAGACCATGGTGGTTCAGGTTTATGTAAGGCTTGGCCAAGTTCTGAATAAAGTGTGAGACAGGCACCACCTCCATCAGCCTGCATGCTTCCAAGTACAGTTCTATGCCTGTAATGGCCACAAAGGCCTTCTCAGGATCTACAAAGAGAAAGTATATTGATGAATGATGCATTCAGTGTTCTTCCTCTTTTAAATAAATTAATAAAATTAAATAACACTACGCAACAACAGTAGGGTTTTACTCTTAAAGGCTTATCATCTCCTGATTCTCCCCATGCCTTTACCCCAGACCTCCAAGAGTTATCCTTCTTGCTTCCTGCAGGTGACTTGCTGCAGCTTCTCTCCAGACTGCAATGTGACTAACGTTTTCTTGGTGAATTTGTGACATCAGGCAAAAACATTTTCATCTTCAGAAAAAGAAAAAAATCTTAATTGAAGCACACAGCTGATGTTGCCAGCAGAGCTAGAGCAGCTCAGAACATTTTGGCTTACAACCAATAGAAAGAATCCCAGCATTCTTATCTTGGCCATTGGGTGTTGTTGACACAGCTGCAGTGAGACATATCAGTGCAGCTGGCAACGGTATTTCCATAAAAACCTGTCATTTGGAATTCCTTCATCAAACCCCATACTTAAGAGCTCGTATTTCTCCCTGTTGTTATACGCATTCAATGGTCTGACCTCAAGACAAGTTCCCCTCTCATCAAAGCCATTTTCCAGTTCAGTCTGAGGCCGCTAACAAAACAGTCTTTTGTTCTTGCATTCTTATGGGGTTTGATTTTCCTCCCATTTATATCGAGTTTTAAAGTTCTCATCTTAAATTATGGACAAATCCTACTGTTACAAAAATGAGTTCAAAGACTTATTTAGCCAGAGGGCTGACTTCACTAGGCAAAAGATAAAGAGAAGAGCCACCAGAAAAGTCTAGGACAGTTGTGGCAAACCTATGGTACGCAGACCGCAGTTGCTATGCAGTGTTTCATCAGGAGTGCACAAACAGAACCTCAGACCCATCCCTGGTTTCAGCTAGCTGCTCCTGCTTCCCAGGCAGTGGGCTGTTGGAAGCGTTGCTTAGTAAGGACTAGAGGAGAGAAGAAGGAACAAAGGAATAGCCATGGAGTATAGAAAGCAGTTGAAGGAAGATGACTGATATCAAAGGGATATTCATTCTCCCCCTTGCCTTTATCGATTGCCAGATTACACGTGGTTGTCAGGACCTTGTCAGGGTTGTGTCCTTGGTCTCCATTTTGGATACCTACCTTTTGTTGGTAGGTACAGCTCTGACTGTAAGGGAAAGGCTAGTGAGGGAAGACGGTCAGCAAACACTCACCTTCCCCTTCTAGGTCAGTGTCAGAACCTTGTGTGGCCTTCTCTGCTGAGGCATCAGCCAGCGACACAGACTCTGGAGACTCACTGACTTCAGATATTTCTTCATTCTGGTCTGCCATGAAACCAAACAAATTCATTTTGTCAATGCAAGCCCAGTGCAGATGTCACTCCCTGGATGTGACAGACCTCTCCCTGCTGTCAGTGAAGCCTGCGCCCCTCTTCAACATGCTGTGGATGCACTCTCTCCTCAGCCCCACTTTGTGCCCACCGCTCCCTGAGCATGGGAGCCAGGCCTGGTGTGCAGACAGGCTCACTCTGGGGGTACAGATCTGCAGACCAGCAACGGCTTGGCAGATTTTGGAAAAAGCCCTCCCCAAATTCTGCAGCCCATATGTAGGGGGACTCACAGTTCTCCTGCATTAGGTCTTTGCTCCCTCAAGAGCTGCCTTTTTCCCCTTTCTTAACTTCTGAGCCCACCAATGAAAGGAAATTTACCCTCCTCATCCCATTTCCCCAGAAACCCACAAGCCAAACACATGCCAGTTCCTCCTAGCTCTTCTGAACCACCTCACACTTCCCCAAGCCCGAGCAGGACACTGTTGGCTGACTTTGAGATCAGACTGGGAATGCTCTCTTCAAGCACAGCAAAAGAGAAAATATTTGAATGCTATTGTATATTGGGGCTGAGTGTAACTAAACCCACTGGAAGTGACACAGCTTGTCTTTCCTACAATTCATAATTTATTTTATAGCTGGAGAGAGGGAGAATTGGTAAATTCCTTATAAGAGGAAAATGCATACAAAAATAATGAAGAGTAATTTTGCCAAAACAATTTCTGGCTATTAACATGATACATATTTTTTCCTACTCTAAACCTACCTTTTCATTCCCTGTCTCTGCTTTTACTACCTATTCCCTTACTCCTAATTTCCCTTTAGAGTTGCAGGCTATTGACCTGTAATTTTGTACCCTTCTTGGGTGTCACTTAGCATTGTTGTGTGACGTCACTTAGCATTGTTGTGTGACGTCACTTAGCATTGTTGTGTGAAGCTTGCAGTTCAGCTGTTCATTCAGACCTGTGTGAGGGAAAGGCTGGCCAGATGGTACCCACATCACTGTATTTCTACCAACCTTGCAGCTGCAACTCCTTCATTGAGACCTTTTCCTTCTGCCAGACTTTATTTGTTCAAACGATGGGCTTATGTGCATTACTTCAGTGCAAGAAAGACAAAAAGGGTAAAAATAGGTCTAAATCTCACATATAAAACTCATGAGACCAAAGATTTGGAACATTATGACAGTAACCACTGATCCTTTTTGTTTGATAGCCCTGCTATGCTGATCATCCTGATAAAAATAAACTTCCCACTCTGGGGAACAGACTGTCTATGCTATACGAAACCCATCCAGACTGTACATCCCCTGATACACGATGGCTCTTGTGCCCAGTGTGCCAGCCAGTCCTGCAGTGTGCAGACTGAGCCCTCTGAGGTAGATCCAGAAGTGGTCCCTGCACCCCTGTGGAGCTGTAGAAGTTGGCACTGAAACAGATGATAATAATTCAAGCAGGGATTTGGAAAGCATTGGATCGTGATTATTGGTGTTAAAACCTATACACTGGAAAGTGATGGGTCTGGAGACTCCTTTATCATCCTCTCCTTTCCCCAGGTTTTGGGCTGCAGACGGCTTCCTGGTCAGCCTGCTTCATGCACGGCTTGTACCAGTAACGGACCAGGAGCCACAGAAGGAATTCACTCCACGGTTTGATGTGCAGCTTGTGAGAGATGCATCCAGCTAACTACAAATCCCTTCTCTCGTGTCGGGTTACCCGTGCCTGTTCTCTGGGTACGCTGCTTTATGCTGCTCTCTCACGTGTGCCGTACACTGTCGTGGTTTCACCCCGGCTGTGGGCTGAGATCCACGCAGCTGCCTGCTCCTTAAAGTAAAAGAGCAGGGGAAGAGGGAAGAAGGGGGGAAACAAGGGAAGGGAAAAGGAAGGGGCAAATAACTCCAAAACCAAGGAACTAAGAGGCCCGTGGGGTGGGATAAGGATAGTTTACTAAGAGAACAGAAAGATAAAATATACCAATGCTAACAGGACTTTAGAGCAAAAGAATATGGAACTATTGATCCCCAATGCAGTTTCTCCCCGAACCACACAACTCAGGCCGTACCACCCAGAGCTGTCCCGGAACCCGACCGTCCCCCCAAGAAGCACACGTCCCGCCCCCGCCCCTCTTCTTCCTCCCCTCAGCCCCCCGTTATCCTGGGCAGGATGTAATTGGCATGGAATACTCTCTTTGGCCCATCTGGGTCACCTGTCCTGGCTTCGCCCCTCCTTTCTCATCAATAGAGAAATACGAAGAAGCTGAGAAAGTCCTTGACTGTCTGACTGCAACTAAGAACATCAGGGTGTTCTCAGCACTGCTTTCATTTTAACTCCCAAACACAGCATTCCATCAGCTGCTTCAAATGAAGTTAACTCTATCCTGACTGAAACCAGGACATACACGTATTTGATAAATCACACTAGCTACTTATACATCAACAGCTCTGTGGAGTACAGAAAATATTTCTTATCTTTTGCCAAAGCATTGCAATGAGGGCCTAGTTCGTGCCGCTAAGCTAATGAAGTGGTGTCTCTTAGAATCACTAGTGATGTATATAAAGGTCAGATGAAGACTTGAATAAATTGTTCTACTCTGCCAGGATAAAATCTAATTGATATATAACAAGGAAATTCATTTGTGAAATAAGCTACCAAGGTTGGCCTCGCTTCTTTCATTCTGAATGCCTGGCATAAAAAATATATCAGAGTAACAGCTCAACTGAGGCAACTCATAAAATGGAACATAGTGTTTTGGGGTATGCAGACAAAATGGCACCAGTAAGTGCTCATGTATAAGCATTTTTTTACATTCTGTAAGGAGTCAGTTAATTCAGTGATGTGTCAAGCCACAGTTGTACTAACTTGGGAGTTTAAGTGTTGAAGGAATCTCTGAGGAAACAGCTATAAGCTGTGATTTTGTATCTAAGCAAAGTATTTAAGATTTAATATTCTAAATGCTGTTATTTACTGAAAAATGGAGAAATCTGATTTATTCTGATTTGGAAAACAATGTGTGTGCCTTAGCTTGGTCATCTAGTCAAGGGTATCAAATCCTTACCTTCTATTTTAAATCATGCCACTGTTGATATCAAAAGACTTTCAGAGAAATTCTAAACAAGTATGTTAGATGTTTGTGGAAAAAAATAAATAAAATACAGATTTTTTTTTCTCCATCTTAATATAAATAGACAAAGAAAAAAGCAAAACAACCAGACATTTTTACATTTGCCTCTGGAACAGGATAGAATTAGCAGTTATACCATTCTCCTGGCTGCTACTGTCAATCAAATTCAGCCATCATTTTACCCACAATTATTTAAGACAATATGTAGGGGGAAACAGCAAGCATTATTAACTGACCAGGTATTTCCTAGTGATAATATTTTTAAGTTAATACCATCAAAACCCCATGAGAAATACTAATTTTAATCTAATTGCTTGGGCTTGATAGCAGGTAATTAATTTTGTCAGATCCCACTTAAATAGTGAAAGTTTAAAGAGTTTGTAGCCAAGAACAAAAACCTTGTTTGCAGAAAAGCTATCTAAAGGGACTAACCCCAAATAGGCAACAAACTGTTATTGCTGGATCAGACACTGTCCCCCCAAGCTACATTTACAGAAAAATAAGGCTATTTAGACAAATGAAATTTGAAACCATGCAAATTATCTGATAATGGATCTTATCTATTACAGCAGCCATTAGGGAAAATTATTATTTAACACTAAATAAATTCCATTATAAATTCCATTTAAATACAGAAAAAAAATAACCAAAGAGTCATAGAATGGTTTGGGTTGGCAGGGACCTTAAAATCATTGAGTTCCAACTCCCCTGCCATGGGCAGAGACCCCTCCACTAGAACAGGTTGCCCAAAGCCCCATCCAACCTGGCCTTGAACACTGCCAGGGAGGGGGCAGCCACAGCTTCTCTGGGCAGCCTGTGCCAGGGCCTCACTGCCCTCACAGGGAAGAATGTCTTCCTGATACCTAATTGAAATCTGCTTTCCTTCAGCATGTCAGGCTACCTTACAGTAATTTCAGGATGAAATTAATTTGTAATGGCTAAGTGACAGGCCAAAGGAGGCTTTGAAATTTCAGAAGAACCATTAATGCTGAGCTGGGAATTGGGGAAAATATGCTGTGAGAAGGTGCAGAGCCTGGCTCTGCGGTGTGCAAGCACAGCCTGACAGCAGCCACTTCAGCAAACTCTTCTGCCCTCACATCCTGCCTGTCCTTCTGGGCAATGGAGGGCTCAAACAGGATCTGGCCTCACAAGGTGCTGAGCACCAATATCTCCTGTGGGCCTTAGGGACAGCTGTGCAGAGTTGCCTGGAAACTGGTACTGGCAAGATCTCTTCTCATACATGCTGGTTTTTTGAATCTGCTCCTGGATGGCAGCTCTCATCTCTGGGCACTGGCACCCTGGATCCCAGTTCACCGCCTTTCTCCTCATTGCTGCATGGCCGGGCAAGGGAAGCCTTCCTCCACGGTGATCACCCTGCTACAGCAGCATCCCTCTTGGGTGCTGGTGATTTTCCTTTGGCTATTTCTGACTGTTTCTGAAATGAGTTTCCTAGTAAGTAAACACTGCACCTGTGTCCTTCTCAGACTCTTTCTCCATGGCAGCACCAGTGAGCGGTGGGTTCAGTTGCTTTTTCTCTTCTGTGAGAAGTTCACAGCCACCTTCCAGACCCTGCAGGTTCCTCACACCCACACACAAAAAAGGCCTCTGGGCTACAATTAAAACATCTTCAGGAGGAATGGTGCCACTTGTAAGTGAGAAAAACCTTTCCCACTTGTAGTGGCTGCCCAGGTGTCATGAGAAAGCCCTGTGGAGCCTGCAGCTGCCTTGTTCCCCCATCCTGCCAGCACCACCCTTCTGTGACCTCATCTGCACCTTCCAACGCCAAGGGGTGACATTCAGTGCTGGAAACCCCGTTGCTGTGGGATCCCATTGGATCCCAATTACTGAGAAGAGAACAGCTGTGGTTTTGGCTAGTAACCTCTCTCACGCCCCAGGACGTATCACAGAGTTGTGCCAGGCTGCTGGTAGTTCTCCTCTCCTTTGAGTTCATATTCCAATTTGTACAATTTCATGAGAAAACCAGATTGGAGCAGTTATAGTCTTAAAGGAGATGAGGATAGAAGGGGTGTATTTGCCTTATTAGTCTTGAACAGAGTCAGACTTCCCCACTGCCAAATTCCTGGTATGTTTGGTAATAAAGTGTGGCTTGTAAACATGTCAGCACTTAATGGGGCTTTGAATCAAGTGCTCATTCATCCCACCAACTACTGTGGGTGCCAAAATTGGTTCAGCTCTTTTTATTTCGCATCATTTATACCGAGGACTTTGCGACCTTTTCCAAGAGGCTAAAATCAAAACTGTAACAGAAGAGGCTTGCTCATAAAGGTTGAGCAGAATGAATGCATACACTCAGAAATCTTTCCATTATGAACATTGTCTCTTGTACAGATTTTGAAGTTTATGTAGCCTGCACAATGTAATACTGGCTACAGAGAGAGGAAGAAAAAGTCCGTTTCCCCAAGTACAAGGTATTCTTAGTGTTTTTATTCCTCTAGGTTCTACATAAACCTCTGAAGTAGTCCAGTCACTAGAGACCATGGGAGGGTTATATTTGGATATAGAACAAAATGCCACAAAACCCAGCGGAAGGTTTGACCCTGAAGCAGATGACTGGTCAGCTTTGATTTTATTGCCAAAGCTTGTAAATATTTATTCTAGTGTAGGCTAAACAACTGTGACTGTCAGGATGCTTGCTTGTTTGTGGCACCAACTAACAATCTTCTCTGATTTCAGTTTGATTATCCTGAAGTGGGTTGGGTCTAAAGATACTTTCTTAAATCTTTCCTTTTAAAGAACAGTCTTGTTTTAAACGCCTGTCATCAGTCCTTAATGTTACAGATCCTTCCTCTGGAGAACACCCTCTGTTTTCTGACTAGAAACCAGTGAGGTTTGCTTACTGCAGCAGCAGAAGGGAGACCACAATGCAGTTCTGTGCTTTGCCAGAGACATCTGCGGGGTTCGAGACAAGTCACTGTATCTATGGTCCCTGGTGTTTTATAACTGAGGGTTTGAAAATGAGACTGGTGGGATTATTATTTATATAAGATTTAACATCATCTCAGGTCCTAGCTGTGGATAGCCGTTGTACTAATCACCATACACAAATAGTGTAAGAGACAGGTTGTCCTTCAAAAAGTGTAACTTGTGAGACAGCATCGGGTCACCATCAATGGAGCAGTTTGGCAGCACTCATCAATCAGCACAGAGTCAGGGGTGACCTGAGTCTTGACTTCATTGCAAGTGACCATGTCAAAGAGACTTTGGAAGAAGGCTACTGCCATCACACATTACAAGTGGGTACTTGATGTAAGAAGCTGTAGTGGTGCTCAGTTCCATCTGTTGGCCTTTAGGTGCTGCACACATTTGAATGTGGAATGATGCAAAATGTTAAAACCATTGACTTCAAACAGCATTTCTCTTTTCATATGAAACTGTCTGGTTTCAATATGTGATGGGTCCCAACTTGCCAATGTCACAGTATGCTCAGGGCCAAGGGAGAGGGCATGATTTTACAGAGCTGTGCTACGTGAGAGCAGCTTGCAGAGCGGGGGCACCCTCCCGCACCGCTATTTAATGACCCACCCCCAATGGTGCTTGTCCACAGCACCGTTTTTTTGCTCTGCAAAACCTTGGTTATCACAGTCTGCATTTCCAAAGCCCGTGTAATTATTAACTCATCTGGAGCACGTGGGACTTTTCTCACTCAGTGGCTTTCCAGGGGAAAAAAAAAAAAACATCCTGGAAATTTTCCTTTCTGTTTGGATTTCCGAGAATGGGGGGTGAAAACTTTTGTTGGCAAGCACAAGTTCAGGACGGCGGGGCCAGAACGGTGCTGTCACCTTGCTTAGGGTCATAACGTCTGAGCCCAGGCACAGCGCGGTTGTGGGCCGTGGCGCAGAGCCTAGCCCGCTACCAGTAGCCGGCGAGGCTAGGCCTGGGCCCCGGCTGCCCTTCTGCCCCACAGCGGAGCGGGCACGGCCCCACCCCGGCCGGGACCGTCCCACCCCCCGGCCGCGGCCTCCCAGGGTGAGGCAGCCCCGGAGCAGCGCGCTGGGAGAGGCAGGCCCGAGCACGGCGGATTAGCGTGGTGCCGGCCCGGCGTGGTGAGTGCCTGCGCAGCTCCAGGGCTCAGGCCCAGGCCGCGCCGTAAGGTCGTTGTTGAGGCGGAGTCGGCGCAGCGCGTCGCTTCGTTGGGGCCGGGCCGGGGACGGTGGAGGCCGCGCCGGACGGCATGATCGGCACCGTGCTCTGCTACGTGCTGCTGCCGGCGGCGCGGCTCCTCCGGGCCCTCCGAGGTAACCCGGCCCTGGGCGGGCGGCGGCGGGGTCCGGGGGAGCCAGCGGGGCCCGGAGGGGCGTGGTGCGGATGCCTCTCGCTTGCCTCGGCCTGGCGAGGGGGCGGCTCTCTCCGTAGCTCCCGGAGCCCCTCGCCCTGGACGGTAGGGGAGGCGGGCTAGCGGGGCCTGAGGCTGCCGCCTGGGTGGTGTGAGCACTTGTACCGGGGCGGGACTGCTCTCGCCCGGGACAGCGCAGAGTCCTGAGGTTTTGAGGGAAACGCTTGTCGACTGTTGTGCTGCTGTGGCAGGCTGCCGTCTGCGTGGAGGCTCAGGCCTCCTGCCCCAGCCGTGCACTGCAGCTGTGGGGAGATCTCTGGAGGTGGGCTGCCTTGGCGTCTGTTGACTCCCCAGGGACCTGCAGGTGACTCATGGATGGACTCTTGCTTTGCGTGCATCACTATTTCACTTAGTTTCCTAGATCCTGTTGCTACTTGTCAGTCTCCGGAGATTGCTGATGTAAAGCCACCCTCGAGCCTGAAGCTGTCTCCAGGCCTGTAGCAGCCTCTGACTCCTCAGCTTCTGGGCTGTAATAACAAGTTCTGTTATAAGAGCCATGGCCTACTAGTGTATATGCCTATAATAATACCTTGGTTGCATTGGTGTTTCAGATGCTTGTGAACTTAATTGCAAAACTACAGAGAGGAGTATGATTCTTACAGCTCCATATCTGGCGCATACAGAAAGCTTTGACACAAAAGATACTGTAAAAGCATACATGAATGTTGCTGACTCCTGAATGCTACTGCACTGGCTGACTGACTGTTGCAGGGATACAGTAGAGAAAAAGTGATTTGTAGACAACAGAAGTTGCTAGTCAACAGTAGAGACTAGTGCCTGTGTGGAATTCATGTAAGTTCTGTCATCTCTTAAATAGCTGCAAGTGGAAACAGTTCCTGGCTTTTCTACTTTACCCCACCGATGTTAGTACAGTCGAGTGTTATATTCACAACAGAGTTGGTCTTTTTAAATTTTCTTTTTTTTTTCACAAATGTCAGTCATCAGGTGATCTGGAATTCTTATCAGGAGTGCTGCTGAGCATATATTCTCTCTAGTAAGGCTATAAATTGCATGTCTTGGTCCCTCTGTATCTTTATTTTTCATCTCTTAATAACAGAACAGTTTTTCTTCTACAACACATCGTTGTGATATGTTTGATCCTCTTAGCTGAACACTACTTTCTTACTCAATCCCTGGAAAGAAACTTCCTCCAAGCGGGCATTTACACGAGCTTGGCTTCTTAGTCCATGCACCCCATCAGTTAACTTCTACAGACTCTGCTTTTGGAGGCGCTGCAGGGAGCTGATAGCTTCTGCAAGGCCTTTTAGCTTGGCTGGCTGGCTGTGGCGCTGGATGAGTTAGAACTGCATTCCCTAGAGTTGGTAAAGCTGTTGCCATCCTGCCAGGTTTCAGTGACTTTGACTAACATGATTGGAATTGGGTTGCGGTCCAGCTTTCAGAAAGAGGCAGGGTAAGTTATTCAGGCTGTAACTGTTTTTCTTTGGAGAAATAATTTGTTTGGTTTGCTACACTGAATGGTTGCATTGCACTGAGGTACAGTAAAAGCATGGGAAAAAGAAAAGAGTGAGAGAGGATTTCTGTCTCTCTTACGTTGGTTTTGTTTGTTTTTAAATGGCAGATGCTTTCTTTACCTGCCGAAAGAATGCGCTTCTGGCGAAGAGCACGTCCACCCAGATAGAAGACGTCTTTGCTGCAGCCAGAGAAAGATCGGTTCCAGAAGAGGAAGAAGCCCTTCTCCAGCAGTGGCTGGAGGAAGGAGCAGGGAATTTGGCAGCCAGTGAGAGCCCTCCAGAAGTTGGGAAAGCATCAGTTACACTCACTAGCGACTGGTTAGAAGGTTCAGAGTTATTGATGACTAGCCTCAGTGACCTGAATACGTCTCCAGAAGTCACCCAGTGTGCTGGTCAGCAGCTCACAGATCTACACGCCTTGGCTTCTTCAGAACTGCAAGAGCATGCAGTGACTGAACTGACAAAATTACCAGCAGAGGAGCCAGTGGCTGTAGCAGGCAGTGCCCCTTGGGCACCTGTGGTGCCACAGACAGATCACCAGATAGCTGGCTGTGCCACTGTCAATGCAGATGTGCAGAATGATGACCCAGCTGTGCTGGCCTGGAGTTTAGCATGTGATGCAGAGACGGTGCCAACAGACCCTGCAGCCTGGCCCATTCAGTCTACGGTACAATTTTGTCCTCTCCTGACAGAGGTACCCTACCATGGTCAGTAGTAACAGCTCTGGTTCTAATGTTTGTTTTGGGATTTCCACTGGTAGTGAGTGCGGTTGGGTTATTGTGTCCAGACTTGCTGTCAGTAAGACATTAACTGATTCTGTCCATGCAGAATTGACAGGATCTGCTAGTGAAAACTATGAACTGAGATTTTGCTGAGGGCCAGCTGGTCATGGTTGTTTCTATACTTTTAGGCTGTCTGGCCTGAACTTCAATATATGTTCATTTCCCAGGAACTGTTCCCAAGTGCTGGCTTTATACTATGAAAAGCCCCCAAAAGCTGTTCATTCGAGTGTTTCAGTATGCTGACTCTGCTCCTCTGTTAGGGCATCCCCATTGACAGCTATCCATAGGCATCTAAAAATAGCACTAGTGGGGGACGGTTTGATCAGAGGGTAGAACACCCAAGCTTGGAGAATGAGAGTGGTATCAGCAGGGTACCTGGCGTGGCTGTAACTTGGCTTTTTGTCTCTTGCGTAGAGATCCTGTGGAGAGACTGGGAGGATCTTTCTGTCCAGCCCTGTGTGCTAGAGCAGGTCTCAGAAAACACTCCTCTCTTTGAATTCCGTGTCATGTCATACAACATCCTTGCACAGGACCTGGTGGAGCAGGGCCTTGATCTCTATCTACACTGTCATCCAGACATCCTGAACTGGAACTATCGCCTTCCAAACCTTCTGCAGGAGATCCAGCACTGGGATCCTGATGTGAGTATGACTGAGCCCTTCCCACATCATTGTCACCAGAATTTGAATTCCTTGTTTGATCTAATGGCATTAAAAAAAAAAAAAGCATGGGGAAAGGCCTAGGAAGATATCACTGGAACAGTGATTCCTCTGAGAGTGTTTGAGTCTGCCTGCATTTGGTTTGGGTGTCTGTCTTGCTTTGATTGTGTTACTGTAGAAACTAGTCATACTTTGATAGCAGGGTTGAAGTTCTTTAAACAGAAGAAATAGAGGAAAAAGACATAATGTGTGTTTGAGGAAGAAAGGGCCAGGTTTATAAGGCAAAACAAGAGGGGAAGCCTGCATAGAAGAGGACTTAATGACTTTCTCTATTCCTTGAGTCTTCTTGGTGTGATAAAGGATCTTCTGCCTCACCACTGGAAAAAAGGACAATAAGCTAAAGTGACCCAGAAAGTTATTTCTCTCTGTCTAGAATGTACAAGACAAGAATTGCAGTGATGACCTTTCTGGTTGTGGGGTTGGTATGGGAATGCACTTTTCTGGTTTCTTACTTCCCCAAAACAAGGTAGTGAGCAAATCCTGACAAGGTTTCTGCCTTCTTTCCAGGTTCTGTGTCTCCAAGAGGTGCAAGAGAACCACTACTGGGAGCAGCTGGAACCGGCGTTCAAGGAGATGGGTATGTCTTACTTTTCTGTGTCTGTACCTCCAGCTGATGGGACTGGCCAAGCACTGCTTCCTGTGTAATGTCTTCAAAGCGCTCAGCCTTGGGAGAGCTACTCGTGTTTGCAAGTGGCTGCTGGCCCATACTTCTGAACCATCTGCATAGATCTTTACCCTTTCTTTTGTAATTGATCTTTGTCAGAGTTGACAGGTCAGAGTAACAAAACTGAGAGGGTCCTAGAAGGACAAGGAGAGAGGAAATACCCTAAATGATAAATGGTAAACTGATTATTGGAACAGGGTTGGGTATAATGCTGTACCCAGATGTAGTAGGAATGCCCTCTGCTATACAGACTTGCTGAAATCATCAGCCTGAGATAGCGGCCAGAGAGACCTTTTAATAGGTGATGGTTTCTTTTCAGGGTTTGCATGCTTCTATAAACGGAGAACTGGGACTAAGACAGATGGCTGTGCAGTGTGCTACAAGCACTGCAGGTTCCAGCTGATCACCTTCAGCCCCATAGAATACTTCCGGCCTGGCCTGGATGTCCTCAATCGGGATAACGTGGGCTTGGTGCTGCTGCTACAGCCTCTGCTCCCAGAGGGCCGTGATCTGAAGGCTGTCAGTCCTTTGTGTGTGGCAAACACCCATGTGTTGTTCAACCCCCGTCGGGGAGATATCAAACTGGCCCAGATGGCTTTGCTCCTAGCAGAGATTGACAAGATTGCCAGAACTACTGAAGGCAGCTACTATCCTGTCATCTTGTGTGGAGACCTGAACTCTGTACCTGATTCTCCACTCTACAAATTCATTCGGAACGGTGAACTTTCCTACCAGGGGATGCCAGCCTGGAAGGTAGGTGCCAGCCAGAAGTGGGGTTGGCGGCTCATTACTGCATGCTGCTGGAGAAATGCATGGCTATATTCTATGTTTTGTGCATAAACAGTCTGAATATTGAATTCAGTTATTCAGAAGTCTTCCCCCATGCTTCCAGGACTGCTGTGGAGTGACACAGACAAATGTATGCATGTTGTTTCCACCACTGCACTTTTGGTTTCTCTTGAGGCAGACTGGTGATAATAGACCACTTACTTTCAGGTCCTGGTTCTCCCTTGTTATTGGATTTTTGTGCCAGAGTGACTGGAACTATAGAGGACTACAACTCCCCTAAGATTTGCTGATGTTTTATGAGGAAGTTTGATCTGAAAGCAGTTTGAAACAGGCACCTATACTAGAGCCTCCTGTGGTTACCTGCTATCGTGTATCCACGATCAAATACATTGTTGGCTTTCAAGCTGAATCATTGGTTCAGTAATAGATGCCTTAATAGATGCCTGCAAAATGTCTTTTCAGGTGACTTTTAGCTATTTGTATCTGTTCCCCACAGCTGAAGGTTTCTTACATCCTCACTGTATGCTGAGTAACATAGTCGATGCCTTTCTATGAGGGTATTCTGTTTTGCTCTTGGCAAGTGTTTGTACGTATATTGTCTGTGCCTTGCAAAAGTTCTGCTCTGTGTTGTTGATCTTTCTGTTTCTGACCTGCTTACAGGTGTCTGGTCAGGAAGACTTCTCCCAGCAGTTTTATCAACGGAAGCTGCTGGCCCCGCTGTGGCCAAGCTCGCTGGGTGTAACAGACAACTGCCAGTATGTCGCTCTGTGCCAGCCAAAGAAATCAGGTGAGCGCCAGTGCACACCGAGAGCACGAGTTTGCTGAGGATGAAACAGTTTCTGGGCCTTGCTATCTCTCTGAGTAGCTTGATCTTGAGTTGCATTAGGCACTCTGCAAAGAATCTCCTCTTTCTTTCCTTAATATATGAATGAAATTTATTTTTTCTGGAGTCTCTTGCTGTAGCCCAGTTTCTGCCATCTTCTTCCTCTAGCCAGGAGCTGAATGTTCCCCTGCCAGTAACCATCATGCTACATCTCTCTTTCATACTCCCGGATTTCTGCTTTTGTGCCGTTGTGGGCCATGTTCAGCAGCCATAGCTTTCAGCTGCAGGTGTTTGTGGGAGAAGTTTTGGGCAGTATCTGCACACCACTAATAGGAAGTCATTCATGAGAGCCCAGTTACAATGATGACTGTTCTCTGCTGTCCTTAGAGAAGACTTAAAAAAAAAAAGGAGCCAAATCTAAATAGCTTTTGTTGGAATCTCTAATGTAGAACTTGTATTCAACCTGATCTCCAGAACTGGCTTTTTTGGCAGATGTTTCCTTGAGATCTGCTAACACATCTGCTTAAAAGTCCCTTGAGCTTCTTGTATCTCAGAGGGGACATTTTTGATTTGTTGATCAAGGTGCTGACCGCGACTCTTGCATTAGCTGAAGGGATAGCAATAACTGTGTTCTGTTCTTCTAGATTTATGTATATGTTCTCCATTTAGGTTATTAAGTGATTCCTATTCTCATGGCATCAGAGTGCTAGGTCACAGAAACCTCTTTCACATTAGAGAGGTCTGAAGAGTATGCAGGTGTTCCCTGGACATGTGGCTTTATTGCAGTTATTTTCTTCTTTTGACTTGTTATTTCTCTCTGCAGGCAGACGGAAGTATAGCCGGGACTTCCTGCTCCAGTTTCACTTTTGTGATGTTGCCTGTGAACGACCACCACAGCTGGTGCTCTTGGAAGGTGTGACAGATGCTAAACCAGGTATTAATGGGAGACTTTCCAGCTTGTGATTCACCTAGCTCAGTTTTGATGAAAATGCGGGGAAGGTGGAGGTACTACTTGGCAAGGAAAAGGGGAGGCAGAAGGGTGCCTTCTGTGGCTGTGTGATTGCTAATGGATTCCATGAGAGCTTACCACCTTCATACACACTGACTGTTCCTTGAGGTGCCCTGAAATTCAGCCTCTTTTGGAGGCTGTTTTATACATGATTTTTTTTCTTTTCCCCCCGCTTCAATATTTTTTTTGTGGGGAACAACTGTGAAGACTGTAATGTCATGATGGCCACAACATAGATATCTCTGGATGCTGGTACACAGTCCTCTGGGCGTTGTGACATAGCTTGTTCTGCTCTCTCTATTTATGTTCTGCCTTTCTGGATACCCTTTGAGTAAGCTGTAGGCTGAGACAAATGGACTTTCTTTGAGAGCAAATGTTGAAGTATCCTGAGCTTTAATAATATTAAATGTTATAAGGACATGTTGTTAGCAGGACAGAACATGACTTCTCAGTTGTTTGCAGTGATCTGCTGTCAGGAAGTTCCTGATAGTCTTAGTGCTGGGGCTTCCTGTGGATATTTTTCTTGAAGGTGCCTCTGACTGGAAGCTATCTGCTCTTCTTGGGCAAAAAGATTCGTTTGGTCTCGGTCGAAGCTTCTCAGACTTGGGATGAGCAGCATCTTGGAGGATCTGTGTAGGTCTGGCTGGAATCTCTTTGCTCCTTTGCAGACCGCCCTGCACACTGGCCCGAGCCTGCTGCTTTGGTGAAAGACCCTGATCCTCAGCCATTTGTCCCAAGGTAATTTGGTGCACCTTCAGTGGCCCCACTTTTCAAGTCTGCTCTCCTTTTCCTGCACACTGAAAATCTGGCAGCGGTAGCGATTGAAATAAATATGAGGGTGGAAGAGAGTAAGGAGGGGGATCTGGAGAAGCCAGATCTACCCAAGGTTGTCCCAGCAGCTGGGTGCTGTTCGTCAGCACTGGCTTGGTGAGGTTGGGAACAAAGGACATGAACTGAACTGGGTGTTGGGAGACAAAGGAAGTTCACAGTCCACTTTGTCTTTGGTTTAAGTGGAGTGAATAATTCTGAAAGACTGTCTTCTTTGTGTTCACAAAGTAGAAATAGTGTAGACAGTTGCATCGGCAAGTGAATGTCCAACTTCAGCTGTGACTACAATACTGAACACTGCATCATCCTCTTTCCTTCCTACTGGTAAACTGGCTGTTCATGTGCAGGTCTTCAGGTGTTATCCAGCATGGCCTCAACCTGACCTCTGTCTACAGCCACTTCCTGCCACAGAGGGGACGCATGGAGGTCACAACGATGCCCATGGGCCTTGGAGCCACCGTTGATTATATTTTCTACTCAGCAAAGCCTGTGGAGAATGGCAGCAGGGGGGTGAGTGTGGCGGTGGCAGTGTGGGGCTTATCTCCGTGGTACTGAGAGAGGGCTGTGTGGCATCCCAGAACGCAGCTGCGTGTTGGGCAGCGTGTTTCGTTAAGGTGGGGTGGATCTGCAGGGTCTGACTTTGAAATTATGCATGAAGTGGGAGCGACATTTGCTTGGGTATTGTGAGAAGACAGTTTCTCTTTGCTGTGGAAAAACTAAAGCTGCTTAGCTTAGGTTCACATGGACTTTTGAGGAAGCTAGAACAGAATGGGTTGGGTTCTTCTGTGTCAGTACCTCACTTGTGTGCCTGATAACAGGCAATTCTGGGTCCTTAGTTCAAAGGCTTGGACTATTGGTCTGACTGAGACCACACACTGGCCTTACTTAGAAGGTGGTGACTGGTTACCATACAATGGCACCACCTCTCTGCTTCTTGAAACAGGAGTTAGGTTGATGAACAACTACACATAAATGCAGAACTGTCTGTGGGCTGGTTTGGATTGTATCAGGCTCAACTTTGGTGAGAAGTTTAGGAATGAAGAGATTAATTTGGCCATGAACCAGCAGTGTGCCCTGGTGGCTAAGAAAGCCAATGGGATCCTGGGGTGCATCCGGAGGAGTGTAGCCAGCAGGTCAAAGGAGGTGATCCTCCCCCTCTGTTCTGGTCAGGGATCTCCTGGAGAAAGTCCAAAGAAGGGCTACAAAGATGATTATGGGCCTGGAGCATCTCCCCTATGAGGAAAGGCTGAGTAAGTTGGGACTGTTCAGCCTTGAGAAGAGAAGACTAAGGGGGGACCTAATTAAAGTCTATAATTATCTTAAGCAGGGGATGCAGGGGGAATCAGCCAGCCCCTTTTCAGTGGTCTGTGGAGACAGGACAAGGGGCAATGGCTGCAAGTTGGAGCACAGGAAGTTCCGTACCAACATGTGGAAGAACTTTTACACAGTGAGGGTGACAGAGCCCTGGCACAGGCTGCCCAGGGAGGTGGTGGAGTCTCCTTCTCTGGAGATATTCCAGACCCGTCTGGACGCCTATCTGTGCAATATGAGCTAGGGAGCTGATTTGGCAGGGGGGTTGGACCCGATGATCTCTCGAGGTCCCTTCCAACCCCTACAATTCTATGATTCTATGAATTCTGCCTCAGGGGAGAATCTAAAGCTATTTCCAGGAGTTAGTACCATGAAAGGAACTTCTCTTGTTAGCAACTGCCTGGTGAATTTAGTGTAGACTTGATTCTTTTGCCTACAAGTATATGAAACCATTCAACAGCAGTATTATAGAGCACTCGCTGCTTTCACATCTAGGCTTAAAGGTGCATGCAGTGTTTGCACAGGCTGTCTTCATTTATTTGGAAAAGAATAGGAAAGCATTGACAAGTGTCCCTCTGAGTGTTGAGTTAATCTACAGCCCCAGTCTTTGGCTGATGTTTCTTTCCATTTTCTTTGTCAGGTCGCCGGCTGTACCAGGATGGAGCCCTGAAGCTGCTCGGCCGCCTTTCCCTTCTCTCTGAAGATGTCCTGCTGATGGCAAATGGCTTACCAAATGCGTTCTGTTCATCTGATCATCTCTGCCTGCTGGCTAGCTTTGGCTTGGAGATCTCTGGTCTCAGAGAGGGTTAGTGTCGGTTCCCTTTCCCTAAAGAAAAGCTGTTCTGGATACAGCAGTTGAGGCTTTGGATTGCACAACCTGCTTGCAAGAAAACTCTTTTCCTTGTCATGCTCTCAAAGTCCCTTTCCCCCACTCACACCCTTACAAAAGCAAGGATGGGAGAGTTGCAGTGCTTTACACGTTGGTGTTTCATAGGTCTCTGCCAAACCTGAGCTGTGTTCCCAGAGGGCTTCCAGTTGTATTCAGGCGTTACTATCTCTTAAAGGGATCCTTGTTCCCCTGCTTTGCTCAGCAGGTACTTCTGTGCTGCAGGAACATGTTTGTCCCTCAAATTGCTGGGGAAGAGAGAGGCAACACTGCCTCCTTCTGGTTACTGAATTGCTGCCAAGCAGCAGGGGATGGATGCACCACTGTGCTTTCACACCAAAACAATAGTTCTTTGAATTTCTCAGTGATAGGTTATGAAGTATGGTCCTTCCAGGACTAGATACCCTGTTGCCTTTGAGAATGGTGACAACTGCTTGGAAATGACTTTTACTTAGCACCGTGTAAGGGCTGCCTTGCTGGCAGAGGGGTTTGAGTTGTTGAACAGCTTCTACAAGAAGCTGCTTGCTGTGACTAATGGACCAGGGAATGGGATTGCCAGGAGCTCTAGACCTGCAGCAAAAGTCTAGAGGCCTTGGGGAAGGCTCTTTTATTTCTAGCAGCCTCAGAATGTTACCTAGCTTGGCACTTGTAGGAAAAATATTTACAATTTTCTCAATAAATGTCAGGTGGAAAAAATCATCTTGAAAGGCATGACAGTTTCAGGAGTCTGTAGCTCTGTGAGGTCCCAAAAGAGAGGGGAAAATGGAAGGCATGTGAGAGGCAGCAGAGCCATCAGATGGAAGAGCTGATACTTGTCACTCCGTTCAGCCTGCTAGGGGTCAGATAGCCAACCTGTAGCATCTTCCTACGCCTGACTGAAGCTCATGCTACTGCCTTCTTCTGGAGCCAGCCACATTTCAGTAGGTAGAACCTGTAGGACTAACTGCTGTCTCTTGACAGGAGTTGGGAGGGAAGGGGTGGCTGTGTAGCTTGGAGCCAGGTTGTCAGTTGCTTGTATCTCAGTGCAGCTTTGGTATCCTGTCAGTGTACTTTTGTCAGCAGTGGCTTGGCTGGTACAAACCCAATAGAACTGTACCTGTCCCTAGGTACATTTCCCCTGTTTAGCCAGGCATTTAGTGGGTTTTCTCTTTTTTTGTCCTGTGAGGGATGAGAGCAATATTGGCAGAAACATTATCAGTCTTCTGCTCGCTAGTGAGTAAGGGAAATCTGGTCTCATCTCAGGTTTTTGTGTGAAGGTACAAGGAAACTTCAAATGTTGTTCTCTCTTCCTGGGTTATATTGGGGGGCTTTACTGTTTTAAATGTTATTTTATTTAAAAATAAAAAATTCTAATCTAAGAAAACACAAAGTAACTGTAGTACGTTGTACGCCTGGCAGCTGAACCCTCTGAGGACTCGCTCAACAAGGCTTTGCTGCCTGGAATAGGAAAGAGGAGAGGAAAAAGGAGCTACACAAGATAGTAGTAATGAGGGTTAAAGAGGGGGAAGTGGGCCTAGTGTTGCCTGCCAGCACATCCCCAGGTTCCAGAGGTGGTTTGTTTGGCTTTGGGCTTGTCTTGCAAAATGGTTTGCATTCAGGAACCCTTCCCCTTCTCCCAAAGAAAGCAAGTACTGCTGATCTTTTACCGCTCACTTCTGCACACTGTACAGAAACGAGGAGGGTGCGTGGGGATTGTGTTCTATGCCCATATGATTGTGTAAGGACTGCATATTCCCTTCTTCCTCCTGGCAGATGGTGTGGCATTTGCCTAGTGATATGGGGATGGCTTTTGCTACCCCAGCTGGGGTGACATGTAGGAGTCTGTATAAGCAAACAGCAATCTGGGGTTGAAGAAGTTTGCAGCTTTGCCCTTGCTTTCACAGGTAATGGTTCTGGCAGGGTGCTGGTGTTTATACATGGGGAGTGATGCAGAGCTGTGCATGTCTATGGCTCTGTGTGCCTGGCAGTTGCACTGATTTCTGTGAGGACTCTTACTCTGGTTTTGTAATTGGTTGTATTTGTAAAGGGGGGAAGGAAAGGGAAATCAGCCAACCAAGAGCTTTATTTTCTCTGGGGCTTGAAGAGGTTGCCAGAAGCAGCTTGGTTGCAGATAACTCCCACCAGCTGGTAACATTGTAATAGGAAACTTGGAAGACACTGAAGGTTTAAAAACAACCAACCAAAAGCAAAGCAAAAAACATTGTGACTCAGTGTTGGCACTTAAAACTGTGGCTGTCTGCTTCGGTTATAATTGCTGGCTGGGTCTGGAGGTCAGTTCATAGAATCATAGAATCATAGAATTGTAGGGGTTGGAAGGGACCTCGAGAGATCATCGGGTCCAACCCCCAGTTGATGAGGCATATGTGGTTTTGTGAAAGCAGCCCTCCTGCCCCACCTGTTGGGACCTGTAAGGTGTACACAGTACACCCTCAAGTGAACTGGTTGCCCTTGCACTGGCTGAAGCATCCTGGTTTTTTAAACCAAAGACTTGACTTTTCTTTTGGGTAACTTGCATGAAGGCACCTCCAAGGGTGGTTTTAAGGTTCCAGCTATATATATACTTTTAAAAGCTTGTGTTCCAATTAGTGAAACTAATGCTTTGAAACAGTATGGTATGAACTTGGTTAAGTTCATACTTACATACCGCTTGGTTAAGTTGTTGAACACTGGATATGGAATCATGTGCTGAGAAACCCCAGGACAGTGCCTGCAAATCCTCTGGTTCTTCTTTTTGAAGGTTAGAAAGCTCCCAGAGGGACCAGTGGCTCCTGAAGCTCTGGGCAACACATGCTTCCCTGGGAATTCATGGGTGATACTGTTGCAGAAATGCAGGGCCATTGCTGGTGACTGCATACAGACACACAAAGGTGACGTTGAAGATCTGATCTCTCTGGTTGTTCTGACCACTGTCCCTGAAGCTCTGGTACAGACCCCTACAGAGGTGATCTATTTCAGGATAGAAAGGAACCCGTGTTCTAAAGCAATTCAGAGTTACCTTCAAATGGAGCTGGAGATCTGTGAATGCCTCCAGCTTTGGGGGGATTATAGGACAAGTTTAGAGATGGGGTTGAAAGAGTCCCCACTACTAAAATAACAACTGATATGTAGTTCTAGGGTGAAAATAATGGTGTTCTGTGATGCTTTAACAGTAGCTGTGGTAATTAACAACTCGTGGTGGGAAGCAGAACCAAGATTCCAGATGTAGCTCTGAACACTGTTTCCCCACCTAAATGTGTGATTAGTTGTAATTAGCAGAGCTTTCTGATAAATACAGAGGGGTCTGTAAATGGTTATTAAATAGAACAGCAGGAATAGCAGCTGTACTCAGAAAGGGAAGGTATCGTAGAGACAGGATCATCCACACCATTTTAGTAGGGGTGCAGAGCTCAGAGAGACTGGTACTTAAGGGAGGGGATGACAGAGAGCACTGGCAGTGTGCATATGTACCCTGTTCCCAGTCTCCAAAGCTGCAGGAGCATGCAGTTGTAGAGGCAAACGCATTTGACAAAGTGTCTTTGGTAGACAACAGCTTGGATTGCACCACAGCTGCTAAGCTGTAGTTATGCTATTTAGATAGAAGTTGGACTGACTTCACTTTCTCACAGTTTTAAGTTTATCACTTCAGGAGGATGCCCTTTTATAATCAGCTTTCCCAATTTCATTGGATAGGAGCAGTAGTAAACAATATAATTGCTCTAGTTTCTTTCCCTTTCTCAATAAATGAACTTGGCTGCTGCTTGAGGTCTTCTTTCTCCATGCTTTTTCCTGATGAGGTATCCCTCCAGCAGCTGTTTTCCCACGACTGCCTGCTCCAGTTATCTTTGTGAGTTACTGGTGTTTATTTCTTTCTGCAGCTATATTTCTTCATTTAAAGCTATGGGTGGAATTCTTTAGGGCTAAGTCTGATTATAAACTCAGCATTTAAATAGTGTCAAGCCATAAGACAGTGGGCTCCCTCACCCCTGAAGGGTTAAGTGGGAGGGATGGGAGCTCTGAATCCAACACTTAGATGGGAACAACTCTCATTATATAAAACAAAAAGCACTTAAGACACTAACACCCTGTATGCTACATGCTTTGTGAAGCAAGGCAGAACTCTCAAATATACTTTATCTTAGTTCCTCTTCTTCTAGGAGGCCATTAGAGGCTCTAAGCACAGTTCAGCATCTGAGAGAGAATCTCTTTTAAGAGCAGAGCAAGGTATGTGCCCTGCTCCTAATGGTATTTGAGAGTGGTGAGGGCAGTCTGCAAAGCAGGGTGTTGCTTCGGTGCCGCACCTCCTTCCATTACCACCACCTCACTAATAAACATTTATTGGATGTGTTGTTAGGAATTTGCAGACATATCCAAGGTTCATCTAAATGCAGATAAAGCCTTTTGTGGCTCATCTGAAGGAGGAGAACACAGGTCTTAGTGGGATACCATCTCCTTTCAGTTGTGCAAGTTAAGAGCTGGCTATGACCTGCTGCTCACCAGGCTGTAGCTGCCCGGCCTGTGGTGCTTTCCATAGCAGCCTCACACTGAAATGCACAAGCTGCAACATGTTTCAAGCTCTGATACTGAGTTTCTGCAGAGAACTCACCTGCTGTAATGATACCCAAGATGACTGATGGAACAGCTGGCAGCCTCAAGCTCCGTCCTTTTGTTAGCTGTATTAGTTTGGCGTCGCCTGTCAAGGCAAGTTACCCTCCAGCTGCCACTGAAAATGTCATTCTAGTCTTGAAGCTCCTTTTCCTTCAATTTATTTTAAAATTGATTTATTTTATTTCCATTCTGGATTGCACATTATTGTGCTCTAAGGGACTAGGAATGCTGTATAGCAGAGCTGGGAATTTTTTCCTAATTTTGGTTAGACAAACACAGGAGCTTTAAAGGTGCTGAGGTGGCAAATGGGAGGACTGGACTAGACGCTGGCATGTGCTACAACAAAAGATACATTTGTTCCATCTAGGCTTTCCTTTTATACATAAAAATACTTGACTTAAAGCCTGAGCAATGTTACTTGGGGTTTTGGTCTTTTCTTTCTGGATGGAAAGCCTTCTACAGCAGTCGTAAGTTTCTTTGGTTACCAGCCACCTACAGGAGCTGCTCCTGAACTGGGAGTAGATGAGGGCGGTGGTTATTCTAAAGCTACTCCTTTCCTCCCAGAGTGAGGTTGGAGATAGGATGGGAGTCATTCTTTGCCAAAATAAAATTACAAACCAGGAAAGCCAACTCAGCTGAGTTAACTGAAGTCTGGAATGGCCTGCTATCCACAGCATGCCATATGCCTTTGCATTTGGTAACCCTGCAGTGAATCCAGCATGAATGGTGCTGTTAAGGCTCAGTCTCACTCACTCATGAATAGATTTCTATGTGCTTTTAGGCATGCAAGAGACTTCATTTTTGCAGTCTCAGCATAGTAGATGACTGGGTTTCTTTTTCTGAATTTTTTTTTCTAATTACTGCTTTGCTGAATTGTGTATCTTTTCCAAGACAGAGGTTTTTCATTAAGGTCTAAGTAGCATAATGTCTAACTGACTTAAGAACCTAGAAATATCAGCAGCAGGGAGGAAAGCCTGATCTAAGAGGGAGCAGAACGTCACACTCTTAATCTCAGCTATGGCCAAGTCACTGTTTTGCCTTTCTCTCTCCACTGTCTAGCTATCACCCAACCCCCATCCCCATCTAAAGGGGTTTAGTTACCTGATCTTTAGCAAATTCTGTTAAGACATGGTGCAGAGAGTATTTTCAAGGAAGCATCCAAAGTAGAGATTTATAGGTGTCACAGCATTTTAATATTTTTTTAACTAATATTATTAATCTTTAAGCATTTAATAGGGGAACAAGCAGTCTTCATCTGCTGCTGAAGTCTACTGTCAACTCCTGGGCTTGAGCACAGGCCGTGCAGGCTTATGAAGTGGCTACTTTCTTTGTGTCTTGATACCGTTTGGTAGGTACTGTGCAATTACTTCCCCTCAGGTCAGAAGTTGTTTGCACAATTAATGTAGCTAGGAGGGAGTATTGCATGTGCCATTCTCTTTGGAG
The DNA here is from genome assembly GCA_027925045.1 of Hypotaenidia okinawae. Taxonomy (NCBI): domain Eukaryota; kingdom Metazoa; phylum Chordata; class Aves; order Gruiformes; family Rallidae; genus Hypotaenidia; species Hypotaenidia okinawae. The sequence continues at coordinate 43,913,770 of BSDF01000006.1, read as the reverse complement.
TAACAGGTTAGGGGATGTTTATTCCTTTCCTCTACATGCTGTAGGCTTGGCTGTGTCCTGGCCCTGGTCCCAGCTATTACTCATTTCCCTAGAGAGAAGGGATGTGTTATGCCTGAAAGATGATAGCATGAATAAAGCTGGATCCCCCTTGCTGGGGAGATGCACTGAATCTTGCAGCTGACTGTCCTTTATTAACCCAGCATTTGTCTTGAGAAGTGCCAGTGAGGTCATTAGTCTGGAAGGCCACTGAACTGCAGACCTTAAGCAGAATTGCTTTTCAGGCTAGGAAGGGAGACTGGGTCATGTGCTGAAGAGAAGTGCAGTGCAAAGAGAGGCTTGTGTTAACCCTTTCAGCTTTGTGTCGAGACTGAAATTCCTGTTGTTCCATCCACTGACTTATTTTGTCTATCCAGCGTGACTCGTGGCAGTTCAAGAGGAAAGGATGAGTTTTAACCTTTGCTATGCAGCCACATACATACTTCTTACCCTCTGGCAGCTGCCTCTGTGTGTACAGACACACTCGCTGGTTCCAGTTGAAGGAGAAAGAGGGTTCTTCCATTTCCATAGTGTTGCAAGTACAGGGCATCTATTCACAATCTGTCTGATGCCATCGCTCCAGGCTGTGGCGATGGGAAAGTTTAAATTGGCAAGAAAGAGACAGTACAGACATCTTGTTTTCTCTGCACAAGCTGAGAGCAGTACAGAGGGAATTTTATTGTCTAAGTGTCAAAGGAAGCAGGAAGAAGTATCACCATGAGGGCTATGGGAAGTGCAGTAAGAACTAAATCTAAATACAAGTTCTGTGTTGGCTACATAAGAACACAGAACCACACTGATTAATTACAAAAAGACACACATGATACTGTTCTTAAAGAAAGAAACCTTCCATTTCTTAGCTCTGAGCTGGACCAGTGAGAAATATGTAAATGGTTTTGGAGCACCCTATCAATGATAGAGTAGAATACTGATGTGCATGGAAGGGGACCACTCCGGTCCCACTAGCACCATCTCAGCCCTGACCTGGAGGGAAATTGCTCTGCAGAGATTATGGGGGATTCAGTAGCCTTTGAGGCCTAAGTTCTGTATCTTTTGAGCAGACAGGGCCAGGGCACCACAGAAGGAGAGTGGCTGTGATACAAGTAAACACCTGCTCAGAAAACAGACAAAAATATTAAATTCCCTAAGGTGTTCAGCTTGGCTGTAGAGGGACCTACATCTCCACCTTGCTCTGGAAGAGCAACCACCAAGCCAGAATAGCACTTGCTTTCTAAGATTAAGTTATAACTCCATAATGTGAGTCTTGATGGTGACAGGACAATGGTGCAAGACCACTGGAATATGGGGTGTTACTTCTGTCAGACTTGCACACACAGTATGTGTGGGACACAGGGCACATCCTGCTTGGATCTAGTGCCTGATCATCAGGACCACTTGAAATGCCACTTCACTTAGAAGGAGTGTGTGGCTAAAACAACCACCTGAAGTGATTAGCCAGAGCCACTGAAGCAAGGTCAAGTTCATCTAATCCAGACTCTTACCCTTTGGCAACAGGAGCATTCTTCTGTTTGTTATGGTTTCTTAACCTCACAATTTTAAGACTATCTTATATTTCAGTCTGTACACCACCACATGGGAGCTCACCTTAAAGGGCAGGTGCCTGATTAAGGCTTTGACTTGAAACACTTTAAAAAACAAAAAGTGAAGCAGCTCTGGTAAGAGCAATAGGGCTACTGCAGGAACAGAAACTGTTTCAACCAGAGTTCTGGAGTCAGTTATTCTGGCAGATCTGAGCATACTATGTTTCTGACCCACACAATGCAATGGCACATAGGTAAAAGAATTGCTTGCTAACATACCTTAACTTCCTAAAGACTCATTTAGCTTGTCATATCAGAGTTAAAAAAGGCTAGCATGTCACCAACTGATGGACACTCATCCCCACGCTTTAGTATACGAAGTTTATATCAGAGCAGAATTTGCTCACTCCATTCATCCATTTAAAAAAATGCAGTTGGCCAGGTATCAAGGGACTTGTCTACATAAAAGTATAAAGAACTCCTCTTATTTCAAGGCTTGCATTACATTTAAAATAGTTTTGCTAGCAGTTGGTCAGCTAGCAGGTCTTTCAAAGCTTTACTACAACACAGGCAGTATCTATCTATCCCTAGTATATAGACACAGTTCCCTTCTAAGAGCTCAGAAGGATTTGTACTGCAGAACAGACATCAGATGAGACCTACCAAACAGTGACATTTACACCCCAGAGCTACACAAGCGATCATATTAATATTTAACATTAAATAATTAATAAGACTACTCAAGATCCTTTTTTGTTCTCCAGGCACTAATGAATATGAGCTGCAGCCTAGTTCCTTATTTTCGTTCCTCCTCTGCAGATCTAAGGACTGCAGAAGAGAAGAACACTCCTTACCAGCCTTTTATTTTCCCCTTATGGTTAAAGGCAGACAGACCAGAAGCCAGAGCAGGTGGAAGAGGGAGGAAAGAAGTGAAAGTGCAAAAGTTTGTCTTTCATTGTACCCTCAGCTTTCTAATGGCCTAAAGCTGGATTGCTCCAATCCTCTCTTGACACAGGGAGGATGTTGTCTTGTTTGCTAGCAAGGAAGCAAAGCTTTGTATTGACATGATTCATCTTGTTACAAGGATGGGGGGAACAAGAACAAGAAGGGGAAGAATTGCTCGATCACTTTTCAGTTTCTTGCACCACCTGCTAAACTGGAGATACAGGAACAGTATGGGGCAGAAATTCTACCACACAGAGAAATGTAGAAGGCTTGCAACAGTGACCCTAGTAGAGGGCTCACGTCTGCTCCTGTGTCTGTCGGCACATCATCAACATTAGGTACATAAGAATTAAATGCCTCCCAACAAACATAACTGTGCAACTAAATCTTGAAGCAAGCTATTCTTATCTGACTACAGCTGAGGATTAGAAGACCTTGAACTCTATCTGTCATTCATTCCTTAAACATCCACTTCCTTTGGTTTTCTAAGCTATTGGCCTCAGTTACATCCTGCAGGAAAGCACTTAATTACCAGGTCAAACAACACAATTTGTTTTAAGCCATTCTGCCCTGGTTACCTAACACTACTGAGCATCCCTTTTGCCCTGCTCTCAAGAAAGCATCATTAGCTTGCAGCTGACCCCTCACTTGCCCCATCTGTTTTAAAGTCTGCCTCCCCTCAACACAGTTCCCCTCCTTTCCATCGAAAAACTCAAGACTCTGCAGCTATTGAGTATACTCTGCATGAATCTACTAGTTATCCTCAAGAGCCTTCCAGTTACTCTGAATTAGCTAACCAACCAACCAAAGCCATGGTGAGGATGCACCCAAGTTTTATCTAAGTGACTTTTATGAATTTTTTTCTGGATTTCATCCACTTTAATAAAACCTGACATTCAGTCTCCCTTGCTGACTGCTGCTTGTATTTATCACATGATTCACAGTGGCACCTGAACTCTCAGTCCATTGCATAGCAAACATGCAAAGGCAGTTTGTGGCTTCCAAGTGACCCGTATTATTTACAGGTAAGTGCGGTACCTTTACAGCTAACATCACTGTTAGCATCTAGACACTAAATATGTTAATTTACAGCCACACAAAATTGACCAGAGGACACATTCAGACGGATGCTTGATGTGCTACTGCTAATTTCAAATTGTTGCATGTAGCTGGAGTGCAAGGGAGGGAGCAGGTACTGCACTGCACTGTGGAAACTGGAATCCTCTTCTGGATTAGCCTTATTTTGGATAAACTCAGCAGCAAGTTCTGCCACCTCCTTATGAATTGCCCTGATCATTCAGCGTTGCAGAAAATTAAAGATTAAAATGAGAGCTTGGAAAGAAAGACTGCAGTGGTGTGGATGTAGTGCCTTCCAAGTTACATCACAGTTAAGGATGTACAATTAGGAACCTGCAAGGCCTGAGTTAAATCGCTTGTGGGTGGTGCTTCAAGGATTAACGCTGCTTTAACTAGACAGAAGAGCTGATTTGTTTGGGGATAAGAACCCATTCTCTGCCACCAAAATAGCACTGCTTATATCATGGCCTGGCACAGCAATGCTGCAACAAGAAACCTGGAAGTGCTAAGCTCCATTATGTTTCTAACAAGTTGACAGGAAAGAATAAGCCCAGTTCTAACAAAATTAAAATTGCAGTATTTCAGAAAGTTTAGCTCCTTGTCAGTGCTATGATAAAACAGGACAGTGTCTCTCAATGATTCTCCCATGCCCAAGCTCTGTTTTTGCATCCCCTGGATCCATGTATCCAGGTCACCTAAAGGCCATAGCTGTTCTGACTTCTGGCAGCAACGCGGTTTCCAGGCCCTAGGCCTCAGAGAGGTCTGACAACACTCCAGATTTCTGACAAGCATTGTGGTGCTTAATTAGTACAACACCCCTGAAAACAAGGCTGTGATCAGGCAGATAGGCCTGGCCTAGCCCTTTGGGGAAGGCTAGCATAAGTGGTACTGTTAAATACTGCAGCTGTCCGAAGAGCCAGAACAAACACAGGTCTGGGACTGGGGTGAGCAACTCTTTTCAGGAGGCTCCAGGCTGAGCTTTCGGGAAACTATCAGCAATCTCCTTGAGCAGGGCTTCCCACCAACAGGTGTTTGTAACTCTAGCACTAACACTACAGCGAGGAATGAGCAAGACCCCCGTGGAAAGGAAAAATGCTTGTAGAACCTGTTCACATCATTAAATCCTTCCTTAACTATTTACTCTTATGACTCGTACCGCAGTGACTGAAGTGCCTTCTACAAGCTTTCACAGTAGCAGTCACTGGAAGCTAATAGAAGGCTGATAAGAGATGACAAAGTTCAGGCTTCCTACCAGCCCCTGCCTGCTCCTGCCTTCACTGCTGGGATGATTGAGGTCTTTCTGCCTGTTTCCATGGGCAATGACATAGGTGTGTCCTGACCCACTCAACCACAAAAGGACATACAACAACAGCTCACCAGCATTGCAGTGGGTAAAAAAGGATCATCATCCCACTGTCTACCCTCCAAAGACAATGAAATGCTTTGAAATAGGCGGGACTAAACACGCAAGATGTGGCTTCTCTGGATGAGAGGCCCTTGTATGATCAATAAATTGGGCTAGGCAAATTCAGCCCTGTCTCTCACAAGAGCAATGCTAAACAAAGTGTTCATAATTACAAAACCAGGAGTTTTTGCACAAGATGCAGGGGACATTCCATTCCAGCATCACTTCTCCCTCAGACCTTGCAGGCCTTGCATGAGTTGAAAACTTCTGTGGAGACGGGGAAGAAGTACTGTCAACAAGATGCTTCGTCTGCTCGCTGTCAACGTAAAAAAAATGATAGCAAGTCTGCTGACCCCACTCACTTCGTATTCTTCCTGCAGAAAACTCCCACCAATGTACAGATATTTTTTTATTTTTTCTTTTTTTTTTTTTTAAAAAAAAACCCAAACAACCAAACTTTTTTCAGTGAATTAAGATGGACACCTCTCTCAGAAACAGGCAGGTGAATCCTCTGGGACCTATGGGATCCAGCTCTGGAACTGGCCCACTAGGAAGTACCTGGGAAGATCAGCACTCTGTTACGTTCCCCTGTCCCCTTTGTCAGAATCACTGCAGGTGGATCTAGGTCCCAGTTGTGACCAGAAGTCTGTGAAGCCAGGGCACACAAGGCACAACTCTTCACACCCGGATCTGGTACCCATTAAGGTCTGGCATGGCTTTGGAGTCAGCAGGCTTCTTCTCACCAGATGGCCTGTGAGTAAAGAGGGTAAGAACTGTTGAGAAACATCTTTTTTCAGTCAGGAGGCGCTACACTTACAGGCAGCAGCAAAGGAAGAGGTATAGGAAAGCTTCAGACTTAAGCTATGCTATCGAGGGCAGGATTTTTCTGCAACTTCCAGTAACTCCCAATGATCTCCACAGAAGAGAAATCAGGTTAGGGAGAGCAGAAAGACGACTCTGGTGCCATATCAGTTTCAGGAAAACAATCTCATCTGCTGCAGTGTAATTTTTGGAATCTCTTTGGGGCACAGGTCTGCGAGACACCAGAATTCAGACCTCCACGTAAGGTTAAATATCAGCTACCAAGGTAACTGTCTATTTGAGATACCTTCCTCTTCCCTGCCAAAACAAAAACCTCCAGCTCCTCCCCTCACTCCCCAAGCAACGATAAACTCAAACAGACAGAGACTAGGGAAGAATGCTACTGCAGATCAGGGAAGTATTCCTGCTATGAAGAACCTCAGTAAGACATAAGAAGGATCCAAAACCAGGCAGCAAGCTGGAGTCTGTGAGAAACCAGAAATGCTCTAGATAGGTGACCGGCTCAGCAGCTCCACTCACCGTCGGTCCCCGCGACTGTTGCGCCGATGGGGACTGGCCTGACCTCTTTGTGGGGAGGAGACATCTTTCTTCCTGTCCTTGGTGGGAGATGGTGGCCCAGTTCCTTTGCCAATCTGCCATAAAAATTGAAGAGCAACATAAGCAGAAAATCAGTACGAGTAGTATCCAGAAAGCAAAACATAGCAACAATTAATTATATGAAAATAAAAAATGGCAAGGCAAGTGCATCAAAAAATGGAGAAGCCAGAAGAAACAAGCTACAGTGACAGCTACGGCTCCAGGGACTATGCACAGCCCAACCTCATCACAGTGCAGTACTGCACAAGGGTCCGTTAAGAGGACCAGCCTGTATCCGGAGGAAAAGAGCCCCCAGGCTCCAGTTCACCCTCTACTCCACTGCCATCTAGGGAAGCCTCCTGGCCATTCCTTCCCCCAGCCTGCTGTCAGCTAGGCAAGGCAGCAGATGCAGCAGCTAACTACTTCTCCACACTTGCTGCTTACCTTCAGCCTCATATCACGGGCGTGTCTCTCAAGCTCTTTGCGGAAGTCTTCCCGGGTTAGCTTGTCTAGATCCAGGATGGAGTGCTTCCACTCAATCTGCTCCACACTGTGTGGGTCGTGGGACACACAGTGCCCCAGCTTCACCTTTTTGAGAGTGTGCCAGCAGCGGCGATATGCCTCCTCAAAGTCAAAGATGAGTTCGCTCAGAGTGCGGAAGACAGGTGCTTTGTACATGAGCTCCTCGCGCCGGCTGATGCCAAGTGCCCCATAGCGACCTCCAAAGTTCACCCCCAGCACAATGTGTCGGAAGTAGTTCCCTGAGAAGTGGGTTTTGAAGCTGATGGGGAAACGGTCCAGCGTGGTCATGTTGTTGGTGAGGTAACTGACAACAGCCACTATTCAGGAAACAACCAGTGATACCATTTTTTGGACAAGGTACTTACTTCTTGGTCCAAACCTTCCCAGCCTGCTCATCAGACTCACCACTGATTCAGGTATGACATAAGCAGGATTTGTTCTCCAGATGAACAGTCCAGCTCATTGAACCTGCCCTACTTTCATCTAAGGTCATGGGGAAACCAAACTTGACCTCTTCCACAAGACAGTCAACAAAGGGAAGTTAATTTTGAGGCAGTTTTTTGATGCAGAAGTTGCAATGGTAACACCTCAAGTGTTAGTATTCCATAGCTCTCAAACTGTACATGCTGTAGTATTATCCCTCAGTTTGTTTTAATCTGTTTCACTATTTCACACACAAACCAAGGAACCTTCAGGACAAACTATTTATCAGACTTGCCATCTCTGCCTCTCCAGGTGGCTTTGCCACTATGCATTAAGAATATATAGCCCAAATGATGCAGACTAAGCCTGGAAGATAGCTGGGAAAAGCTGGGAAGATAGCTGTCAAAGATGACATGTCTGCAATTAATAAAGGTATTGCCTAAGCTGGCAGGCAGAGTTAGACATAATAATATAGTAACATGCACTGTAATTAGGAGTTGGGGAGGATCCCTAGCTTATTTTAATGTATAACACATGCAGGCAACATCACAGTAAGGGAAAAACGGATTTTTGCCCTGCTTTAGATGTTTCTTAGATCCTTCCTTTATCTTTTACTCCCTTACAGAGTTGTCCAGAGCAGCACCACCCTTCTTGGGGAAGGATGAGCAACTCTGAAGGACTAGTTCTGGTATTTCAGGGAATCCTTGGATTTGGATTTTGTTATTAGGGGTTTTTGGGGAGAACTGTGGAGGAAAAACAGAGGGATGTGAGGGGTGGTGACAGTATTATCAGCAGCCTCAAAGCATAAGAGTGTGGAGGAGAAAACCAAGGATGGGCAGCTGTGCAGTTCCAACAGGAAAGGATACATTCCCAGGATCACAGCTTCCAGGCATTTTATTGGCAGGGCCTCTTTGGTCATTTCTTTGGCCAGGTCCATCAGCCTGCAAAATGGGACAAGGGAAAGACGAGGACAGTTAGAGGGCTTGTGCTATGCAAGTGTGGCCAGTTTGGCCCTATATACATAAGGTAGGTTTCCAGGAGAGAAGGTGGCCCACTGAGGACAGGGAACAGAAGAAGGAAGATACTAAATCCAAATCAGACCTCTGCCACATGCTGTTGCTACTTACAAGGAACTCCCTTCAGTCAGTTAGAGTACAGCTGCATCCTAGGCCAGCCTCTGTTCTCAGGGAGACCACAGCACTTGGATGGACACCAGTGTGACCACAAGCAGTAGCCTCAAAGCACCAGTAGCCAGAAATGTGTGCCTCACAAGGTTTAAGGACAGTGAAGTCCTCTTCTCTGGCATCAACTCGACTCTCTGTTTAGCAAATGCTGTGGAATAGACATTGCAATGCTTACAGCACAAGACATCTGGGGTCACGTAAGTCTATTGGCCAGACCAATAGTAAGAAGCCAGTCTTGGGACATGCTTCAGTACGCTGGCCAAGAAAGTCAATGAACTTCAAATGTGTATCTCCAGGAACTTAATGGGGCACAGCACTTCCCAAAATCTGCAGTCAGGAGAATTTCCCTTCAAAGTGTGAGACACCAAAACTTAGTGAGCCTAGGTTCTGCAAAGGCACTCACAGGAGCTATGGAGTTAAGACTTGTAAAGATACTTGGCTTTTACAAAGTTTGTTGAGGGCAGGACCTAATTTCAGAATCCATCAGAAGTTCATATAGTTATATTCCAATTAGAAGCAGACAGAATCTGCATGTCTTTGAAATACATTTACATTATTTTATTGGATTTCTTGATTCATGACAATAAAACCTACTCTTGTCCATGAAAAAGGCCAGACACAGCCATGCCCCAGACAACAGAATCACCTACAGCATCATAGAGCTGCCATACTGAAAGCCCTGAGTGCCACCTAGACCTTGGCTAGGGAATTGAAGACAAAGCAGTGGGTATAGCAAGGCTCCAACATCTTAAAGCAAGGATTAAATGATGTAGGGGCTGCCAGAACTTACCCAGTTAGAGGTCTGCTCTTCTTAATCTCAAAGAATTGTGTCCCAGTGTGATTGTACCTGGAGGTAAGAAGTTAAGGGCTTGGCAGGTTGGAAAGTAGAGTTTGAAGAAGACCTGTCTGAATAAGTTCCATGTTACCGTTCTCACAGTGGTCATGATCCCACAGATAAAACACCAATGCAAGAAATTCATCATGTCATGTCCCACCCTGCCCTCCCCCCCCCACCATTTCTGCCATTTCTAGTTCCACCTTACTTCCACTGTATTACCTTCTTGTCATTCTTCCTTTCTCCTCCCCACACACAGTTTTCTACTCCGTTTCCCAAAGGTCCATGCTGATGGCACATGCTCAGCTTGCCAGGGCAGAACAAAGACTCATAGATCTCTGCCTGCTCCAGTCTGCATAGAATGCACAATGCACTGAAACATTCCTTATTCTAAAACTGGGATTCAATCCATTGTGCAGTCACCTTAGATAGGTGAGAGATGCCTTAAGATCTGCCTTCTTACCTTGTTTTAGGGCTGAAGTCAGAGCTAGCTCTGGATCTCGTCAGTGAGATTAGACTGTGCTTACACAGCATATACCTGCTGTCCTGCACAACAGGGATGGAGAAGTCTCATCCCCAGGACACAATCACACAGGCAGCTCTGTATGTAAAGCAGCAGGCTGCCACTGATGCACAAAAGCAGGGTGGCTGACTGTCCTTTGGACAGCTACAGAGAAGAGTGTTCAAGGAGGATGACCTGAGAGGCACCTTTTCTCACCACCACAGCTCACCCATGCCTTAATGGTGAGGTCACAGGGTTTGTAGCCTGAGATACAGTTGTCAGGCTCTCAGATAAATGTATTTTTAATGAAAAAGGCACAGTAAAGCTACTGACCTAGAGGGGTGGGTAGTGGGGAAAGGACAACACATCCATTTGTTCCATGGGGTGAACAGTAACTTGGGCAGAAAAGAAAACAGAGCAACAGAACAAAGCGTCGTCCCAAGTCCAGCTTCCCATTTTCAGTTACAGTTCCCCTCCAGCTACAACAAAATGAGGTTTTTGTTCTCCCCAGGGCAGGAATTTCCCCTTGCTCTCTTTTCCTGGTTACCACATGGGTGATTAAGGTAACGTTAAAGGATACTGAAGCTCCCTGATGTAGCGCTGTACAGCTTCCAGGCGCTCAGGGATGGGGGTGGATGGCTGGAACGCAGGCACACTTGGTATGGGAATCTGAAATGGGGAGCAGAAGTTGAATCGGTGCATCCAAACCTTTACAGCTTCATGCAGAACTCAGTGGCACACAGCCACAGCGAGTGTTTTCTTCCAAAGCCAGCACCATTTTGCTGCCTGAAGTGACCACACCAGCAACAATGCTCTGTTCCCACACTGGTAACTGGGAAGGGATTCAGAATGAAGCACCACCACAGAACTGCAAGAGAAACTTTGTAAAAGGGTCCTGTTTTAAGCAGTGTTACATTGGAAGAAATAGATAAAACCAACTGACAAGGCAAGATGTGAGACAGGAAAGCTATCACCCAAGACAGCAAGGCTTCATTTGAGTACAAAAACTGGAAAGCACAAAAACAAGAGGAGAGAAAGGCAGAAATGGAGAATTATTTTCTCTGAAGCCACTGTAGCACAGATCAGTCCTGTAGGAAGGGTATAAAGGTCCCTCACCACCTCCTGGCATCTAAGGTGAGTAGGTATTGACTAGACACATGCTTGACAGCATCAGGACTCCCACCCCAGCAGTGTCTGTTGTTTTGAATTACATGGTCAGAAAATGACTTCTGAAAGTTCAGCATTTTGACTGCTGGCCGTATGGGTCCAGTCAGATTTTCCTCACCATTTGCTCCAAAGGGGACAACTGCAGCCTTGTCAGCAGCTGAGAAAATGTGTACAAGAGAAGGGCCCTGTCCACAGGACAAATGTAATGAAGACAGAAATGTAGTGTGACCAATAGGCTTGGAGAAAGAGCCCAGCATGTTCCCTCTGAAGGGCAGCTCATGCCTTGCACACATTCCTTTGACACCAGACTACAGCTTTTCTCAGCTGTTTGTTTTTTAGCATTTCAGTTCCTCCTCAGACTTCCCCCAGAGCTGGGCTATCCCCAGCTAAGAAAGACTGAATCAGAACCAGATCTTCCCTCTATCCTTCCACTCCGCCGTGCACAACTGCCTCTGCTGGCTATGGTTTTGTAGCCAGCATCACTACTTAGCCACTCATCACCCTGCATGGGCATTTCTGAGGCCACTCATTTCCATTACCTCCTTCTTTTGCCTTGGGTTGGCACAAGTGACTGGTGAACGAGGTCAGGCACCTGAACCAGCCAAAAGCTGAGCCAGCAAGCAGCGTTAGTTTTAAGTCATATCGGTTCCCTGTCCTGGTTTGCCACATGGTTGTACTCTGCTTGTGCCTGCAGAGATCAGGGGCCAGAGAGTGCTCAACCTTGAGATATGGGCTGTCACTGCCTCTGGAAACTGTCATCTTGAAGTGTTTTTCAGTCCTAACTCCAAACACCATCAACAAGTAAACACTGAGCTGAACTCAGTCTCTATTCATTTTCTCTCCCATGTTTTGATCTTTCTTTAGTCTTTTTGGAAACCTAAGCAGCACTGTTTGGTCACTGGTACCCATTTTCCTAGCACCTCTTGGAGGTGCCAATTGCTGTCTCCAGTGTTTCATTTCTGAACCCTGCTTGGAACAAGCAGAGGCACCAGCTGGCTCACTTGCAGGAGGTGGCACAGGAACGGTTGGAGCAGATGTAAATCTGGGTTTGTTTAGACGCAGCAGGAGCGGGGAAGGCTCCAGAGAGCAGTGCAGGGATGGAGCCATCTCTCGAACTGCATGAGCTGAGTCAGTTTGGATGCTGTGAGCTGACACACTGAGTCATAGGAAATCATTTCCAGGCAGAAACAATGAAAGAGGGGTAACAACCAGGACAGGCTGACTATTTAACTTTGTTTTATTTCTTCAGCATGGTGACTTTCTTGTTTTTTCAGTGAAGACAAACGGATTAAGTGCATGTTGACAGCTCAGAGTAATGATCCTGGGTAGTTACTCCTCCTTTTACTAGTACAGGCCCCTAGATTCCCTTTTCCTCAGAGGACTGCAAAACTGAGACAGCGCAATGGCAACCAGTTCAGCAGGGGACTAGTTAATGCAGAAGAGCCTTCTGCACCTCAAGTAATTAAAGTGATGAAAGTACAGTGTGCTCTCTCTCTCAGATCTGGGCCTGCAGCCCAGACTGGGCTACAGTTCCTTTTGCATCAGGTCTATAGCATTTTAATGGGGCAATAGAAGCAGGAGGAGAGGAATAAGTTTTACATCCCTCAGTCCCATACTGACAGGATGTAAGACCTTAATGTTTTGTTCTTACCCAGCATCATCCACTGCACATCTCGGAAGGGCTATAAATATTGGGCAGTCTCACAGTCCTCCAGAAAGCAGAGAGGAATTTATTTGTAACAAGAAAAAGAAGAGAAAATCACATCTACTTTGATTTCCCTTTAGTTATTCTGAAAGCTGGAGAGAGAGCTAGGAAGAGAGCCCAGATTTCCCAGAGCACATACCTCTGCCAGGCTCAGCAGACTGAACACATCCTTGATCCCTCATCCCTTGTGTGGAGGGGTTGCGCCACCCCAGCCCTTAGCTGCACACAGCCCAGCAGGCTGGCTGCATCCCTGGGACTGGGACTCTGCTTTCAGAAAGGGGATCCAGAGAACAACAGAGATTTTCATGTACTTGGTGGACTGTGGTGTACACAAGACAAGGCAGATGGGAGTGAGGCACAGACAAAGCTCCACTCTTACCTGTATCACAGAGGTGCTTTTTAGCCAACCTTTTTGGCAACAGTTTCTTTCATGGTGCTTATATGTATCCAAGCACCTCCCTAATCTCCCTTTTGCAAGCAACATGGGAGCAATACCAGTCCCAGGCTAAAGAAACTGGATTTTTTTTCTTTCTCTCTACATGAATCCATTAGATACAACTCTTTCTGTCTTTGCCCTCACAACCACCTCATTTAAAATCCATTATGTCCAAATGAGGCAAGCACACATCACTTTGCATTTCCAGTGTGCACCAGTTTGATGGTCCCAGCAAAGCATTACCTGTCACTGTAGCTAGAAAGGAAACGACCTACAGGAAGGTGGCGCTCTGAAGCCTAGCACACATCAACTGTGTCTTCCCACGGCAGCACAGCTCACTTGGTGGACGCAACAACTTTCATGGAAGGAAATGGAGACCAGTGATCTCTGAGCTCTCACGCCACTGTGAAAGACACAGCCCCTGCAGCTTCTCTATGAACATGTTCATCGAGTCTGATCACAGCTTCCAGCAGCCATTGTCTGACAGTTTTTAATTTATAGACAACTCTCTTGAGAGTTACTTCCCCCAACACCCTATACTGGCTAGTTGCCAAAAAATTTGGGAGTAGGCAAACCACTGTCCAGTTCCCAACACCTGAAAAGGCTTATTCACTCCCAGCACATGGAGAGTATCTGACTTTTCAAAGGAGCTGGCCCTGCAGAGTACAGTCATTGCCCTAATTCTCATCTGTTGCAACAGCCACTCAAAGAAACCTGATGGCGTGGAGACGTGTGGTGATATAAGCAGCCTTCAAAGATAAAAATGCATCCCTAGAAGGGAGAAGGAGCTAAGGAAACAGAGCCCATCCATCCTTGCTGCTTCCTGCAGCATCCTCTCAGCTGTATGCCTGGTGAGGTTGGGAATGGGATCCTAGATTGCAGAGTGATGATTAGAGTTTATAGATCTGGTTCCCAGGGGTGCTAGCAAATGCAAAAGAAAAATTACACAGCCCAATTTCACTTGTTACTCCAAGAACCACTTGTGTTGCCTAACTGTAACCCTTTGGCACCAAGCCTGTACAGTGAGAAGAGCGGAAATAGTTCATATTAAGACTGAAACCAGAGACTGAACACTGTATTTCCCTCCCCTCAAGCACTGGACTCTCATTAGTGAACTCAATCCATTTCCCTCACCTCTCCCAGCCAAATCGGCCCTTTTCGACAGGAAATTAAGTAGTGCATGTTCTCATTGATCTGAAACACATTCTCAGCCTTCACCCAGGCTGGGGACAAAGTCAGATGAGAGGAAGGAAATCTGAAAGGGAAGGAAAAGTCATGGGGGGATAGAATAGGGACTGTAATCCGGATTCAGGATTTGTTCTGGTTGCTGCCACAGATGCCTGTAACTTCACTGCACAAAGGATGTTGCATCACGGGCTGCTCCAGAGTTCCTTGTGGAAAGCAGTACGGATTGCCTGTGAACTATATAATAACATGTTCTTACATACTTAAAATTGCCTTTCCAATGAGGTAAGTCCTTGCTAAAAAGCCCTGAGCAACAAAAGCTTCATCTTTTTGTATTTGAATTTCCTTGGTTAGCGTGATGGGAGTATGCTCACAACCCACCAATGGAGCGACACACCAAATGTTTGCAGTGCCTTTTGTTCACAGGATGCCAATGAAAGGGGAAGAATGTTATCGGGCTGAGGTGCAGCACAGATAGGAACAATCACAAGAATTCACATACAAATGTTTCCATGTGACAGAAGGTTAAGTGAAATGATCACCCGTTCCTCTTTTTGTAGAGTTCTCTGCAGCAAGGGCAGGAATGTACTTGGAAATTGAAACATCTCACCCTACACCAGCAACAAGCTCTGCAAGTGTTGACTAACTCCTCTTAAAACTCTTTGGCATCAAAGGTGCCTTTTCTGACAGACACCGTTCTGTGCAAGAATGCCTTTCTGTCAGGGAGACTGTACCCAAATACCATTTCTTTGGTTCAAAGGCTCCTGCCTATTTCATCCTACACCTCCAGTATTCAGCCTCTTCTAAACCTAACTCTCCTCATCTTTTCATCATTTATCCAGTCCTTCTCTTCGGGCAATCCATGTCCCTCCCAGGAGGCCCACACATTAGCTATCTCCAGTCTGTTTTCCAGCAAGGCCTCAGAAGAGGTTGCCGCCGGAGCGCCAGGGCCCCGCTGACACCCTCCCGCACTTCGAGTTACAGCCTGGTTTTGCTTCCTGCAAGAGCACCCCGGGGGCCCTCTTCCCGAGGGATATCGCGAGCTGGGGAGCCCGGCCTCCAAGGGGGCGGGCGGGCGACCCCTCTCCACAGCATGCCGCCGTTTCCCCTCTTCCCTTTCTTGCGCCCCGCAGGGGGACGGCTCGGCCCGGGCGCGCCCGGCGGGACCCCGCGCCGCACCAGCCCCGGAGCGTGTGTGGGGGTCTCACCTTGGGCAGGTCGGCGGCGCCCCGGATCCTCTGCGCCACCCGCTCCCCCTCGGGGTGGATCCTGCCCACATGCCGCCACATCCGCTCCCAGGTGGGCTCGTCCACCGGCAGCCCGCCGCGGTTGACGAAGAAGGGGACGCCGCCGTCGCGGAGATCCTCCTCGCCCTCCTCCTCCTGCTGCTCCTCGTCCCGCGGCGCCGCCGCAGCCTCGCCGGACGGGGGGCGCCTGGCGGCAGCCGCGGCCCCGTCGCCCCCCGGCATCGGCATCGCCGCCGCCCGCGCTCAGCGCCCGCCGCCCGCCGCCGGGCCGCCGGGGGCCGCGCCCCGCATGGCCGGCGTACCGGGCACGGGGCGTCGCCGCCCCCGCCTCGTTCCCGGAGATATCAAGGCGGAGGGGGTTCGGGGAAAGGGGGAGAAAAAGCCAGGCGGGGCGGCGCCGGGTACCGCATCAGGCCGCCGCGGCGGGGAGGCGCCGGCGGCCCAACCGCCCGCGGCAGTGACGGCGGGCACCGCGCGGGGCGGGCCTGCCGCCGGGGCGCCCCCGCCGCGCCGCCTCCCGAGCGCTCCGCGGGGCGGGGGGCCGGGCGGGGACGACCGCCTCCCCGGCGGATGCTGCATGCGGGGTAACAAAGCCCCCGCGCGGGGCGGCGCCGCGCTGGGCCGGGGCTGGGCGCCGCTTCGCTCCTCTCCGCTCCGCCCGATCCGGGCGACGAGGGGTCTCGCGGGACCCCGGGTCGCGGCGGAAGCCCACCGCCGCGCCCAGAGCCGGCTCGCAGGCGGGGGGCCAAGGCAGACAGGGGTGCCGCTGCCCGCGGGCGATAAGGCCGGCAGGCTGCAACCGGGCGATAAGGAGGGCGGGGCGGGAGGGCGGGAGCGAGCCGCTGGGGTGAGGCTGCGGGAGGGGCCACGGGGGCGGGGCCACGAAGCAACCGTTTAACGGTTGCTGTGAGGGGCAGCGCTTGGCTGCTCGCCGCGTGTGCCGCGTTGCGCTGGGGCTTAGCTGATGGGGGGGGGGGGGGGGGAGGGGGGAAGAGCAGGAGCAGGGCTGCGCTGGAATGGAATGGAATGGAATGGAATGGGGATGCGGCCCTGCCGGGCGGTAAAGCCCCGCTGGAGGTGAGGGTAGGTTTCCACACTGAGGAACAGAAGAGCTGGGATAAAATTGCTGTGTGGGAATTGATGAATGGCAGAGAAGGTAATTGGGGAGCCCCTGTTTTGACTTACCAGGTGGTACAAAGTGGGTCTTGCTGGTCTCAGGGTGTGCCACATGCAGTGCATCTCATCGGAGAGGCTCAGCAGAGCTCTTCTGCCTGGAGAGCTGCAAACCACATCTTTATATAAGGTCTGGGAATGCACCACAAATGAAAAACTGTGCTCTGCTCTGGTTGCATTATGGTTCTCTATCTCAGCCCTCCTCTACTATGGTAAAGTGCACACCTGTGATGGGGGTTCCTCCCAAAACACAAGAGCTGTGGAAGCCTGTGCTTGTCCAGTGTGTTTCTGGTACAATGGTCGTGTCTCTTCCTGTAGGAGTCTGGTAATTTCTTGCCATGGGCAGGACTGCTGGATGTGCTTTCTCCCCACCCCATAATATTAATCCGTGTTGAAAGCTCTAGTATAATAGAAAAGTGTTCTTTAATTTAAGCCCCGGTTAATAGAAGTGTGTACAAAGTAACAGGTTAGCTGTTGAGGAAACTGCCGAAGAACCTCTTGAAATGGTTGCATTTGGCACTCCAAACAAAGGGCTTGTCGCTTAGCATAAGTGTGGGGAATGAGGGGAATACATCCTTGGTCTGGTTGCCATGGGATTTGATGTGTCCTGAGAAGTGGGAGTATCCTTTATGGAGTCTGGCAGAGGATATCAGAGAGAAATGCCTTTTCTTGCAATGCTCTGTGGGAAGATTTTCACATGAGGCAATTTCTGTGGGTGAAATACTTGAACACAGCATCTCTATTGAATGTAGTGTTGCTCAAATTGCCGGAAGGTTGACTTCCTTTCAGGAGAATTAAGCAAAATGTATGTCCCTTCTTCTGCCTTCCAAACAAATCACTGACATTGTTTCAATCAGCATACATTGACTTCTGTAATGTTAAACCTATACTTCTTCACTGAATAAGGGTTTTCACTTTAATGGGGACCTTAAGCAGCGCTGATTTATTACCTGAGCAAGGTTGTTAGTGTTGTGGTTGTCTTTGCCTTTTACCTGTGAGAAAGTAGACATCAGTAAAGGACGACTCCTTATATCTGAAAAGGCAGTAAAGAGTCTGTGGCCGGAATCACTCTACAGCCCCTGTTGGGGCACATTTTATAAGAGAAGTTCATATCCTCCCATGTTTTCAGTCCCTTCTCCAGTGATCCCCAAGTGCCCTACAGACACAGGACTGGAAGTGTGTCAGTCATGTAATGCCAGTCCACAAGTATGTTGGGGGCAGGTATATTTCCAGGAACAGCACTGGGGAAAGGACAGGGTGAAAAAGCTTTAAATAATTCTTTTAGAGCTGTATTACGTCCCCTGACTGAAGCTAAACACACGTACAAGGCAACTGCTTTCAGTTTTGAGCTCCAGCCCTAATTCAGTGTTGGCAGTTGCCTTCTAAACCTCATCTTACCTATCAGTAAGAGGGAATTGCTAATAACCCTAACTTGCAGACAGAGATTTTGTGAAGACTAGTTGGCATTTTTGGCATGTTAGCAGGTATTTTTTTCCTAAAAATGAAAACAATGTGTTATAGTAGAAATGAAAGAAATCCTTGTATCTTTTATGCTTTAAAATATATTCTCAAATCTCAGTTGGAGAAAATGTAGCTGATAATCATGAGCAGGCTTCAAAATAAGGCTTGTCAGGGAATTCTTGCTTCAGTTTATATTAGTTAATTATTAGTCACTGTCCCTCCCTTCTGCCAATCACTTTCAATAACCTTGCAACAGCAAGGGATCAATATTTTAAGGTAATAACATGGCACTGCACTATTGTTTAGCTGAGAAAGAACAGAGCACAGCCATGGTGAGTGAGCCAGTCCCTGCACAGGGGACTGAACGTACCTGAGGTGACAGCAGAGGACAGACATTTTGCTGCCTCTTCTGTGCAGATGGTGTTTCTTTGTCTGCAAATGTTGTTACCTGTGGCGCCAGCTGTGCAATGGATGTTAAACACTCTCTCTAATTTCTAACAGCAGATTATTGTGACTAGGTTGATAAGGGACCAGAAGACCATTCCATTTTTATTTAATAACAGTATAAATCTTTCCTTTATATATGCTCTGTAGAGAAAGGCTATGCAGATGCTCTGTGAATCATGCCTGAGACTGGTTTAAATGAGGGTTTTGCTAAAACAGAGTTAAGATTTGCTGTTAGTGAAACAATAAAATAATATTGATAAAGGATTGAAATCAAGTCAGATCTACTTTGAATAAAGACATTGTTTCATAAGATATAAAATGTTTGGTTAAACTATTCAAGTGGTGTAAAGAGCACTTGAAAAATAAATTATCTTCTCTGTTCTCCTGGGTCAGTTGTGAGTTTTGTCTCTATTGGAGGGGATCCAGAACTTGTTTCTGTAAACATGGATAGTGATGGTGTTGACATTCTGTTTTGTAATGTCTGTTACGTTTTGATTAATATTTCTTTAAATTTCTGTCAATCTTTGCTTGTATCTTTTTTGTATCTTCAAAAGCATCAGACTGTTCTTTAAGCAGTGTCTTTGTGAAATTTGCATAGGAGCAATTAAAATGGTTACCAGAGATTTCTAGTTCTTGATAGCAATTTTAGGTTGTTATTTCCATAGTTCAGTTAACATGCATTTTCCTAGTGTGAACTGGAACCCTCCATGTAATACTAAATGTTGCTTAGAGCATGAAGAGGGGTTGTGCTGTCTTTATCTATCTTGGCTTAACTCTTTGTGATCTGTGCTGTTAACTTCCATTCTGCAACCATTCCAAGAGTGGATTCCCTTTCCTGTATTTCTGCAAGAGCTCCATGAAAAGCCTCATGTGACAAACTAGCACCTTTCTGAATTACAGAATGGTTTGGGTTGGAAGGGACCTTAAAAGGTCATCTAGTCCAACCCCCCTGCAATGAGCAGGGACATCTTCAGCTAGATCAGGTTGCTCAGAGCCCTGTCCAGCCTGACCTTGAATGATTCTGTGGTTTAGAGTTGATCCTGCTTTTGGAAGGAGGAACCTACATGACCTGTTAAAATCCCTTTCTTCTGTGCCTGAAAATCAGTGGCCTAAAATATTGACCACTGAAGGTGGGAGAGTTTTTGCTAATACGAAGGACTATCTTGATGGGGAAGTAAACTCAAGTCCCTTCCATGAATGACCTTTGCTCACACAAACAGCCTCTTGGATTCCAGTTACTGCACTGAAATGAGAGAAATGGGGTGGAACATCAGAGCAGAGTGGTTTCATGGAAGTGTTCTTTGTAGTATCTTTTTTATACAGTATGTGAACTGTCTTTTTTAAGTGTTTGATTTGGTGGCTTGTTTGGGTTTTTTTTAAGTGTCTCTCAGAGGGCTGAAATTCATGTTTTGACTGGTATTTTTTGTTTCTGTGGTGTTTTCTTTACCTGTGTTTAGTTTCCTTCAGCTCACAACTGTATTCCCTTTAGCCTGTTCATACAAATGCCATCCTGTGCAGTGAAATTCTCCGCTGCACAGAAACCCCCATGAGATCAGTACGCTGCTGAGCAGTATACATATGCTGCAGTAGATCATTGCCCAGAGCAGGAATTCTACCTTTGCCCCTAATTTAGCTCTTGCCTTGTTTGTAATCAGGACTATCTCTGAAGATAATAGCAAAGCTTCTGTGATTTGATGGCAAAGCCCATGTAGCCTTTAGCCTGCCTGGAAGACTGATTGGCATAGCAGAGCCAGAATAGCCCTGTTCTGTGGGCAGTTAAGAGCAACTTCATTGGAGACAGTGACTCCACACACTTTCCTATTTAGGTGCAGTCATACTGATTACTTCTACTGTGTAGATCAGATCTAAGAGACGGAAGACTTAGATTCAATCAAGTTATCAAATGACAGCAAGTATTTGTGAATCCTCTGCATTTATCTTCCTTTATCATTGGCCTGTTGAGTTGTCACGTAACCCAGCACGTTGTGGTGTGGCCGTCTCTGTCCTCTCTGTCACGTGGTGGATACACCAGCCACGCATCATCTGACACGTGGAGATTCATGCGCCGGGACTCAAGAAGGCTGAAAGGTTCGGACTCGGTGGAGTGAGGAGAGGACTGCAGGTGGTGATTGGAACTTGACAACCGGAGTGTTTTATTTGGAGTTCTTAATAATAACACTGCTTGATGAAAGGGACGTGGAGAGGGCTTGGGTGTGGAGTTTCAGGGTTGGGAAGGGAAGCAAACAGCCCATCATCTTGTATGTTTTGTGCCACCCCAGCCTAGGGGCAGGGTGTGAGACCAAAAGCTAAAGTTTTGGGTTGTGTGCAGAGCTGGCACCTGAAGATTACCCCAAATAGAGAACAGAAAAAGCACAATGATACCTGTGGGACAAATGGAAGAACTGTAAGTAGAATGACTGTCTGTAGTTCAGTTACCTTCTTCAGACAAAGACCGTAGACTGACACAGCTTCACTCCAACTTCAGTGAAAGGAAGTTGAACAGATAACAGGAATAAAGTATTCTACTTAGTTGGGGAGGAAAAGGGGCTTTGTTTTCCGAAAAGAGTGGTAAACTGCAGTTCTAAGGGTCACAGAAGAGTTAATACAGCTTACCAGATAAGTGCTACTCTGACCTAACTCAGTTAGACCTGAAGTAACACTAGCAAAAAAATCACGGAACATAAATTGAAAATAAGTGTACCTGATTTAAGTTAATTATCTTCTACAGTGAGCTTTTGGATAAAGCAAGAAGGTTCTTTTATCATAACATTCTTAATTTCCTTTCTGCCAGATTTTTTCTAGAGTTTGTGAGGAAACAGGCTTCTCTCCCCTAAAACTTTTTTCCTGTTCTACACTGGTACAGAACAGACACTTGTGAAAGATTTAAGTGGAACCAGAATGAGTACACCAACATGCAAGGTATTTACCTAGGGTTTTTTTTTTTAGTAACTGCTTTCAAATTCCAACAATGCTTAGTGTGAAATAGAAATTTAAACATTAATTTCTTGCATCCACACAGGTGTGCTGACCTCGGGCTATAATGTGAGTCTTTCTTATATGGGTCAGAGTGAACATTCAGTTACACAAACAAAAGACACTACTCCCAGACTAGCCAAGCCAGGAACTTACTTCAAGCTTTAGGTTCAATTCCCTGTGCTAAGTCTAGTCATGCATGCTATTTGAACTTCAGTCTCTCTTATCATTGACTCTGCAGATCATCAGTACATTCTGGAATTGGTGCCTTTCTCTTTTGGTTTAATCAGAAAATCCCTGTTGAACGTAAGCAACCTTTCTTAGGATAAATTTGTTGTTCCTCAAGATATTTCAATAAACATGCATCTCTCAAGAGTAAGGGTATTTCCTCAAGAGATTTTTTATTATTTTCTTGGTCAATTTTGTCTTGAGCAGTTTTCTGTTCACAACTTGGTCCTTAGTGTTTTGTTTTACCTTTGTCATTTAGTGGTAAGGGTTTTTTCTGAAGCTCGGGATAAAATTTCAGCAAATAAATGTTCAAATGCTGCTTGCATTTGGGATCTGTGCTGCATTCCCTCCTCTCTGGTATTCTGCTCTGCCTGTGCTTCCCTGGTGTTTTTGTTTGTATGCCTGCAGCATCCTTGCAAAACAGGGAAGTGCTACTCTTGCAAATAGAGGAATAAGATAGACAACATAAGCACGTGCTTTTGCTGTAGGTGAAAAGATACCTGAGCAGGCTGTGTGATCACTGAGCTCGAGCAGTACAGTCAGTGGAGTGAGCCACCTCTGTGCAGTGATACCTGAGTGTGCGAGTGCTGACGGGTTCATACGAGAGCAGCAGTGCTGTGCCGCGTGGGGTTCCTGGCTTGGGAACCTGCTGCTCAGAGCAATCTGCATCGTTCTCTGCTGTGAGGTGTGAGCTTGTCCTGAAGGAGATTTTTCCTAAGCAGCAAGCCAGACTTCTTTAGTTTTATTTCTAGGCTACAGGAATTGTAAATGAATAGAAATTCTGTGCATCTGGAAAGAGTTCTTCAATATTTTTTGGAAAGTGGGTTAATTCCTCTAGCATGATTTGCTTTGGAGACTGGAGAGAATTGTTTGGAATGGGATTAGTTATGCAGTTTTTCACTGTTGGAAATGCAAATAAAATTTTGATGCATCAGGCTTTCATCTTGCTTTTCTGTTGAAGTTAGAGTAGGAATGCATCCATCTGCCCTATCACATCATAAACTGTAAGGAAGGGCTATACTTCTATTAATGTTCTTCTAATATATTACTCAAATTTTTCATTATAGAAATAGGTTTATATCTGTTAAGACATGGCATGATCTTTTTGTCAATGTGAATCTCCTGGTCCTTGATTCACCCCCTTACTAATTTATAGTCCTATCATGCCCAAATTATTAACTGACAACAATGTGAAGATGGTATAAATTTTTTGTGCACTCTGCTGTGTGGAAGCATTCTCCTGGTTGCACAACCCGTTAGACAGTAGCATTCTATCCCGTCTTTGAAAGCACAGTAAGTGTGAGGCAACAGAAGTGTTAGTGGGTGCAGGTGCAGGGTGTTCCTGATCCCAAAATCCCACCTTTTGCCTTAGAGACATCAACACTAAATGTAGAGAATTGCTGCAAAACTCCATGTGCAATTTTTAAAATTGAGTTTCATTAAAATTCCTTGTTGGGGAAAAATTCTCTGACTGAAAATTGGTCTCTCCACAAGCTTTTCCAAAACTTTGAAAAACATGGGAGTTGGCAGCACTTCCTTCTCCAAACTGAGCCTCTGCAGACTCTTGAGTTACATGTGCTGTAAGAAAAGGGACCAGAGAGACTGCACTTCGCTCGAGTTGAGAGTGTTCGTGCACCACCTGCTTGTTAAAAAATACTGAGTTTTGAAGATCTAAATGTGAGTTGATACAGAGCTACAGAATTAAATGTTCAAGCTGGAGATGCTCAGACAAGGTGATTTCTAAATGGGATATTTATTATTGGCTTTTTTCTCCTGCCTATAAATAAAATATAGGCCCTTAAAAGAAAATGCGCTTGCCAATATGAAAGTAGACTAGAATATAGCTCTGGGGTTTTCTACCAATATAAAATATCTTTTGTCTTTGCTTTCTTCTCCTACATGTCTCCTTGCTTAGAGGAAAGCTGGCACATTAGACTGCCAAACAAAGACCAGAAAGCAATGCGCAGGAAGTATTCTGAAGAGAATCCCAGTCAAACTATGATAAATCTAGCCCTATCCTTAAAGAATTTTACAATGCACTTCTTCACTTTATCCTGGTTTGCTGAAACCTGCTAAGTTCATAGTAAAAATACTTTTGCATCAGTAATCAGTGTGGGGTTTTTTTTTTTTTTGGTAGGTACCACATTGAATGTGCCTCATGCCACACAGAGCCATCTATTCATACAGGGGAGAGCATTTTTATTGCAGATATTGAAGGTAGGGTTGAGTTTATATGGGAATTAAGGTGTGGTAGCTGAGTGGTTTTATAGCTATCTCTGGACTAAGCAGATATGATAGTTCCCTGGAAAATGTATGAGGAGTATACTGCAGGGCTCAAGGCTCATGCTCTGGGAGTATAATGGACTCTTCAAAAGTTCAAGAGATGCTGCTTTCTACCCAAGTTGTTAACTTTGTAAGTGTCTGAATTGGAAGTTAATTAGTTAGTAAGTGTCTACTTATATCTATGGAGAATATATTTTTCATATTTTTTACTCTCTCCAACTGGAAGCTGTGCTCCAAAACACTTGAAAGTTTATTTTTTAATTCAGGCTTTATGAAGAAGCCATGTATGTGAAAGCTTTCCATATTTGACCATTTAACTATTTCTCCCTAGAGTGATTATTTAGCTTTTTTCCTGGGTAAAAATGTTACAGATCGTAGAATCTGTTACAGAGAACAAAACGTGAGGAGTGGCATCTAGTGGTTAGTAGTGAAAATGTGCATAGTTAAATTTTTTTCTCTCAGGATTGTGAAAAGTAAAGCATTTACTAATAAATGGCCTGGTATTCGCTTAGCATTTATAAAACTTTAAATTTAGTTCTGATTTCTTATGCAAGCAGATTTTTCTGTGTGCTGTCGGCCTTTGGTAAGCAGTAACTTTCTGGCTTGATGACTGGTGCCAAGGAGCGAGTTTGCCTGATACTAAGACCTGGTTATTCTCAACAATTTCTGATGTCTTCCTGTCTCTGTTTTAATTGTTTATTGGATCTTATAAATATTTTTACATTACTACCTCTTTCCCACAACCATAATGACTTTAGGATCATGTGGCTTTATGATTTTTTTCCTAAGGCGTTGGAGGGTGGTTGTGACATGAATAGCTCAGTTGTGAGAAAAAATTATTTGAAAATAAACTGATCTTGGCAAAGACCATCTTTTTGCTTATGTTGAGAACCTCTCTCTTTTATTGCTCTCAGTATTAGAAGAGTTGACACTGTTCACTCGACTGGGAAGGATTCTAGTCCTGGATGAGGCTTACATCATCCAGCCCAGGTCTCCGCTAGATCAGGCAATCTTGTCAGATGGATTCTGTCTAAGAGTACAAAATGGATTATACCTGTATGATGCCTGGTGGAGGAAATGGTTGGATTGAATACATTCTTTCCTGTTGTAATTTCCAAGGACTCATTTTCTGGGGTACTGGACCAGCGTAACAAATCTTCCTGTCAAATACTTATGGACAAATTCCAGCTGTCCAGTTCCCACTGAAGCAGGAGCTAGATAAAATCTCTATCACTCTAGCTCAGTACTTGGCTTCTTGTGTTATACAACACTATGATTTCAGGTTAAATTTGGAATGCCAAGAAATGAGGTGGTATATGGTCATATTTTATGGATCTCTATAATGAAAAATGTACCTTCCCACTGGCCTGTCAGGCTACTGAGAGAATAGAAACAGATATTTCCTCAGACTTAAGAAAGGAGTGGGCTCCACTGAAATGAAACCAATCTATCTCTTATCTGACTTCCTAGGAAGTCACAAGCATAGTCAAAAATTCTCCCACCCATCCATAATAGCATGAAGTTGGGTAAGTTGATGGGTCAAGTTTAGACTAGCAGCCACTGAGTTGAGACAATAATTAGAGTAATATGGCAAGTCTTGTGCTCCATATGCTTTTGGGATGTATAGTATATAAATACATATATGTAGCTGTGGTAAATTCTGGGAAAAGAGGAGGGATTTAATACCTATAAGGAACAGTAGCTGTGTCAGTCTGCCAGATCTCATGAGTCTTTGATTAGGCCTTGGATACATCCAGATAAGTCTACCTAGTTTTGTTTCCTTTCAGTTCTTCAGGGGTGCAGAAATAGAGAGAGGAAGATAAAGGGATGTGTGGCAGAAGTGCTGTGTGTTAGTCACAGCTGTAGGGTCTGAAAGGAGAAGGAAGGAAACAGGTGAAATCTGTTGTCAGCATGTATTTGAATGCTAGCAAATGACTTCAAAACTCTGTGCTCTCATGCTGTAAGAAAAGGCCAGGCTTGTCTTTGTTAGATACCTTCCCTTTATGAAGCTATAATGTGAGTTTGTTTGGATGTAAATTCTGTAGAGAAATCTATACTACCACAGGGACAAAGCTCAGTGCCATCATTGAGTTCCTGTGGGGCAGGGTGTGTTAGGGACAGGAGCTGCACACAGGGAAGAACAGCAAAGGAATATTTCCCAAACTTTCCAGTTTGGGCCATGACAGAAACCATTCTGAATTTAGATTCAGCACAGGTAGCAGAACTTGTTCAAAATGTATGCCTGTTGAATTATAGCTTCACATATTTTTCAAGTGTGGTATGCAATACAACAGCAATTACAGGTAAAGGCACACCAACTGCTTTTCCTGCAGTGGGTCAGGCCTCTGAGGCCTGTAGCATCAGTGCCCTTTCTCCGGCCATGGCTTGGTGTGTAAAAACATGCGAAATGTCTTATTGTGTCAAACCTATGGCACCCCTAGACTAGTATTTCTTCCTCTGGTGGTAACAGCAGACAATGCTTTGTGGGGCTAGGACATGATCTTGACCATTTCGTGTTGTGTATTCCCCTCATTCTTTCCTAGCATCCACAGTCATTGGATTAGGATTGCTAGGAGGTGCACTTGTGCCCATTCCCTAACTTATTTTGGAACCAGAGTCCATAAATTAATTCTCTTTGTATAGCCTGCTCTTTTTGTCTTGCCTGCTGATATTATTGGTCTCAGTCCCATGAGGCCAGAAATTCACTACTTGCTGTGTTTGCAAAGGAAAACTAACTGCTTTTGTCCTTTTTAAACCTATCTTGTGCATTGACTCACTGTCCATACTTCTAGTATTGCGAGGTTTGGTGAGTAACAGTCCCACTCTCCCTTTTTCCACTGCCTTCATGACTTTGTAATTCTCGTTGATTCCTCAGCCTGTATGTCTCCAAATTAGAGAGAAATCTCTCCTCATAGTGCAGCTGCTCCATCTTCTAAATTCCTGTTGCACAATTCACGTGTTTGCAGGGAACACAAGTACTTAAATGTGGATACAAACCTCTAGCTGCATTTCCCAGCTGTCTGTCACAAGGCAGAGTTGGCTGCTCAATTAAAGCAGCCAGAGCGATCTCGGCATAACTGCTTTTTGAGACCCTTCTATTTGACCTTTTTAAAAATTGTAGCAAGCAGATTCCAAGAACGCCTGGGGGTTGGATGGCAGCTTTCTGTGTGTGTGGATGGAGACCGGCCAATTCACAGCCATCCTATGAATGTCTAGCTTTTTCTTGGCCTGAAACCAGCAGTTACAAAAGGCCAGATCTTCGCTAGTTGCATGTGGAGTTTCTGGTCATTCAGGTTACAATGCTGGGTGGTAACCCATTCATATTTTTTGTAGTGATTATTGAGTGTCTCAGTGCTGAATGTGTAGAGCTGTTTTTCATTTCCTGGCAGTTAGTACCCTTCCTGTATGTGACAGGATATCCATAGTGAGAATGTGGCCAGCTGCAGGGCAGATACAGTTAGCAGCCACACTTAGTCATTTGCACTGATTTTGGCCAGGACACTGATGCCCTCCTTGAGAAGTGGATCTTCAGTGGAAGTAGATGCTGCTGGCTGCATCTATCTGCTCACTGGTCACTAAAAAGGGTGGTGATTATCTTCAGGTGGTGTGGTTATGGTGAAGGTGGTTCTTATATGTCACTATTCTTGACTTGTAGCATCTTATTACAGATTATATTGTCTTGGTTTACTGAGACTAATCCAAATACTGTTTTTAATGATAAATTGATGAATACTTTCACAGATGACTGAGTAGTTCTTCTTGAGAGGTGTGTTGAGCAAAGATCCTTTTTTTCAGGTTTCAGTCCTGTAACTGATTTGACTGGATAGGGAAGGATGAAATGTTTACTTTTATTATAGTTGTAAGAATTAAAGGAAGTAAAAAAAAAAGTTAACTAAGGTTAACACTTGATCTAACTAAACAAGTATGACTATATAGTCTGGTAGGCAGCAGGCTGCTTTTTTTCCTCTTTTAGTAAAGATTTTAAAAATGGAATGAGAGCAAGCGTTGCTTTTGGATATTAATAAAAATTACTGACTGTGTCCACCTGCTCTCATCTTACTGCTGATTTTGGCGTATTCATATGTAAATAATGTGAGCTACTACAGTTTTGTGTTGTGGTCAGCCTACTTGAGTAAGGCATGGGGCACACTTTTTCTTAATTTTCTATACACACAGTGCTATGAGGCCTGCAGCACCTTTTCTGGGTACATTCTGTATTGGAGTGTCTTTGTGTCTCTTAATAATACTTCCCTGAGTCAATTTCCACATCTCTACCTGCTGCATTTTCACTGCCAAGAACATAACTTCACTCCTCCTTTGCACCAAACGGTGTCCTGGAAACTTCATAGGTCAAACTAAGCGGTGACTACATATCAGAACAAACTCTTACAGACAACTAGGGAAGAATAAACACGTGAGGTTGGTATACCCCCAATATATCATCTCTTGTTCTCAAAACACTTTCTACAGACAGTCTTAGGAACTAGAATTGTCACCATAAACCGTGGACTCAGCAGGGATACTGTTTTTATAGTGAATGATAATCTTCCTTCCCATAAACTCTCACTGTTTTAATTTATTTCTCTCTCCCTTTTTCCCCCCTAACAGAAGTACAGAATATTCCTTCTTTACAGGTACCAGCTGCTTTTTCTCTTGGATGCTTTGGCAATACCTCTCTAAGTAAATGCAGAATTCTTGTTCTCAATATGAACTCAGAAAGGCTTTCTGTTCTTGAAGGTGGCTGGGGTTTTTTTGGTTTTTTTTTTTTTTTCTTTTTTTTCCCCCCAGTTATTGTGCTTGGTCTTATAAAAGCTACTACACTGGTCTACACACTCAGAATCTAACTTGCAGTTACAGCAATGCTAATGCTGGAATTAAAAAGGGTGACTCGAGGCAACTGCTCCCTCTGCTGTGTAATCCTTCTTCCAGAAGCTCTGCAGTTGCAGTACTTGGGTTTATTTTTCCTGTGACACAGTTATGTTGTTGGGAGTTGATTCCTTGTGCACAGCAGAAATTTTGAGAGATCTTCAATACTTAGGCTTTCAATAACAAAACGCTGTTTACTTCCAATTTTATGTTTATAAATATTAGCATAAAAAATCTGTAACAACAAACCCTCGAAATATTTCAAATATCACAAGTTATCACATTTGTCCATCTTTAAAATTCTGTCTTTCTAGGCTTTTGGTTTTATGAAGTGACATTACACAAGGGCTTTTCTCATTTAAAAGAAAACGTCTATTGCTTTCAGCAGTTTTTCATGTGCAGTAAATACACTTCAGCACCTTCCATGCAACATAGGCAGTGTTAATACAATTCCTCACTGGTATCTATGTAGCACAGATGGATCGAACAGGCCAACAATTCCTTGGTGGTGGGGTGTTTTGTGGGGTATGTGTGTGTTTTTCTGGGGGGGTGGTGTTGGTTTAGGGGGAGTTGTTGATGGTTTTGGTTTGGGTTTTTCAGCTTATGGTTTTATCTTCCTTCTGGGAAAACTTGTTTCTTAAAGGATAGACAAGTGTGTGGTATTGTTAATGAGATTCCTGTGGCAGACAAGGCAAAGGGAAGCAGCATTTCTTGGAAGGTCATGCAGCAGTTACTTCATCTCTTGAAACCTGTTTTCTAGGCAGATGCCCACTGAACTCTTGCAAGTGCCTCGTCCTGGTATTTGTGAACTGGATTATCCTAGTGAAGTCCAGCTTCAGCATGCTTCAAAGATGGAGATACAGTCTTTATTCTAGTTGAGGCTTGATCCATAAACTGTTGTAGAGATAGAGACAGTGACCTTAAACAAAACCTGACTGCATCTATTCTAGAGCTTTATTACTGAGTAGTAGTGTGCTTTTAAAGCAGATCACATTGCTCTCATTTACTGCATACTGTTTCATCTTACAGGATGTGCAAACTGCATATGAAATCCTTTGGAAAAAATGTGGTTCCAGTTAGGTACCAGATGCCACCAACTCACAAGGACTCACAGAAGTCTGAAGCAAAAGTTGGTTTTCATTATTGCAAAGCTCTCCACTGTGTCCTGAACAATTCTGTACCATTAGAAGGCGCTCAAACTACAGGGAATACTTGCAACATAGAATCATAGAATGCTTTGGGTTGGAAGGGACCTTTAAAGGTCATCTAGTCCTACCGCCTGCAATGAGCAGGGACATCAGGTTCCTTTGAGTCCTGTCCAACCTGACCTTGATTGTTTTGAGAGATGTGGCCCCTACCACCTCTCTGGGTGATGTGTTCCAGTGTTTTACCACCCTCCTAATAAAAAAAATCTATGTTAAATTTAGTCTAAATTTACCCACTTTTCTAGTTTAAAACCATTACCCCTTACAAGATACACAGTGTGGGCTTCTCATGGGGTCACAAGCCTCCTTCAGGTATATCCACCTGCTCTGGTGTGGGGTTCTCCACGGGCTGCAGGTGGGTCTCAGCTCCACCACCATCCGTCATGGGCTGCAGGGGGACAGCCTGCTTCACCATGGGCTTCTCCATGGGCTGTAGGGGAATCTTTGCTCCACCGCCTGGAACACCTCCTCCGTTTCTCCTTCAGAGATCTTTGTGACTGCAGTTATTCCTCTCGCATTTTCTTTCTCTTCTCTCTGGCTGCAAGAAGCTGCTGCTAATTTTGATGTTCCCTTAAATATGTCGCGCTCTTATCCCAGAGGTGCTACCACCATTGCTTGACTGTGGCTAGTGACAGGTCCATCTTGGAGCTGGCTGGTATTGGCTCTGTTGGACATGGGGAAAGCTTCTAGCAGCTTCTCACAGAAGTTACCCATGCCACCCTACTACAAAAACCTTGCCGTGCAAACCCGATACAATACTTTTTACTGAGGCTTTGGGATATCTTTGGGCTTACTGTGTTGTTGTTTTCAGCTCTCCAATTTCCAATGCAGGCTGGGAACTCCTTACAGGTGAGCACAGCATACTTGTCCTTGTGTTCTACTTGGCTTATTATCATAGTGGAAGAGGACACTGCAGCTGTCTATCTGTTTTAAATACATAAATGCCTGTCTACAGTTAGTTCCTTTAAAGAAGCCATAGTGTATGTAACATAGCTTTGTTGGAACATCTTCCTCTACAACCCATAGCTGCTTACTTCGAAAGTTAGACCAGGCTTCTCTCACATGCATGTGATTTAACACTACCTTATTGTTATGCTTTTCCCTGAGTATCTGTCATTGGTCTCTGTTTATAGGTTCAGACTTTGAGATGAATTGTTTAGATGTCTCCATTTAGGCTAAGTGTTCTAGAGTCAAGTCTGTACTGGGGCTGCATGTTCAGTGACTGCTAAGCAGTGCAGGAGACAAGTTGTTAGGCTAGACTGACCTTTGGTCTAACTCCGTATAGCTCTTGTACATTCCATATCTGCTCTCTTTCTTGGGTGAATTTTGCATAGTACCTTTTAGGTCAGTGTATTTTTTCTGTTTTAGTCAAAGAAGGGAAATGTTTCATTTGAAGACCCATCTCAAAGAGCTTTTTCTTTGTAGTCACCACACTTTTTTTTTTTTTCTTCTCTTACTTTACTTTCACTGTCATGAAGGTAGCTTTTCTACTGGCTTTTCCAAGCATGAAAGGTCTATTCAGTGGGTAGATCATAACAGTGACAAGTAAAGATCCACTGTCTGGTTTTATTAACCTGCCCCATTGCATTGCCCAGCAATGTCTCAGAACCAGGAAGAACACTTTTCTTCCTGTCTTAATGTGCATTTCTTTGTCTCCAGGTCCTCCTGGCTCCTTTTTAGATGCCAGTCTTAATGTCAGAACTCAGCTCTGTAACCCCACATGCTTTGCCTCTAGCAACCCATCATGTGCAGCATGTATAGATGCAATTACATATCTCCAGTCTAGACCTCCAGCTGTAACCCTAGTACCAAACAGCTATTTGCAGCTGACTTGATTAGCTCTCATCATCCTCAACTAAGCACTGTTCCCTGCTTCCTCTATATACACAACCTGCCTATATACACAACCCTTGGTACTAATGGAGAAGACATTGGAAAAGCTATTGGAAGTGCTTGAACGGATACTGACCTACTCTTGCTTCATTCCTTATGCCAGAATCCTGAGGCAGAGTATATTGCCACACACTGAAGTTTATAGGCTATTTGTAAGATTATAATTTTTGTATAACATTCTCAATATATTTGAACTAGTCATAACTTGATAGCTATGAAGAATGCTTGACAAGCCAGTAGCACACATTCTGTGGAAGGGGAAGCCAGTCCCAAGCAATGGTTTGGATGTGATGTTATTACGCGGTTTTTAGGGCACACAGCCATTTCCATTCCTCTTTGTTAACACCTATTGTCAACTTTTTTGCTGCAGTTCAGGAAATAAGAAGTTAATTTTCTGCTGATTGGAGAGTAGTGAAGTGGAGCTGTGTGAGTAGGCCTACTGAATCTCTCTTGGGGGGGATGTAGGCAAGGAACTGGTAGGAGCTTTGCAGGGCTGGTTCAGGTAGAAATACATTGATGAAAATTTCACCTGGCAGAAGACTTTTGCTGCTGAATTGACTAATCCATTCCCCCAGATCAGACCTGAACAGGACAGAAAACATTTTGAATTTAAGCGTAAGGTAATCTTACGAGTCACAAGCACAGCTCAGTTGTGAGGGAACAACATGGTGTGCAAAGCTGGGGAGGGCAGTGATTAACAGGACATCAGAATATAAAAAGAGCTAGGTGGCTAGTCTTGGCTTATTTAGAGGTTGTAAAGCTTCATGTCTTTCTGAGTCCATTAAAGTGAAATAAATGGTTGGCAGCTGGCAGAATATCATGTATTTAAATTCACAAATTGTTAAAATACATGGGATAATGTCATATACATAGATAGTCTGCTGTGCAGAAGTTATGAGATCTTGGGGTATTGGTGCAAGCATTGTGTCTGTATGCTGAATGTTTCATGAATATAGTTTTAAACACAACATTTCTTCTTCAGATTGCATCATATGCTAAATTAGTGTACATCTAGGGCTAGCACATGTGGTCAGTGGGAAAGTAGGGAGCCTTAGCAAAACAGGTTGTACCCCTGACCAAAGAACTGGTTCAGTGAGAGGCTATGGGAGCCTCCAGAATCTGTGAAATGTAGCAGAAAGCATGTATTCTGCTCCCTGGGAAGCTGAGGTCCTGGCAAAGAAAGCACAAGGCACCTTCTGTTGACACTGGTTTCACTGTGTGGCCAGTGAAGTAGATGACTACACTCTGCTGAAGTCCTATTTTGGCATCATGTCTTTTTCAGATAAGACTGAGAGCATCTTTTCCCTTCCCTCTCCCCAAATATAGTGTTCAACCTTTGTTAAATGGTGCTCATAAAACCTGGCTGTTGGCTCTTCACCTGTGCCTACCCCAGTTTCCTTCTGCTTGTTGTGAGAGGCCCATGCGTGATGTAATAGGGAGAGACTGTCATGTTCAGTGCTTCCAAAGGGTCTCTGCTGTTTTGCACTGAGGTAAAATCAAGGTGGGGATGCTCTCTGTCATCTAGTGGCAACTCTACCTTCATTGCCTAGTCTTCAACTTGTCTTAGCAGTACTGTTTCATCTTAGTTTGTGGGGTTTTTTTTTCTTGAGATCATTAGAGGGATCCAGCTGATGTTGGTCTTTAAAGGTAGGCAAATACTAGGGTTAGCTCAGGAATACTCAGGCAAAATCTGAAATGAACTTGTCCCTTCACTGTTATTTTGAAATGATGCTGTGACCAAGTTGATTGAAAGATCTCATTGCAAATAGTGAATTTGGAATGGTGCCACAAGTGAACCTGGAGCTTCTTGGCAAGAAATTTATTGAAAAATTACATTATTTTTGGCTGGAGAGTGGAAGTACGATATAGGCATTACAAAATGCATGGAAGGAACTCTTTGTACATAGGATACAGATCAAGGCTATTTACATGAATTACTCAAGGGATTGATGACAGTTGATGACAAGGGATGGGGTGAGCTATTAGAGGCTTGGAGACAATTCACTAAAGTGAAATTTATTTTCATGTTTTCTTGACTTTGCTTAGTTTCTCCTCTGAGAAAATTTTAGTGTAGTCCTGTGAACAAGGGCCACGGACACCTATTAATTGACTTCTGTAAGATTTT
This sequence comes from Hypotaenidia okinawae, assembly GCA_027925045.1. Taxonomy (NCBI): domain Eukaryota; kingdom Metazoa; phylum Chordata; class Aves; order Gruiformes; family Rallidae; genus Hypotaenidia; species Hypotaenidia okinawae. The sequence goes on along the minus strand of BSDF01000006.1, from coordinate 43,879,508 downwards.
ATTCCTTTCTGAACTTTTTTATAAAACCATTTTATTTTCAAAATTATTTTTATTACTACTGTGACTGTTTTCATTATGGAAATCAGTGGACTAAGAGAAAGCTACGAGATTGTAAGTGACAGGTCTGAAGCCAGAGGGGGAATCTTTCATTAGAAGTATTAGTATGGAAGGGTTCTATCACTTGTGACCAAGAAGTGTTTGGGGAAAAGTTAGAGAGAGGAGGATACTGAAGAAAATAAGGGACTTTGGAGAGGTTTAATAGTTTTCTTGTCAAAGGAGAGCTGAGAAATATGTGGTGTCAACTTTCTAGTCCTCCATATTAAAAAAAAAAAAAAAAAAGAATTTTACTGGGAAAAATATAAGCAGGCATATCCTGATTCTGCCACCCAGATCAAACAACTTATCTTGTGTTTCAGTTTCTTCTCTGCAAAATGAGGATAAGGATATTGGACAGTTTGTATAAGGTGGTTTGAGACCTTTAACTGTAAGTGGAAGCTAACAGAGCAGTGGTCTCCTTTGATGCCAAATGCTCAGCTTGATGCAGGACTAAGAAGTTGCTGGCTAAGCAATGGCAGGATTCAGGAGCATATGACAGTCATAAATAATGACATTTGTGATTTTACACAAATTCTTGTGACATTCTATTTCTTTCTGTGGTGGTGTTTTTTGGTTTTTTTCCCATGAGGGAAAATCAGGCTATTGCCTTTTCCAGTACTGAGATACAAGCTACAAAAGCTGATTCTGATGAAAAATTAGCCTATGATCTCTTGAACATTTGAAACAGGTATTAAAAATTCAGGTTATTTTCACAGTTGTTTTTGTGGAGTGATTTTTAAAGACTTAATTTTGAACTTGGTTTTAATCAATTATTTAAGTAATACACTAAATAAAACCACATTTGATTGACTTTACCTTTGTTTTACCTTCAGACTTCTTAGTTGTTTTCCTAAAAAAGGTTTCATAGTTACTCCAAACAACACATTTTGTAGCTTTTGTTCTGATTTTGGGAGGTCTGTTGGCACTCCTTGTCTCTTTGAGCTACTGCACGTAACAGTACAGGTTATGTGGTACCATCAAGCAGCTCTGCTTTTTCCCAGAAGTGTTAGATCTCCTCTGTGTGTGTTGTGAAGGCCCTTGCTGCGTGAGTGTGAATAGATTCTACGGGTATTTATGGGTGTGGGGCTAGAAATAGATACCAGAAGACAGCAAATCAAAGAGGAAAAGTGTGTGCTGAGAGGTCATGTCTGAAAGTCTCCCAAAGCTCCACAGATTAGTAATGCTAAATGTTCTTGTAAATACAGGTTGTGATCTCTGTCTTCCTCCAACTTGATATTCTGTCAGGAGAAGGAAAAGCTTCAGCATATACACTGAGTAATGCAGGCACATGGATACATCTGTGTAAGTTCCTCAAGGATTCCTGGCAGGTCCCCTGGGCCAGGGGACCAGTGAGGAAAACTCTGCTGGCACTTGCAGGGTCTGTATGTCATGGATGAGGCTTATGTGTTGTTCTGTTCATGTTATGTGTGTCATGTTATGTCATGTTACAGTCAGGTTATGTGCGTGTGTTTAATTTGGAAGGCTGTATTTTTGGATAAAAATTATAATTTCTTAAGAATATGCAAGAAATTATTAGCACTTGAAATGTATTATGCACAGGGTTTAGATTTTCAAACTTTTAAAAAGAATTAAAATACAGGCATTTTATTAGTTTTTGAAATTTGATTACTGTATACCTAACTTTTGAAGGCAAGCTGTGATGACGTACTGGAGGACAGAAAGCTTTCTAAGAAAGGATGAAAGACACAAGTGAAAAATAGTGTTGGAATATATGTGGGAATAGACTGGAAGATGTTGACCAAAGTTTGCCATGTTTTGGCAGTAGTAGGTATCATTATCATCTTCTTTTGCATGTGACTGGAAACATGAATATTAGTTTCCTTCTTTCTCAGTTTCCAGGTGAGTTTCTATGGTCACTGAGTGAATGCATGTGAAGAAAATAACCTCTCTTCACTTTCTAGCTAGCAACAGTGAAACTAATTAAGGCATAGTATTTTTGTACAACAAAAACTGAAAATACTGGGACAATCAAAATACAAGTTTTTGTTCTCATGTGAAGACTGGAAATATGCTTGTCATGAATAATGTTTTATAGAAAGACTATTATGGGAATTTGTATTTGTCAGAGCTGCAAAATGGAGGCTAAGTACCAACTATGCTTGCAGTGTTATGCAGACCTTTGATTATAAAAAGCTGAATTTTGTAGAGTACATCAGTGCACAAGAGACAGGCTGGTTGGAAGAAAAACATCAAGACTTTTATTATCTGAAAAGGCAGCTCATTCAAAGAGGTGTTCAGCCTGCTGGGAATATCTATTTCACCCTAGGCATACTTTTACTGTGTGCTTCTCATAGGGCATAGTTTTAGCAGTCCCCTGAAAATTTTAAATCTGCATGAAACATGGCACAGTCTTGCAATGACAGTAGGATGGCTTTTGTGGGATCATCAAGCAGCTTTTAATATTCAAGTGCTGTGACTCTGTATCCATCAGAAAAAAAAAAGTCTGTGGTGAAATCGTTAGCCTGAAATTTTAATGGAAAAAGTAAAACCTGTTAGTTCTCCAAACCTTTACAGCAAGACTTCTGTTGACTTTGAGGCAAGGATTTTGCTCAGTAATAATACTAGTAACTGATTCAGTCTTTACAGTTATTACTTGTTTGTGTTTTGCCAGAAGGTGATCTGATAAAGTGGAACATATCTCTACAATTCTCAGTCTGATGCTTAAAAAGAGCCATTTATGCATTACCCTAAAAATTCAGGAAAACAATTGCTATTTTGTTAGCTACAGATTTAATTTTCCTTTTACTATTACCAGTGTAAATGCAAACACCTTACAATTAATGGAATTATTAATGATTTGCATTGCTGTGTAAGGCAGAGGAAAAGCTAATTTTCTCATTAGCTGTTTCTTGCTTATTCACTTCATCCTTGTGTGGCTTACTCTAATATTAGACATCAAAGCATCAAATATGATATTAACTGGTGGAAGATACTGTATTCCTCCTACTGCTTGCCTACTGTAATCTTAAAAAAAAAAAACCCCAACCAAACAGGATCCAGCTATCAAGACAAGCCTTTCAGTGACAAAAGGTCAACATTATTTCAGGATCTGCCCTGCTGATTGATCAAACCACTGTAGGAAACCGAGCAGGGATAAAACCTGCTGTGGACCTCAGAGTGAGGAAATGCTTCCCTGGGTGAAAAATTCCAGTATTCATCAGCTCAAAGACATTTAATGTGCTGCAGAACTGTGAAGAGAGAGACAGTGGTGTCTAAGAGAACCAGGTTAACCCCAAAAAGCTAGCTATAGGACAAAGATAGGTTGGTTGCATTACTTTCTGTGATAACTACAGTTGATCCTTCTCTTGGCCCTTACAATATACACTTCTTCCTTGAATAGAAGTTATCAAGTGCATAGATATTCAGAAGAGAGGGTTACATGTTTGTGCTAAGTTGCTTTTATTACTGTAAAGTATGTGTCTCTATTTGATACCTAAAGATTTAAAATATTGTACTCATTAGAAGTAGAAGAGCCATGTTTTTCCAGCATTTGTTACTGAACTCAAGTTTCTGATCTTCCAGGCTTGCAGTTTGAGTGTGCTATTCCAAGAAATGCAGATGAGCAAAAGGGAAGAAGGAGAACTGTTGGCACCAAAATAACAGATTTGCTCAATCCCCTTTGTTCTGGGCCAAGCATCATACCTAGAGAAGTAATTTCTCCTTCATCTTCCTTTACAAATCAGACTCACACAAAGCATTCTCTACAGATGCTCTTATCATATCAGCTTCTCATCTGTGAGACTGTGGTCCCCAAGACAGATGAGAATATCAGTGCTGGGCATGTCCTTGTGAATCAAAAGAACTTCAGCTTTGTAGGGTTTAACCTGCATGTACTTAAAGGAGGTGTTGCTGCAATGGTATCTCAGGTTTCTCCTGTATTTTTCTCACATGATTGTGCTTTGAGACTAGAGACAAGTCCATGACAAGCTACGGGGGTGGGAATTCGGTACTGATAGCTGAATTTCTTCTGCTGTTGTGTGGGTCTGTAAAGAGAGAAAATCTCAGCAGAGCATGCTGGTCAGTAGCAAGGTGAAGTTTGGATAAGATGATAGGGCCCTTCCAAGTCTTGTGGTACCTGTCTGTCTGAGTTAAATGACACCTAACCTTGGTCAGGCCTGGAAGGACACTTTTTGTTCAAAAAAAGAAAAAAATGTACATGGTGATAAGACCATTTCCTTTCTCACAGCGTCTCCTTTAATGTCAGGCCTGAAATATGAAGTCATTAGGGGATATTAAAACAGTGCTGACAAACTAATTAACAAAAGACATTACGCCGGATGGGCTCAATTTATCCTTTTTAATGGTTCTTATAAATGGGTGCCGCCAATTAAAATTAATAAAGATTTACCAGCGATTGCCCAGCATACACTGTTAAGGAGCTCCACTGAAGGTCGCCTTAAAGTCAGCCTTGTCAAAGCTGCAAGTTCAGCTCCCAATACCAAGCTGTGCTGAGTTACTCTCAGTTCTGTTTTCCAGGCATTTTCTCATTCTTTGTATTTGGCTGAAGTTTATATGCTTCTGTCTCTGTCTTTCTAAAACCTCACCCATCTGTCTGTTGACTCTATTAAAAAATACCTCCCCATGCACTATTAGATTTGTCACAGTTTCACAAAGGAGAATCTCAACAGTCAGTATAAAGAGAACTTAATTCTTTCCAAATCCATCTGTTATGAAGAAAATCTTGTCATATAGGATTCTTTTTCAATTACTTTTTATTTTATTGCTGTCAAATTAATGCACAACAGTGTCTCAGCCTTGGGGCAGAGTATGGACAATCAAGAATGTCCTGTGTGGCTGTAGCTGCTTTGTTCAACCTAGACCAGACTGAGTTCTGCCAGGCCGTGCTCTTACAGCTGCCAGCATTTCACCATGTTTATTGCTCATGTTGTGTGAACAAGGAAGCTTAGAAATTCATTCTTATACTTGGATGACAATGAGAGCCCCTATGGTGAAAGAGTTTCAGCCAGCTATGTGAGAAATTAAAACAGTAGCTGGTGTAGGTGATTAGGCATTAAAAGTATGAATTAGGAAGGGATTAAGGGAAAAATCTGCTACTGTGCCAATGACTAAAAATTGGTGACAAACAGTAACTTCTTTGTAACTGTCCCACGAACAGGAAAACAGCTAGCTTGATTAACCAGGCAGCCACTCACTTGACCAGCTTATCTATGAGGTTCATTTTGTAAGGCAGTGGGGCAGGTAAGCTGGCTGAATGCCATTTTTTTTCTCACTCACTTTTCTTGAAGCAAATGCTGGCAGAAAGACTGCTGTAAGTGACTAGGTGGAGATGCAGCTGTAGCTTGTCCTGGGCTGTGTTGGCAGGTCTGTACTGATCTCTGTGTCATGGGAATGTATTGACTGTGATGGGCAGGAGACAGACTCTGTGGGAGGACATGGAATCCTTTGGTGTTGCTGCTATTAAAGATTCTGCAGAAGGTAGCACTAAGGGACACCTGCTGTTGTCTTCTCATGCATATTTAGAACCAGATCCCCAATGCAGGATGGCAAGAACATTCTACTGCTTTTGGACAGGGGCAAACAGTTCCAGATTCATTACTCTTCAGTGCCTGGTAAATGACTGCTGTATGCTGGAATGAGGAGACCAGAAACAGTATCCTCTGTCCTGTCATGTCTTTGTAAAAATACCAATGAGGCACAGTAAATTAACAGTTCAAAAAAAAAAGACAAAGACCCATGGGAGCAATGGTAAAGGCAATGTTACATGAGCTAGAGAAACAGTTCAACTGATTTTGTGGGAAACCACCTCAGATTACCACAGCTGGGGCAAAGTGACCCTGCTGAGTCAGCTGATGAAACTCCAGGGAAATGAGGATTAAATCTGTGAGAATTTCAAGACAGCTGAAGCTTCATCTTGTATAGCTTCACTGGAGCTAGTTTCTGGCCATTTTCCACATTTGAGTATGCTAAGCACATAGAAGAAACCTATAGAGTATATTTCAGGAGTTAACATGTCCTCCTTGTGAAGCTCAAAGATTTTCAGATTTTCTGGAGAAGAGCAGGAGGGGGTAGGAAAGAAGGGAAGGAATGAAATTTAAGGGGGACTCAGAGAGAAAACAATTATTGAGTAGAGTCTTTCAAATTGCTCCTAACCCTTGTGTGAAATTTTAGAAACTCCTCTAGATGAACATTTATTAATTTTTTTCTCACAAATAGTAGGGTTTTTTTCCCAGAAAGGCACATTGGTTTTTTTCCAATTAGAAGTATGATACATTGGAAATAGGGGACAGACTTCAGATTTTGGAAGCAAGTTCTGTGCTCTATTGAAACACGTCAGCTGGAAGATTATAGGTTTAGAAATGTGAGTCCATGCAGGACTTTTCAGAAATGACTTGTGGGTTCACCCTGGCTCAATTCCCTTATTTGTTTCTATTATATTTGCTGCTTGAAAAGACATCAGTCATGATGAGCAGACAAGATACAGTAGTATGTCAGTTGATGGAATCTGTGGAGCCATGTATTCTCAGCAGAGAAAGGTTAAACCAAGCTCTTTGCAGAGTAAAGTTCTTATCTATGGCTAAATCTGATAATATCAAAATACATCTTATCATAGAGCCCTCAGAATTCCTCTTGAGCTGTCTGTATACTAAAAGCCCCAGTAACAGCAACACCTATGAGACCGGTTGCCCCAAACAAATTCTCTGTTGGCTTGCCTACTAAGTTAATATTTAAGTTGATGACAAGAAGGTATTTGCACATCAATTCAGTATTGATTTTTGTAGTATGCTGAGTCTGGACTCTTCCTACTCCACTTGGTTAAAGTTGTGTTTTCTGTAGTGTTGAAAACATCCTTGAAAGAAGTCCTTTGTTGAATCCAGTACCTATGCTGTGTCTTATTACACTTAATGTCACAGGACTATAAATTGTTTACTGTCCCATAGTAAAATTTTGGCACAGATATTTATGGCAGAGGTCTTAATCTTTGTAAATCTCCTTAAATGTCTTTTCCTGTGCCAGCCTGTTGGATGATAGAAAACCTTTATGCTTATCATAGTGTGAATGGCTTTGTGCTGTTTAAGGGTATTACTCTTATGTTGAGTTGTTAATTTTGTTAAAATAGCCACAGACCTTAAGACTTGTGTTACCTAATGGTGCTTAGAACAAATATTGTTTATCTTCAGATAGATTTTCTTCTTCATTTTCTCCCCAGTCTATTTCTGATGCAAATATACATAAAAGCTTAGTTGTGTCTTTGTAAACTGTTCCATGTTTAGTATTCAGTTTTCACATGACTCTGGAAAAAGGAAGGTGAATAAAGGAAAGTATATCTTCAACTTAACAAATATTAAGCTAGATATATGTGTTTTTTATGTTGAGACTTCTAACTGCCCTGTAGCAGATAATCTGCCTACCTGGGGCTTTGTATTTTGTCTAGCTTTGTACAACTCAGTCTTCTCAAATTCCCAGTTGCATCCCCACTAAAAAAGCCCAAAACCACAACAGCCAAATGGGAAAAAGAACAGAGAAGAATGTGAAAGAGTGCAGAGATTTCTGATTTCAAAAGGTCTAACTACTGGGAAAGGAAATACATAGAATGTTAAAGATCTCACTCTCATCAAGTTTAGTTCACAAAATAGGATAATTTGGAGATGCTATTCTAGAACTTACTTGGCTTCAGCTCCCATAGAGTGCAGAGCTGAGACAACATAGTGATGAACAGTGGCAGTTGTCTCAGCAGTTCCCTGGATCTTTCCATCCTGCTGGGTCATACCACCTAAACTCCTTGACATCTTGGATCCTCCTTGTACAATAAACTTACAAAACTCCTTACTATTCAGGAACAGCCATATATAACCTCTGGTCACCTCTGGCTAGAAGATAGCTGTTTTGTAGCAGCCCAAGGAAGGCCATGGAACTTGATCTGCCAATTATTTCGCATCATCCTGCAAAGCAGCAGGTTGATTTTTAAGAGATAGTGTAGGTGCAAACAACAAAAGCAAGAGATGTTTGGTGTCATTCTGCTTTTTATTTTAAGAGGGGACCCCACGTAACAAATTTTGGCTCATATCTTCCTTGGTATTATGCCCAGTGGGGTAGGTGAGTCCTGCTTGAGCTGGGAAATACCTTCAATATCTTTACTCTTCTACTACCTTCTTTTTTTGCATGCCCACAGATATTTTTTTTTTTCAAATACTGCTGTCAGTTGCCCCTCTTAGCAGAAGATATTGGTAAGTTATTAGGTACACCACTGAGGCTTGTTTTTATAATTTTGGGTATGAGTTCTGATCTTCCCATATGCAGTGACTGTCAATCAGACTTATTCAGGATGCATTAAAGGGAAATATTAGGGTGTATGTGTTGCAACCTGGTTCCAGGCTACTGAGCTTTGCAGATTCCTCAACCAACCCTGAGCTGAGGGATCACAAGCTTTTGCCTGCACTCTTGATGTACAGTACATTAATCGTGCCCTCCCTAATTCCTGCTTCAAGATAAATCTCTTGCGCTCCCATTATTTGGCTAATTGCTGTGGATTATATGGCAGTCGGGTGCTCTTTGGCAGGGAAAGATTAATGGAGGACATTTCCTTTGTTTTGATTTCATTTGCTAATTGCTGTGTAGAGAGGTGGTTATGTTAATTCATCCTCTCTGCCTGTTAGATACCAGAGTTTTGTTTAGCATGTGCTGGGAAAGGAGTAGATTGCCAGGAATCCTAAATGTTTCTTTGTCTTGCTCTGTGGATTTTGGAGGGGGGAGGTATTCAGGCCGTGGGTTGGTTGGGTAGATATAGTGTTCATGTTTCCATGCACAGGAAGTACTAATTATAGGTGCACAAAATAAGGAATAAAGAATTTTCTGCATTTTTGCTGTAGGCTGAATCATCTGGTTTTTGGTCTCTTTGTACATCTGTCAGACTTGTGGTAGAAAGTCATGCAGCCACTGAAAAACCTGAGCCTTTTAGCTGAGCACGTATGTCACCATTCTGGCCACTGGACTAGATGTGTCAGATCCTGTGAGCAGCTAAGCATCGTTCCTCTCCCACTGAACTTGACGGGCATTGAATGCTGGTACTAGCTCTGTTTTCGTTATGTAATTTTAAAAAACAGCTGTCACCACATGTGCTGTTCCCTCAACTTTAGATAAATGTAGAAGTCCAAGGGAACCGGTCAGATAATAGAGCCATTCACACTTGTTAGCTAGAAAGAGGTCCAAGCCAGTCACTGGTGACTGAAAATCACTGCCATCTGTTGCCTGTTCTTTGGCTTTTGCAAAGTGTCTTGGATGTCAGTAATTCCTACTGAGACAGATGTTCCCGTAGCACATCTGCAATCAGGTATTTGTACTAATTGCCCCTTTCCATTGACAGGTTGATCCGTGGCCATGAAAAAAATCCACCTTCACTCCAGCAGAGATGTCTCGGAACAGAGATTTTTATTAGAGTAACATCTGAAAGGCATAGTTGGAAGAAATCTGCCCAGTGTTTAATTGTTCTGTGGATAAATGAGACACCTCAGTCTCCAGAGTTATCAACTCGACAGTTTTTACTGGAACAAAATTTTTTTGGTTCAGTGGCTGCAGCTATTAATGTAGGGATCCAGACATAAAAACTTTATTATAGAAGACGACTGCCAGTCTTTCTACCAAGGAGGCTCTCAGCTCTTAGTTTGGGGAAGATGAACAATCTGGCCATCTTTAGGTCTGGTTGTTTCAAAGAACTTTAAATTGGGAACAATAAAATCAACCCTGGACAGTGATAGAAATAATTAGGCTAAACACTGTATGTTTCTGGTATTTTGTAGCAAAATGGAGAGGCAGGGTTTAGTTGTCTTTGGATTATGAACTCTAATTATTATTTACTTTTTAAATTCCCGTGGAAGCCTTTTTGTTTTCAGTTTATGGGAATATAGACAGAAGCATACTTACCTGCTCTAGACTGTTATTTTTTCTATTGCCATGGAAGCATCTTCTTGTCTTTTTGCTGACTTCCCCAGAAGGAAGCATTTTTGTAGCTCACACAATTTTGTTGCTCTTCTGTTGTTGCTGTTGTTCCAAAGTAGGCTCCTGTACTAAGGAACTATCTATTTCTGCACTGTCTGTCTATTTTCATCATTGTTTTTGCAGCCTTTTAAATTTTCTTCCCACTGCTGTGAGCTTAGTTGTAAGATGAGCTTAACCTACAACACATCTTGGCTGACCAGTAAAATTCTACCCTTTATAATGTCCAGACTTTGCATTAAATAACCATGCAATGTCATATCTAATCTTAAATATCACTGGATTATAAAGCTTCTTTAAGATTAAGAAAACTAGAATTTAGTGTTTAGATTACATACTATATGCAAGCTGTCAAAGTTGCTTTGTGTAGGTATTCAAACTGTGTTTTGTGTCTTGCAGAAGGGTCAAGATTTCAAGAGGCTGCAAGGAGGTTTTAAGATGCTGTGCAGTTTTGGTCTCACAGAAGATGTCTGGGCAGGCTCAGCTTTGCCTAAGTGGTTCCATTTGGAGCACCTGCAACTCCTCTTGTGTCACGTTGGCAAACTTTGGCCCCAAGCAGGACTCTTGGTGTAAGGTAGTCATTGCTTGGAATGTGGAAAGTGGTTTTCAGAAATCTCTCCATGCCTACTGAGAGCTTTAGGAGCTATTGCTCATGGTCTAGCAGGAAAACCTACCTCCTTTTGCCATATGTGTCACTGGTAGAATGTTTCTGTAATTGTGGCTAAGGGTGGTGGAAACACAAAACCTTACAGGATGTTTCATGTTGGAAGTTGTTTTGAGACAGGTTGTGACTAAGATTGTTTTACAGTAGGAGTCTGAGAGAAGGCCCACCATGAACTAAGTCATGTGAAAATGATTTCAAAACACTTAATGTGTTTTGCAATTCATAGTACTTTTTATCCATGGCTACCAAAGAACTTTCAAGAAAGGTTAATGTTGTGGCAAGTCTTTAATACAGGGGCCATTGTTTTGCATGGAATAAGCTCACAAAATAATGGAGTAGGAACTGGGCAAGGAAATCCAGAGAGGAGAGTTGGTAGTCATTGTTCCAAGTGTCTGATCTTCCTCAGGAGTTAATGTCTAAACCCTGGCTATTGCTCCCTACTGTGGTACCATCAATGAAACAATTACAAGACTAGATGGGGAGGCACTGTTCTGTAGGAGGGAGCAATAGTATCAGCAGACCTGAACCTCTCCAATGCTGAATGTTAAAACAATCAGAGGCCCATGAGATCTCTTTTATGCTACTAAGAACAGACAACATTGCCATCATGCTATTGAAACCATCATGTCTAAACCTACAGTAGCCAGAGCTGCCTTGAAAAACCAAAGATAAATGTGCCCCTTGTAGTGCATGTGTCTCTAAAGGTTGAACTGCAGTTGTACTTCTTAGTCAGCAGGAAGGTTGTTACTGGAAACATGAGCTTGCATATACCAGTCTTTTGGAAAACAGTTCTTGATGAAACATCAGCAGCATCAAATTTACCAGAAGAGTGGAAGTGAATTTCATAGGCTATAGAACTAAAAATGATCATGCTAACCATTGGGTCCAGTTCCTTGCAGTTTGTGATAGACTTGAAAGCTAAGTAAAGGGAAGGGAGTTAGGACATTTAGTCACATGTCTGCCTTTTTGCCAGCTGTTGTTAGTGCTAGTAATAACTGATTCTTCAGGGTGACTTTCCTGATCTCCTAATCTTTTAATTAGCAGGAACTGATAACAAGGAGGTGACCTCCATAGACAGGGCAATGAACATTATATTGAATCCAAAACCAAGAGGAGACTCTTACGCTATTCCAGGTTTGAATACTGTTACTTAACAATTTTTCCATCCTGCAGCATTGTTCAGGATGTGGCATTTCCCCCCATAAAATAAATTAATCCCAAAATAAATAAATAAAATAATAAATAAAATAAAATAAAAATAAATTCATTGAAACCCACCTAATGTATTTCTAATGCACTTGTTCCAGGAACAGAGAATGATAACCCCTGCATACTCACACTACACAATCATTTTATTTCTGCCCTGAGCAGGAGAAATACCATCTGCAGCTATGGGGGGATGGAGTTGGCATGATCCACCAGGGTCTTGGCAGTCTGCTAATTTCATTGGATGTTTGGACTTCCTCTGCCTTCTTCCTGATTCTGTGCTAAAATCTGCCTATTCATTTCATGCAGAGGTGACTCCCAGTAGTTGTTGAGTATCACTGGCGTCTAAGCTTGTGCCTTTGATCAGGTTGATGTGGATTACCTAAAAATAAAAAGCTGTCTGATTCATAATGCTCTGGACTGTCTTATCTTCCAGGCCTGCTTGGAAAGGACTTGTCTGATAGAAATGGAAGACTCAATCTCCTTGTTGCTTGTCCCTTCTGATTTTCAGATAGTTGGAAGGTGCCTACAGAATTTGCATTGTCTTGTTTTAATTGTGATCTTTCTTGAATGTTTATCTTTTCTTTCCAAGTGTTCATTCACTGTGATAAGCCTATTTAACATGGTCTTCTCTGCTGTTTCCTGGAGTTGTTAGTGCAGCTGAGACTGGGGGTTCCCCTCATCCCACATGTGTCATGTACATCTGTGTAGTTTCTCTAGTGCTGCATCCCTGGCCTACAAACAGCACAGAGGCACCGAGGAAGTGAACTTGATTTCCCCCTTCCTAAGTTCCAATGGCCAGAGAGATTGGTACCTGCTGGCTGATGTGATGGATACATCCTTGCAGATCCTTGTAAACTAGCATCCTTCTAAAGCAGGCACCACCTCAGTAAGGAAGGTAGCCTCTGCATTCCTAACCAGTAAGAAATACTGCCGTTGATCTACCAGTCCATGCTACTTCATCTGTAAGAGAACATGAGAGATGCATTTTTTCTTACTTCCCTTTTCCCTCCTCAAAAGAAAAATCCAGGCAAGGAAATGCAGACATTGTCATCAGAAAGTGTTTCTATCTCTTGAGTATGTGATGGGTGTTTCAAGCAATTTTCTCCTCACTGATGAGAGATCTGAGGATAGATATGGGGTCATGTGAAGTCATTCTAAGAGCAGTGCTGCTACAGTCATAACTTGGTCGTGACATGGCTGTTGTACAGCCATTTAGTGCACACCACATCTCATAGCTGCTGTCTTGGGTGAGCTGATTCCTGAGGCTCAGCAGTATCTGTGCCTTATATGGCTATAAGTGGAGAATGTATGGAAAGCCCCTTTGTGTATTATGGCTCTATGCCTTGCAAAGAGGGTTGGTGTTGAGCATGCAGAAGGCAGATGGGGAGCTTGGTGGAGGGTCTTTCATGGGAGGACATGAAGGATGCTGGTTATCTTGGAATCCTGCAATGGATCTCTGGAGCCTTTGCTTTGATGCCATTCCTATCAACCTGAGTTTTAAACAGTTTTTAGAGCTGTGTTTCTTGCTTGTTTTTAGAAGAGGAGGATACTTCTTCATCTCCGTCCAGCTGGACTGTGCACATCCAGTGAGGTGGAGACATGTATGTATGGGTTAGTTATTCTTTTGATTTACTTACACATAGGTAAAACCACAGGGATGAGCTAGGAGCACACGGGTCCAGCCACTGCAGAACCTCAGAAGATACTGACCCTTGCCTTGAAAGATGTTACAGTTTTTATGTAACTGAATTGATTTCTACGAGAAAGGGATAATTTGACACATAGTTTTCAAATCACTTGAAGATCCCTCCAGCTCTGTAAAAAAAATATGGAAGTATCAGTGGAGAATATGATGCCCAGCTGTGCAAAGCCTGGCATGATTAATAGGCCCTGACTGTGAGAAATGATTTAGAACATGGCAGTCTAGTCAGAGACTCCCAAGGGAGAATAAGCAAAGCAGTCCTGTAATTCCCCACAGTCTCAGAAGGAATACCATTTAAAAATTAACTTTATTGCAAAATTAAATTTAAAATGCAGAATGCAACCAGGCAGTGTCTTTTAATAGAGGCCAGAAAGGTTATATCCATTGATTTTTATTTTTCTCCATGGGATGATGCCATCTGAGAATACTGTCATGTCCCAAGTTGAATTCTGAAACAGGGAGTTTGCAAATGCATTTAATCAATCTGTAATTATTGATTTGATTTCAGAGAGAAAAGTATGGTCACTGAAATGACAGGCTGGCTATATTTTCTAGTCTCATCCCAGGACATAAGGGAAGACCATACTGCCTGAGATTATTGCCTTAATCTGTCCCAGGAAGGCTTTTTGCAATGACTGCCCTATCTTTGATGATTTCTGCATTGTAATAAGGGACAAAAATGATTTCTTGTTGTCACACATGTTCTCTTCATTTGCTTGAACTCTCAGAGAGAAAATTCCTCCAATATAGTAGCTGGCAGGTGTCCAAAATGGATTATAGCCAGAACCACCACCCCCAGAGAGTATCCGTTCTTTCTGGGAAACAGCAAATGTACATCAATCAGAACACACACAAAAGGCAGTCCATAAAATGTTAGTAGACATGACCACAGCTGAAACTCTCTGGCCTTTCAACAACTCTATATCATGCAAAGTCAATTATTGAACTTTTAACTCATCATAAACAAGTTTCTCTTGGGTAGATGCACTTCTTCCAGCTTGTACAACAGGACAAATCCTACTGCTCTTAAATTGTTTATGGGTCCTTGACATATCAGTGTTCCTGTCCAATGAAACAGGTTTACAGAAATCAAAATGTGTGGACTGAAAAAAAATTAGTGATGACATAGTGGGAGAAAGTACTAAGCTATTTGCAAATAAGCAAATCCTACAGACCTGTTAAATTACAACTGGATGGATCAGTCAGCTCCAAGAGGAGAGACTGCAAACGAGCATAAACTGTCCAACAGAAATGTACTCACAGATTTTAAGCATAAATTAAGAAATAGCTGCTGAAACACATGTAGTGAAAAGATGAGGCTTGTAAACATACAGAATTGGGGTAAAGAGTATGAGGGAAATAAACCCTCTTATACTGTATGTAAGAGTGTTGTAAAGGAAACAAACATATTCAGTAGATTAGAAGGATGATATTAGCTGAGGATATCACTATGTCTAGTCAGTTTTTCAACTCATCCAACCTCATGTTGGATAAAACATCAAAGAGAGAAAAGCTTCTTAAAGACTAAAAATATGAGAGCAGTCTTAAGAAAAGACAGGGAAGAGCAATCACACTCTCATTGCAATTGCTGATAAAGTAGCACAAACAAATGTATTTCTTAAGCATTGGCTTATGTTAGCACATAGATGGTATGGACAAAGGGGCCTCGAGGTGAAGAATCTTGCTGTCTGCAGTAAAGGGAAAGGCTCCAATGAGAGATATTGACTGTCTGCTTTTATAAAGCAGTCATTTCCAACCATTTTGGACTGGGCATCCCTGCTGGTAAAAAGTTTTTGAGCATGCTCCCCCCAAGCCTGGGCCCTTGGAGTCAGTTCTTGAATCTGCTAAGCTCTAAAGAAGTTGCCTGATTTTATGAGCTGATGTACACCCCTTGTTTCAGCTGGAATGAAATCCCTCTGATGGAAACACCATAAGGCCTGGCACGACCCAACGCAACTAAACACTTCATTGTCATGAACTCAGACAAAAAATGACATAAAATCCAGTATGCCTGAAGAGTAGCTACTGTATGGTATTGTTTCTCTTGCACATTGATGCTCTTGTCTTAGAACAGCCGCAAGGAGACATTTCTGTTCTTTCTGCAATTATGGCCTTGTGCTGACAGGGTGCTCAGCATTATTACACAAGGCAGTGTTGTGTGCTCTCTCTTAATGTGCATAGGCTGCAGGCCCTGAAGAAGGTAATGGGACTTCTGCTTGCTGATTTATCAGACTCAAAACACAGCTTTTTCTGTAGAGCAGATACAGCACACTAGGGAACGAGGTGAGTAAACTACTGAAATTGATGCCTTCAGACAAAATCAAACCTTCAGTCTTTAGGTGCTTGCTCCTTGAATTGATTTGCAAAGTCCCCTGCCTTCATTAGGCTGTTTGCTAGGAAGTGTTATGGGCTGGAGCACCTCTCCTATGAAGACAGGCTGAGAGAGTTGGGGTTGTTCAGCCTGCAGAAGAGAAGGCTCTGGGGGACCTTCTGGAAGTGGCCTTCCAGTACCTCAAAAGTGCCTGTAAGAAAGCTGGAGAAGAACTGTTCACAAGGGCACGTAGCAATAGGATGAGGGGTAATGGTTTTAAACTGGAAAAGGGGAGATTTAGGTCGGATATTAGGAAAAAGTTCTTCACTATGAGGGTGGTGGATCACTGGAACATGTTGCCCAGAGACATAGTGGAGGCCCCATCCCTGGAGATATTCAAGGACAGGCTTGATGGGGCTCTGAGCAACCTGATCTAGTGAAGATGTCCTTGCTTACTGCAGGGGGATTGGACTAGATGACCTTTAAAGGTCCCTTCCAACCTAATACATTCTATAATTCTATGTTTTCACTGTTGTTGGAGTCTATGGAGAAATTAAAGTGATTTCTGCAAACATAACCATTTGGACACAAAAAAACCAACAGTTCTTTGAATGCAATATTTTCATCTGGCTCTAAACAAGATATCGAACCTTTCCTTAGAACACTATCTATGATCTAAAATACTAAATCTTGAACTGCACAAAGATAGCAGAACTCAGCTTGGTGACTAGTAAATGTTTGACAATTTAATGTTCAGAATCAAGACATTTTTGGAAGCTGGAAGTTCTCTCTCTTCTGATCTAGTCTTAAAAGTATAATTTATAAATTTTCAATATCATTTGAAAAACCCATGGTTTTTTTCTTTGTTTAATAAAAAACATGGATGTTTGAGTTGTTATTATTATGGTATTTTTAATGTTTGCCAACAATATAATTTCTTTTAAACCGCCAGCTATCTGAAAAGTGCATTTAACTTATTTCAAGGAATTCTTTTTAGCTGTAGCAGCCTGGGAGATCAACCAGTCAGGCACTAGAAGCTTGATTTGCACTCTGTTTATGTGCATAGAAATAAAGACAAGAGTTATGGACAGGTTTCCCTGTCTATCGTATGTGCCAGGGATCAGGAAGAGTACTGGTATTTTGTAAGATTTCTTAGTTGTCTGGAGTAAGGAAAGGAAGTGGCCTCTCTATTTGCTTTTCTAACTAAACTTCTGTTTCCCCAAGCAGGACTTTCAAAATCCACTGCAAATCAAGATTTTTCTCACTGTTGAACACCATGTAACTCCAGGAATATTAATGTAATCCATCAGATTCATTCTCTTGTTCTTCAGATTAACAAATTTAGCTAGAACACAATTTCTTTGTCCTGTTTTATTTCCAGTCCAGTTTGCAGAAGTACATGGTTTCAGATCAAAGTCTTAAACTGAGAAACAGAAAATGTTATCTTGAATCCATTTTAACCTTGTAATGCAATTTTACATTTTAAATTGCTGAGGAAAGACTAACTTTATTTTGTTTTTTCACTATTGCCCTCCTTTTTGGCAAGTACTTACAGACTGGTATGCTAAGTATGATACCACTTCTGACCAGGAGGATATACTACACCTGTACCACTTTGAATCAAGCAATGATATAGCTTAATATACACAAACTTAGGACCCTAATTTTTACATTTTATTATTCTAGAAAACCATGGGTTCATTTTTATCAGAAGATTAATTTGTGTCAAAATCTAATTGCGTTGAAATTGGAATTCAATTGCAGTGCACAAATAGTTTGGATTTTTTTTTAATTAGTTTTCTATCCAGACTATTGAAGGTAGTTCCACTTAAAACTACAAGAAAATATTTTGTACTATAATCTGAGTTTAAATAAATCCATCTATACTTAGGGAATTGAACAGATTGTTTCTGTTTGTTCATGTCTTTCAGTACTTTAAGCTAGCTTAATTTACACACTCACACCTTATTTTTCTTAATCTTTTGTAAAAGAAAAAGGAGCTTTCCTGTTTTTTCAACTCCCAAGTGGTTTCTCAGCTTTCAGTGACAAGCCTTTGAACTGAACTTGTTGAATAAACCAAAACACCTCCCTGTACTAAGAAAAAAGGCTCCTTTTGTCAAAGTCAGGTTCTTGTTTTAACAAGCAATGAATCTGTAATTTTGGACAGTGGGTTATCTGGATTCTCAGTGCCAACCCAGAACCCATACTGCTTGCTCTTTTTGAACTGATTCTTAAACAAATTATTTTTAAAATGTCATGAGGGGATGGGCTTCTGCACTTCAGCTGCTCTACTTTACAGTTCAACATAAGTTTAAACTGCTTGGCAACTTATTCTACATGTCATGTGACAGCAGCAGTGGTTGTTGCCTGATGAAAGGAGCAGGTACTGAGTAGGTTACATGTATACATGTTACTCTGAAAGTCGTGAAAATGTAATCTTCATTCTACTATTGCTGGAAGGCAGGTGTTCATAATCTCATTATAGTCTTTGTGCCTGGAAGTACACATGTTTTCTTCTAAAGTAATTCTGCTTTCTTTTCTCCCCTGCAGAGGATGAGAATTAGGTTTAGGATGTCCATTGCACACTAAATATCTTGGTTTGGCCAAAAATCAGATTAGAATTAGGATGCAGGGTTTCAGGTGATAAACAGTACAGAAGCTGTAAAACCCTGCTTTATAATAGCAGCCCAGGGCTGTTTTCTCCTGTGTCTCTTCATCTTCAGTCATTCATAGAGAGAATTAAACTGATTCATACCAAGGGAGACAGCCTGCTCAAGTTTTCATAATGTGCAGCCTACATTCTCCTTTGCTTTGTGTCACCTGTCAGGTCATCCTCTCGTGTTGTCATGATACAACTAGCTGAATGTAGCATTATTTTCTCTCTCTTCATAAATCTATACTGCCAAACAGCTGGGTGCAGGTCCTAGCAGTGAAAATGTGTGGAGTAATGTCAGCAGATGGATATTTGTCCCACTGCTACACACTAAAATGTCTGTACCCCTACGGTAACCTGCATAGTACTTGGAATCCTCTCTCCTGTGTTCCACTTCCAGTGTCATACTGCTCCCAGGCTATGTGCCCCAGAGAGTATGTATCACCTTTTTTTTTCTTAACTCCCTTTGAATCGCCCCATTTAATG
The DNA here is from genome assembly GCA_027925045.1 of Hypotaenidia okinawae. Classification (NCBI taxonomy): domain Eukaryota; kingdom Metazoa; phylum Chordata; class Aves; order Gruiformes; family Rallidae; genus Hypotaenidia; species Hypotaenidia okinawae. The sequence goes on along the minus strand of BSDF01000006.1, from coordinate 43,860,415 downwards.
CCTGGAGCTCTCCAGTCAGCTGCTCAGTCAGCAAGCTGTACCAGGACATGCTGCTTTCCTTTAAGTTTCCCTGGTGTGTTTCAATAGGGATTTGAAGGAAATTCGGGCTGGTGGCTTTTGCCTGCCATTCAGAAAAATTCCCTCCCTCCCTTCCTTTCTTCCCTCGTTCCCCGTGGGAGGGCTCTTTGGAGGCATCGAGCGGGGACAGGGAACGTCCGCACCCCTCCCGAAAGAGTTATTGAGACCTTTACTCCCAGTTAACAAATACTCTGTATTGCCCTTTTAACTCTCGCGTGTGATTAGAAACAGGGCGAGCTTACAGCTCTGTGCTTGTGCTCCTGAGGAGAAACGGGAGGTCTCTCCGCAGCTCTTGGGAGAGGGACCAGGCCGCTCGGCTCCTGCTGTTCAAGGCGCAGCCACCGAGAGGCACCAAATCCTCACGGTTGTGGCGGCGGAGCGGTCGGGGCGGAGCGCGGAGACGGCAGGGGCCGGCAGCGCCGCTCGCTCCGTACGCCCGCGGGTGCGGGTACCTGCGGGCCGGCTGCTGCGCCGCCCCGGGAGAGCTGCAGGAAGAGGGGGCGGCGGGCGGCGCGGCTTCCCTCGGCGACTGTGCCCAGGCGGAGCTTCAGTTACCTTGCAGAGAGGCGGGTCAGGGGCAGGGCTGCTGGGAGGGAACACCGGGAGCTGCTGGTGGCCCACGCGACGGGGGTTTGTCAGCGCGGCGGAAGATGGGTACAGGAGCGCTGCAGGCTCTAGCTTGCACCTCTCTTTTGGTTACTTACCTGGCAGCAAGGAGAGAAGGAGAATGAGATTGGCACCCCACTCAGTACTGGGGTGCTGCCCTCTGTCACCATCATCACTCAGGCCCCTGACAATTTCTTTTCTTTATTTTCCTGTGCTCTACATGAAGACTCTGATTCTGCACCCTGAATTTAACAGAACAAATTAATGCTGGCTACTCTGGGGAGCAGTGCACACTGAAAGGTGCAGTGGAAACCTTTGAAAATCACTGTCTTTGCGTTTGCCTCCATTAAAGGCCACCATTTCCCTAAATAGAGATGTAGGGAAGTTGTAGCCTGCCTACTGCCATCAGCTTAGCACACAACAGCTAGCTTCATGGTGAGACAGGATGAGTTACTGGTAGATGGTCATTTTAGGCAAGGTGGCAAGGGAATCCTTCAATACAGTTTGATCTTTTGACTGTGTAACTGCAGTAGACGACTGATTAGGCTTTCATATCAGAGGGAAGGTATGTAGAAGACAAGCTAACATAAAATGTATTGATTGAAGGTCGTCTTATGGCATGAAAACATCTTGGGTGCTTAGGATCCACAACTGATGCTCTGTCTTCGTTGACATTGACCAGATGGTGCAGCTCAGAACACTGGCCTTCCTGCTTGTGCAAGATAAAGGGCTAAGCTCAGAGCCAGCTTTAGCTCTGTACACTTTGGTTCCTCAGATCTGAGCTGCCTTGCAGTTCATGAGGGAGTTTGGAGGCACCTGGGAAAAAGCACATCCCTGGATACTAGCGGAGAGTGTAAAAAATACCTTGCACATTAGTGAGAAAGAGGCTTGGCAGTTGTGGCTATTTTGTGCAAGTACTCACAGGGCTTACTGAGAAGTTCCTAACTCAAGCAAGGCTGTGAATGACTCCTATTGCTTGTCAAAGTAGTTCTGCTTGTTAATTGTCTTGCTTTCTGCCTCAATGGAAGGTTTTGTTCCTGAACCCTTCCTGTACAGCCATGTGGTAACAGATGGACACAAAAATGCAGCCACAGCACAGTAGTTATTTTTTGACAGAGACCCCAAGTTCTTTATCTTTTGAAGAAACTGTCAAAAGTTGCAGAGTCTGCAGAGCTGAGAGGTGGGGATGGTAGGCTGTAGCTTCAGGTTTCCAACAGGTGCCACCTGATGACACCAATTTTAATAGTTTTGAGACCTTGAAAGTGGGAAATTGAGAAATATGGTGAGTGTCCAGAGGATGACTGGTGCATGAAACCTGCAGTCCTGCAATGTCTTTTTCTCAGAGCATTCCAATGTACTTAGGTATGTTTTAAATGTCTCACTGTCCTATAAAGAGGTTCAGGGTCCTAAGTCCTGAACTGACTGATGGAGGCCCCAAGGGATAGAACGGGGTTACGTAGTTGTTGCAAGGTCATACTAGTTTATCAGCTCCTGTTTGCTGGCTTAAAACTTTAAAGGTTTTAAAGACCTTCAGAGCTGAAATACCTTTTCAGTGTTCTGTCTGTTTGTCTTTACTTTTTATATGTAAACCAAATAAATCTCTTATGGGCAGGCTTCTCTGTAGAAGATCACATAATCCAACCCGTGGTGGGAACAGACTTCCAAAGCTGTAGATGCTAGACAAAAATCCATCTGAATCTTGAATAGTTTATCTAACTTCTGCAGAACTCTGACACATGCAAAAAATATTTCTGCCCTATATGTGGAAAGCACAATGTGCTTGCATATTACATGAGGATCCAGATCCATAGGCTCTTCCAGTCCATTAATTACAACAAGGGAGTGTTAAACAAATCTAAAATGTGACAAACCTTTTAAGTGAGCAAGTCAAGGGTCCTAGGAAATCTCTGAATTAGTGGTATTAGCTTTTGTTCCATTTGTGGATTTCTTTACTATTTCAAGCACTGTGAGATCACCTGGAAAAGATTCACCTTGTATATGGAATGGAAGCCAGCTAAGAGGGGTGTAATTTCCTATTGATACTGTTTGGTTGTGCCTTTGGGAATGACTACATCACTACACATTCCTCCTCCTGCACTTCTCCCCTTCTTTTCCTAACTATGCTGTGACTGCAGCCTGCCCTGCCTTTGTATGCCAGAAGTTAAAAATTAACAAGGGAGTAATGGAAAATCTGATATGGAAATCAGGTGCTAAAGAATAGGGATATAATTAATGCAGTCTACATAGCTTTATGGAAACTAGGTCTTGTCAAACAAACTTGATCTCAAGAATGTAATCTCAAAGAATGGATTTTTAAAGGCAATTGTGTAGATGCAATGTACTTCTACTTTCACAAAGCATTTGACTTAGTACTGCGTGATAGTCTGGCTAAAATTTTATTATTACATGATATCAGTAAAGTGCCTGTTAAATGAATTAAGAACTGGTTAGCTAAGAGAGCTCAAAGGCATCATTTGTGGGAAGTAGCACTGAATGAGAGATTGTCCAGGGGATTCAGCAAGAACTGATATCAAGTTCAATGCTATTCAACAGGTTCATCCATGATTTGGAAGTAACTATAAACTGTAGTTTAAAGGTGAGTTTTAAGTTTTGCAATGTCACAGGACTGGTAGGGTAATAAATAATGAGAAAAACTTTATATAAAGTGATTAGCTCACAAAGAAAGCTAATTCTAACAAGATACATGTAAGCAGTCATATACAAAGTGATGCACTTGGGAGCAAGTACCATGTCTTGTAGTCCTCCGTTCTGTAGATGCATTGAAAAAAGGCTTTTGCATTCCTTACAGTTGAGCACAGGAGCAGGAAGTGGGAGTGATTTTTAACCTACAGGTATGGCATTGACAGACTGCTAGTACAATACAGCATATAGCATATATAGAGTTTCTAAAGGAAGGCAGAAAAACTGAAGAGAGCACAGCAGAGACACCAAGATTACTTGGAATGTGCAAATAGAGTTGAGTTTGGTTAGTTTCAAAAACATTGAGAAGTGACTTATTTAGTGTAGAAGTACCTTCATGGAGAAAAAATACGAGGTACACTTTTTTCCCCATGATGATCAGAGGACCCTTTCACAAAAAGAGGAACCAACAGGAAGCTAGAGCAGTTTACATTAAAACTTCTAGTGTAGTTTATATGAAAAATAAGGTACTTTTATTTCAACAGAAAGACTAGCAAGGTTTGGTTTGGTTTTGCATATCCTCAGTGTTTAACCAGTGCCTTAAAGAAAGTGTCATTTTATGTCATCGCTGTTGTGCTTAAAGTGTAATTTTGTGGCCTGAAATGTAAAGGAGGGTGTCCACATGATTTTTCTGCCCTTAAGTATCTCTCTGTGAAGTGAACAACATGCTGAAGGGTTTCCTGTTGACTGAGTATCATCTTTGTCCTTGAGTCATACTGAGGTCATATGCAACCCTGCTGTTTTTCCCTGTGCCAGTATTCAAAAAGAACAAACCAGCTGATACCTTGTGTATATCTATATACTCTTTCTCCCTGTATATATGTACATTACTTGCAAAACCCCATTGTTCTTCCCTCTTGTGCTCCTTAGCCATGGGTGTGCTTTCTGGCCATTCTGTTAACAGCTTAGGGTGTATTTCCAACCTGCCACCTTTAGTCATGTCGCCAAGCCAGGCCAACTTGCACTATCTCTCTCATTTTCTGGGTCCTCAACCCAGAGTTCCTGACTGTTCTGAAGACTTTGCTTAGTCCACCCTACTCTAGATCCCTCTTCCTCAACACAGAATGTATGTAGGCTATTTTCGTCTTTCCCTACTGGTAGGAGTCAATATGGGAAGCTGTGGGAAATTAAAAGGGAGCTAAGTAAGTCTCAGTACATGAAAGTAGGGAAAAGCTCTGTTGTGACCCCCTTGTTTACACCTCTTGGCTTGCAGATACAAAGGAGGGGAGACATTGGAAATACTCAGAGGCACAAGAAAATATGAGATACAGGGAGGAGAAAAAAACAGTATGAGGGGACTGAAGGAAGTTCTTTATAGTAAGATTTTCCATTAGAAGATTTCAGGAGACTAAGCAAAACCCTTTGCAACCAAAACTGCTGTTTTGAACACCCAAAGCTTGTGTCCCCCTCACAAAAGAACTATCCTCTTCCTTTCTCATAATGGACATGGGCTTATGTCTTCTCCTTTTTGTGCTTCCAATGGAGTTGGATTAACTGAGCTGAGGCAACAGCTGATCCTATTGTACTAGTACTGCTTTCCTGGTGGTATCCCTGCATTCCCATTTAGGTTGTGGCCAGGGTCAGTGACCCCTGGAACCACTTTGTGCCCTTTACCCTTGCCTTCTTTCTCTGTAATGGCACTACCACTGGATTAATGGCATTAATGTTTTAAGCCTTTCTCATATCGTTCTACTCCCATTGGCCCTCCTCTTTTGTCTTAATTTGGCTAGAAGAAATGGCAGCTCTTTCTAGCTGTTTGCTAATGAACCTGGAGCATAGCAGGAAGAATGGCCTCATAAAGGCTTCTACATCCTCAGTTCAGACCAGTACTTGACTAGAGGAACTTCACAATTGGCAAGAAAAGAAAGCAAAGTCTACAAGAGTGTCTGTGGACTGAGACTTTTTCTCAGATATGTTTCATTTTCTCAAATCCAATGAATTATTTTGTGATTCATATTTTTTTCTGTTCTACATTTGACTCTATGATGCTTTGCCAGAGGGAAAGAGAAATCCCTGGCTTGTAGGATAGACAGTATCCAAGTGGTCAGGGTTCTTATGTGGGATACTGAAAATATTTACTGGAGAAGATTTGATCTGGGCTTTTCCACAGGACAGTTGTATATCAGCTCTTGGACTGAGCCTTGCCAAAGCAGCACTTATTAATTCACACAGAGTGAAAGAGTTCCAGCAAGAGAGACTGTTCCCAGAAGAAGAAATTACACCAATCAAGGCATTTACCTATGCTGAGTGAGAGCCAAGTTCAGGTCTTAGGTCCTGAAAAGTAGATGAGGAACTTGAGCCCAAATCTCCCATATGCGATGTAGGTACATGTAGACTTCTATTGCTCAATGCAAATTAGGGAGCCTTTTCTAGTAAGGGTTTCCTCAGGACAGTGAGTTCCTGCAAAGCTTGTAGATTTCAACAAATTGAGTATTTCCCAACAAAGATGCCAAAGACAGAAGGGAAAAAAATTCCATGAGCAGTTCTACGGATAAGGTGCTGAAAAATAGAGAGAGAGAGATGGTAAGGACATAATTAGATAGTTGCCCAAGCATGGGCAGACTTCTGGCAGCTGCACAAGCCATTTTTCTCTTTTGAGTTCCTTTCTTACTTGGGCTGCAGCATGTGTCAAATGAAGGAATTTTACTTGGAATCATAGGGATGATTGGCAGGATTGCATCATCCTCTCCCAAATGCAGCGCGTGCCTGCAAAAGGCTACACACCCTTTCCTTTGCCTGTTTCCCTTCTGTGTGGAGGAGGAATGGACCTGTTGAATGATTGTGGTGCTTTTGTGTGCAGAGATGAACTCTGGGATTTAGGCCAGCATGGAAGCAAGTCCTGCTATTACATTTGCTCTACTTTTTCTATTTTCATTGCCATTTTTTTGAAGCCGCTCCTAGGGCTCTTTGTTTCAGATACATGGCTACTTCCCCTCTCTTCTCACATGGATCAGAGCTGCTAATCAGTGCTATCAAAAGAGATCTGAGGAGATATTTGATTCACCACCTTCCACTTCCTAGAACTACTGATATGTTTGCTTGTAACTACAAGGATTTGTGTCCTTCCAGACACCTGGTATTGCTTCATGTAAGTGCAAGGTCACTTCTACAGCACTGTTTTTCATCCAGCTCCACCACTGCTTGGAAAGAATTTTCAAATAGCTGTTTGACCTTTGGAGTGAGTTTGTCCCAGTCTATTGCCAGTGGACATCTGGATCAGTATCATGGCTGGCACTGGCTGCCCCCCTTGACAGTAGTGTTGGCAAAGAGGCCAGGGCTTGAACAAACCATTAGATAATTAGAAGCTACTGCAGTGACTTGCAAAGCGCTTAAAGAAATGGATGCAGAGGGTCCTCTTGCACTCCCAGAAGTAATAATCCAAAAGATTAAAAGTGGATCTGAAAATATTTCCTTTTCTCTGAGAGACACTCCTGGGTGTATTGCCAGATTTTGCTGACAAACTGCTTTGTACTCCTGGTGAGGCTTGCAAAGCCAGGAGGCCTATAGGAGACATGCCTGGATCTTTCTGTGGCTTGTTCACCATCGATATAAGGGTTAAATGTTTCAACTGTGCAGTCTTCTACTGCTGGTTGAGGAAACAGAAAGAATGTAGCTGGACTCTCAGTGTCTATAGAGGATGGCAGGACTGGCAGCTAGACAAAGCTGCTCTTTCTCCAGATTGGTTTTCATGGCTTTTGGATTACACGTCAGTCAGTGCCAGCTGCATGGTGCAGTTTTTGCAAAGAACCTGCAGAATTTTGGAAAATTCTCAAGCATACCAGGAAGGGAAGTGTAATCCTACCTCCTGACTTCAGCTTTAGATTCTATAACTCTATATTAAGCTCAAATTTAAGATCTCTCCACTCTGCTCTCCAGGCTGAGAATAAAAGTGTGGAAGGTTTTAGAAGTCTGAAAACTGGCCACTGAAGTTGTTCTTCTAAGGAAACAAAGAGGGTGGGAATTGATCACAGCATCTCTATTCAACCTTTTCAATTTTGCCCATTTTTTTACGTAAGCAACAGCAACTTTTCCATTCCCCCTCTCCTCTGTTGCTCTCCTGTGAAGGTGAGTAACATTCACAGCTTTGCCTATACATGTAGAGCATTTTGAAAGTAGCACTGTAAAGTGAACGTGGATTGCATATCTTAAAAAAGTGAAGATGGATTAAATATCTTCTTGTAGTGAAGACCTTCCTAAACCAGAGATGTTTGTGTCCTTTGCTTGATGTTCATCTGATAAATTGTGGTGGAAAATAAAAATCACTAGTCAGTAACAGCCTTTATCTGAATGGCCCTGAACGAGGCTTTAGTGTGGAGTGTTTTCAGACTTCCTCTTTGAAATCAGAATGCTTCTACCTGTGCTGTGTTACCACCATTTCACAGTCCAGAATCAGTTTGAACAAACGAAGCAGCTTATTACTGTTTCAGTAATATGCAGAAAACTTAATCCAGAGGGAGACCTGACTAACAAGCTCAAAATTTATTGGGAATTGAAGGTCAGGACACTTGTGTGAATTACAAATTGATAAATGAATGATAAATGTTAAGTAGAAGAGTCTTCCTGCATCAGAGTGGGCAATAGGCAGTTGGTAGAGGTTTCAGACAAGGCTGCCTGGTTACTGCCCTCTGAGGAGATTCTTGTTCAAGCAGCAGACACTGATATTATAGGATAGGACAGGGGACTGGGAGGAACATGACCGTTCCTCAGCTTGATACATAGGCTGCCTGAGGACAAGTTTCTTGTTTCCTTTGGGCAAGAAAGGAGGTCAGACTATGGGATTTGAGTCCTTGCTGACATGAGTATGCAGAAATAGAATTAAATCTCTCTTTCATCCAAACTGTACTTTAAGAACTTGATTTAACCCTCCACCAAAAAGGGACAATAACACACTAATGTATTTTCTGCCCAGAGCCAAGAAAATTAATTTTCTGCTTATGTTTTAAAGAAAATTTTAATTCTTTTCCTCATGCTACCTCTGTCACACAGAGGTAGGCATGAACTTTGTCCTAGCCCTTGGCCTGGCCATCAGATAAGATCTACGTTATTTAGATCCTTCTGTCTAGAAGGGTGTCCTTTCTAGAAAAATGTATTGTAACATGCTTGTGTTGGGTGGCAAAAAAATTTCCTTAAAAATGTGAGAAATGGTACTGGCCCAAGGGTGGCTCTAGGACACTGTAGTTCAGAGAAGCAGGATGTGGCAATTAAAACCTTTTTTTTTTTTTTCTAATATGAATTAGTGTGTCTGCAATCTTTAGCTATGTGTCCATCAAGCTTGGCATTGGCTATAGACATGGAGTAGCATAATGTCGCTATGGTTGTGCTGCCTTTCAAGGGGGCTGAGAAGAAGGTGGTACTTACCTGGTGCTATATGAACAGCAGATCAGTTCTGTAGATGTAGGTGTTTCAAAACATTATTTATTTGTTCACTTCATCAATTGAAAAACACTTTGTGTTTGTCTGACACCAGTTGTACTACACACTGGTAGAACCTGATCATTCCTCCAAGCATGGAGTATCGGAGATAATCTTTTTATTTCATCCTATTGCCTTTCATCCCTCAGGCTCTATATACTTCTACCTTTCCACACCGTGTGCTGGAAATCCTCTTTCCAAACTTCTTTACCATTAATGTAGGATGTTGAAGTTCTACAATGACTCAATAATAGTGACTCAACAGCAGTTTATTACTGTTGTCTGAAACTTGTTCCTGGCCCCTTTTTTTTTTCCTTCCCATTATTTTATAAGTGTTCATGACCTTATTATTTGGGTATTGCTGACTTGAGAAATTGTGCGTCCTCCTGGAGAAAGATTGCACCTTTGCTTATTTCAGTGACAAAGCTAGAAAGCTGGGCAAAGTAAATAAAACATAATGCTCACATGTGAGATTATAATTAATAATGAAGCTGCTTCTTAGCTGCCTCAGCACTCTTTTCCTTGGGTTTCCACAGCCTCTTCTGATGTGCCAAAGGTGAGGCAGCAGTGCTCACAAAATACTGCTGCCAGCCATAACCTCACCAACGCCTCTTAAAATTCAATCTAAAGCCAGCTAAGAAAGAATGTTTTGGGGCTATGAATACCAGCTTCTTGTACCTTCCTCTCCTACTACTCTTATCTCCCCTGGCTAAACAACTTTAAAGAGCCATCTCTGAGCTTATTCACCCCTTGCTGAGTTCCTGCTGGATCTTTCTTTTTCTCCTGGTTTTATCCCACTCTCTTTGTCTTGTGCAGTGCATTGTCACGTAGGCAGAGGTTTCTTTTGCTATTTGGAGCACTTCCTGACCAGTTGCAGCCTTTTAAAGCCAGTTAAAGTGACTTATTAATCATATATTGCAAGGTGTCTGCATCAATTATATGTTTTCATTAACCCCACAGCCTCTAGTGTGCTCTCAAGTTTATACAGAGATCACAAACGATATACTAAACATATAAAGGAGTTGGTCTTGAAATTTAGCTACATGGTTGTTTTCTTCCCACTTATTTTTTGGTTTAGCGGTTCCTTTTCCCCAAAAAATACTTGTTAACACCACCACCTCCCCCTGTGCAATGTCTAACTATTTTGGCAGCAGTTTGCAGTGCTGTTTCCTATCTGCATCAGTCCTGCACTACATTTATTCCTTTGCTGATAGTTTTGACTGGAATAGAAACTGCCAGTGGATTTCTCCAAAAGGAAGGCTTCACACTCCTCATGATCACCTCTCAAAATTAATATCAGGTTTTTTGTCATGGTGACCTATGATATAGACATTATTTTTACTTTAATTGGTGGTCTGTAACAAGGGAGTTAGACTGATTTCAGGGATGTAGCTCAAACAAGTATTTGAGTGATGGAAATCCAATGAGAAACTCTGACCACCAGTGAGCTCTTAGAGAAAGGTCGATGTTGGTCAGAGAACTGCAGTGACAGAGCTTACCATATTTCAAGATTCTTGTTTAGGGAAAATAGGGAGGTACATTTAGGAATAGAGTATCTGAATCAGCCAAGCAAGACAAGAGAAGTTCATGGAACTCGCCTGAGGTATCAAAGAAAGTCAGTGTTGGAGATGGAGTATTGCAACTGCAAGCTTTTCCTCAGACTGTGTGTTTCCAGCACAGAAATGTGTACATAACCTGTGTAACCTTGTGTCCATAGGGCAGTGTTTACATGACTAGAAAATGCTTCAGAGTTTGCAGCAAACCACTAGTGGCAGCCTTTAACTGGCCACAATCTGTACGATCCAACCCTTTGGAAGCTCACTGCAAGCTGCAAGATCTGATGATCGTACTGTTATCTATATTATATTCCACCGTGAAAGGGATTAAAATATTATTTTAACACAGCTGATCCTCTGAAATGCTACCAGCCATTTGAACAACATCATTCTTTGTGCATGTAGAATATTTTTCTCGTGTGGATATTGCTGATTTCCCCTCATTCTTGATTCTCTTTGCTGATCGTCACATATCATTTCAAGAGCTAACCCCATCTCCGACTGCAGCTATTCGTTATCAGCCCCTTTGCCTTTACCACTTCCATTTGTAATTTAAACACCCTAATTTAATAGGTTTGTCTCATTATTTTGATTAATCATATTAACTCATATTAATTAAGAGATGGATTTAGGTAATGACAGAGGTTAATGGAGTCAGTTTTCACTTTCCCCTGGTTTTTCAGGGAAGGGGGGACACAGGAGTAGGAGGGGAAAATAAAAAGAGAGTGTAGGAAGAGTGAAAAAGAGAAACCATTGGGGGTGTGTGTGTGAAATCTCAGTTAGCAATCAGAAATTCCCTGCTAATTGAATGTCTGATTTTATTAATGATGAAATTTATAAAGGTCCTTAAGAAAAGAAAAGAATTTAGCCAGTTCAGCAGTTAAGTGTGAATATTAACTAACTCCAAGATAAAAGTTAAAATATCCATTTTCTTTTCTTTTCTCTGCTTCTTTAAATAAAAAGCTCTCTTTGACACTTCATCCCATTAGAGCCTTAGCTTCCTTTGCCATCCATTGCTAAATGGCTGGAGACTGTGCAGAGAATGTAATGTCCTGGATGGTTTAAGAAATGCTGACCTTGGAGGGCAGGAAGTTAATGCATGGATCATCATAGCGCTTTTTTAACTTGATGCTTGCTCTCTGATGATGCTTTGGTAAGTGGAAGAAGGATTCCAGCTCTGCCCTATGCTCTGTCTCGTCTCTGTCATGCTTGTTTCCCTGAGGCTCAAGAAAAAAAGAACTGCAAACAGTGTCAGATTCAGGCTGAACTTTGTGCTGTGGGCTGCATTTCCATCTCAACAAAGGCATGGTGAATCCTTTGCTCCTCGAAGTGCCTCCATGACAGGGTCTCGTGGTTATTACTCTTGGGCATGTACAGCAGCTGACTGCTCTTAATGTTTCTCTTTCTTTCACTTTGTATCTACCAATGCTATATAGGCATAAAATCTCATCTGAGGAGGGGAAATCTTTATAGACATACTGCCCTCATGCAAATGACGGCATGAGGGCAAGTCAGTGGAAAACTCTTTGATTCTTTGTGCCGTGACATGTCAGCTGACCTGCTTCAGTGAACATTTGAACAGAAAGCTATTCTGGAGCTGAAACTGGTTTGTAGTGAATTGTGGGGTAACTGTGCAAGACCCCAGGTAACCTTTCTCTTTACAGAAACGAATATTTTTGTGACAATGGTAACATGCTACAAAATAAAGGGGCATAACCACCTAAAACCTAAATTAATGAATATGAGTCAAGAGTTTGTATAAATGGTCACAACTCTAAATCAAAAAGAATTAGAACGAAGAAGTTGTTTTGTGAATAAACTGCTAGCAAAGGAAAATATTTAATTGTGAAGGAACTTCATGTCTTTGTATATACTCTTCCAGTAAATGGTGCTGTTGAAGTGTAGCACTCACTGGCAACTTGCGAAAGGTAGCCAGTAAGTTTTGTAAGACCATGTTCTAGTTTAAGTGTAGTGCACGATCAGCTCAAAGATTATTTGGCAATAAATTACAAAGAAAAGCACCAGTAATATGATGAACATTTCCTGTAAGGTATTTGGGGAAACATTCTCTAAGAGTGACCAACTGCAGTCATTGTATTTATGTTAAATCAGTTGAGTACATTGTAGTAGGACTCACAGTACCTCTTGACTATCCAGATTTTGTGACTGCAGGATAGTCCCTTGCTCACAGCTACTTTAAACTAAAGTTTGCAACATAGGTAGTCTCATGTGAGTTTTTAATTTCATCCAACTGGAGTCCTTATGCCTAGCTTGACTGCCACTCAGGAGAAATTTTAATATAAATTCCAGAAGTTGATTACTTTTTGGTGATCTGTGATTAAAATAGCAGAAGTCTAAAGTGGAATTTTTCCATAATCAATATTTCAGAGTGGATGAATGAAGCAGATTTCAGTTCTAAAGGCACTAGAGCAGTTGAAATCTGATAAGACGGACTGACCTTTTTGTGACTTTGATGAGAATATCAAAAAAACAACTTTGCTTTTGCAGTGATGTTTCATAACAGGTAAAAATACACCACATTTCAAGACTGTTGGCAAGTTGAGAATGTTGACATTCTATTTTTGTGATGTTAGAAAATAGAATAAAATTAATGTACTTTTTTGTTGTTCTTTCCTTAATATAAGTCAACTAAAGAATGGTTTCTGTGCAAAATGATAGTTGACCTGAACAGTGGAGAACCATTGAGTTCAAAAGATCCAGTTGATGTTCCCAGTTTAATATCTTTTGGCTTGCATATAGAAGTATAAGCATGTAGGACTTGGCATTTGAAAAGCACAAGGCTCAGAAGAGAGTGAATTCTAGGCATGAACATTAAGAGACTTCAGAAATAGATGCGTGGGGGAGCCTACATGCAGCCTGACATTATGAAATGACCCAACGTAATTTCACTAAATTGGGAATTAGAACAATATGACTGGCAGTGTGGCTTTGTTCAGAGACCTAAGGTCTTGTTCAAGTGGGAAAAGCCTCTCAGATAGATTTTGTCTCTGTGGAATCTCCCTGCATGGTTAGCAACCCATCACAGCTGCCTTTCAGCCGAGGAGTATTCCTACAACTCCAGCCTCTGAAATCCTGCTTTCTCTTGAAGAATTCTCATTTTATTAAAAGCATGCAAAGCTTTTATCTCAATACAAAAACCTGAAACAGTAGAATGTGAAAAGCTCAGAAAATCTAAGAACCCAATAGGAAAATCCAATACATGTATATGGATACACATATATATATAAATGTATATAGAAAAGGCAACAGTACCTCATGATGTTTTAATACAATTTGGGGATTAATTTGAAACTTGATTCAGATTTGAAGTCTTTCATTTTGCAGAACTGTCAATAATTTCAGTGGGATGGCTCTGGCCAGACAGAAGAAACCAGATACAACATTTTTATTGTGGGATTAGGAAGAATGGACTGCTCCTTTTTGGAGCCTTTTAGTGTATACTGTTTGAATTAATATGTGTTTAAAGGGCAAGTTTGAATAAAAGAGCTTGACTTTAATGTTTATGATTTACTTTTCATACTCCTTCACTTCAGTTTGAGGAACAGATTTTTTTAAAAAATGTATATAGACATACAACCAGACATTTGCATACTGTAAATATAGGAGATGTGAGGGAGTAATAAATAGGCAAATCAGATTTTAATATTAGCTTCTGACTCAAAATAAAGATTAAAAAAATAACAGTACAGAAAAATTATACAGATATGGTATTTTTCTTAATAAAAAAAAAGCCATAGTAGTTTAATTCTGACTTTACTTGTGTTGAATTTACACCAGACAAAATTCAATGGAGCTGCTTCACAGTGTACAGTAGCATAAGGTGAGAACTGAATCCTGTATCTTAAAATTTTACATGTAACCGCATAAACACTCCTTTGTGGGTGCACTGTATCTCTTTGTCTATGCATATTCAAGTGTATATATTTCACAGCTGCTGTCTGCATCATTCACTTCCAAAAACAGCATGCATTCATTTTCATAACTTTTTGTTCTATTACAATATTAATGGGACTATCAATGGGAAAGGACAAGAGAAGCATTTTTAATGTTTATCTGACAGTTGCAAATTTCACTTGAGGTTGTTTACTGGGATCTGATTGTTGGCAAAGAGGAGTAGGAAAGGCAGCAAGATGAATGGGATCACAGGAAGAAGAGATGTATTTATGGGTCCTCTTAGCACTGTCTAAGAGTATTAAAAAGTCCTGTCTTATCCCTCCTTTACCAAGTCTTAAGTTTTAAGCAGGAAAAAAAAAAGAGGGATTAAAAAAATTAACTTCCATTTAATCCAGGTTGTCTGTGCAAAGTGAAACACTACATTTAGATATGTGAAAATTAGATGAAGGTCTCAGTGTATATCTTTACTTTCATCCAACATATTTTCCCTAGTGGGGAAAATTCCTGGAAATAAGAGAGAGTTTGTGGACTTGGGGATGAACCTGCAATGTGATGTCTAACTGTGTACTAAATTGATGTTGGAGCTTGTCTTTTCTGACCTTGTGTTCTAGGACTAGCCTAAGTGAAGCTTATTTGATATGGAGATGTGTGTCCTGGTTCTGGCTAGGCCAGAGTTAACCTCCCCAAGCATCCAGCACAGGTGAGCTGAGTTAGCCCGGGCTGTTTTCCACACCACCTGACATTACTCCCCCATTAAGAGGTGCTGGGAGGGGTGCTTCTGGGTACCTCCAGGGCAGTCTGAGTGTGGCTGAGGCGGTGGGCTGGTTCTCATCTTGTGTAGCACTTTGTGTTATCGTCCGGTCATAAGCTCCTCTGTTTTATCACTGGCTGTGAGTGTAATTTGCCATGAGCTGTTGTTATTAATGTTTTAAACTGTCCTATCCCAACCTACTGAGGCTTTGTCTTTTTCTCCTCTGGGAGTGAGTGAGCAAGCAGCGCTCAGCCACTGCTTGCTGAGCCACCACAGGAGAGAGCTCAACCTTTTCCCAGTTGTGCTCTGCAGTTTTGTGGACTCTTAAGTTTTACAGGTCTGGGTATTGCATCTCCAAATTTTCTGTGCAGTAAAATCACCTCAGACAAAAGAAAACAACAAATAAAACAACAAAACCAAATCAACCAAAGAAAACTGGCAAACAATCTTGGAATTCTGCTTATTAAAAATGTTTAAGAACAGCATCAAAAATTTATAGACTGTAGATAAGACAGATTGTAGAGTAATACCCTAAGAATATTGTGTTCATCTCTGTGTGTCTCTGACACAGATAACTGCAGAATTAGATGAATTTTAGAGCTAGGTAGCAGGCTGAGGTGTTTGGAAAAGCAAGGGGAAATCTTTGGAGAAGAGCATGGAAATGGGAAAGGTTAAATTTTCCATGCAAAATTAAATTAAAAATAACTGTCTGTGTAAATATGAACTGTTACATGCTTCTTCCTGGGAATTACAGCTCATGTGCTTCTCCTTCTGTTCTTCTCACTAGGCTGGACTTTTTCGGTGGATTATGTCTTCTTTGATACACCTTGATTACCCTACTGAGAAGCTTTGGTGAGGACTTAGATCACCTCCACTGAGCATTGTGGCACAACTTTTAAAAAAAATTAAACCCATGAAGTTTTCACATGAAGCAGAAACATTCCACAAAATAGTAATTATGTCAAAGGTAATTAATTTGGGGGAAGGCTTGCAAGAACTTTCACTTATCTATATGTAAAATAATAATTGTCATAGTACATGAATTCTTACTGAGTTTTGAAATATCAGAGTGAGCAAACAATAAGTTTTGAAAGGGGCAGATGAAAACCCTTGGCAAGGAAACCAAACAGCTGTACAAAATGGGGCTCTCAGCTGTAATGAATGGCTTGTACCATTCACGGTGTTTTGGCAAAGCAATTCTCAGCCAGACCCAGATTGCATTGTCCTGTGCTGCCATAGTGTGTTAGAAATGCACATTTCACAGGTAGTCCCTGGGAAAGACAGCTTGGATAGGTAAACAGGGAATTTGTCAGTGAACCAGTCAACCACACCAGTGACCTCTCTGAGATGGTTTGGTGAGCCTGCCTGATATATGGGACTTTTGTCTGGATGGTTTTGGTAGGGGCTTTCTTTTCTGGATCCCTCTCCTCCCCTTTCTGTGGGCTGGGGAGAACTGTACAGGCAGACAGCGTATGGCCATACACCTAGTCCAGCTGCTTTGAAAGACTGTTTTGTGGAAGCCAGAAAGGAGGTGCTGGGGATCCTGGAGAGACACAGAGACATTGGTGAAATCCACGCATCACAGTGCAGGGACTAGAAGGGACCTCTGAAGATCAGCTAGTCCAACCCCTCTGCCAGAGCAGGATCACCTAAAGCAGGCTGCACAGGACAGCATCCAGGCGGGTTTTGAGTATCTTCAGAGAAGGAGACTCCACAACTGCTCTGGGCAGCCTGTCCCAGTGCTTTGCCACCCTCACAGTAAAGAAGTTCCTCCTCATGTTTAGGTTCATTTAGGTTCAATTTCTCTTCAGTGTTAGGTTTGGGTTAGTTACAGTTAGATTCCTTTCAGTAGTTTGGTTAATTACAGCTGCATATTCCCCGCTGTCACTGCTCCCGAAGAGGTCTGATCCTGGCCCTGTTTCCTGCCTGCAAAATCCAACTTGGAACTGGGACTAAGGTGGTCTAGACCAGTGCTTTATTAAAAAGCCAGGGAAGCAGCAAACATGTTGCACATCTTCATTATCTTCAGCTTCCCCAGCACTTCTAAAGCAATCTAGATTTGTTTTGTCCCTGCTCAGAGACACTCCTATGCACTTTACACAACAGGCCATATAGGCTTAGCTGTTTGCTTAGCTTGGGGCTCCACTTGCTACTCTTGCCTACAGTGCCACTGCTGGCTGTCCTAAAAGCTGGAGCCTCCTTATCTGGAAGGCCTCTACAGGAAAAGAGGCATCCTACCCTTTAATAGTGAAAATGTTGGTGCAGTGTCCACACATATATTCACTGAGTGCCAAAATCACTGTAATTTCTCCCAAGTTTGCAAACTGGCCTTTAGACTCCTGTTCTTCATAGTGTGACAGCTACCACCATAAAAGTAGTGTCAGCAGGGTCTTTATCTCTGGCATACAACTGTCTATATCCTTACTCCCAATCAGTGCATCCTTCTAAGCTGATTCCTCTGGGAAGGACCTTAGTGTGTCCTTTGATCACAAACACAGCCATCTGCACAGGGGACAGCCTCACCTGTTGGGCTAAGCATTTAACTGCTTAATCATGCTTCATACTTATCCTGGAAGCTTGTTTCATAGTGTCATACCAAGGTGCTGAGAAAACTGTGTTGTTACATGCAGGAATATTATTGCAGTGCCTTATGGTGTTCATGATGCTGAAAGTCACATGCCATCTTCTTGTGGGAAGCTCTGATCTAAGCTAATGTATTTGGTTTGTGTGACAAGCTTTTGGTAGTTGGGAGGGAGGTGGCTTCTGTGAGAAGCTGCTAGAAGCTTCCCCTTGCCTGAGATCCAATGCCAACTGGCTACAGCACAGATCCCTTGCTGGCCAAGGCCAAGCCATAGGTGACAGTGACAATGCCTCTGGGTTAATAGAATTAAGAAGGGATAAAACCTCCACAACTATTTAGGGGCAATTTTTGCAGCCAGAGAGAGGAGTGAGAATACATGGGAGAAACTACTCTGAACACACCAAGGTCAGTGCAGAAGGAGGGGCAGGAGGTGTCCCAGTCACTGGAACAGAGATTCCCCTGCAGCCCCTAGAGAAGACCATGGTGAGGCAGGATGTCCCCCTGCAGCCCATGGAGGATGATGGTGGAGCAGCTATCCACCTGCAGGTCATGGAGGACCCCATGTCAGAACAGGTGGATACACCTGAAGGAGGCTGTGACCCTATGGGAAGCCAGCTCTGGAACAGGCTCCTGAGAGGACCTGTGGCCCAGTGGAGAGAGGAGCTTTTGCTGGAGCAGGTCTTGTGACAGGACTTGTGACCCTGGGAGGGTACACATGCTGGAGCAGTCTGATCCTGAAAGTCTGCACCAATGCAAGTGACCCATGCTGGAACAGTTTGTGAAGAACTGTAGGCTGTGGGAGGGACTCATGTTTGAATAATTTTTGGAGGACTGTCTTCCATGGGAGGGACCCCACACTGGAGCAGGGGAAGAGTGTGAGGAGTTGTACTCCTGAAGAGGAAGGAGTGGCAGAGATAATGTTTGATAAACTGATCAGAACCCCCATTCCCATCCTTCTGTGCCAGCTGAGGGGCAGGAGGTGGAGAATTGGGGAGTAAAGTTAAGCCTGGGGAGAAAGGAGGGGTGGAAGAGTAAGATGTTTTTAAGGTTTAGTTTTATTTCTTATTACTCTTTTTTTGATTGGTAATAAATTATTTTTTTCTAAGCTAAGTCTGTTTTGCCCACAATGGTAATTGCTGAATGATCTCTCCCTGTCCCTACCTCAACTCACAAGCTTTTTTGTTATTTTTTTCCTCCCCCTGTCCAGTTGAGGGAAGGAGTGATAGAGCAGCTTTGGTGAGCACCTGGCCTCCAGCCAAGGTCAACCAACCACAGCTGACTTGATTCCACCTCCAGATCTTAAGCTGAAGTGATAAAGGCATTTGCTTTATTACTTCTCTCTTTCTGAGCCAATGTCTTTTGGTTGTACCCACCTCTTACCAGCATGGACTTTTGGTAGAGCTCTGGAAATTTGGGGAGTTACATTGAATATATTTAGGATTACCTTTATTTGTGTTCACAAAAAGCTTTTCAGGCATTTATAGTGTAACTTTTGATTGTGCTCCTAAAGTAAGAAAGCATTATCAACCTTGAAGGTAGGAAAGTATGGGTTAAAGGGGTTTGCCTAGGTCTGCAGATCTATTGCTCCTGGGCGTTGACATCTCAAGGTGGGTGCCTGCCTTTGTGCCATAAAATGTGACTACATTGCTGATAAACTAGGGTGTCACTGAAAAATTATTTTGCTGTGCTGGGCAAAAGTAAAGGAATTCTTACCTGTGTCTATTGGGACAACAGCATTGGAGAGAAATAGGTGCATGATGGGAAACAGGTGGTCAGTTGTGATTGACACTTACAGAGGTTTTGTTGGGTGCTATGTGAAGACCAGAAGGAAATATTCTGAAGTATCAAGTTGAATTTAGCAGTAGAATCTATTCTCATTGAATGTTGGGGGGACCAAGAATCTAAATGAGATTAGGTATGCAAATCCATTAGTGGCTAAGAAATGAAATGGTTTGAATGCAGCCTTTGCCCTTATGAACCCCTGAAAGGACGAGATGCTAGAAGAGCATATGTAGAGAAGGTATGCTCCCAAGCATCTGGGGCTAGTTGTTGGTGAGGCATGATATTTGGTATGGTGGATCTGTGGTCCCTCTGTTCTTTTGAACTTGGTAATGTGCATTTTGCTATGACATTAGATCTTATGTCACTTCTTGAGAATGATGGGTAGTTAGTAATGTTAAAAGCTATGACAAGATCCTACAGCAACTCTTCTGCTCCAGTCTTACTTGCTCTGTCCTTGAAGCACTCTGTGCAAAAGTCCAGTTTGCTGTGTTCAAACAAGTTAACGAATACCAGTGCCTGCATGGGGAGCACAGGGCCTGTTCTCAGAAATGCTGGTAGGGCTGTGCTCAACCTGTGATTATGCAAGTGTGTTTTGAAGTAATATCCTGCACTGGTCTCTGACCATGCTGTGCTTGTGAGACTGCAGTGTCTCAAGGGGCAGTTTCAAGTTGAGGCCCTTTCATGTTGAGGCAAGAGCTGATGTTAATGTCATTGTTCTACAATTTGACAAGTGCGTTAATTATATTCTGTGTTCTGTAAGTGCTGTTACTGCAATACTGTTCATTTTGTCCTGACTGTTGCTGTCTGGGAGTTGTGAAGTAACCTGACAGATATCTGTTTTAGAGGTGAAATGATGCCTATATTCCAAGGTCTTTTTGAAATGAAATACTACATGTACCTAGCAGTAATAGATAATAAGCCTTCTTTGAAACTCCATTTGAGCAACAAAGCTGCTACCATCCCAGTGTTTTGTATATATTAATCAAGTATATCAAACCGTATTTAGAAAAAGCATGTATCATCAAAATGGTAAGACGTACAATGAAGCAACGGGGGCAAAACTTCCTCAAACCTATACCTATTTTCAGAAGTGCTAAATAAGTTTAAATTTAAAATCTGCTATTCATTGATGGGCTAGGCTGGTAACATTAGGACTTGCTCCTGTGGCTTATACAGCTGGGAAAGGAAAATCTTGGAGCATAGTGAAGTTTTTCCAGAAATCGCATGCGCTTCTGCCTGCCTGCTTGGGAAGAATGCAAATGTGAGTGTGTTTCCTGGTGATTGTCCAGGTGATAGCCTCTTTGGCATTCCACTGAATGGCCACCTGTCTGCCTGTAATAAATGATGGCTATAAAGAGAAGTGATTGCAGCCATGATACAGAGAGAGGCATTTGTTTATATTCTTATAATATGTATCAGATTGAATAGAAATTATCACTTACAATTGACAAATGGAGAGTGGAGATAGTTGGTGGGTATGAGGAAGCTCAGCCAGAGCTGGGCCAGCTGCAAACTTTCTTCAGTGAAGGCTGTCTGCAGAACGCAGGTGCCGAGTCAGCCAGTGATTAATGGTGGAGCTGGAGGCTTGCTTGTGTTAATGATCCACAGATCTTTGTATAGCAGCACACAGTAAGGCCCCTGGTTTCCTCTTGGAAAGGATCCTGATGGGTAGAGCCTGCCATTTTGGGACTGGAGTGTGTAATTAAGTAAACGGGGGCCAAAACAGAGAAGTATTCTTGAGCATTTCTGCTGGAGAAGAGTGCTGGCGTGCAGTGTTGTCCCTCACAGTTTAAGTGGTGTTCAAGACCTGCTTAACTTCAGCAATCCAGGGCACACCTGTCCAGGTGCAGAAGTGCTATTCCGTGTTACTGTAACAGCAATGCTGTTGTGTGAACAGGGGAAAGGAGCATTTCTTGGATCTCTTTCAGAACAACACTCGGCTTACATCACTGCTTTCCTGAATGGCTGCTACTTGCTCCCTCTTCGCTCTGCCCCCTGTGTAGACACAGCACTTCCTCTTCTGGATCAAGAAGCTGAATATGTCTAAGTGAGAAACCTAAGAACTGATCAGGGACTGGAGAGAGAACTAAGTGCTTTCAGCCTGCACACAAGCTCTGTGTTTTAACCTCACACTAGCATTTGATCCTTTTTGGGAGGGTTACTGAACCAAAGAAGAATCTTGAACCAAAGATAGGAAAACAATTTGAGTGACACAATCTCTGCTGCTTGGCATAAATTTACAACTACACTGGAGAGACCTCTAGAACATATGCAGCATGTAGAAGCCGTGAACTATGTGCTCTCTATGAACTATTTGTCAGGACAGCTTTTTGTATTCTACCTGTGAAGACCTATTTCTGCAGGTATCTGTAGTGATCTGCCAGGCTCTTCTTTGCTCTCTGAATCTATTTGGAGGTGGGGTTGTTGAAAGAAATTAAGTAGGAGTTGCAAAAGAAGCAAAGCACAGGCAAGAATGCTGCTGTGCAGGTCAGTTCCATTCATTGTATTTGCCTCTTATTTTGTTACAAAGGAATAAAGATAGCATCATCTGTAGATATTTTGTAGAAAAAGAAAAATTATGGAGAGTGCAACATTCTCTAGTGTGGAGTTTAATGTCTCTCACTGACCTGTTCCCCTCTGAAAATATTCCATATATGCCCAGCAGCCAAGGGTGTCTGTCAGTGCATCTATGGGGGACAGAGCTGACTTGAGTGAAAGCTCTGTTTGAGAGAGGGTCATCATGTAGCTACTGCCAGGAGTGGGAATAAACTTGGTTATAAGCTGCCTTTGTGCTTGTGTTTCTGCTTACTAAAGTACTGCCTCGTGCCTGGTAAGGAAGGCTACCCTCTAATTCTTGGAGTCTTGTCCCACATCTGTCTTGTCAATTTGGTAGAAAACATATGTCTCAAATGCCTGAGACCTCATAACTCCTGCTGGATGGTAAATTGAGGGAGTGCTGCCAGTCAACCCTATGTGAAGACTTTCAACTCGCTCTCTCTCTTGAGTTTCTGTCTAGATACTGAATACTACTAGGGAAAGGGTTATACATTAGTTGGGTAGTTCAAAACCTTGTTACTAGAAAGTAAAACACTTGAGAGAAGCGTATGTTTCCTCCTAATGTGCTAGCTCTACTGATGGCTGATACTTTAGGTTTCTCCACCAGCAGAGGAAACTGTTTGACACAAATGAACCCTTGTTTTTCTTCTGCTGCGAACGACAAAAAGGCAAATAATGCTTTGTCTGACTTGCATGGGACAGCAAGCTGTTCTTACTGCAGGCCCCACTGACTTTGGCTTGCTTCCTGCCTTAAGTTTCATTTTGCGTCTCATGTTTGTGCAGTGCAAATGATTCTTTCCAGAGATGTGGCTTAGATAGTTCTACACATTACTGCCTGGTTGTGCTAAGACAGACAGTTCCGTGTGTAAGTTCATAAATCACATAATGATGATCACATAAATATGATCAATATATTCTTTCCATGTGGAAATTCTAATAATCATCTTGCCTGAACAAGTAGGGGACCAAACCTGGTACATACACACCTCATTCATTCTACTGTCTACGTTGTCAACAAAGAGTTTAAACAGTACCAGTTCCATTACCAACCTGTAAGGAATGCCACTTGTCACTGGTCTCCATTTGGTCATTTAGCTGTTGAGCTCAACTCTTTGAGTGTAACCATCCAGTCAGTTTCTTATCCACTAAATAGTCTATCCATCAAATCCACGTCTCTCTAATTTAGAGACAAGTATGTTGTATGTACCGGTGTCAAGTTCTTTGTACAACTCCGGGCAGGTGACATCAGTCGCTCTTCCCATAGAAAACTGTAACCCCATTGTAGAATGCCACCAAATTTGTTAGACATGATTTACCCTTAGTGAAGCCGTATTGGCTGTCACTGGTCATCTCCTTATTTTCCCTGAGCCTTAATATAATCCTTTAAAAAAGAAAAAAACCCACTTTACTGCATTAGCTTTACCCCACTTTTCTTTAAATGTTACATTGACCATTTCTTGTCCTCTTTTCAGAAGGAAAGTGTAGAATAATGCTTTCAGGGGGAATCTACAAGTCTGAATTTATTGACATAAGTCTGGTCCTGAAAAGAGGATGTGATGAATAAATTACTTACAATTTTGCTTAGATAAATGCCACTTTGTCATGGTATCATAAATAAAGTCTGTACAGTCGTAACAATTAAGGTACTGGCAGCAATTAGATGTTATCTCCTAAATATATTTGTTGGCTGGTGCTGACACATACATGTCTTAAACCCCTAAAACACCAAAAATGTGTAACAAAACAACCACTGCCTCCTGTTCTCTGATGGCTGACTTTCTGATGTCTGATAGAACCTTATTGATCTGAAGGGCAGTGCCATTGCATTCATCTGGGTGATATTTAAGTAATAATTTGCTGCAGATTCAGTATAGCCATGCTTGCCCACTTTAAAGTTTAACTGAATATTACCTTGCATGTTCTTACTTTGTGCTGCTCTTGTAACTTCAGTTGAAAGTGTCTAATGCCATATTCATTTGGGAACACTGACTTTCAGAGATATGTTTGAGCTACAAAACCATTTAAAATCTCATAGAAAGATAACAGGCAATGACAGTGTATCTCAACAGTATATAGTGCTAAATTCATTAACAACTGTGAACTCACAAAAGTTATGGGAGAAAGAGGAGACCATGGCATATATTGATTATGTAGCAGCAACCCGAGTGTTTTCATAGCTGCAAATGCTTTCCCCCAAGCACAAACTGCTCCATGTCAGGTGTGGATTTTCTTTTCCAGCCAGGACTTCTGTATATAGAATCCTGGCCTTTACTCCAGTCTGGAAAGTCCTCCCTATTTCACTAGTGCAGATGCATGAAAAGAGCTGGGGAGAATGAGAGGAACTGAAAAGGGTCAAATTAGTGTGTAGAGGTTATAGTCAGTGAAACTATGAGTAAGTGTGAGCTGATAAAAGCTGTTCAGTGCTAGTGAGAAGCCAGGGGCTGATCATGGTTTCTCAGCATACTTCCTAGAGGAGAGTATCTTAACTGCTTTTGGTAGTGGAACTTTCTATCTTTGTCCTCTCTATCCTCGCTGACAAAATCTGTGGGAACTATGGCAATATTGAAGCAGCTGTAAAAGTGTGAACAAGAACTTATGGAGTTTGGTGTCCTGTTTGATAATGGCACTACTGCTTCTGGGAAAACCAACAGTGTTTGGCAATCCAGCAGTCGAGGGGCTTCCTGACCCAAAGGTTTCATATTAACCCTATGAGTCCCTTCCAACTCAATATTTCTATGATAACTACTGTGATGAAAAGGTCCTTACAAAGATCTTTGTGCACTGAAGTGTAATCAAAATACTCTAGAGCTGGCTGAAGGGAGCTTGCAGGGTAGTAGTGCCCTGGTGGTTTTGATGAACTTGGATTAAAAATGCAAAGCCTATCTTTATAATAGGTGGGAAGAAGTTTAGTGAAACCCTGTGACCTGGAATAAGGGAGGACAAGAAAATACCATCTGTATGAGGTTTTGTTTCAGACCAAAAGAGTTCTTATTTGGTATAGGATTTGACTCTTGCTCCATAAATGAGTGATTACTGGTGGTGTTAAGGAGAGCAAACAGCCTTTTTTTCATTTGGCTGCAAAGAGCCTTGCCGTAATAATAATAATCAAAACTTTGGATTTAATTATATCAGGGCCTTTCCAACATTTGCAGCTTTCTCAGAGCCCATGGTACTCTCAGATCCTGTATAAAAAAGAACTGATTTCCTTGCTCAGTGCAGGGTGATGATGCTGGAATGTGAAGGAATATTTATGTGTGAGTGACTGGACTCACAGTGTACAGTGAGGTGGGATAATGCCTTAGATGAGCCTGTGAACTGTTTTTGGTTGTGTATAAGCCCAAAGAGGAACAGGCTGTGCACAATCTAACCAATTCTCAAAATGCTCTGCCACAGATTCCTGTGGCTGATGCTGTTTGGAAAGAACACTGGCATTTATTTTGAAGAAAAAATAAATCGGAAAGACATTGCTTGTTAGGCAAAGTGATAAAAGCCCCAACTAAGTTAGTGTATGTGATTTCCTCTTTCTTACAGATTTACTGCTTGGTCTCTCTCTCCCCCACTTCTCAAAGAGAATCAGGGATTTGTGATGTTTGTTGGGTTTTGCATATGTTCTCTCTGCTTTTTCCTGCCTGTTTCTCTTCTCTGTACCTGGGCCTTCCAGGCTGCTGTATACCTGCTGCATGAATGTGAAGGTGTGCAGCTCTGGCACAAGTCCACCCCCTTTGCCCTCTTTACCTCCACAGCATGTGCCAAATATGTTAAGAATCAGTCAAGAGGACTGTTATAAAAATAATAGCACTGGTATTATCTCTGCTCCCCCTACTGCCCTAGGGCTCCCTGTGCAGTGTCCATGCATTGTAGTTAACAAGGGTGATGATCCTACCCTCCTCTATGGTGCTTGGAAAAATGGTACCCCTAAGTGATGTTAGACTTTAATTTCACTCTTGTGGTTTTGGGGTTTTTTCCCCTCCCCCTATCTCAGCTGTGTACTTATTCTCAAATT
The DNA here is from genome assembly GCA_027925045.1 of Hypotaenidia okinawae. Lineage (NCBI taxonomy): Eukaryota > Metazoa > Chordata > Aves > Gruiformes > Rallidae > Hypotaenidia > Hypotaenidia okinawae. Next base: position 43,834,475 of record BSDF01000006.1, on the reverse strand, counting down.
TTGGTCTAGAAGGTGGCCTCTCTATTTTGCTCTGTTTTGGTACCTAGGGCACACAGGGACCCTGGAGCACTGATGTTCTCTTTCCTTTTTTACCCCCAGACACCCTGCATGCAGGTGACCTTTCTTCCCATACAGGACTGATGGCTGTTCCCTCTAGAGTACATCAGGACTGCCCCTACCCTGTACTGCTGCATGGGAATGAGAGGTATAACATCTCTGGTCTTCCTCCAACAGTTTTGCCCCACGGGAGTAGTGTGTCCCACGACAGTATATCTCAACATATCCTTGGTGCATAATTATGCTCTGGAGCTGACTTTTAAGAATGACAATTACCTTCCCCATAGTTTTCCAATAAGGAACTGCCAAGTGCTTTACACGGGTTAATGAATTAAGTAGCCCATGTAACATTGGTGTCTCATTATGCTTGTTCCAGGGAAACTAAGGATTCAGATGGGAACTGCCAACAACTAGTTGGCAGTAGTTGGGGCTACATGCAGACCAGCCAGGCCTGTCCACTAAGAAAAAAATGTACATCCACTCTGAGCTGGGTAGCTTTTGGGTCCTGACTTGCAGCCTCTAGCTCATGATACTGGCAATGCTTCCTATTCTCCTTGCCTCTTTCCTTTTCACTTTGGCCATTCCTTCTGACCACCTGAACTGATTCCAAGAGGAGAGTGCTAATAACACAATAACTCGGGGTGGGAATCTTTCCACTGCACCCTCTCCCCACCCCCACTCCTGTCCATACAAGATTGATAATGAAACCGATACCTTTCACCGGCGTAATTTTCATATTTAATGAGCGTGACTCAGAAACTATTACATTAATTAGTCAAATCCCACAAACCGTTAATGGTGCACGCGGTAATTAATATTGTATTCAATTAAAAGCTGACCTGTTTCAGGTGCCTTCCCCTGGTTTGGGGGGCTCTTTGCAGATAGCGTATGTTCCAGTGCCTGAGGCCAAGCCTTTTATTTTGTTCCAGTGGTGGGCAAGGGAGGCATTCTTTTTTTCTGTTTTGCTTTTATATTTTTTTTCTTCATGAACATATGCTGATTTCTCCCCCACCCTCCATCTCCAAACGTGGCTGCTCTCACTATACAGACAACCTGCTTGCTGTGATTTATGGGTTAGCACAGTGCGGGGCTCACAGACTGGAAAATTTCCAGTTTACACAAGAATTCCCTGAAAAATGAGCTTGGCTAATTTATTTCTTTCATTAACGAGTTCGAACTGTGAGATAATCTTTCTGAAGCCTACTACCCTTGCCTTCACAAACCCTCAGAAGCTCAAAGGACCCATGTTCTGCTTCTGCAGGGCTCAAGTTCACATCTTAACAAGCTGTGGACAAAAATGTGTGGTCAAAACTTACTTTTGAAACCGCTTTAAAGAGGTGGGGTTTTTCCTCACCTGAAGGTGAGGGCTGAAGGTCCTAGATCCTAACGTTAATGTTTCAGATCTGCTTATCTGAGTTAGCTTATTGCTGTAACCTGCTGAAGTCTGTGGGTTTGCTGCTCGTTAGTTCTGTGGGAGCAGTGTGCCCTCTTTCAGCTTAGCCTCTGTATCATAGCAGCCCTCTTCTGTGTGGCTGTGGTTCACTGCCCACAGAAGATCCACAGACCATATCCAGTAGTTTCCTGTGCTTTTTCCTCCTGTCCTGTAGGACACACAGGTCCAGTCCTGATGCTCCTGTCTGCTGATGTGATCTGAGGGCCACTGGCTGCAGTGACCCTTCAGTTGGGAGTTGTAGCTGGAAATCAGTTTGGACCATTCCACCAGAATTATTACCAACAACTTTTTTTTTTTCTTTTTTTTTTTTCTTCTTCCTTTTTTTTTTTTGTATTTGTTGCCCTGGTCACAGTTATTGTCTGTGTCCAAGTGTTCAACAATGTCTCTATTCCACAGAATGTTAGGGGTTGGAAGGGACCTTGAAAGATCTCCTAGTCTGAACCCCTGCCAGAGCAGGATCACCTAGATTAGGTCACACAGGATCATGTCCAGGTGGGTTTTGAATGTCTCCAGAGAAGGAGACTCCACAACCTCTCTGGGCAGTCTGTTCCAGTGCTCTGTCACCCTGGCAGTGAAAAAGTTTTTTCATTATCTTTACGTGGAACCTCCTATACTTCATCTTGCACCCATTGCACTATGTCCTATCATTGGACATCACTGAGAAGAGCCTGGCTCTGTTCTCCTGACTCTCACCCTTTATGTATTTATAAACATTAATGTGGTTACCCCTCAGTCTCTTCTAGGCTAAAGAGACCCTGATCTCTCAGCCTTTCCTCATAAGGAAGATGTTTCAGTCCCTTAATCACCTTTGTGGCCCTGTGTTGGCCTCTTTCATGTAGTGCCCTGTCTTTCTTGACCTGGGGAGCCCAGAACTGGACACAATATTCCAGATGCGGTCTCACCAGGGCAGAGTAGAGAGGGGAGGAGAACTTCTTTTGACCTACTAACTACACCCCTTCTAATACAGCCCAGGATGACATTAGCCTTCTTGGTCATCAGGGCACACTGCAGGCCCATGGTCATCCTGAGGTCCCTTTTCCCTGTACTGATCTCCAACAGGTCTGTCCAAAACCTATTTTGGTACATGGTTCTTCCCCAGATGCAAGACCCTACACTTGCCCTTGTGTTTCATTAAATTTCTTCCTGCCCAACTCTCCAGCCTGTCTAGGTCTTGCTGAATGGCAGCACAGCCTTCTGCTGTGTCAGCTACCCCTCTTGGAGAGCTTTGAGGTTGGGTGAGTATTGAAAGACATGGCATCTTGCACAGGATCATGGTAAACTTTCTGTAATTTTGAGATTGCAAGGGTCAGGCAAAATTTACTTGCAGACTACTTCCCCTGCCATCATTGCTTTGAGTTATGCAAACTGAGGATGAACTCCTCAAATTGACTGAAGAGAAGCTGGTTTGGGAATTGTTATCTACCTTCCATAGGCCTCTAAATCTCAGCTGAAATCTGATGGGACTTCCTCAACTGTTGAAAAAGCATAGGCTATATTCATGTACTATTGTTGACAAGAACCTTGACAAACATGTTGCAAGGTATAAATGGAAGTTCTCAGAAGCTGCAGATTTAAGTGTTGCACACATTCATACAGCAGGGAAAGGACAAGCATTCTTTGAATTCCCAAATACCCCTTGAATGTGACATAGTGTTTCTTGGACAGCTGTATGGGTTGCTAGCTGACAAGTTGAGCCCTTGGTATTCTTTTCCTTCAAGAGCAATTTGGAGTTTCCTGGAAAAACAAGCAAGACCTTCCCACATGTTTATATGGTATAATATAGTGACTATCATGTTAATATAACTTTCCATGCTCTGCATTGAGCAAGAGACAGACCTTTGACTTGGATGGTTAGCCTACCTTGCTTCCTTGTGTTACTCTGCTGGGTCATGTGGGTAGAGGAAACCAAGTAAATTTTCTGCTGTGTTCAGGAGCTAGAGTATACCCTGAGGAACTGGTGATGTTCACTGAGGAAAGTCAGGGCAGAGCAGAGTTGAGTGCATATTGAAGCTGAGCTCCTCTTTTTCCTCTCGAGACTGAAGTTAATGGGGTGGCATGTGGAATCCTCCTGGTGCAGAGCTACACGGTCACTGAATATCTGGCAGTTGTTTTTTCTTCCATCGTTAGGAAGTTTATTGTGTCGAATGAAGGAAAGTCTGATTTTTTGGGGGAAAGGAACATGAAAATGTACATCTTAACAGGAAAAAGAAAAGAATTCTCTTAACACTGCCCTTACGTAGTCTAAATCTAAGTGTAAGCTTTAAGATATGTGAGCAAAAAAAGCCTTTCATCATTTTGTGCTAAAGAGTGGAAGGTAAGGCATCTAAACTGAGAGGAGAAAGCGTGGCATGAGTATTGCTTGATAAACTTGAGAATGAAAGAGAAAGAGACCTTTGCATATAGGCTTCTAACCCTTCTCACTTAGAAGGAACCCAAAATTTAAGTAGGAAAATGTTTCTTCTGCCCCTGATTCCTAGGACAGTCCCACTCCTATAACCTAACTTGCAAATGAGAACAGATTTGAGGAAAACAAATTTCTCAACTCTAGGAAGTGTCAGAGATATGAAATATGATTCAGCTCTTCTAGTGCCCAAGAGAAATACACTTCTAGATCAAATGGTGCTAGGATGGTAGATATCTGCTTTTTTTTTTTTTTTCCCCCAGTCCTTGTCCTTTGGGAAAGCAACAGAGTTTTAAAAATTATTCAGATTTGAATTTTTCCATTTTGCCCTTCTCCTTAAATCTTTTTGCCTTGATATTTGGTATTTCCTTACTCTTCATCACTTTTGTGGCTCACAGTGCTTTGCCTGATATCTACTAAGCCTTCTAACTGTGAGCCATGGGACTTCTTCACATTTTTCTTTTCCAGAGACTGAATGAGTAACTCCTTGGCTGATGCCCAAATCTGTAGCTACCCAGAAGCCACCTGGTATTACAGTTCGGGCTCTATTCCATAGTTACTCATCTTATTTCATATGTAATGTGGACAGAAACATTGTTTGGGCTTTTACCAAGATTCCAGCAGGCCAAGAAGATGCTGGAAAGTGCCCTACCTGTGAACATTCATGTACACCATCATTAATATGCTCCCCTTGTTAGGAAGGCTACCTTTTCCCTCTCTTCTGGTTGATACGCCTCTCCTTTCATTGTCTCTGTTGCTACGCTTACATCATACCTTAGAGCAGCTTCTCTTGTCTCATTATGCATTCCTTTGGGACGTTACCTGTCCATTCTGCTTGGAATGGAAGTCACCAAACTCTTGTCCCTGTACTGTACTAGGCCAGGATTGTCAAGAAGTAAGAAATAACTGTGATCCAAACCACGTCTGGTTCTCGTAGTTCAATGAAAAAATGGCTGGGCAAGTGCTATCTTGATATTTTTCCCTCTTGTTTACAAAGAAGGTCTCATATTTTGAATAAAATATGAGTCATATAAAGTCTCATATTTTGAATATAGCCAGGGCAAACACGAGGTAGACTTTTTGTCCTGGTAGGACTACCTAAATCCCAGCCCTGGTCAAAGCTGTCTCAGCTTCAGCCTGAGGCCTTCTTCCTTTGGTTCCATGACTGCCTTCAGCTGCTGCTACATATATCTTCACCTATACAGATTACTACTATATTTCATGTCCGAAGCAAGAAGTAACTCCGATTCAAAAGACTTTTCCATTGTAGTTTCTTGGATGAGCATCAAATGTAGTGACATCCAGGATTAGGCTTGGAAACTGATGTTTACCAGCACCCTCAAGTACAATATATGTCATGATCTTAAACTTCTAGAGAACTGTTTTTCCCCCCTGGAGATGAGAATCTTCATATTACCCCTATTTAATCAATGGTGGTTGGATTGAAGAGCACAAGATCTGGCTTGCTGGACATGAATAACCTTTCCAAAAACAGGAGACGTATCTGCACTTTTCTGTTCACAAAGCCAAAGAGCTGCTTCTGAGGATGGTAGTACCCAGGCACAAGGAAAGCAGCTGTGAACTCTGCGCATCTGTGTGTCTGTGTATATATGCGCGCGGGTGTGTGTGTCTCTCCGTTCCCAGCACAGGAGAGAATTCAACAATATTTCACCCAAATGAGAAATGTTATTCTGCAGATTAAAGCCACGCAGTGCCTGGTTTTGTCTTTATTTATGCCTTTCTATTTCCTTCTCTGCTGACATGGGTGCACATGCCGGGAAGCACTGAAGGACATAATTGGCGTTGTGAAAAATTATTGGGAAGCCAGGACGTTCCTTTGCAGTGATCCCCCCTTCTCTTTCCCATCTGTCACCATCTAATGTGACAAAGTTTTTATCGGGCATTGAGGCAGAGGAGATTAAAAGTAAATACTGCAATCAGGAAGCAGCTGGGGGGAAAATGTAACACATTTCACACTAAGCTGAACAGCTCATCAACTTAGCCTTGTATATCTACGGTGGATGGGAGGAAGGGAGGGCTGCAGGGGGATGGTGTGGTTCAACATGCTCCTCCACACTGGGAGTCTGAAGAGGATCATGTGTTTCCCTATACAAATAGGACTCATACTTTCTGACGCTTGCTTGCTTTGGGAAGGAAAAAGCCCCAAGACTAGGGCAGTAGTTTTCCATTTGCTTTTGTAATGAGCTCCTGTAAAATGCTCTTTTCCCAGGCCCTAGTTCATATATTTGTGGATTCCTTTCCTGTTGTTGTGATGATCCTGGGTGCTGCCATGTCCTATTCACCTAAGTGGGTTTTATTAGGCACGTAGCTCTGAATGCTGTGGGCTTGTATCTCACCATCTCTGGGGAGCTGCAGGACGGAAAGTTTGTTGACTAAATGGAAGGCTTTTTCAAGGCAGATACAATAATGTTTTAGGCTAATGAAACTGGACACTGAGATTTTGGCTGCATACTGTGATGGGTACTGTTATGTTCTGTCCAAATTTACCTGTCTGCAAAGGCCAAGAATGGCTTCGTTCTTATTTGTGTGTATAAAACTTAAGGACTTTGAGCACTACCAGTCATATTCTTTTCTTCCAAAGTTTTGCAAAGTAATTTTTTTTTTTATTTTGAAACTGCTTCCTATGACGTCTTCCTTCTTCGCAGTGCTGACAAGATGTGAGCTTGGTGCTGGTGAACAAGTAGTATGTGGAGGGCTACAAGAATCTTCTCTCTATCCTTGTGATAAAACTTTGGAAAGTAATGCAGGTTTCCATGGCATTCCTGCTCCTGCGAATATGTATCCTGCCATGGAGTAATGAAATCCTCCTAGATCAGGAGAATCTTGGTCTGAGTACCAATAAAAGCCTGTGTCATTTTTGCTGGCATTTCTTGTGAGGTGGAAAGCTATTCTGTCAGCAAATAGCCTCTGACCCTGTTGCTTTAATTAATTTGATGTGGTTTCCTTAATTTACAATTGCTTTCTTGTCACCCGCTTTTGAATGTTGATGAGATGTCATCAGAATAAAAGAAAAAATATCTCTAACTACTTTCTCAGTTAGATTGATCATTGTCTCCTGCAAGATTTGGAAGCTTGTTTTTTTGATAGCCTTAATTTTCCTGGCACTCCTGGTGCAGCGGTGGTAGCCACCTGGATTGGTGTTGAGTTGCCTTTTGATGCCCTGCTTCAGTGGTGTCAGCCTGGGGCCATCCAGGTAGAAGAACCTGGTCAAGCTGTGGAACCCGTGACTAGGAGAAACTGCATCCCAACCTCAAACAATAACTATGGGATAATGCTGTGACTTTTCTGAAGTTTACAATAGCAGATTGTAAATTTATTGCTACTTTACCAGCATGTCTATTCCTCCTTATAAATAATTATGTTTGCTCTTGTGAGTCAGTCGTTCTTTGTTGGTTATAAAGTCCACTAAATAGGACAGTTGTGGAAGAGGATAATTTCTAAACATTTGTTTGGTAACAAAAGTGGAACCTGTAATGTCTCCCAATGTTAAAACCAAACCTGCTGCTGGACTACCAGCAGTGTGTCTGTATAACAGCATTGACATTATCAGCTAAGGAACTCTGGTATCTTTATAGCATGAAGGGAATGGGGTAAGGATTTAAAGTAAAGCAAAGGGTCATTATTATGCTTTTTCTGGTATCGCTGCATTATGAAAAATAAATTACTGAGATCATGTTTTTGTTCAGTAGCTCATATAAGCTCAATAGCCGTTTGCTTGTGTTTGGCAGCTAAATTGTTATAATGCTGTCTGTATCAAGCAAGTACCCTCGTCACTGGACTACTCATTTGCTTTCCTGTTGATGCAGTTATATGCTTTATCATAGTTCTATGGATCTTGATCTGGCCTTCTGTGTCTGTTTGTCCAAACATACGAAGGTCGCTGTCACCTTACAGATCAGAACTGAGTGTCTTACTCTTATTCTCACTCCCCTCCTATTTTTATCAAAGCCAGAAGGAGAAGGAGCCCCACTGGCACGCAGAACAGAAGACACAGAAGGAATTAAAGGAGAGGGAGGGGCTTTGGAAAAGTGCTAGTTGGGCAGAGGCTTTTGTGCAGGAAAGATCAGTCTGGGCCTTGAAATCCTCCAAGGATGGAGGTTTCACACTCTCTCTGGGTTCCATATTCCTCTGCTTATTTATGGTGATTCTCTTGTATTCAATCAAAATCTCCATTCTTGCAATTAATTCCCACAGTCTCTCATTCTCCTGCCATGTGTCTCCATGAAGATCCTGATGGTATCTTAGCATGCACCTTAATTAACACCTTTTTGGAAGATTGCTTAGGGTTCCCCTCTTGCTAAGCAGGTCACTTGTATCAAAATGTTCTTAATTTCCTTGCTTTAAGGGTGCAAATATAAAGTGTATGATTAAACTGAAAAATCTGAATTGAAATAAAAATGAGCTGAAATTTAGCCACACAAAAGTTGTGGAAGCTAGGTTGATAAGAGACTGTCACACCATGGTGGTCTCCAAAAATGAAAAAATGTGATGTAGGCTTTAGGCTGTATCCATCATCTTGCAGGTCTTTAACACCATGAGCCTCCCATGCAGATATTCTGAAGAGAAGCTTCTTAGTGTTTGACATATCTAAGTATTAGAGGGGAGATATCCAAGAAAAGAATTGGACTCCACTTAGGCCCTGTGCTAAATGCAGCTGTACATTATATATGTCTGAGATCCACATTTAAGATGGGATGACAAATGGGAACAATGAAAAGCCACCCTGTTCACTGATGTGGGAGACCAGTCTTCAGAGTGGTTAGTGGGGTTTCATGCCCTGGGTGATCAGCAGGGTCAGGTTCCCTGTTGGCCTCAACATTACTGCTGAACAATGCTTTTCTCGCATTCTTTCTGCCTATATTGCAGAAAATTTCTGAGGCTCACATGTGCTTCAGCATCTCACTTGCCATGACATTCACTGTAACCACCTTCCACTGAGATCAGAGAGGCAGGTTATTCATGTCAGGGGGATGTAGGAAGACATTTTCACCTATAGGCTCTTTAAAAACCTTGCTTGTTGTCCAAAAGATTTCATAGGTATTGGGCAGGCTGCTAGAGCTGACCAAAACAGAGGTGGGACATGCGTGACTGAGCGACTGACTGCAGCTATATGGCCTGAACATATTCTGAAACTGCTGGACAAATCGTTTTGTGCTTCCTATGTGATTCCCCCTGCCCTAGGAATGCATGTTACATCGGGCTTTACAGGCTGATGCTGTGAATCTCTCTGATAGATTTATTTTTCAAAATACTCATGACTTCAAGAAGGGATTTTTTTTTTCTGTCTTAACCTTTGTCATCTTCCTTTTTTGATCTGACACTAATAAAGAATTTGGAAAACTGTCCATAATGTAATAAGGAGTAAAGGAGGGAAGGGTTTGTTCTCTCTCTATTTTTTCAACTGCACTTATTGCTGAAGCATGTCAACATGCTGATTCTGATAGGACAAGAAAGAAAATACAGTGGTCAAAACCGGAAGTCATATGTAATTCTAGCACTAGATTGATACCTTTTTTACCTTCAAATATCAGTGAGCTATTTCTTTTTGGGTTCCAAGAAAAGACATCTGTATTAAAATCCCCTATGAGGTGGGTATTTCATGCTTGATAACTTGACATAACTTTGGTTTTGATCAGATTACTACCAGCATTGGTACTACAGACATTTCAGAAGTGATACAACCGGTAACAAAGGGTACTGGGGAACTTGTTCATCTTATGCATATGGCATATTTGTAAAAGCCTTTCTTAGCATTTCATTTTCACAGGCATCATGTTTATTTGAGATTTTGTTCTTTTTTTTTTTTTTTTTTATTATTCACCACACTAAACCTTCTGCCAAAGTCATGGAGGTAGAGATGCTCTTGCTCCTTTAAAGCTTTTAGACTGAGTGGAGAGTGCGGGGGAAAAAATACTTCTGGTGATTACCTTTTATCTCCGTCATGAGTTCCCCACTTCACTATATCCCTTAGGCTTAGAAGATGTGAGGGCTAGGTTCTAGATTTGGAATTCCCACATACTAGTCACCAAGGTGGGGAACAGCTACAGTTGCTGAAGCCAGGCACATACCTGGTGAATTCCCTTCCCCACTCCAAGTTAAACAGAGAAGATAACTGGGTAATTTGCTTCAAAATGTTAGTGCAGATCATCATGCTGTAGCTAAGTGTTTGTTCAAAATTATTGCCAGAAAGGTTGCCTGAGTCTTCCTCCTGTTTCATTCTTCTGCAGCCCAGAAGAAACCCATATATATTGCTGGTTTCTGATGTTCAACTGCTAGTAGCTTTCTGTTTAATAGTAGTTTAAAAATAAACAAAAAACAGAAGGAACGGATTGGGGTTTGCACCTAAGGCAGTAGCTGCTGTCATGTGAGCAGGCAGGCTCAGCCCTTGGTGACGTCCTCTCCCACAAATGCTTTGCTGCAGGAAGCCCTGTTAGTAGTGCAGAAAGTAGCACTTTCCCAGAGTTAGGTAGATGCTTTGCTACTTAAGATGCTGCCTTTTGGATAAAACATAAAACTGAGGTTCCGAACACTTGCATATTTTTACAGGTGTTCCCTGACTCTCTCCTAGGTGTATTATAAAAACTGCTTGCACTTTGTTTGGGCAATACCAAGTAGTGTGATGAAGTGCAAGTAACTCAATGGGATTTATACGAGCTTATGAAGCGGAGAATAAACCCCATAGTTTGCACAGTAAGTCAATTTGTAAAGCGCTTTGGGATCTTTCTGGATGAAAGGCGCTATATAAATGTAAGCCATGACCATTCATCATTATTGAATATGAAATAGAGATATACACTCTATCAAGCTAGCAGCAATAGGCTTGGGCTCATGATTGCTCACAGGGCCCAATCAATCATCAGATCACGACATAATGCAACTAGAATAAAAAAAAATCCCAAAACCCACAGCAAATCATTCTAAGCAATGCAATTAATGGGCATCCAGTATAAATAGCAATCTCAGTCGGGAAGACTGGGCTTTTCCTGAACAGTAGAGTTGATTCCAGGGCCATAGAGTGTGAAAGAGAGAATTACTAATCCAGTGCTAGTAAGGAAAGATTCTCACCAGCAGTATGTCTTACAAATGTTCAATGCAATTAGACTAAAAAGACATTGCATCTTTGCTTTTCAGGTTTGTATTTTGTGAGATGGAATAGAAAATGGTTTTGTATACAAAATGTTAGGCTATGTTCTACATTAAATCACAGAGATACTGTTCATTTTTTTGCACGAAGTTGCAGTCCAGTCACTTAACCTTGGGCATCATCTGTATATTGTATGGCTCTTGCCATGCAACATGCACAAAACCACAGTCTTCATAAGATGCAAAGGCTGGGATGAGAATGTGCCTGGCATGTCAGGGTGTGTAATCTGTTTCTGCTGCTTATCCTTGGAGACACTAACTGCCATAATGTACCTCTTTTATGCCACTTGAGTTGAAGTGTAGGCTGCTCCAGCACTCTGTTTCAAGGCCCAAGCAAACAGAGGGCTTGCTTTGTTTGTGCAAGCGCTCTTTCTGTCTATATATTTGCCTTATGGGGGAAGGCAATACCTGGTGTGAGCTTCCCTCCTCTACTCTTCAGTTGTGTTGACATGTCTGTCTCAAGCTGCTGTGATGCTATGGGATACAATATTCTGCTCTCATTTTCTGTTTGTTTGCTATTACCAGAGAGATATTGAAATTTAATAAAATATAAGGGGGAGGTGGTGGTGTGGGTGTGAAAATTGGAATAAGAAAGTGGGGGGAGGGGATGTAAGATTCCATTACATAAAACCTGTCTTGCCACAATTTAGGAGGAATGGGAAACTGCCATGATCACCAAGCAGTAGCTTGCAGATTATATACAGTCCATGGTTCCCTGTATTGTCACCCTCAGCTATCTTCATCTCCAGTACAGAGGTGAAGCCTAACGTGTTCCAGAAGTGCTAGGTGGAGCAGATCCAGAGTGCCTCAGACACCCCTTCTGTGCCAGAGGTGCTACTGCAATCCAGTATCCAGAAGTATGACTGTAGGACTGGGAGTTGGACAATTAGCCAGTAGTTTGGGTAAACCCTGTGGACAAGACCTGCTGTCATCAGTGTGGCTGTTTTCACTCACATTTTCCCATAGCTTTAGAGTAATGGTGTCCTGCCCAAAGGGCTTGGTCCTTCCATGCCATGTCCTCTGTGGAGACGGGAAGGGTGTCTATGCTGATTCTATTTTATCTGTGTTTGGGTGCAGCTCTTGGTCTCCCCTGACTCTGAAGGTTATGTTACAGGCAATGCTCTTGTAAAGACTTCTTAGACTGAATTGAGTCATGATCATAGAGTGAGAAGCATATATTGAGCAAGCCATTAGCATCTTATCATCAGAGATTAATTAATTGTTAAATACCCATTTTAGTTCTTATCTTGGTATAGGTGTCTCAGAACCTGAGGCTGATAAATAAAGTAGAAGTATATTTTCTTTTAATTTTTCCTACCTTTTCTTTAGGGGGGAATTACTCACAAGGCAGGATCTCAGTCATGTCTTGTTCTTGTGTGTTTGAAAGTGGTGCCATTTCAAACAACCATTACACTTAGGTTTGACAATACATGTTCTAGTTCTCTTCTGGTCTCAAGTGCCACATGCTCTTAGGGTGCTTTTTGGATCAGCGCATGTGAATCCTCACACATCTGTAAACTGTTTGATTGCTAACTCTGAAATTCTTATCTTTGCACCACAACATTGCAATTGCATTGTTATTTCTATGAGCAATCAATATTCTTTCACTCGGACTTTTAATAGCTTCTTGATTAATTAATTAGTTAATGTAGCTAATTTTATAGTTTCTTGGTTAATTGATGTTTTTATTCACTACTTTTAAGTATAAAGTGTGGTATAAGTAGTAAGCAATAGAGTATTATTAATTATTGGTTTGTTTTAATACTGTCCTGATTGGCCAAATCCTACCAAATAGTTTATTCAGAGTGAAAATTTTAACAGTTCCAAAGATATTGCTAGGTTTGCATTAGTGGGTTTTGTAAATGTGTCTGCATTCATCACAGTCACATCCCACTTAAATCACAGGGAAGGAAGGGCCAAAGGTTCTACCTAACTCTGAAAACAGGGAAGGGAAGTTTTCTAGGCCAAGCAGATCAGTAGAACCTATAAGATATGATTAAGTGTGTTGATATATGTATAAATAAAAAATGTAAGAATCACCATGACATAGGATTTCACAGTACTGAAAAATGTGGAATCATTCCCTAGGCAAAGGCAGAGGGTCAGAAGAAATGACCCACACTCTTCTGTGTTTTATGTTACCACCTGGAAAGGGTTTTTAGGTCATTATGGTTAGATCTCCAAAGCATCAGCCCAGTGTGCCACGGACACAGTCATTCTGCTCCAGCCCTGTCTCTAATCATCTTTCCTTAAGTATCTGCTCTAGGGCATTGCCAGAGGTAATGTTCTAACATTGATTGCACCCTTGACTGACATAGCTACAGTGCTGGGCAAAATGGATCTTGTTTTAGGAGATTATTGTGCTTGGGCAAGGTGGAAAATAGAACAGATAGAGGGGAGAAAGCAGCATACCTGCAGAGTGTGAAGAATTTAAAATACAGCTAAGTAAAACAGATACTTTATTTTAAGCCTAACAGCTGTGAAATCCGCCCTAAACCACCCACAGAAAAGAGAAACATACCGTGAGTTAAAAAGTAAATAGTGCCAGAAATCAAGTGAGTTGGAATATAAAATTTGATGATGTGTGCACTTGGGGAGGTAGATATAACCAGCTATGGAACTAGACTTGGGACAAATGTTCCTGAGGCAGTGCTAACATGTTTAGGGCATTCTGGTGGAAGAGTGAAGCTTGGTGGAAGAGAAGTTTGAAAACACAAGGGCCTGCAGAAACACCTTTCTCCTCACTATTTCCTGCCGTCATCTCCTCTTCAGAGACCTACACTATTTTCTGCTACTCCCTTGACCAGTCGGATCCTCTTTCTTCTCCTCCTCTCTCTGTTTATCCCATGCTCCCTGACATTGGCTCTGAACCAGGGAACTTTCTTTTGCTCACTATTTAGAGACTGTGGTGCAAGGACGTGTCCCTTCTGATTCTTTTGACTCTGGTAGCAGATATTTGCTCCTTGTTCACTCTCCTCAGTGGACCTCAGGTGATCAGGTTGTCCTGCTGCATCTGGCACAGGAGGCCTCGGCAAAGGCAAAAGTTGTGGCATCTCGTGCAAATGTATAAGACACAGATGATGTTCTGGGAAAAGTAGTAAAGTAGGAGGTGGGGACATACAATTTGTAAATTATGCCTAGATACCCCCTAAATTGCCAGTTGCGAGGAAATCCAGGCACCTCCACCAACCATCTATTTTCTGTTCGGCTCATGAAGTGTATTTACTGCCCTTGAATTACAAATTGCATGTGGATTTTGTGATGTTGCTGAAGTGTATCTGAAAGTGAATGTGTTTTTGAAAGAAATACAGATAGAATCCATGTGGCTAGAGAACAGCTCTGTAGAAAAGAACCTGGGCATCTTGATAGACAACTTGAAGGTCAATCAGCAGCATGAGTTTGAGGTAGTGAAGGCTGAGCACGCACTGTTTTGCATTAATAGAATTGTATCCAGCAAGTCGAGGCATGATTATTCCCTTCTATTTCAGGGATGGCAAGACTGTAGCTGGAGTACTGTGTCTGGTTTTGCCCAGTATAGGGAATATGTTGACAAACTGGAGCAAGTCCAGCCAATGGTGACAAAGATGGGTAGAAGTCTGGAGCATGTGAGATAAAAGGAGAGACTGAACGACACAAATTTACTCTGCTGGGGAAGAAAAAGCTAAGGGAGGTCTAATTGTAGTCTTCAACTGCCTATTGTGTAGTTAAAGAGAAGACAGAGACAGTTTCTACTTGAGGGACCAGAGCAGAAAGATGAGAGGCAATGAATGCAGCCTGCAACAAGGGAGGTACAATAGCTATAAGGAAAAAGTTCTTCATAATGCAAGTGGTTGCAGAGAGGCTGTCTTTAGAGATAGTCACAAGTTGCCCGGAGCAGTCTGGTCTGAGTTCAAAGCTGGGTGTGCTTTGAGCAGTTGTTTGGATCTTGGATCAGATGACCTCCAGGGTCCTTTCCAATCCCAGTTCTGGGACTCTAAATGTGGTTTGTAAGACAGCCGCATAAACTAAATTATGTATTAACTTGGAACATGGCAGACCAGAATAAAACTAGTCCCTTGCTTTAGCAAGAGAAGTGGGCAAGAGCCAAATGAGAGGCACGTGAGTTTTAGTGCTTTACCCTTCTTTTGAACTGAATCAGAGGATCATAGAATGGTTTGGGTTGGAAGGGATCTTAAAGATCATCAAGTTCCAACCACCCTGCTATGGACAGAAAACACCTCTCACTAGACCAGGCTGCTCAAGGCCACATCCAACCTGACCTTGAACACTTCCAGGGAGAGGGCAACCACCATTTCCCTGGGCAGTCTGTTCCAGTTCCTCACCACCCTTGTAGTGAAGAATTTTTTCCTAATATCCAATATAAATCTACCCCCTTCCAATTTAAAAACATTCCCCCTCATCCTATTACTACATGCCCTTCTAAAATGTTCCTCCTTAGCTTTCTCTCACCCCTTCAGGTACTGGAAGGCCACTACAAGGTCTCCCCTGAGCCTTCTCTTTTCCAGGCTAAACAGCCCCAACTCTCTCAGCCTGTCTTCATTGGAGAGGTCCTCCAGCATCTCCTGAAGAAAAGTCTCCCTTCATTCAACAGGCCCTTTGTTTGGTATTATACAATAATATTTCCTGATAGATGATTATGTGTGTATGAGCTGCACTTTGAGAAACCTGGTCTACTGGGAGCTGATGAGGCTCATCTGTCAGAGAAGAGGGAGAGTATCTGTGGTCACACGCTTGCCAAGCTGGTGGAGAGGGCTTTAAACTAAAGTTGAGGGAAACCTCAATCCATCTCACTCCTACCAGTTTGATGCCAGTGCCAGCATCCCAGCCAGAGCTGGGATAAGGAAGGACCACAGGTCAGCAGGAGAGCACCTGAAGTGCAGCACAAAGGAATTCCAGCCACTCCAGCTATCTAGTCAGCTTCACTGGGGGCCTAACTTAAATGCCTCTATGCAAAAGCATATGGCATGGGGAATAAGCAAGAGAAGTTAGACATGCGTGCACTCCTCCAGGACTGTGATCTCATCAGCACCACAGATATATGGTGGGACTGTCTTCCATGGGAGGGACCCCACACTGGAGCAGGAGAAGAGTGTGAGGAGTCCTCCCCTGAGGAGGAAGGAGCAGAAGAGACTACATGTGACGAACTACCTGTAACCCCCATTCCCCCTCCCCCTGTGCTGCGGGTGGGGAGAAGGTAGAGAATTCAGGAGTAAAATTGAACCCAGAAGGAGGGAATGGTAGGGCAGGTGTGTTTTAAGATTTGTTCTAATATCCCATTGCTTTATGCTATTGTGATTGGGTAATAAATAAGATGATTTTTAAAAATACTGAGTCTGTTTTGCCCATGATGGTAATTGCTGAATGATCTCTCCCTGTCCCTACCTCAACCCACAAGCGTTTTGTTATTTCTTTTCTCTCCCTTGTCCAGTTGAGAAGGGGGAGTGATAGAGCAGCTTTGGTGGGTATCTGGTCTCCAACCAGTGTCAACCTACCCCAAGGACTTCAGCCACTCTGCTCTCTGTTGGAGAGACACCACAGCAGGGCATAAGCAATCCAAGAGTTTTCTGAAATGTATTGATAAATTCCTTCTCCAAGTCGTGGAGGAGCCAATAGCAGAGGTGCCATGCTGGACCTTGTTCTCATCAACAAGGAGGAGCTGGAAGGGAATGTGAAGCTTAAGGGCAGCTTTGGCTGCAGTGATTGTGAAATGGTTCAAGATCCTCAGGGCAGCAAGGAGGGTGCACAGCAAGTTTGCTATCTTGGACTTCAGGATCTTCAGTGATCTCTTTGGTAGAGTGCCATGCGACAAAGCCCTAGATGGATAAGGGGCCAAAGCAAGCTGATTAGAATTCAAGGATCACCTCTTTTAAGCTCAGGAGTGATGCATTCCAACAAAAAGGAAGTAAGGCAAAAATTCCTGGATGCCCATGTGGATGAGCAAAATGCTCCTGGACAAGCTCAAACACAGCAAGAGGGTGGAAGCAAGGGCAGATAGCCTGGGAGGAATACAGAGAAGTTGTCCAAGCAGCCAGAGATCAGGTTAGGATAGTTAAAGCCCTGTTAGAAATAAATCTGGCCAGGGATGTCAAGGGCAACAAGAAAAGCTTCTATAGGTATATCATATACCTGGACTTGTGCAAAGCATTTGCAACTGTCCTGCACAACATCCTTGTCTCTAAATTGGAGAGACACGGATTTGACAAATGGACTACTTAGTGGATAATGAATTCTTTGGATGGTTACATTCAGAAGAGTTGAGGTCAACAGCTAGACGTTCGAATGGAGACCAGCAATGAGTGGCATTCCTTGGCAGTTGGTATTGTGACTGGTGTTGTTTAACATCTTTGGCAATGTGGACAGTGGGATCAATCAACTTCAGAAAGCAGTGTGGTGTAGTTGACACACTGGAGGGAAGGGCTGCCATCTAGAGGGACTATGACAGCCTTGAGGGGTAAGATCATGCAAACTGCATGAAGTTCAACAAGGCCAAGTGCAAAGTCCTGCACGTGGTTCAGGGCTACCACAAGCACAGACAGGTTGGGCTTGAGAATGGACTGAGAGCGGCCCTGAGAAGGAGGACTTGGGAGTATTGATGATGAAGTTCACCATGACCTAGCAATGTGTGTTTGCAGCCCAGAAAGCAAACCATATCCTGGGCTGTCTTAAAAAAAAAAGCATTGGCAGGAGATTGAGGGAGGTGATTCTACCCCCTTCTCACAGTACTGAGGGTGTCCCTGCCCATGGCAGGGGGGTTGGAACTAGATGATCTTTAAGGTCCTTTCCAACCCAAACTATTCTGTCATTCTATGATACACTCAGCTAATGATGAGTGTCAGTGGCATTTAAAAATAGAGGAGGCAGTTGTACCCCTGTGATTTTATTTGCACTTGATAACTACCATGGAGAGCTGAGCAGCATAAATGGGGAGCCATAATCAGAGATTGAAATCCCTCCTCTGTAAACTGCCCTTCTGAACAGAGACTGCTGTGGAATCTGGGCTTGCATTCAGTTGCATTCAGACTTTGTTTAACGTCTTCTTGATTGTTTTCATGCAATTTTATTCTGTCAGAGGGAGTATCAGAGTACCATAATCTTTTTTCACATCTGCTGACTGAGAGAGCTTTTGAAAACAGAAATCCTTAAGGAGTTCCTATAGTTAGTGCTGAGTTTCGGGTAGCATGATAATTGCATTATTACGCTGTGAGCCTGTTTCCAGATGTTTGCTTGCTTTTGCTCCTTTTATGATTACTGTTTTTAGAATAGTTTAGATAAGAGTTGATACTTTGCCAGCTATGGGCAGCAGTACGTCCTGTATCTTGGGAGATTCAAATTAGGCACAGGTAAAACTTCCCTAGGTGGCCTGTGCTGCAGTGAAACATGTTGCCTGTAGGAGTGGTTGAACTTTCGTCCTTGGATATTTCCAAGTCTCAGCTGCAGAAAGGCATATCTGACATATTCTAGTGATGGTAATAGTCCCACTTCATGACTGGACTTTGTCCCCCAAATGATTTGATGAGCTCGCTGCATCAGGACAACTTCTGCTATCTCAAGATCTCTGTTCTTAAAGGATCGACAGATCTATCTGCAGGATAGACAAGGTGTCTTCCCTCAAACACAAACTGCAAGGTTCTCTTAAGCAGAGAATGGTGCAGTGAACTGCACCTTGGGGCTGAACTGGGTTTTCCGGAGAAGGTGCGGTGTGAAGGGACTTTAGTTGCCATATCTGCTTTCTGCTGTGAAGCTGATGACTTGGCACATCTCCACATTAACTTGTCTCCAATTTCTCAGCTTTGTGTCAAATGGATAGAGATCCCCAGCAGACTTAGGCATTGCTATAGAAGTCAGGGTGTATATCTCATGAACTTGTTCAGCTCAGCCCTTTCTTCTACTTCACACCAGTTTTTGGCTCTGATTAGAACCACCATGTGAAGATCAAACCGTAGTGGGGAGCAATAGCCTATTCCCTGCTGGTGAGCAAGAATAATATGAAAGAATCATGGCTCATCCAATCTGACAAAGAATGAAAGACACTTGCAGAATTGTAGGTCTAGTCCTGCCACACTGAAGATATAATTCCTAAGACTTATCTGTTGGAGACAATTGAATTAAGCTGATAGGCGAGCTCTAAATCTGCCTAGTCAAACTGGTGTTGGTTCCACTACAACATCCTTATTTCAGTACGTGAGAAGCTCCACGTGTTTTGGCTGGTCAAGGTAGAGAACGGGTTTAAATTGAGATTTAGGTTGAACTGGGAAAGCTCTCTCGTGCACACAAGTGATTGTGTATTATTTTCAGGATGTTACTGCCAGTTTAAGATGTATAAAAGACTTTCACCTGCCACTGCCTGGCGTATCAAAAATTAATTGGTAGGATAAGCTTCACTGCAGTGGTGTATCATCAAGGCTGAAAATAGGCTGCTTTTCTTCATTTTGCTAGACAAAAACATCATGTTGCTGTGCCCAACCTAGTACAGGCCAGTGAATATGGAACACAGTGACTGTATCACAGAGCCGTTTCATTGTTTTGCATTTGGACCTTTCCACATTGTTACATTATACAGCTGCCCCTGAGGTAATCTGTAGGTGTGGAATGTGCCAAATCTTTCCATGAGGGAGCCTGGAGTTCTGTAGAGCCACACACCCCATTACTCACATAGCTGTGCGCACACTTGCTCAATACCTACCCAGGTTTCACACTAGGATCTCTGGAGGTACAACCCAGAGTTCTCTGTGTTGCATTAACTTGAAAAAATCTGGTTAGGAGTTGGTTTTCACAGCGTCTTGCAAGAAGTTACCAGGCTTCCTTGAGCCTATGTCCATGGGTGCTGCCAATGTACCAATGGAGTCCAAGCATGCTTCCTATGCTGCTTACTCCTGTCTATGACCGAGCTGCGGAACAGCATGTGTGCAAGAGCTGTGCTCAGCTTGTGACTGCATTCCTTGTGGCTATAACATTCAAATAAAGGCTATGACAGTGTGATTGAATGATTGAACTGAACAGTGCAGTGAGAAATGAAAGAGCTCTTCCTCTATTAAAAAAAAAATAATTAAAGCATTAGAAAAAAACCTTGTGCAAAAGCTGACAAGATTATGTTGTAAGAAAGACAGATGCTGAGGCTTGCTGGCAGGAAAACAGCTGGACACCAAAATTATATTGTGCATGGAGACTGTGCTCATGTGGAAGGGCTTCCTTCATGTATAACAGCCACAGAATTTGGTTTAGGGTGTGTGGGGTGATCCTGTGTGTAACTGTATGCATGCTGGCATGGCAACATTATGGAGAGATCAGTTTGTGTTGAAATATGTGCCGTGCTCACCAAATCAGCAACCACATTTTGGAAGTGCCCTCCATATAATCAGTTTGAGATTCTCTGGGATAAACCACAACTTGCATGTGCACACTCTACCACCACCCCTCAGCTGGAAACCATCTTACATGATGGTTTAAGGGAAAAGGCATGGCTTGCTCTTTGTACAGAAGCCAAAGCTATTCAGTGGCACATAATCTTACTGTGCTGTGAAGTTATTGGTTAGAACTCAGGACCTTTTTCATTTTTACTGCAGCTTTCCCAGCATCAATAACAGAGATAAGCTTTATGCTCACTTAGCATATTCCTTGGACGTGGCATGTTTGATGCTTGAAATGAAATCCCAGTACATACCATCCCCTAACGGACTGTGTGGCACATTCCAGAATCTTTGTCCTTGGGCTTTTAGAACTTTCTTTGCTGACAACCTCTTGTCCTTTTTCAGAAGCTTGCCATGAATGATGGTAGGGTCTGTTTTTGATATGGTATGAGCTTTCTGTGTCATTGTCTGCAGAAGAGGCAGATGTACCTGATCTATTGTCTTCTGCTGTGTCCCTCTGAGGTTATTTTATATGTTGCTGCTACATCCAATTGAAAATTGTAATTAGTTATACAAAGGAAAGCTAAATATATTACAGTATGGGTCTACATAGATATCACAGAACTTCCTATATTATCTCACTTCCTGGGGCACTTTGCTGTTCTGAAAGCTTTTGAAAATGTCATGTTTCCTTTATCAAATTCTTCTGGCTTTTAAAAGAGCCTAACTTCTTCCTGTGATATTGTCACAAGAGGGCAGAATCGGGGTTCGTACATGCAGTAACATTTAGCACAACTGAAGAAACTGCTATGTACCGGATGAGCTGTGGTAACAGAGCTGTGTGCACAACTAGCCTGCAGCAGACATGGGG
Source organism: Hypotaenidia okinawae (assembly GCA_027925045.1). Taxonomy (NCBI): domain Eukaryota; kingdom Metazoa; phylum Chordata; class Aves; order Gruiformes; family Rallidae; genus Hypotaenidia; species Hypotaenidia okinawae. The sequence goes on along the minus strand of BSDF01000006.1, from coordinate 43,813,182 downwards.
TAATTCCACTTAACGCTGTCTTCTCCTAGGTTAAGTCAAATGACCTTGCATTCATGTGCTCAATTATCAAGCTAAGATTATATGCCATGACTTCTTAAGGCTCAGTAACTTAATCCTCTATCTGATCCCTAAAAGCTGTTTGTGTACCTTGAATAGGTATCTTTCTTAGGTGTTTTTGTAAAGCATATTAGTCAGAGCAGCATGTTGTGCTTTCTGGAGTGCTCTGTAGACTCTGCAGCTCATTCTGCTAAAAAACTGCCCTTTGAAATGTGGGATTATGTGACAGCAGGCCAGGCCCAAGTGAGGATATCTTCCCCCTCTTAGAGCCCAGCAGCGTGAGCCACCTGCCTATGTATGGCTGAGTTACTCCTGTCATTGCAACAGCCTCACATTAAGGGTGACTGGAGCTGTTGACTTAGATCTCTCTGGCTGCTATTATAATCACACACATCACTTTGAAATAATTCATTTGCAAATGTATCCTGGTTTGTTTAGATACTTAAAATGTCACAGAAATTTTACTACTAGGGAAGCTTTAAATAGTTTTGGGTTTTAAGGCTAAAAAGACCAACATCAGAACTAAATTGATAAAATATTTATTTACTGTATTTTAAAATCATTGTGATTTGGTTTCCCACTGATAATGGACTTTGTCTTTACCTTATAAAGAAACTGCCCACAGTTTTGTAATTAATAAAGCGCTTTGTGAGAAGTGCCTACTGAATTAGTCTGCATCAATTTAACCAACTTCTAAGACAATTAAGTTAAATGGATATGTTTGTTGTACAAATCCTCAGATACGGTAGGGTTAATTCTAGAGTTAGTTCAATAAAGTGGACAAACCCCCAAGAGAACAAGCATTTCTCATTTTATAACTGATTCTACTAGATTGTCATCGGTGACAACACAGAATTGTGTGTCCTTTGCTTTCTGGGTGAGAACTGTAAGAACGTAGTCCAGTTAGGACATAAAATGTGTCCTTTAGGATGGCTGTCTTAACCAGCAGGTGGCACAGCTACAAGAGGTGCTGTATTTGATGTTTTCCTGCTAAACCTCTGGAAACTAAGCATGAAAGGAAAAACAGAAAATAGACTTGTTTGTACACAGAGTTCATGCCTGAGCTATCCCGGTTGCTGAATGAACCACATCATAACTGATGAAATACATTCTTCCCTAATTAACACCTCTTCTAGTTTGCTAAGCAGAACCTATAAGACACTAATATTTGTAGCCTCTGCAGTGATACACACAACTGAGACTCTGATCATTCTTATTCAAGAAGCATTTGAATGGACACTACAGCTCCCACCATGCAATGGGGAAGACCATTCAAATGGAGGTGACTCCTTGGCTGGAATCTGCAGTCTCTGAGATCGGTGCCACAGTACAGAAGAGGATTGTGTCAAGGGTTTTACCCCACTACTCTGAATTAGGAGCTTGTCATGAGCTCCCAGCAAGTTGCTCTCATTCAGGCATAGTTTGGGTGACCTCAGTCTGAATCATGGCAATTTTTCCTCCCATTTTCTCTTTCTTTCAGATGCTGCTTAACACTTGAGATGGCTATGGCTTCTTATCTGCTTCCCTTTGTGGGGACAGAGGAACCTGTGCTCTGTGTGTGCAAGCATGCATGTGTGTGTGTCTGGCTGCCTGTCATTACAGCACTAATGGAAATACTGCACGGATCACAACTCTCAATTAGCTCCTCAGGAGATTGCTGTGACAGCCAGTTACTGAACAGCAAGGCCTGAAGGAATGAATTAATTTGTAGTACACGGCAGTTAGAGTCACAGTGTTAGCAATGGAATGAGACAGCAATAGACCCTTATTAGGCTCAGACTGTGTGATGCAAGACTGCTACCTGGGGGATGTCTCTTTTTTTCTCTCTCACACACCCCTAGGGTTAGGGAGGATCTTGGCCCATGAGTGAATGAGTTTGGAGTTCTTAGTTTGGTCCTTGGAGTCACTGTCTGCCTGAAGCTATTTGGCAGTCAGCAATGGGCTTTCATTCAACAGAGACAAGGGCATGCCGCTCTTCTCCTGGCTTGGAGGCAGGCCAAAGCCACTAAGTGAGTGGTATTCAGGGGAGGTAAGGCTATCTTTCTGTCTGTCTTCAAATAACATCTCTCTTCCTTATTAGTTCAGATAAGTCTATATCACAGAGGGTATCCTAAGCCTGCTGTGCCAGTGGACACTAGTGTATTCCCTCTACAGTGCTGCATTTATATGCAGAGGAGCAAAATGTGGTCAGTAAGACATGAGCATGCCCGCAATTTTTGTAGGTTCTTAGAAAAATTAGGAGTTTTCATAGACAGCCTGAACTTTCCAGAACTTCTGCACACAAGCTGGCATATATTTCCTGTACTGTGAAGTACCACACTGTGGCCCAGCAATACAGCTTTGGTTTTCTATCTTTATATTTTTCAGGTCTGCTGTCCAAAGATTTGCAGTCTTTTATTCTGACATTGACAAAGCTGAATACAAAACTAAGTCTTGTCTTTTATCAAATTACGCAATGACTTTTTCTTAAAACTTTTTTAAAACGTATTTCATAGAGAACTTCTTAGTGTGCAGAGTAGAGTTATCACAGAGGGACACCAGCCTTTCTCTTCTGCTGATCAACCCACCTAGTGAGAAGCAATGTAAAACCAATGAAGTTTTGGGCATGCTACTTTCTTTAGCTGGGACAGATCTGACCTCCAGAAATGTGTGACATGCAGAGCTGGGAAGGAGCAAGGTGAAAATAGAGGAATGTTCTTAGAGAAACCCTTGCAGAAGGTAAGAAATAGGGAAAGAAAGTTTCCATGGATTGTGTCTGTGATGAATTTGGTGCTTGAGGACAGAACTCTGCTGTCTTGTTCTGGTAAGGAACATGCCAAGTACCACATAGGAATAAATGGCTTGTGTCTTAAGTTCTTTCTGTTCTTGAGAGAAAGACGTATGAGGGATGAAGAAAAGTAGTTCACTGACAATGCAACCCCTAAAGGTGGTTGTCTGTTGAAAGAGACATCTGAGCAGCATCAGCAGACTTTTTATGCCATCCTGGTCTTTAGGCACAAGAGGAGTCTTTTCTTTGAAGGAATTCCCCAGAGTCTTTAAGGCATTGTTAACATTACATTTGTTAACAGAAAGCAAAGTATCAAGCCCAAACTCCTCAGCACTGGTATCCCCCTAACTTGCAACTCTGGCAACGCTCCTCCTGTGGGCAGTATTGCCTTGGTGTGGTCTTCCTTTCCTTTGCATCGGAGTGCAAACAAAAGCTGTTTCCTTTTTTCAGCCCGTGGCTCTTTGCTTGATCTTTGTGTCTGCTGCTTGTATGAACTGTCTTCTTGTCCCTTGCTGCACATCGTGGCCAGTAAGCGGTGCTCCCTACTTCCTTCCTACAGCTCCCTTCTTTGTGCGGAGCTGAGCGCGGTCATACATTGCTGCTGCTTTCAGGTATGTCTCACCCAGACAGTACGTCATGCTCTGATGTAGTGTGTTGATACAATAACAGTATTTCTAACGTGAGCCCTAACAGTGTTTTTAATGGTAGGACTTCCTGGCATTGTCCCCTTGTCCATCCTGGAGATTTTGCATACTGCTACAGAGGTCCTTGAATAGATGCAGGCCATCAAATGAGATAGGCCCCAGCTGAGTTCTCATGCATAATGTTGAAAATGCAGAGGAAAACATTACTCTGACAGACATGGCTTTAATGAGACTAGATATTTTAGGAAAATGAGATCTTGGCATACAACATTTTTTGGATCCATGCATCCCAGTGCTTTATTCTTGCCAACTAAAGGAACATGTTCCTTCACAGGGGTATGTGATTTGGCTAGGATATGGGATGAATCTTCTCCACTGGCCCTTTACAGCCAGGATCTTTTCAGTAATGCAATTCCACTATGACCTGATGGCCACAGTCCAAATTTTTCCAATTTTGATCACAACTAGGTTGGTGTTTTGTTGGGTTTTTTTTCCTGGATAGAAAATACTAATATTCTGGTCATGTACCTGTCTTCAGTTTGTTCTTCTTGGTGCAAATCACCAGAAACAAGGCAGAAGTAGATCAGGTCTTCTGTTTGTCCTTAAGTGATGGCACAGTTTTTGAGAGTAGCAAATAGTTATCCAAATGGTTTTGTAACAGAGATGGGGAGTAAAATGTATATGAAGAACAGGAGGGAAAAAACAGACCAAAAGAAAGAAGCAAAGATGATGGGAATACAGAACGAGAGGAAAATTGATAAATAAAAAAAAAGAAGTGACTAAAGCAAAAGAAGAGAGAGGGAGATTCTCTCCTGATTAGAATTCATGAACTCCATTCTTACATTAAGTCTATATATGACACCTGGCCTTTAATGTGAAGCTGCCTACGAGCATTAAAAATTAAAAGCAGAAGGTAGGATCCATCCATCTCGGGCAACGCTGCTCCCCTCCTATCTGAGCTCTGCACAAAGCTATTACACATTGATAAATTATTTTGGGTAATAGCTGAGATATTACATTGTTTCTGAGTGAAGGTAAAATCTCTCCATGACATGGGCATTTATCAGGAGCGCATTTCATCCTATTTATTATGGCCGAGACGAGATCGCAGGCTGCGGGCAGAGCTGGCACGTTGTGCTGATCACCTCCCCCATCGCCTCCCTTTCCTCTGTCACTTAGATGATGGGATATTGATGGAGCTCATGACA